>OU342559.1:3125000-3750000 GCA_910589295.1 Noctua janthe
GCGTACTTTTATGGGGACTGAAGAGTATGGGGGCTATTATCATAATATCGATGGGGGTAACCTTGAAGATCATTGGGAGATAATGAGCCGTGGTGGGGGTGGTGTCGGCATAAAAATTGTTTGGTCGTAAATATGAATGTTTGATGTTAGTAGTTGATTTATATCTAACGAACGAGGACTAAGATGTCTATGATCAGTTTATTTTGCTGTAAACAGCCCTTTTTCAACTGTGCAAATTCCCAGTTGAGTTGCGATTTCGCTTACTTTTTTGTTTTTCATTAAAAAAAATAAAGAAAACCCACACTAGGAATTTCTCCTGTATAGCGAGTGCGTTTACAAAGATTTAAACTCACATACACAATCAGCCAGACCCGGAACAACTACCTGTAGGCCATACAAATATTTATTCCGTGCAGGATCCGAATCCGCGACACGAAGCGCAACAGTCAATCGCTCAGCCACTGCGCCAACCATGCCGTCGTACTTAAATTATCAACACTTTTTGTCCTCGTCCCATGTCACTTGGGGTCGTCTCAAAACGTTTATTTACTTAAAAAATATGGTTTGTACTAAAAAACTGACCACGAAAACAAATGAAAGAATTCGTTTGGATAATGTCACTAAATGCGCTGCAACTGTACGCGCGCGAAAGAAACAAGTGAAACGTGCGTGTCGCCTAATGTTAGTTGAATTAGGTTACGCGAACGTCATGTAAAAGCAATTCTCTTGGCTCATCCACCAAGGCGACAGTAGGTGGTGTTTTTTAGTGGTTGCAAGTCCCACATCCAAGCCCCCGAACGGTGCGGTATGCGTCAGGCATTTTTAACAGCTTAATAAAAAAATGTTTTTATGTATTTAAAAAATATTATTCATTCAAACAGTTTTAGTAATCGAAAACCACTCCAACCGAGCACCTAAATATTTAATAAAAACTAGAATCCATAAATTTTAGAAACAACAAAAAGCCACAGCATGTACTCAAAATTTCATGCAATAAAATATTATTGAAGCCATCGATCAATACCTATCGACAACGGCTGTCAAGCACCAAATGCAGTGAAAGCTATGTTTCATGTTGAACTAAGCAATTAATTTTTCAAATGGCTCGAAGGGGGTCCATTCATGCGAGAGGAGGGGGCGTTGGGAAAATCAACAACCTGTATATATGTAGACATATTTGTATAGTATGATGTGGCTGATTGGTGTTCAGTGATTTTGGAGAACATTTTGTGAAAATATTAATGTTTTGTACAAAACTATGTAGTAAGTAACTATTGCGGCCAAGCGCAGGCCAGTATTAAAAACAACGCTGGCATATATACAAATTATAAAATGTGTTGCAAAGTTGTTCTCTCAAACAATTCGATATTTTTAAAGATTTTCCAAAAAGCGTAGAAGTCATCATCATTCGCCAATTTATTTCAGGACGACGCAGCATATTTTCTTCTTCCATACTTCTCTACTACTCGTCATCTCAACAGTCACCTCCTTTTAGCTAAAAAAATAATATTATTAAGAAATCTCAATGTTTGTCATGTCGTTGAAAACGTGCAGACAAAGCGGGTCACTAGTTTAACCTATTGACTGGCACGGACGTCTATGGACGTCAAGCGCTTTAAAAAAGTGTTATTTTCGACGTGCCATGCCGTCCGAGGCGTCGTGAGCCGTTTTTTGATTTGACGTCCATAGACGTCCGTGGCAATCAATAGGTAATAATAATACCTTACAAAATATGTAATCATCAAACTTCATAGGTGAAATAAAGGACCTGTAATTAAAACCACTTATCGACCTCCTTAGGATCCTATTAATTTCGCCCGTGAACTGTTTATACAGTAATGTATTGTTTTCCTTATACATTGTTGGACAACAATGTTAATATGTCTTCGTTGGCTTCTAGTTCGAACGTTATTTATGAATACCATAATTATTAAATGTGAAACTTTGTTGATTTAACTGGACTGCTACGCCGTAGCTACGGGATTGCTACGCCGTTCCTCTCTCTGGAGCCCTGACCACCGGCAGCCTGGACCTTGTTCCTGATGCCGATAGACCATCTATTCTTTATATTTTGAAAACTGTATTAGATAAGACAAATTATGAAGAAAGGACATAATAATGGAAATGAAAAACAAGAAAAAAAATATAATAATCACACAAGAACAACAAAATACTACGACTTGGGTACTGTGACATTTGTCTTTTTGAACCTAGCCATTTTGCATGTAATATCCACTTCATTACGTTTCGATATTACGTCATACGGCCTACAAAGCCTTGACAACATTATTCTTTCATTTCTGTACGTATACTAATACAAACATTCCATGTCGCGACGTTACAACACCTCATTATAGGTTCCAAGAAAAACACATAAAAATAAAAAAACCTACTCTTTTCTCAATGAAAGTCTGTCAAACTCATGACGTGTTATGCTCTGTGGTTTTATGGTATACATGCCACGAACCATCAAGGAGTCATTAAGTGGTGGGTCGCATTACAACTGTTATTTGTATCAGATTTACTTACCATTCCAATCACTAGCGTAATGAAGATATTGATATATCAACGTCAAGATCTATCCCACTCTAATCCAAAACCGTACTCAACATATATTCAACCTATTCACTTTCCAATAAGGTTAAAAGTGCTACAGCAAATCCGATCATCGGAATCTTTTTATTAAGTCCCTCGTCTGTTCTATATATTTTCGTTACAATGTCTTACAAGTTCGACAATAGGCAATTAATACCAAGAGCAAACTTCGCAGTAACATTGAAATTGAAAGAAAGATAAATTTGTGAAGTTGGCAGAGCCGAGAATTGTTCCGTCTCCCCTACAGTTTCTAGAGCCAACAATGCCTTATGACTTTTGATTTATAATTATAAGGTTCTGTTGAGCTAACTCAATTTGCGGACGAAATTAACGAAAGAAACTTTCTTGTACTTTTGTAATTTCTAGTTAATTAAGTTTGAAGTATTTTCAGCAATTTTTGATTTATAAGTTTTGTTGGACACACATACGCATGACGCCTGTAATCCCCGAAGGCTTAGGCAGAGGCGTACCTAATAGTACACTTACTTTCGCCAGTTATGTTTTAACACCCTTGTAATGGGGCGAGCCTAATGCCATCAACCGGGAATAAGCCAGACTCCGTGGCTGCTACTGAGAAATTCCTGATGGAAAAATCCAATAACACCTTGCCCCACCCAGGACATCATGCTCAGCCATCGCTTTTTTGTTTTTTTTTTTTGCTTTCTCTTATAGCCAGCATTATTATAATTCATCATCATCATCATCATCATTTCAGCCGAAAGACGTCCACTGCTGGACATAGGCCTCCCCCAAGTGTCGCCACATTGACCGATCCCGTGCGTCTCGCATCCAGCGGATCCCCGCAACCTTTACCAGGTCATCGGTCCACCTAGTGGGAGGCCTTCCAACGCGACGTCTTCCAGTTCGCGGTCGCCACTCCAGAACTTTCCGGCCCCATCGGCAATCCGTTCTGCGAGCAATATGCCCTGCCCACTGCCACTAATAAATCAACCAAAACACAAAAAAGAAAAACTAATCACTAATAATTAAGTAATTAATTATAAATTTAATTATTAATTTAATCACTAATATATTATAATTCATATTCCAATTTTTTTTTCTCATTCTACCGTAAACCATGATAACCGACTTCCAAACAAATTTTCAGTTACCTCAGCTTCGAAAGTCTGAAAGCAACAGAAATTCCTTTGATGAGAAAACCCAAAAAGAATTTGCCCAAACCCGAGAATCGAACCCAGAACCTCATGCTCAGCAATCGGGATTGCGATCACTAGACCAACGAGGCAGTCCTCTTATCCGACATTGGTAGACTGTTGGGCCAAAATATTGTTTCGTTTTAAAGTAAGTAACACAGCTATGCAATAAAAATATCATTAGTAGATACCATTGTCATATCCTGTCCAGTCAACATTGAACATTGTGACTTAAATCTTTTCACCTCAGTATAAGCTTTCTGCAAAGCTGTAAGCTGGTGCGAACACAATAGCAGAATTTATTTATTGAAGGATATCAACAATATAATCCCTGTTTTTGAGGGAGGGACAAAAACAGCGATCACAGACGTAGGCTAAAAGGCTGAAATGGGATTGGGCGGGTCACGTGAGCCGTATGGATAACGTCCGCTGAGCAAAGGTCTCAACACGATGGGTGCCTGAGGATGGACGGCGCCGCCGAGGCCGGCGAGATGATTTAGACGCGCATCACGAAGGTTGGTTCGAGTGGCGCAGAAGAAGAGTACCTGGAAGGATATGGGGGAGGCATTTGCCCATAGCAGTGGACATACGAGGCTAATAAAATAAATCAACAAATACAACAGCTGAGGGGTCAGAAATATCTACGTCGTTATTTCTTTTAAACTCATACAACCGTATTCAAAGATATCTTACTACTCTTATAAATATGAAAATTTGTGAGGATTAAATAGATGTATGTTTGTTACTCTGTCACGCAAAAACTACTGAACTTATTGGAATTAAATTTTGAACACAGATAGGTTATAACCTGTATTAACACGTAGGATACTTTTTATTCCGGTAGTACGTTAACGTGGGACAATTCGGTAATTGTCCCACGGGAACGACCTCCACGCAGGCGAAGCCGCAGACATAAGCTAGTTACTTATTTACATAATTGATCAACAAATCGTCATCTTTTTGCTTTCATGACGACGTCAACTAACTTATTGCAACGAAACTACTACACACACACATTCACACACGCCCCCCACCTCCCCTCCTATCCCTACACTCTACTTACTTACTTGAAATGTTCTTAATTTTTTTTATATATTTTTATTGATATTCTTCTATTCTTTCCAATGTATTTGAATGTTGTATACAGGGCTTGGCCGATAGTTTTCAAAGCGTTTCGACAGCGACTACCAACGGAATTGACAGAAACTTTTCGGTGGCTTATGTCAGTTCAATACATTTTATACTTTTCGACCATTGCCATTTTATCCAGGTCCTCGTGTATCAATTAAAATGATCGTAAGACTAAGGGCAACTGCTGAGCATGAGGTCCTGAGTTTGATTCCCAGGTCGGGCAAAGAGATATTTGGTTTTTCTTTCAGGAACTTCTCATAGTTTCAGAGTCTGAGTTTGTGTCCAGTTGATGGCCTCAGGATTAAATACAGCTCTGCCTAACTTTTCGGGGACAACAGGCGTTATGTTATGTTATTTATGTTTCATTGAGTCATATATAGTTACGGCATTTAATGCCAATAGTTTTGTCCATATTTTTATGATCCAAATAGGTTTGCAGACAAGCCCACATATACAATATCGACACACAATACAATATCTTTCACAGACAAAACAACATCGATAGATTTTTTACTCTTATAACTAAGTACTACATTTATTTTATTTTTGTACCAGTAGGTATAATCTTCAAGTCTTTCGAAATGCTTTTAGAGAAGTTTGTGAACGCCTCAAGTCTTGAGTATGACTGTGCCAAAGATTTTTAGGGTTCCGTAGAAACCGTTGACGCATGTCTACTGCAAGTACTGCCTGGCTGGTTCAGTGTTCGCAACTGCATAAGACTTTAAGTTTGATTCCCAGGTCTGGCAAAGTGTTACTGGGTTATTCAACAGGAATTTCACAGTCTGTAGTCTAGATTTATGACCGGTTGATGTCAATAGGCTCGACTCTTTTTACATATAACTTTAAACATAACTGACCACGTGGTAAGCTATCATATGCTACACCTCTGCCTATCTCTTCTATAGACCGAATGCTTTAATGAGTCCTCGCGAAGGTATCAATTTAAATGGAATATTCTAAAGGTTGATCACGTATTGGTTCAATTAGTATCGTAATACCTACGTGGTTTATGGTTCTTTTAAAGCTAATAACCATATACTTAGGTATATTGTTAGGACTTTGTGAACGCTTTATGTGCCTATGATGGGGCCAGGCGGAGGACTCATTAAAGCGGTCGGTCTATAGGTTTGCAGGCGTTATCTCATGTTGATATTTTCAAACCATAATTTACTACGGAACCACAAAAATTTACACGTGTACATTTTTTTACCTTTTTATCAAGAAGTTTTCTTAAACTCGCAAACTCGTCAAGTATGTGTCGGTTGTGACCTTTCTGTAGCGCGAGTGGATGAAACAAAGCGAGACTTTTCGACTTATCTCGCTCTCACGGGATTAAAAGTTTTTCTTATTTTCTTACGGGAAATGATTCGAACTTTTCCCTTGACAGAGAAGTTTTTGAACGAATGATGTGGAGCAAAATAGTGGAATTTGTAACGTAGTGATGGGACCATTTTATTAGATTATTCAGATGTTTATGCTAAAGGAAATGGCTATCAATATTTATGTGTATACCATTAGTGTTCTTTGCAATTTTCCTCAATCAGAGACGAGAAGCTATTTTGTTTTTATTACTTATCAAGAATAACGCGAGAATAACGAATAATATAGACTTTTACATGCTATTAAAGATGATTATATTGTTACGAGCTGGTTATGGGATAAATTAAATACCACCGATTAAACAAAAAGTAACTTTATTAATCACACACCTTAATTCAATCACAAACACATTACTGATAACTATTCACTTTGATATCGCACTTCTAGTTCACTTCAATCCGTTCAGTAGTTTTTGCGTGATAGAGTAACAAACATACATATTTCTATCCAACCTCGTAAATTTTCTCATTTATAATAGGGGTGAGATAAGACAAACAATTTTCCTATATTTTAGCATCAATCCAGAGCTAATTTATAAAATCTAGAGAGACTGACGTTAGAGTACCTTTTTTTTTTTTGTTTTTTTTTTTTTCCGGATGGGAAATCATCAAATGACCCCCCCACTCTGGGCGGAGCGGAGGGGAGTGTCAGACTTGTACTGACTAAAACCCATCCATGTTCCTTCTTTGCCCTTTATGTTCCAGGGCCACGGTATCTCTTTCGAACAGTCCCGCAGCCCTGGCAGACGTTAGAGTAGCTCATGGCTAAATACTCGTAATAACAGCCACTCGGGTCGATCTTAAAGTTAAGCCGCGCTTGCCTATGTTGGTCCGTGGATGGGTTACCGCGTTTCCTGAAAGCACGTTAAGCAGTTGGTCCCGGCTATCGTTTGTAGATTTTTGACAGTCGTTACAGGTAGTCAATGGCCCGAAAGTCTGACAACCAGTCTTACCAAGGGGTATCGTATTACCCAGTACTAACTGGGCTGTGGAGGACAAATAGGCAGTCTCTCCATGTAAAATACTGGTATTCAGCTGCATTCGGTTAGACTGGTAGCCGACACCAACATAGTTGGGAAAAGGCTAAGCAGATGATGAGAGCGACTGACATTACAAGAATAGAAGACCAAGACAAGGGGAGTGCCACTAACATAGTTTTAAGTCTTATTTATTAACACAAGTTTTATATTTACTTTATTTATCGCACGTCCTCTAAAAAACTGTCATAACACAAAAATTGCAGTTTTGAGATATACTTGCGAGATGATTTGCGTAAAAATCTTTCGCTTCTGCCATTCGGCGACTTAATTTTGTATATTTATGGCAGTTTTTATTTTAATTATAGAACAAGGACAATTGAAGTCGAGTGGGGTGTTATCTAAAAACCCACAAATTCTGTGTTATGACAGTTTTTTAGAGGACGTGCGATATGTTACTTTATAAGGTATACACCTATGGGCCATTGTATCCTGAAAAAAATGATGTTATGTTATTACAAGACAACAAATTGTAAACATCATTCACCTGTAAGTAAATCCTTTTGAAACTGGCGTACAAACATTTAAATTCCCAATCCCTGTCAGAGGTTCTCAATAAATAACCATGTTTAAACAATATTGAACAAATAAATATCGTGACGTCAACCCGAGCTACCTTCACAAATGAAATTCCGCTTGATTCACTTATTAATCCAGTGTTCGGGCTCTGAGTGTAAAATTAATTAATGGAACTCGATTTAACGGATATGTTCGGTCGTATTGTGTTTATTGATTTGGATACTAGTTGCTAAAGCCTGCAGCTTGACAGCCTACAGCTGAGAATGTCTTGGGTTCGATTTCCTGGTAGAGAAAAGTGTTATCTATTGGGTGTATCCAGCAGGAATATTTCAAAAGCAACCCGGAGTCTGTGTCAGGTTGACGGCAATAGGGTACCCCTATTACATTGGACTTAAACATGACAGCTGCCTCGTTGGTCTAGTGGTCACAATTGCGACTACTGAGCATGAAGTCCTGGGTTCGATTCCGTAACCGAACAAATTGTTATTGGGTTTTTCCGTCAGGAATTTCTCAGTAACAGCAACGGAGTCTAGATTTGTGCCCGGTTTACGGTAATAGACTCACCCCGCATTACATGGGACATAAACATAACGGGCGAAATGTGGGTGTACTATTAGGTACACCTCTGCCTAACTCTTCGGGGATTACTGGCGTTATGTTATTATATGTTATGATAAACCCAGACTGGCAAAATGACCACATTTAGCCATTTAGCCAGCTGTATTCATTAGTACACTAGTACTAATGAGTACAGCTCCACCTTACCCACCGGCGATTACAGGTTGCCTCAACTCTTAATAATAACAACTGGACTTGCTCGTTTTATAGTGTTAGCAAGTGCGGCTGCGCAACAACAACCGCAATCACAAATAGAACAACAAATGTAAAAATGTGACTAGATTGTTCCCGCGGCTTCGCCCGCGTTGTCACCGCGTTGGCGGGGGATCGTAATACCTGAATAAAAGTATCTTGTTAATCCAGGTGCAGCATGCCTGAGAGATATTTCTTGACGGCATGTTAAGCTAAGTCAGAGGCCCATGGGCGGCATAAAAACTCTGACACCAGGTTAGGAACTAACCACACGATAAAGAAGAAAGAAGAATCCAGGTTATAAACTATCTACATATTTTAGAGCTTTCAGGTGGCTACTTACTGGTCTAACACTATTTAAGTTTCATCAACCCGAAAAGAAGAAGAAGAACTATCTGTGGGCCAAATTTCATCCAAATCCGGTCAGTAGTTCTTGCGTGAAAGAGTAACAAACATCCATCCATCCCCACAAACTTTTGAATTTTAATATTACCAGGATTGACCAAATGAATTTTCATATCTTCTGACATTCCTGACAATGAATGTTTCCGGAATTGAACGTAAACAGCTAAATAACTCTCGCAGTTCAAACTAAAATCTATTATATTAGTTTTGCGCGCTTAATCCCGAAATGTGAATGACATTTGTAATTAAAATTGTGTCGGCAATATTGTTGATATTCTGTTTGGGATAAGTAGGTTTAGTATATGAGCAGTACTGAATTGTGTGGTTTTATGTTAGCAGATCGGTTTTTGTGATAATATGTATATTCTCCCTGAAGTTCCATGATCAAAACTGACGTAAGGTGAAATCGTCAGGGCGAATACCAAACCATAATTTTAACATAGATCAAAGTAGTCGAAGAAACAATGAGTTTGATTATGAAAACGCTTAGAGTTCAATGAATCAAGAAAAAATAACATTTCTCAACAAAATAAAAAATAATCTGCATCTGATAACAAATAAAAACAAACACAAACATAAATAGATAGTATAAAAACATAGTATGAGCGTAACCAAGTTTTAACTTTCCCACTGCTGGGACACAGCCCACCTCTCTATAGGTCGCAGTGAGCCGTAATTCAGCACGCTGCTGTACTGGGTCATTACGGACTGGTGGACGTCACATAATTGTCTTCAGGTTCTAAGACAGAAGGACATACACGTAAAGAAATCAAAATTCCAAACTAGTACCTCATCATCTGCCTAACCTTTTCGCAACTATGTTGGGGTCGGCTTCCAGTCTAACCAGATGCAGCTGAATACCAGTATATTAATTACATAGAGCGACTGCCTATCTGACCTCCACAATCCAGTTAGTACAGGGTAATAAGATACTCCTTGGAAAGGCTGGTTGTCAGACTTTCGGGCCACTGACTACCTTTAACGACTGTCAAAGATCTACAAATGACAGTCGGGACACGGACTCAACGTACTTTCTGTGGCACGGAGGAAACTCGGTATATAATAGATGGTCACCCATCCACGGACCAACCTAGGCAAGCGCGGTTTTACCTGAAGATCGACCCGATTGTGTGTTATTATTTGACCACGAACTCCTCAATCTAGTACCTAAATTAAAATATTATTCTGAAACAAATAGCAACATCAAACACAAATGAAATCGAGTTTCCAAGCCAACGGCCATATATAATAAAGGCAACGTTCCAATTTAATATTGCGAGTAAGTGTTTCAATCATTTCATGCCTTCTATCAGTCGTAAATCAGAATATTGAACTGATAGACACGTCTGCTACATTTAATGTAGCTATTCTTTGTTATCATTCATCCTAGAGTAACTGTATTATCATCTGCTAGACCAATTGTATTCGATTTTCAACGTTAAGTAAGACTTGCCCAGGACAATCTGTGATGGAATTTATAGATCTTTGACGGTCGTTACGGGTAATCAGCAGCCCGAAAAAATATTTTATTATCATAACACATAACATCACCTGTAACCCCGAAAGGTTTGGCAGAGGTATACCTAATAGTACACTCACATTTCAGTTATGTTTAAGTCCCATGTAATAGGGGGCGAGCGTATTACCATCAACCGAGCACGAGTCTGGGCTCCGTGCCTGCTACAGAGAAATTCCTTATAGAAAAACCCAATAACACTTTGCCCGATTTGGGAATCGAACCCAGGACTTCCTGCTCAGCAGTCGCGCTTGCGACCACTAGAAGGATATCACCCTTTTTTCCAAAGAGTGACCCAACCTCCTTCAAGTTAAAAAACTAACCAAGACAAATCAATCACTCTGGTTATCATAAAAGTAGAAAATAGGAAGAAAAATAAGTCTTTTTTCTAAAAGGTCAGAAGGAAAATAGCTTTGTTGGATTTTAAACGCTTTATTCGCCGTCGAGAGTCGAATATCCAACAGTAATTACATGAGTTGAATCAATATGAGTAGCAACAAACCTCTATTTGAATTCCAGGAATAAACTATATTTCATACCCGTTATTTCTACAAACTCCACATTTAATATTACGGTCTATTTTAAGATCCACTTAGCAAGAGAATAAAAAAGCATGCATGTATTTTTATAACTCCACTGTGAATTTCTACGTTTCCATTTTGGCAAACAAAAATGAAACGATACTCATGTTACTGCATCACTTTCAATATTATATGAATGTTCGTAGAAAAGACACATGGAAAACTGCTTCAAATATGGTATTTCAACAATATCATCATTGTTAGTGAAGTCCACTACTGGAGTCTCCTCTCCAATCGCAAGTCATTCAAGTCCCTAATAAGCCATTTAAACACTATTATTATCTCAATCCTATTCTCCAAAATATGACACCAAATGAAAAACAACTCTGAGAACAAGTCATTAAATATTTAATTCCAATATTAAACATATTCATGGTCACAAGTACCTCGCCTCCACATTGTTGGCACTCTCAAAGCCAAACAGAAGCCTATAAAGTACGGCGGCACATATTGATTCGAAATTCAAATTGAAATTTGAATCTGGCCGTTGATTAGAATCGGAATGGGCAGCCGAGCTGTGACTCGAATACATAAGCGATTCAAAATCGAGTGATTTAATCGCGTATCGATACATTCGTTGAGTCTCGATGTATCGAAATGAACGAATTTGATATTTTTTTTCGTGATTATTTTTTCGGATGGATTCGGATAAAGTATGTTGCTTTTAAAATTTTTATATTTTGGTTCTCTACGTCGTAAATAATAAATGAAAAAGTAAATGTTGTAGTATTAATTTCTGTTTTGAACATCATACATTTTTACCTTATTGTTTTATGCCATTGTATCAGCAAATACAATTATAAAAAACCTCTTAATCAGACGTCATACCTATCTGCTAACGCATGCCTACATAACATAATCAGGTGTCCCAGCAATGGGAACAAAAGAAGATGGAGTTAGCTGTGATTCACGACATGTATGTGCTTGGACATGACGGTCACGTCTCAATTTTTCTATCTCCGTTTTAAGAGCAGTAGTGAAACAGTTCATAGGTCGCTACCGAACACATATCCATGCTTATTATTATCATCGTTAAATCTAGTTATAATCGAAACAAAATCAGCTGTTTTTTAAGAAAAATGAGAACCCGGAGGGCATAATAAATGTCATGACAATTTAAATATTTTTTTTTAAAATATCGTGTAAAACGTAAACAAATTGTGAGTAATTCATTTCACCATATCATGTTAATGCATATTGAATGAACTTCATTATTTATTTACGACAGCTCCTTGGTTAAGGTTATTTATTAGTTCTGAAGAGATTTCAATAATTGCGCGACCACAGTTTTTTCGTGGAGAAAACTCTTTTAATACAACTTAAACATGAACAGTTTGTTGGATCATGAAACTTTCCCGGTCTTATTGATTTGTTTGTCATGGACTCATCATTAGAAATATTGATTATTGCACCACACTGTTATTTATGCAATATACCGAGTTTCCTCCGTGCTTCGGAAAGCACGTTAAGAGTTGATCCTGGCTGTCTTTTGTAGATCTTTGACAGTCGTTACAGGTAGTCAGTGGCCGGAAAGTCAACAGTCTTCACAACCAGTCTTACCAAGGGGTATCATATTACCCGGTACTAACTGGGTCAGACAGGCAATCGCTCCATATAAAATACTGGTATTCAGCTGCATCCAGTTGTATTGGAAGCCGACCCCAACATAGTATGGAAAAGGCTAGGCAGACGATGACTACTAAAACGCTGAACTGATTTCGATGAAAAACCAACTTTATTCCTGACACTACTCAGAAGATACGGTTATACTAACATAATTTCAAATATTTCATAAAATCCTGGCTCAACCAAATGGTGATGATGCGAAGAGGTTCATGGCCCAGATATGAATAATGTGTATTTAGGATACGATGGGACTGATATTCGCATTGTGATTATAAATTAAAAAAAAAAGTAAAAATTTTTTTTTTATTTAAGTATGTATTGCAAAGTTTTCGTAGATTAACGTTATTAATGTCCCAGACTTCAAGATAGTCTAGAGAAAAAGCACACATTTAAACATAAATAATTCATACTAACTACAAGCTCCCACTTAGATAAAGTGCCGTATTATATTACAATTAAATTATTTTTAATTCCTCAGAGAATATTTATGTAAGATCTTGACGGCTCCTTAATTCGTTAAGATTAATTTCTTTCTCATTAGCCTGATGGCAGAAATGTAATGGATAAGCTAAGGACACTAGGGTGTCTCTGTCTTGGGTAAGTGCTGTACAAATGTTAATTGTAACCATTTCTGTAAGTGTTTTTTTACTAACTTCGAAAGTATTATCGTAGTTTTTTATTGTGAAAGACGTTGTTTTGGGTGTGTTGGAAAAAACTGGACAATCATAGTTTTTTTCGAACAACGTCACTGGGATTCTAACGTACGTAACTTTTAGAATCAGAATCAGAATTCTCTTGCTATAGAAGTAGGTACAGGTTATTGATGGATTGTAACTTCATCATCTGCCTAGCCTTTTCCCAACTATATTGGGGTCGGCTTCCAGTTTAACCGGATGCAGCTGAATACCAGTATATTACATGGAACGGCCGCCTATCTGACCTCCACAACCCAGTTAGTACTGGGTAATACGATACCCCTTGGTAAGACTGGTTGTCAGGTTTTTTGGGCCACTGACTGCCTAACGACTGTCAAAGATCTACAAATGACAGCCGGGACCAACAGCTCCGTGCCTCGGAAACGTGCTTTCCGAGGCACGGAGGAAACTCGGTATGTAATGGGCGGTCACCCATCCACAGACCAACCTAGGCAAGCACGGCTTAACCTAATGATCGACCCGAGCGGCTGTTATTATTTAGCCACGAGCTCCTCAGCTCCTCCTCCTGATGGATTGCAATTTAACAAAGTTTTTTATGTAATCCGTCATTGTGTATAATTCCTACGAAATGTGTATCATTCCTAAAATAGATAGGAAATCTATGATATATTTTGTAATATGCACTTTTCATAGGAAATCTATAGATAGCGATTGGAAATGTATAACATTCTTGATATTCTTAAGTACAGCGGGGACAGCGGTGCGAGGGGGGACCTCACAGCACACAGCTGAGAGCGTCTATTGTACTCCTACATTTAGGTTTCATACATTCCCGGTAACATATGCACATAAAAACTTTTTGCCTGCCCAATAAACAAACCAAATAATGTTGACATCACATACGAATACAAGTCACCCCTTGTTATATTTTCGTTGTATTCATGAATATTTATTAACAAAGTACCTATTTATTTGTATAACTAGCCGTTGCCCGTGATCTTTGTCCACGTGAAATTGTTATAAAAATATTACTTCCATAATTGAACCAGATTTTGTTTACAATTTTAAGGGTTTTATTTTTTTTCACGGAACCCTAATTCTTTCTCTAAAATAAAAGTAGCCTTAGTTACTCCTTATAAAATCAACTACCCGCCAGTATTTTCGTACAAAATGGTCCAGCCGTTTTGGAGATTAGCCGGAACAAACAGACAGGCAGAAAAAAGTAAAAAAAAATGTATTTCTGTTACAAGTACCGTAAACACATTCATTTGCATTCAGTAACAAGCTGTTATTATGAAACTAAAAACAGACACTTTAATTTTATTTATTTGTATAGATATATAAATATTTATACATATATAATAGATAGTAATATGTTACCGGCCAAACCCGATTTCAGGCCAAAGTATTTTGTCCTAGGCCAAACCGGTTTACTGGCGTAGTGGACGTAGCCCTGCTGTGCGGAGCCTATTTCTGTTTACAGAGCATTCTATTCCTTACCTAACCTGTCCCGAGCCCGCTTCGCTCGCTCTTTGGCCTAGGATAAACTAGTTTGGCCTGAAATATGGTTTGGCCATCGTATGACGTCTTACTAGGAACCAACCCGCACTGTGCTCACGTGCTGGATGTAGCCCATTCCTTCTGACAGAGAGGAGGCGTTCCCATCCTATTTGATTATGCAGACCAGAAAAAATGCAAAAAGCATTTTATTTATATTTTGAAAGAAAAGATCGTATTGTTGGAGTACATAAGTCACCGTAAAATACTTTCTTCACAGAGAGTTCATACAATCGTATCTAACGATATTCTGATATGCTCTGCTTGTAATGTATTCCTACTGAATAGGCTTAGTAGCTGGGATCGGGAAGAAAGTAGATAAGAGACAGTCTCGCGTAACATTTTATGTGATGCACACGTACAGGTGACATTGGAATAGTAGTTTTTCTACAGTACAGTTACTGTACATGGAAGGTAGAATAACAAAAATAATCTTAAACGTCTGAGTGTTTAGATGTTAAATTTCAACTAATTAGTTTTAAAGGTACTGGTTTATCTACTTTCAATTTTAACTTTAGTATCTTGACTTAAATTTTTGCTATAAATAAAATGTTATATCTAAGCCGGAGAGGTGATCTGTACCTCAGGACCTTCCTACTTCAGAAACAAGACAACAGCGCCTGTAATTCCTAATGTCGAATTATATAAAGATATTTAATGATTATTAATATGGAACACTAAGACAGAGCGAGCGATTTCTAACTTTATTTAGTAGAACAAGACAACATAACAAAACTTACTGCCAATTAAAACAAAATTCAACCTACAAAAAGATTTTATCTTTCTTAAAATTAAAAAGTCAAATATTCTTCTATTTAAAATCACCAAATATACAAAACCAACACACACAGTTCCAAATCAGACATCAAAAACAACATCATCAAAGCACATTAAAATTACACCCACACACCACAACGCCGCAAAAATCCTTCCACACTGCCAAGGTAAAACAGCTTACAGTATACATAGCTTGCTCAGCTCACAGCTTACGTAGCTTGCTCAGCTCTCGGCAGGATTCAATTAATGTCCTGGTAATGAGCGCTCTGGCTGCTAGCCAGCTCGTGACTCCTAAGGATCCAACTTTTTTTCTAGATTTTTGCAGTTGTTACTCTGTAATCACTTCTTTGTTCTATTAAGTCGAAAGTTTCACAGAGAAACACACTACGAGGGAATTTTAAGCGAGTTTAAGGATTATTCCACTTTTGCATATGAATTTGTCCCACTTTTGGTGCATAGTGGAATGTGTTTTGGTGTCTACTTTGTGTCATCGAACGTTTTTAGTGGAATAAACTTTAATCGAAATTAAAGAGAAACCAGACTCAGTCAAAACTGACACTATATATACTTAAAAATATTGATTATTGTTTTTAACCCCCGCCGCAAAAAGAGGGGTGTTATAAGTTTGACCGCAGTGTGTGTGTGTGTCTGTCTCTGGCACCGTAGCTCTTAAACGAGTGAATCGATTTTGATGCAATTTTTTTTATTTGAAAGCTAGTTTCTTGGCGATGATTCTTAGATACGTTTTATCAAAATCAGTTCAGCCATTTTAGACATGAGATTCACCCCCATGTGTAAAAGTGCTGATGAATAATCGAATATTTAAAAATATACTCAAGTGGGGTATCAAATGAAAGGGCAAGATGTGTATATTACAATTAGACATGTTTTATCAAAACCGGCTCAGCCAATTTATTGACTTTTCAAATGTTTGTTCGCTTTTCTTTGTTGCGATGGGGGTTTTTTAAATTTTAAATTATTTTTTTTTAATTCACTGAATTTTTAAAATCCAAATGTTATTAAAACATAATAAATATAAAAAAGACATAATGGGTTAGGTAGAGGTGTGTATACCACACACCGCATTTCGTAACTTATGTTAAACTCCATTAGGGCGAGCCCATTGACATCAAAGAGGCATAAATCTAGACATCGTTGCAGCAGCAACGATGTCTAGATTTATGCCTCTCAGTAGCAACTGAGAAATTCCTACCAGAAAATCCAAATAACACTTCGCCTGACCTGGGAATCGAACCCAAGACCTCATACTCAGCAGTAGCCCTTGCGATCACTAGACCAACGAGTCTAAACAAACCACTTTGTCCCACAGGTGGGGCAAATTGCTGGAACAGAGTAGAAAAATCCGAGCCAAAGCTAGCAGGTTTTTACAAAATGTTTTCTGTTTAGTATTCTAAACGCAGGTTAACTCTGTTAACCTAGTTAACCTCGGTCTGCCGCGGCTGAACTCAAAACACCAATATACATCATCCGCTTGGAGCAGGATTTAGAAATATATTGGATTTTCACGGATTTTCTGGTTCGTTGGATACGGTGCGGTGTATCGACCGTTGTAGTTTTAGTTAGAAAAAGATTGTCTAGGAAGCCTTAGTATTTTTCTTGGCATAATTAGCCTGTAATGTTCCCACTGCTGGGACACAGGCCTCCTCTCTTTGAGTGGGAATGGGCAATAATCCACCACGCGGGCCCAGTGCGGGTTGGTAGATGCCACAAGTCTTCGAATTTTTGGTTCTCGGACATGCCGGTTTCCTCACGATGTTTTCCTTCACCGTTTTGAGAGCAGTGGTGATGAAATGAATTACACAAATTAATGCGCCTGCCTGGGTTCGAACCCAGGACTTGTAGCTCGTAAGTCGGAGCCGCCACCGCCGCTCTATTTTTCTTATTCGTAATTAAATTATGTTTGTTGTGGTGAAAATATTTGTAGGTGTGTTCAGTCGAGCAACATCTTTAAATCGCAACCACAAATGTTTTAAACTCCTCGTAATTAATATCCGTCCTATTCAATACTAAAATAGCAATTCTCCTGAAATAAAAACCAACTAAAAGTATAAAATATCTTCAAGGTTGTAAACTTCAATCAATAACATAACATAACTAGCTATTGCCCGCGGCTTCACGCGCGTTTTTTAGAATTTGACAATCAATTCGGGTTGTACTCTGCTTGTAATAATATAATTAAATCATAATTCGAAAAACACGTAGCGCCATCTATTATCATAAGAACGTTTTTGTTGTTTTCAGTACTTTTTTTCGAGATGAAAGGTACCCTAGTTACGTTTCTGTACACCTGAAAACGTACATTCAAACTTTCAGGATGATCGGTTCAGTGATTAAGGCGTGAAAATTATAAAGTTACACATTTATTATATTACACTCATCCGCGCTCTTCCGCATTTCTACATTAACCCTTGTTGTATGCTTAATGTAGTGCCGATAACAATAAAAAAAAAATCATAACACATTATTGTTCATTATCTGTCCCTCTTTTATATTTAACAATATTAAAATGTTGAATTGACCTATTTACCTAATGCTATTATGATCCAACTGTTGATTGAAATAAATTGAATTGAATTGAATTAGTTAGGATGGGATTAGAAAGTTAGAATTTCACGCGATAAAAATAATTGGTGTAATGTAGCTGTAAGTACTAGTAATAGAATATTCTGCCTACCTCTTAGGCGAACAACATGATGCTAGATGTTACATTACTTCCTCACATAAACCATAAACTTCCAACACGAATTCAAACGAGTGAATATACCGAGCCAACATAATTACGACGCGTCTATTCACAATAGCTCTCATCTAACTATCGCAAGCAATTACTGTAGGTGTCTCCCGTTGCTTTGCAGTGGTAGACACATTGTGATAGACGGAGCGGGTAGACAATTTTATAAAATACTAGATACGATAAATCTCATCTAACTATCCCAATCAATTACTGTAGGTGTCTCCCGTTGATCTGCAGTGGTAGACACATTGTGATAGACGGAGCGGGTAGACAGTTTTATAAAATACTAGTTACGATAAATCTCATCTAATTATCCCAAGCAATTACTGTAGATGTCTGCCGTTGCTTTGCCGTGGTAGACACATTGTGATAGACGAAGCTGGTAGACAACATTTTATAACACACTAGTCTCTAGTTACGATAACTCTCATCTAACTGTCGCAAGCAATTACTGTAATTGTCTCCCGTTGCTTTTCTCTAGTAGACACATTGTGATAAACGAACGGGTTGACAACGTTTTATAACACACTAGTTACTAGTTACGATAGCTCTCATCTAACCATCCCAAGCAATTACTGTAGGTGTCTACCGTTACTTTGCCGTAGTAGACACATTGTGATAGACGAAGCTGGTAGACAACATTTTATAACACACTATTTACTAGTTACGATAGCTCTCATCTAACCATCCCAAGCAATTACTGTAGGTGTCTACCGTTACTTTGCCGTAGTAGACACATTGTGATAGACGAAGCTGGTAGACAACATTTTATAACACACTAGTTACTAGTTACGATAGCTCTCATCTAACTATCCCAGGCAATTACTGTAGGTGTCTGCCGTTGCTTTGCTCTAGTAGACACATTGTGATATACGAAGCGGGTGGACAACGTTTTATAACACACTAGTTACTAGTTACGATAGCTCTCATCTAACTATACCAGGCAATTACTGTAGGTGTCTGCCGTTGCTTTGCTCTAGTAGACACATTGTGATAAACGAAGCGGGTGGACAACGTTTTATAACACACTAGTTACTAGTTACGATAGCTCTCATCTAACTATCCCAGGCAATTACTGTAGGTGTCTACCGTTACTTTGGCGTGGTAGACACATTGTGATAGACGAAGCCAGTAGACAATTAATACTTAGGTGCAATAGCGAGAAGTCAAAACATCGAGATTCCATGCAAGTTCTAAGTTACAAATATTTACATAACATCACGCCTGTTATCTATCCCCGGAAGGTTAGGCAGAGGTGTACCTAATAGTGCTCCCACCCGGTATACCAAGGCAGACAAGAGAAGAAGGTTGACAGATTTTTCTGCACCTAACAATTTATTTTCCATTAACCCGCATACTCCAGTCATCCCGCGATCATGGCGCGATAATCATGAACTCAAAATAATTAATAATCACGGAATATATCCCTTAAGTGACAGTATTAGTGGAGCGAGTCTATTGCCATCTGCCGGGCACAAATCCAAACTCCGTGACTGCTACTGAGAAATTCCTGATGGAAAAATCAATAACACTTTGCCCAGTCTGGGAATCGAATCCAGGACCACATGCTCAGCAGCTGCTCTTGCGACCACTAGATAGTATTTAGGCAGTATTTTATTTATTTCATTAAAAACTCGCTTCGTACATCACTAAGGCCACTACATAACGCATTGCGTCGCATTCTCTCGTGTGATATGTCTCATTGTAACTCGCGACTGAACAGCAATGCATGTGAAACTGCTTAATTTCGCTGTAACAGTGTACACGTAGCCGCAAATGAATGATAAATACGGAAACTTTAGTAGATTTCCGGCATTTACAGCTATTTTGAAACAATTATATAGATTGACTGCAGAATTGGTTCTTTAATAATTTTCCTACAGAAATTCTGTCACTAAATAAATAAATGGATAATTTGTCCTATTAGAAACGTCTAACCTAACCTCTCGAAAAAAACAGGCGCAACGTTATAATAGGTAATAATAATCATAGAAAAACACCTCTCTCAATAGTATTATTATCCAAGACATAAAACACAAGGGTGATATAATGTATTAAATATAGACAAGTACCTAGTTTATTTTCACAATTTTCTTTAAGTACATTGAGTAATATTAAAGAAATGGCTGCCCAAAGTTTAAAGCCTCTGATAGCAATGCAAAGGATTTTCAGCCATAAACGGGATCTACACCAAGGATTTGCTGTTGCAATAAAGAAAACACTTTCCCCAACAAAAGTACTAATTCAAACGAATAAAGATAACAATAAAAACCAATTGCCGAACTTATTCACAATTAAAAAACAAAACACAGTTTTCCACCGATTCTACTCTTGGGAGTAAAATTCTTTACAACTCATACCTCCTTAAGGAGCCCTTTAAAAAAGTTGGGGATGAACGTGAAAAATATCTTTGTTAATCCCAAAGTTTGGGGGATTTCACACGGGGGACTGATGGCAGAAAATATACAGATAGATACAGAAGATCAACTCCTGAAACGAGTGACGCACAAAGACGTTGACACGCTTCACGTACAGCGAGTCCAAGCGCAATTACATCGTTTGAGATAGCCGGACTCACAGCTGAGCCAGAAAAGATTTGCACTTCAGTCAATTTCGTGTTTCTGAATTCGTACGAACGTCACACCATAGAGTCACCTAGCACGGAGGCAGAGCTTTTACTTGTGTCCTACTGTACCTCTTATTCGTGCGTCATCATTGTTTATTTGAAGTTTTCTCTCCGTTAGGTTACTTCGGTCAAAGATGGTGATCAGGCCCTCAAAACATTTCAGTTTTTTTTTTATTGCATAGAGTTGTTAATCTATAATTTTCTCATTGCAGTAAGAAAAGGGAAGTAATAATTAGTCCATAATTATAACTGTACTAGATAAGATCTCAGAACCCATCGTTCGTATTTCCGAAGATATAAATAGATGATCCCTGGAGCGCATTCTTTTCCATGGAGAATTGAAGTATCATGTCACATTATAAATAATTAATTGTTACCAAATTAGAATCAGTTTAATACAAATTACTAACTGCATGCATGATTCAGATTAATTAATTTTTCTTTTGATATTAAATAATTATGTATTTGCGCGCCGAAATTAATGGCAGCGTTAGAGATTAATACTTTATCTTTAAGATCCCTCTGTACCTTACTTACGCAAAAAAATTATTTTGATTTTTGAACTGTACTTTTCTACGTGTGTGTGTGCCTGTTTTCGCTCGTGGAGCTGGCCTTTTGCCTTCCCATCTATTCTTTGTAATGGGGACTGAATGAACAAGTTGGGGGTATAAGTATTATCTGTGAAGTACGTCATTAAATGTTTGGAGTGAGGGTAGTCGGTTATTGTGCGCACGAGATAAGTGGCGGAATTTATGGAGCACGAGTTTTTATGACGTATGCTTAGTGCTCCACGTATGTTGTGTTTGTGTGTAAGATTGTTGCGTTTATGTCTTCGCTGAGTTTAGGTTTTACAATGTGTTCAAACACACATAAAATCACACCGTTTTCCCTTGGGATAAGGCAGCAATCACAAAACGCCACCTGCTATTCTTCCTTGCATTCTCCTTTTTTTCTGTTTTGAACACGTTCATACATCAAGTATTCAGGGGGTAACTACCGCTATTCAACAGCAACAGATTATAACTTCGAATTGCTATTGAATTGACTGCTTGGTTGGACTAGGGTCGGAAGTGCGACTGCTGAGCACGAGGTCTTGGGTTTGATTCTCAGGTCGGGCAAAATGTTATTAGGTTTTTCCATCAAGAATTTCTCAGTAGCAGCCACGGAGTCTGGATTTGTGCCCCCTGGATGGCAATAGGCTTGCCCGCTATTACACATAACTAGCGAAATGTTGGTATACTATTAGGCACACCACTGCCTAACCCTTCGGGATAACAGGCGTAGTGTTATGATCTTTTGTTATTGAAAAATTTCCTGATGCAAAAACACTATAGTGCCCGACCTGGGACCACACATTTAGCAAAAGATTACGAAATAAGAATACCCTACAGCTATACTAACACAAAAATATTTATTAAAGTAACATACCCTTAATGAGACTGTTCCATCCATGCAGGCAACTAAACAAGACAGAAGTTGGAAGTCCCTGAGCTGTCTCAGATAAGTGTAGTTCGCAACTACACTACACCGTACGTTATAATACTGGTCTGAGTTATAATAGGTTACGGTGTATTGGGATTTAAATGACATCATCAACTCCGTCTGGGGCTGACTCGAGAATGGCGGCGAAAAGATTTTGAGATTTATAGTCGGGATTCTTTATAGTCTGACTACCAGTCTTACTAAGGGGTATCGTATTACCCAGTAATAACTGGATTGTGGAGGCCAGATAGGCAGTCGCTCCATGTGAAATAGTTGTTTTCAGTTGCATTCGGTTAGACTGGAAACCGACCCCAACATAGTTGGGAAAAGGCTGGGCAGATGAGTCGGGATGTAGCGCTCGCCGGCCGCTGCCGCGCACCGCTTGCTGTGCTCGCTCGGCTCGAGCGCGTTTGGACACAGTTCTAACCTAACCTAACCGGCCGCACCTAGTTATAACCGGCTAGAACTAGATGTAATCTTACTTCGGCTTTTAGCCGTAACATATACACAACACCGACATTGTCATAACCTATACTAGTGTTGAAAGCTTGTAATACAATAAGTATCTGTAATTTTAGAAAAAAAATTACATAATTTTAAATAAGAATAATAATAAGATTTAAGACTTCACTTGTTAGGCTTAATTAACGTCAAAAGTAAAGTACTACTATATCTATCTAATTTACTTACTTATGACAAGTAACTTTTATTCACCTACAAACAAACATCCACTCACTAAACTTTCGCAAATCAACTAAATAAAGTAACAAGTATAAATAAGTAACAACTTATTACCCAAAGTTCTTTTCCCGCTTCTGATTCCGCCATCTTCTTTTTACAGAAGGGCCAATCGTGTTGCCAATATAAAAAAATATGTTGCAATATAATTGAACATTCAAGAGCAACACTGGTGCGGAAATAATAGAAATAATCAAGGCTTCTCCGCTTTTTATGCAAATAAGCAATCCGCCACGGGCAAGAGAGCTTCGACTAATTCCCAGAAAACAACATTTTCTAACAAAGACTAGCTGGAATTAGAGGGTATTTGTCATGCTGATGTAGGTATTTAGTGGTGTAGTTTGTATGGAGCTGTTTTGCATGCGATAGCGACGTCGAGCTGTACACGATTTTATTTGCGAGTGATCAAAATTGTTTTAATCTACTACAACTATTGTACAAATTAATAAGTTTCAATTCTTTCAGTTTAGAGTTAATGTGGACCACTGATTGTTTCTTTTGTCCAGTTTGTCCTGCCATCACCTACGATTTTAAAGACATTTCGTAAATCTTTACCAACAGCGCCCCTTTATTCATATTATTTGAGCACTAAATGATCCTTGAATCACTATGTGGTGAGTTTCCGGAAGATTAAGCTGGATGCATTCAATAGGCAGGTCGTGAAAAAGCTTTGATACCAGCATAAAGATTGTTTTTAATATATTATTCCTTTAAAAAGCCAGATACCGCACAAGATAAAAGGTTTGAAAGGAGAAAGGTAAGGCTGTTGTCCAGTATTGGGAAACCATCTAGTCTAAAAAAAAAAAAAGTTAACCAGTGGTGTTAAAATACCAATTAAATTAGTAATGTTTAAAGAGTATAGGAAACATAAAGTTTTTATGATTAATTTACTGACTGACAGAATATTAAATTTATTGCGGTTAAAAGTAACAAAGACTGATAAAAACAAGAAGTATCTTTGTTCTACCTCCCAGTAAAATCATAACTTTAATTACTTTTATTGGAGTCCTCACAGAGGCTCCCAACTTATAGACACAATACTCCCCACGTCTTACCAACAGTTCTGTACAATTTTTCTCGATGATCTCTGCCCTTTCGGCGCGAGGTGAAGCACTATGAGATTACTCGTGTTAAAATAAAACCACTAACGCTTTACGTGACACAAATAACAAATCGTTTATGTTAACTAACTCCAGGTGCCTTCAGCTAGGCTTTATTCCTGAAGTCCACATTAAAGCGAAGGAACAATCTTGAGTAGATTCTCTCAGGGATTTGCAGGGAATAATAATTTTTGTTGACTGCCTCTTTGGTGTAGTGGTCACAATTGCAACTGCTGAGCATGAAGTCCTGATTTCGATTACCGGGTCAGCCAAATTGTTTTTGAGTTTTTTCATCAGGAATTTCTCAGTAGCAGCCAAGGAGTCTGGATTTGTGCCCGGTTGATGAGAATATGCTCGCCCCCTATTACATGGGACTTTATAACTGGTGAAATGTGGGTGTACTATCAGGTACACCTCTGCCTAACCCTTCGGGGATAACTAAGCACAAAGCCAGACTTTGTGGCTGCTACTAAAAAAAATCTGTTGGAAAAACCGAATAACACTTTGCCCGAACCGGGAATCGAACCCAGGTCCTCATGCTCAGCAGTCGTTCTTACGACTACTGTACCAACGAGGCATTCAACAAAACTATACCTACTAATACACTTTTTTTCTTTAGAAAACAGTGGGTTTATCGTGTTAACAGATGCTGTTGAATTTCGTTTATTAACAGCCCTCATTGTGCTGTGATTGCGTGATTTCTACCACTTTAGATTTTTTTAGGAACCTTTCTTTGCGTGAACCATTCAAACAGCAGATATTTCTTAGTTAAATTATTACTGAGAAACCCCAATCTCTCATTTCCCGAAATCTGTGTTTTCAAAATTTACTGGAAAGCTTCGCTTGGTCCACGCATCGCACACCTACGGCCATGTTGAAAATTCTTCCGCAAGTCACACGCTATAAACCTCACATTTCAACGCTTTACTGCGAATCGAGTCAGTGTGGAGTTGACGTCTAGTCTATGTTATTTACGAAAACCTTTAATGTTTTATGAATACCGTAAATGCCATTTTATATGCCTTCAATCGGATTGAAAAAAGATTAAAAAGGATTATATCTTCGGAGAGGTGACAACTGCTAGATAATGGCTTCCCCAAAGCGCCGCCACATCACCTGGTTCTATGGTTCACGTATCCAGCGTATTCAAGAGGGCATCGATCCTTCTTGCGGGAGGCCCCCCGCAAGAAGGATCGCTGCACCTTCCCGTACGTGGTCACCACTCTAGAACCTGTTGGGGCTGTCGGCCATCCGTTCTGCAAGCAATGTGTTCTGCCGGTACTCTAAAATATAATCAATCACCTAAATCATATGTGAAAATAGGAATAAAGGACAGTGGAAATAAAGATTTCCGTTGCATTTCTAAGCATATAACAAAATGTATTCTGCATTTAACTGACATCATAAATCACACTCGTAACAGGCTGTTATCTTTCAACTCAAAACATAATCTTGAGAAACAGAACCTCATAACATAGCTACAAGCGTGGTAATGCACCGAATGTCCCGAAAGCAACTAGGGCGTGTCAATAAGAATGCACTTACCACGGATAAAGTAAGAATGGAGCACGAACTTAGCTGTGCAAGAGGTGCACTCTTGCACAGCTAATCAACCAATCACAGGTAACCTCGTCTGCGTGGCTTGATGTGTCTCAGTTAGCTTCCAGTCTAATCAAATGTGGTTAAAAACCAGTATTTCAGTTCAGTAGCGTGTATTCTAGTACCTACTTCTATCCCTCATGACGAAGAAGTACCAAAGAAAACACGTGTTTAACGTCAAAAATAGCAAACTAACAAAATCTATAAGCATGGAGCGACACAGCGGTAGGAAAAATGATTTCGAGCTTCTGTGTAGCAAATTTCGTGCTCTGTCTTTACATTTTCCGTAACTGAAGCTATTCTAGACGTGCCTATTGCATATTTTAAAGCGTTAAAGACAAGCCAAGTCGACCGCAATTACATAGTGCGACTTGTATTTCAGCACATTGTTCTGGTGATGCGCTCCTAGTACTCTACTACATTTGTGAAACATTTATTTTATGATTGTAGGAGCACAGAATTTGATTCGGGCGTGTGTTGGTACCGAAGTCAAAATTAACCAATGAACCAACATAATCGGTGATTGACAAGAAGTAGTTATAAAAAATATCAGCTGTTTCCTCCATTTTGTTGTGGTTCAGGGTTGATCATATATTAAAAGTTCGTAACCATGAATGAGGTTTGTTTCGTGATAGCCGAGAAAGATAAGCAAATCAAGTATCTTGACTTGGCTCACGAGGTTGTCGACATGTGGGATGTGGACTCCGCGATCATTGTGCGGATAGTTGTATCAGCCCATGGCTTAATTGCCAAGAGTCTCGACCAATACCTGAGGAGGCTCTCGTTAGGCAGCTGGATCAAGGGCTTGATTCAGAAAGCGGTACTCCTGGACACGGCTCGTATTGTTATGAGCTACAATTTTTATATTTTTAAATGTTTTTTATAATGTTTTTTGTAAGGAATATTTAAAAGTGTAATTAATTTGTAAAATAATAATGAGGTTTTCACTTATTTCAGTAACACTGGTGCAAGCTAAGAAGCGCACAATTACTATATAACACACAAAGTAATAAAATATAAAACATTTTATTAAGCATTCACTAAACAGAAGAAACTAAAGCATCTGTAAAGCAAAACAAACTAAAATACCACCAGAAACCGGCGAGGAACTTACAAAAACTATTTGTTATTAGACGAAGACAAAGAGACTCTTTCTCTGAAGCACAAAAAAAGTATAAGAAAAACCTAAAGAGCGTGTTTGTAGTGAACAAGGAGCACTTTTTATTTGTGCCGTGCTCTTTAAGAAGCTAGACTTTTAAAGCTTAACGCACAGGTATAAAGTCAAGCTCAAAACATTCATTCAATCAAAACATTTACAAGCTGTCTATCAGTTAGTCAGAATGTTGAAGCCACTTGGCCCATAACGTAAATCTGGGGGGTTACCATGACGTCTTATGGCATGAGTAACTCGTGGGAAAGAGACAGGGCTATACAGGTCGTCTAGCGCCATCTCTTTCCCACACTGGAATTATTTCTGCTATAAAACGTCATGGTAGGCCACCTGCTCAGCTTTTAGCTAACCTCTATTGAATCCTTATTTGGTATAACAAAATGTTGAGTAGGCTATTCTTGTTGCTTCAAATTTGAGAATCACGCAAATAAAGCAATTTTAACACCAGTGGCGAAGGTGTCATACAACTCCATTCCTACCGGATTCCCTTTGAATTTGACACGGTCAGTATTCTATAGACAAATAATCTAATCACATTAAAAATATGTGGCTAAATAATAACAGCCGCTCGGGTCGATCTTTAGGTAAAGCCGTGCTTGCCTGATGGGTGATACCGTACCCGTTACATACCGAGTTTCTTCCGTCCCTCGGAAAGCACGTTAAGCCGTTGGTCCCGGGTGTCATTTGTAGATCTTTGACAGACGTTAGGTAGTCACTGGCCCAAAAAGTCTGACAACCACTCTTACCAAGGGGTATCGTATTACTCAGTACTAACTGGGTTGTGGAGGTCAGATAGGCAGTCGCTCCATGTAAAATACTGGTATTCAGCTGCATCCAACATAGTTGGGAAAAGGCTAGGCAGATGATGATGATTAAAAATATGTACTCCGGCTTACCTCTTACAAACGTTGACCCTCCGCTACTGATTAACACTGCTTGAGATTAGCATCGCCTCTACTCCAGCCGTTCACCATTAATTCTATGTATAAAACTCTAAAATGTAACGCATACTTTGCTTGCACCATAACGGCATCGCTTTTTAAGTGATGGAGCACAGACTTAAGATTAAAACAGATTAGATTTTCTATTTTCTGTTCCTTTCTTCTTTTCTGTAATTAGTGTGTACATAAATTGTTAAATAAATAAAAAAATAAAATGTTTTCCTTAATATTGAATAGTGTACTCATTATTGAAGAACCAAGTGAATAAATAAATCACCTAGAATCGGGATCAGTCAGTAAAAAGCCTCTGACTGATGATGCAGCTCCACGCTGAATTATAATTGTATGTGTCTGTAACCTACTAACACTAGAAAGTAAGTAAAATTGTTACTAACCCTATGGACTCCGGTCTGAATTAAAATTTTTCTATTTTATTCTATTGTATATTGCAACGATGGGTTTTCTTTGCCATTCGTCTCCATATGAAACTACTTTGCGAATGGGCAACTTGAACCAATTCTTTTTTCATGTAAAGTTTGACGTTCAAAAACGTCTTTTAATAGCCTCATTGAAATAAATGATTTTGACATCATAATTGATGATTTTGTGACAAACGGACAAAAAAGTGACGTCACAAAGGTACTGATTTTTCTGAAAGTGGCGCCGTGAAAAGTTGTGTGGTACCTAATCAGTTATCGTGGTATGTGATGCGGAGCGAAAATGTTGAGTACGAATGAAGATGGCTAGAAGAGGAGAGGGACACCAAAGAAACGATTAATGGACCATATGAAGGATGATATGGGAAGAAAGGAGATGACGAGTAATAGAGAAGTATAGAAGAAAAAGACATGATGAACCGACCCCAAATAAATTGGGATAAGAGCAGACATATGATGATGACAAAGATACAGATTTCCACATTTGGGACGGTACCTTAAAATTTAGGAAAGGTGATTTAAATCACGTGCTTAGACGTGTGCTACTAGCTATTGGAGGTAGCTTAACGACCACGACTAAGCTACACATGTGTACTTATCTTCGCATTGTATCAAATCTACGACCACGCAGCGCACGATTCACATACTGGCAAACAAATGAATCGTAGCAAAAAATCTCCGAGCACAGATTTTACGCTGCAGTGTACGGTCGGCTTTAGCACCAGGCAGTGTACTAAAGGACCTTACTATAAGTATTTGTTTGAAGACTGGAACAAAAACTGCATGAATGTGCTTGAGTTAGAATTTAAGAGCACGGAGCACATTGTTTATTGTTTATGTACTACACTTACTAATTGAAGTTTTTGTTATTGAAGACTAGCTGCCTAAATATTACGAGATATTCTGAGTAATTTGCCGGAGAATAAGAAACTAATAAATAACACCAAACAGCCAACTGTAAATGACTTGTGTTCTAAATATTCTGTACTAGCTCTATCGTCCACGGTTCTATGAATTAAAACGTAAAAACATGCATTTTCCGAGGTTTCCTGCACGGAGAGAGCCTCCGCGAATATGAACTTTTTATTCTTATTTTCTTCATTCATTTTTCTTACATATTATGGTGTATTCCCGTTGACCCCGCTGGCTTGGCCCCACTAGTGCGGTCAACGGGAACAATTTTTAATTATTTTAATCAATTCCCGCTGACCCCACCAGGGGGCCAAGGGCGGTGGGGTCAACGGGAATACACCGTTACATTTAAGTCATTTGATCTAAAAAAAATATATGAAAAGCATTTAAAAATATAAAAATAGTAGACCACCGGCATCGGGAACAGGGTCCCAGCTACCGATGGCCAGGGCACTTGAGAGGAACCTCCTAACAATACGTGCCGTCTCCAGAAGTACTGCTTGTGCTTATTGGTCGAGGCTATTGGCTATTAAGCCATTGGCCGACACCACTATCGGTACAATGACTGCTGTACTCAAAATTCCCATCCCACATATCAACAACCTCGCGAGCTAGATCTAGATACTTGAATGACGTAACTTATTGTTAGCATTATTGGTTACAATTGCAGCCTTAGGATTTCTAAGAAAAAAAACCAAGTTATATTATTAATTGTAATAAAATACAAGATGGCGGTGTTGGATACGATTTTGGGCACACATGAAAAGATCCTTGACTTAATAACATAACCCCGTCTCGTTCTCGTCATTGTTTCGAAAAAGAAGTGAAAAGCGACCCAGAATTCCTGTCAAAACAGTAGTAGCGGTAAATACGTTCCTCCCGAACAAAAGTGTTATTTCTATAGCGTTTTATTTTTTGACAAATAAACGTTGAGTGAGTTTTATTTGACTTCGTCCAAATTATAGTGAACAGTAAGAGTTATTCATTTCTGCATTTGTATTGTATATTGAGCATTTTTGTTTGCTTGTTTTCAAAATAGAAGAAAATATAAACAAATATTTTCAGGGTATAATACGGTTAGTAAGAGGATATGGTTTTAAAAGTTGAACCAACCTTTCATTTAGAACTGTATTCCAAATTATGTTAAGTTTTTATTGACTTTTTCTTACTAGGCATTTTAAGAGTATTTTTCAGTAGAATTTAGCGTAATCAGCCTATAATGTTCCCTGCTGGGTCACAAGCTTCCTCCCGTTGAGAGAGAAGGGGCTATAATACACCACGCGGGCCCAGTGTGGGTTGGTAGATGTCACATGTCTTCGAAATTTTGGTTCCAAGACATGCCGGTTTCCTCACGATGTTTTCCTTCACTGTGTTGAGAGCTGTGGTGATGAAATAAATTACACAACGTACTGCGCCTGCCCACGACTTACTGCTCGTAACTCGGGGCACTGAGCCACCGCTGCTGTAGTGGTATTTAACAGAAGAGAAAGAGTTTCAGTCTTTTAAACAATCCATCCACCTGACTAACCTCACTATTATACAGATACGTATGAGATTTTTCGCTATAATTTTCTGCAGTTATACATCCAACAAAACAAATAATTTTCAAAACTAAAAGTAGACAAACAAACACATAACATAACACAACATCACGCCTTTTAATCCCCGAAGGGTTAGGCAGAGGTGTACCTAACAAGTACACCCACATTTCGCCAGTTATATTTAAGTCCCAAGTAATAGAGGCGAGCCTATGGCCATCAATCGGGCTCAAATCCAGACCTCATAGCTGCTACTGAGAAATTCTAATAATACTTAGCCGAACCCAGGACCTCATGCTTAGCAGTCGCGCTGGCGACCACTAGACCAGCAACGCAGCCAAACAAACACACACCAAGATAAAACGGCACATTACATAAAAACAGTAGAAAGAGATAATGCTACTAACAATGAAAACTGTCTCATCTCACATTTACAATTCAAGGATATTCCAAAGTTCCCTAATTGATTGTTTCGGGGGTCCCTTAAGCCCGCTTTTAGCTAAAAAACGGATAGCATAAAAAAACGTTAAGAAGTGAACGGTGACAAGAATGGGAGGGTTCCGTATTTTTTTAATCAACAACATGAAACGAGAATTAAACAAAAATATGGAGAGTTATGTGAGAAAAGGTTTTTTTTTTTTTTCTTTTTGCGACTTCTTGAATTTAGATGCCGTAAATAGGAGCATAGTCAGTGGTGGTATAGAAGGCGCCACATGAAGCTGTTCATTTCCAGTATAACTTGGCCTCGTTTTGTATAGATTTCCTGTAGAATAAGAGATTCGCATAAACTGGTTTTGTATAGCTTGATTCGCCGTCGTGCGTACCTACCATTTTAGTTTAAGTGCTAACATAACAAATTATTTAGAACTATGGCGGTCAGACAGACGGAATGAAGATATCTATCTTTTTCTGGGAAAGGATTTCAGAATCATAACATCACAACTGTAAGCCCCGTAGGGTTAGACAGAGGTGTATCTAATAGTACACCGACATTTCGCCAGTCATGTTTAGGTCCCATGTAATAGAGGGCGAGCCTATTGCCATCAACTGGCCACGAATCCTCCGTGGCTGCTACTGAGAAAGTTGATGGAAAACCCAATAGCACTTTGCCAGACCCGGGAATCGAACCCAAGACCTCATGCTAAGCAGTCGTGCTTGCCACCACTCGACCAACGAGACAGTCCGGAGAATTATAAAATCACGTCACTTTCTAATTGATACTTCATTCGAAACATAAGCATAAGCATAATCAGCCTATTAATGTTCCCACTGCTGCGACGCAGGCCTCCTCTCAATGAGAGGGAAAATATTCGAAACAATAAACAGTAATAAAGCAAATATCTGCATCCATTTATTTCATTCATATTTGTACGCTTCACGGCAAAACATACAGAATCTAACTTGTATATTGTAACATCTCACACACCGTACAAGTAGTACACTACCTATGTTTACAAATAAAAGTTTCTTATTCTTATTCTTATTCTTATCATCATGTTATCATAATCCCCCTTTGGTTGGTGATAACGTAGCACGTCTTCTCCTTCCACACATTCCTGTTCGGTTAGTAGTAACCAGCTTTTTAGTCATAAAGGGTGTAAATACACCCTTAACAAAGCCGAAAGGCACTTGTTTTCCCCGTCTTTGCGATCATTTTTATGTTCTAGACCATACCTGGGAACCTTCTAGTCACGGAGATATTGGGGGTCGAAGTTCCAACTTTTTCACAAGTTTTTTTTTTTTAATCCATGTTTTTAATGTAAGATTTTTACTTTAAACACCTCCACGGCCCCCGTACTATTCAATCCATCCATCAGCACAATGCTTTGAGTGCGTTCCATGGTGCCCTACCGTATAACGTAATTTTTCACCTGAAAAAAAAAATCTTTTCCCAGCAATAATTTTTGCGTAAAGTTACTTAGTTTGATGTACAGAATGCTTGGTTGTCGGCTTCGAGGAGGGTCTGTTTAAACCCTCTAGGTATCACCTTTCTCACAAACCAATCTTGGTTTCTGAGAAAATCTTCACCCGTTAACAAAGAATAGAACATTCTACACGCCTTTTCACTTACACGGCAACCAAGACACGGTTCGTAACAAGATACGCCATGTTTCAATACTCGTAACAGTCTGCAGGAGAAATCGAATTGGAAATCCGAAATGTCGAACCTATTATTATTACTATGTGTAGTACAGTCCTGAAATTCAATGCTACTCGGCCTCTACGTGGCCTTTGCTATACCAGTCAGAATATTCTTTGACAGAAAGCAACACATGACAGCACACCTTCGTTTACCGCCGAGATAGCCAATTCACTCTCATTCTTCTCATAAAAAGATGTAATGACAAACATTTAAAAGAGTCTGTTGAATGGTTTGGTCATGTGGAGAAGATGAATGAAAGGCGATTATCTATATAATATATAATTTATTTACAAAGCAGATGTGGCAACGCTGGTAGAAGACGCTCTAGAAGGACAAACACTGACCTTATTGGTCCTCACCAATAACGTCAGTGTTTTTCGGAAAGCAAACAGGAAGGGTCCGCAAGGGCCGATGCCTGCCGAGGCTGCGGGACTGTTCGAAAGAGATACCGCGGCCCTGGAACACAAAGGGCAAAGAAGGAACATGGATGGGTGTTAGTCAGTACAAGTCTGACATTCCATTCCATAGGAAATCATCAAATTATGACCCCTCCCGCTCTGGGCGGAGCGGAAGCGGTCATAATTTGATGATTTCCTATCCGAAAAAAAATGTCAGGTGCCTAGTACTCGCAACTGGCGGGCGTGTATGACCAGATGTATGAACGTGGACTAAAAGAGTATAGAAGGACCTTTGGAGCTGGTGTTCTGTGGTTTCTGCCTACCACCCCCATGGGAAAAAATCGTGAGTTTATGTATTTATTTATTTAACACTTCAAGAACAAAAGTACAGAGGCGGACTTAATGCCATAGGCATTTTCTACCAGTCAACCTTTGGGTGATGCATAGACAAGAGTGGTAGGTCTAGATCTGAAAATAATTTTAAATAATACTAAGATTAACTACAAGGATATATAAAATACTATAAATATATATCAAAATTTAGATTAACGTAAATAGACATTTACACAAATATCCTAAAGTAAAAACACAAACCTTGGAGAAAACATACATATGTGAGTTCGTGAGTACATTCGGAAGAAGCTGGCAGTTTCGTCACAACGCTAATGTTTTCTCCATGGTTTGTGTTTTTATTTTGGTATATTCGTGGAAATGTTTATTTACATTAATTTAAATTTTGATATATATTTATAGTATTTGATATATATTTATAGTATTTATATATCCTTGTAGTTAATCTTATTATTATTTAAAATTATTTTCAGATTTACACCTACCACTGCTTGTCTTTGCATCACCCAAAGGTTGACTGGTAGAAAATGCCTATGGCATTAAGTCCGCCTCTGTACTTCTGTGCTTGAAGTGTTAAATAAATAAATAAATATGTATGTACAGTCATTCTACAAGTTACTTTAAAGCCCAAAGCCACTACAAACCTCCTACCTACCACCTACTTAAAATGTCCCTATGAACAACCTCATGACACTTTTTCCACCATGATGTTCGAACCCAGGCCGCCTGTGTCCACTTGAGGTAATGAGGAGGACTAAACTCAGCACGCTTATACCAACTAGAGGTAAACGTTACGGCTATCTAAGAAGTATTCAACTTGTCCATTAAATTCATACGACCCAGTTCACGTTAAGGATGTATGCTGACGTAAGTTAAAAGGTAGTTACAGTCGTAATATTTTTGGATGTATTTACGAAAGTCCTCCGCGCACTTTCATTCAGTCAACCTCAGATAATGAAGCAGCTAGACTAGGCACTATACAAACTTGTTCTCAGACTTCTCTTTTGATCATGAGCTTTCTCCGTATGTGCGCTTTGAAAATAGAAAGTTACCATAAACTCGGTGTACCACGTGGATAAGCAGAAATTACAGAACGACGTATTATTTTTCCCTCGTCCACGTTCATAGACCTGGTCTTAAAAGCAACGCCGGTTGTGAGCCTACTACATACCAGACTTTTTAGAAGAACACGACTAATTAATCTGAAACAAGAATAATTAGTGACTTTCAATGAACGATAACAATGTTAGAAAAGTCAAAAAATAATGTTTGGCACTGAAGCTTGTGTCAATCCTGTCAAAGTCGTTGTAGAAAGAAGCCTGCCTCGTTAGTCTAGTGGCCTCAAGCGCAACTACTGAGCATGAGATATTGGGTTCGATTCCCAGGTCGAGCAAAGTTTTATTGAGTTTCTCCATCAGGAATTTCTCAGTAACAGCCACGGCGTCTGGATCTATGCTCGGTTGATGGCAATAGGCTCGTCCCCCTATTTCATGGGCCTAAAACATAACTAGTGAAATGTGGGTGTACTATTAGGTACATATCTGCCCAACCCTTCGGGGATTACAGGCGTGATGTTATGATATGTTGTGTTATAAAGAAGAAACGCTGTGGAAACGATTTCCATTTATCTACGCCCTAAGGTCAATGTATGTCTTTTAATTCATCTCCTCCCAGCCCCATCACATAAATCTCTGTAAAGTAAGTACTCTCGATGCACACAAAACGATGCTTATCCGGTCAAAGAAAGCTCATCTTTATCTTAATTAAACTGGCACCCACAATCGACATCCTCAAACTCCAAACCCCAGAAATTAAACGAAAAGAAACTAACCCCATTCTCAACAAAAGAAAGTTTCAACTAGTTCAGAAAGGAGCCAGTAAGCGGCTATAGATCTCATTCCGTTCCAACGCCTCAAAGAAGGATCCCTAAAGAAGTTTTTCAATCAACTAGCTACTATGTCTTACGGCAATCGGTATTAAGTTAATTTGAAAGGTGATGGCATCGAAAGAGCTTATTGGCCCATCTATTCTTTGTTTATTTTTCTCAATTCTCTCCCTTTTTTGTTCCCTTCGACGTTGTCAGAAGTAATAAAAGTTTTTCGGAGCATGGAGTTACATCACTATTTCGTTTAGGATACGATATTTGATGCGCTTGGAGTAAAATACGGGTTGTGTTAGATTACTAACATTCTTTTTTTGAATGGTATTGGTGGTAGCTAAAGTGCGCGTATCTGCTCTACGAAGGAGGACGAGGTTTACAGGAAGATTATACTCGTAATAATTATATATTTTTTATTCAACGATTTTTGACCTCATTTTTACATGAATAGACACAATACATTTGTGTTCTATGTATTGTTAACAGTAGAAATCTATCAAAGTCATTAATTTAGTCGCTACGACAATGCGTAATTGAAATTGGCTACATTTGTCAGATACGCGGATTTATTCAATGCTAGTTCCTCGGATTTGCACTATCCCCGACGATATGTGTTTTTTTTGAAGTATCAATAATTATTCTTAGCTTCACTACTTACTTACTTTATTTTTTATTTTATTTTTGTAGAAACAGACAGCTTCTTATTTATTATTCTATCATTTTAATCTTTTTTGTCTCTTGTCTGATTTAAGGTAAAATTCTAAGGCAACCGCAACAGCTAATCGCAGCAGGAAAGACTGCAGCAACACGACTGATCTCTGTGTCAATCTTTAAAATCGGCCACAAGCGGGACTTTTAATTTGTTATACAATATAAACTTACTTTATTTTATTTGTCCAACTTATCATAGAATGCGTAGCAACAGTATATTTTGGACCGCGGATCTACAGCTACAAAATAAAAAGCAACAAATACTTTTAAGATAAACATTTTCATCAACAATAACAAAAGGATTCCTCATTTTAAGGAAACCGCATAATAAACTAAAAGAACACAGAAACTCGAGAAAAACAGTCGAAAATACACAACTCAGTCCATCATCATATCTGCTAATATTTTAAATGAGAAAGAATATAACTCCGTCTGTTTTTGTTTTCACGCCTAAGCGAGCGAGCGAGCGAGGCGGGCGAACCTCTTTTCATACTTCGATCGGCTCTTTCAGTAGTTCGCGGTGTGAACCAAAGTATGAAAAGACGTGAAACAATGCCTCTTCCACCACACTCGCTCGCTCGCTAGCTGGCGGTGTGGCCTGGGCTTTAAAAGCTGAGCGAATTTGTATGACAGCTGTCAAATTGTAGGTTTATAAAATTTTACTACGATCACTTTAATTGTGCAGTTCGAGGTGGCGCTGCTTGTCAAGAAAATTTGCATCGAAATGTCAAACTTGGTACATTTATTTTAGTTCTGTATTTTCCCGCCTGCACTGATAAGTTGGTTGAAGTGTACACCACCAGACCATGACTTGGGTTAGGATACTTTTAATCCCGGTATGTCATTCCCATGGGATAATATACGACCTCCATGCGGGCGGGGCCACGGGTAGAAGCTAGCAGAAAATAATTTTCCTTCGTCACAACAGAACGCGTTGGTAATGACTAAAAAAGATTCCGTCCATGAATAAGCTATGAAAATGCTGCTTCTTTGTCTAATCAGCGACGCAACTAAAAAGAAAGCTAGGCAAAACAAACGAAGATGTCTTTTTGTTCGTTTTAAAGGTCGTAATTAGCGTGGCAATGTTTGAGCGTGCGCGTCATTGAGGTTAGATTGCAGAATTTATTCACAACGTCGTTGTATGTTGTTAGCAGGTGATTAAAAACGTTGGAAACGTTGATATTTTCTTTTGCAAAGTAAACTAGAGAGCCTAAACAATTTTTGGTGTGTTGATTTTTCTTTTAATGTTCGCGAAATATGATGAAATAGAATTAACTTGAATCATTTTTAACAGAAGAGCTCGTGGTTAAATAATAACCGCCGCTTGGATCAATCTTCAGGTCAAGCAGAGCTTGTCTAGGTTGGTCTGTTGATGAGCGACGTCTTATTTCATACAGAGTTTCCTCCGTACTTCGGAAAGCACATTAAGCCGTTGGTCCTGGCTGTCATTTGTTGATATTTGACAGTCGTTACAAGTAGTCAGCACAAAAATCTGACAACCAGTCTTACCAAGGAATATCGTATCATCGGTTGTGGAGGTCAGATAGGCAGTCACTTCATGTAAAAAACCAGTACTATTCAGCTGCTTACACTGGAAGCCGACCGCAACATAGTTGAGAAAAGGCAAGCAGATGATGACTTCCAGTAACGACACTACTACCTTTTGGTGTTTTGATATCGATACCCTCTCACGTCTGTGGGGTTTCTTTAGCTAATTTAACTTAACCCTGAGCCACTTGATAATAATTAAAAAAGGAGTTAACCATCATCAACTCAGCCTGTTGCTGGATATAGGCCAATTCCAAACTGCGGCACAACGCTTTGCCTTCCGTTCCTATTTTAAGGTCGTCGTTCCATCTACAAAGCTGGAGCCGTCCTACATTACGCTTGCAGATATGACAACTTCATTTTCCACTCCAGAGGGTTCAGACAAACTGAGTTCCATCATAGACAACAATTATGAAAAAGTTCAAAATGTAATAAATTGACATAAGCTATCGAAAACCTTTTTCGATTCTGTTGAAATTCCTAGTATGGGTAAACATAACATAACATCATCACGCCTTTAATCCCCGAAGGGTTAGGCAGAGGTGTACTTAATAGTACACGTCTCGCCAGTTATGTTTAAGTCCCGTGTAATAGGAGGCGAGGCTATTGCCACCAACCGGGCGAAAATCCCGACTCCGTGACTGCTACTGAGAAATTCCTAATGGAAAAATCCAATAACACTTTGCCGGACCTGGGAATCAAATCCAGGACCTCAAGCTCAGCAGCCGCGCTTTCGACCACTTGACCAAAGAGGCAGTCAAGTAGAAAACGATTTAAAAAAAGTCGTAGAATAAATATGAAACATTTTGAAAGCGACTGCCAGTTCCCTAGGTCCCTAAGGTGCAGAAGCAGCTGGGAGGTTTCAATTACCGACCGGACATTCTTCAGCTCACTAATTGAACCAAGCATAAAGCTGGTCCTTCAAAGGCGGAATCTAAAAACATAAGTTATTAAATAAAAATGAACCTTTCATAACTTTAATTACGTCGCAATTAGGAGAACAACTTGGATGTGGGAGGTGGAGTTTAGAAGGCTTACTAATGAGGGTCTGACGTCTGCTGTCCACTGGGTTCTCACTGCATAAGCAGCTTATAATAGGCCCACTGCTGGGACATAGCCCTCCTCTATGTAAGAGCAAGTGTACCTGCATATGACACTGTCTTCGAATGTTTGGTACACCAGAACTTTCGAGTCTATTATTTATTTATTTAATACTTCAAGCACAGAGCGCAGAAGCGGACTTAATGTCATAGGCATTTTCTACGAGTCAGCCTTTGGGTGATGCAGAGACAAACAGTGGTAGGTGTAAATCTGAAAATACAGGGTGGAAGGGACACGGACGCTAAAACGGTTACCACGTATACATAATTCTCGCGCACGAAGGGTTCCGTACCACCTTAGAGGCCTCGCCCACTATGACTTTTTGTAGCAATGCAGTAGCGATGCTGTCGCGCATGTGTATCGATACAGCCACGATGCTGTCGCTGGCTGTGTACCTTCGCCCAATTCTGTACCGCGCGATAGCAGCGATATAGAAGCGGGTTGACAAAATGCGCGACAGCATCGTTACAAGAAGTCGCCGTGGGCGAGGGGCCTTAGTATGGGAGCCCCCTATAATTTTTAATTTATTTTTAATATTTGTTGTTATAACAGCAACAGAAATACATACTCTGTGAAAATTCAACTGTTTACCTATTACGAATTATGAGATACAGCCCGCTGACAGACAGACGGGCAGCTGAGACTTTGTAATAGTGTCCTGTTGGTTACTCTTCGGCTACGGATCTCTAAAAAATACCGTGCGTAAAAATTTATATGTGGCCCCGAGTTGTGATATGATGTTTTGTTTAAACTTCAACTTCTGTCCATAAAGTCTCACTTCGTATCATTACGTTTACATTTTAATGTCTAGATCCAAGATGGCGGACGCCTATTCATTTATACATTAGTTAATTGCTTTTAGAGCACTTTGTACTACCGGTATTTAAGCCAGGCAGACAAGCTGAAAAGATTCTCGTCCTAAATAAGTATGGTCTTTATATTAACGGCATTGTTGCTTCTATTTTGAAACACGATTCTTTCAGTACCCCGGGCTTTAAGAGGGATCTTAAGTTGAATTAAAGAGAGTTTAGTCATTGATTGTGGTCGCAAGCGCTGAGCATGAGGTCCTGGGTTCGATTCCCGGGTCGGGCAAGCTGTTGTTGGGCTTTTTCTATCAGGAATTTCGCAGTAGCAGTCACTGATGTCTGTCCTTTTACATGGGAATTAAACATAACCGGCGAAATGTGGGTGTACTATTAGGTACACCTCTGCCTAACCCTTCGAAGAATTACAGGCGTGATGTTATGTATGTATGTATCATAATATATTCCATATATTTTGACCGTGTACGTACAATGTATGTACATATCGTACTTTTGTATGAAACAGGTGTTTTTTTTTAATTACCGAGGTGAAAAAAAACTCCAGTGTGGAATTCATTCACTCATTCTTCTTCTAAAGTGAAAAGCAACCAATGTGTAGGATAATATTGTTAATCTGATAATAAGATGTAAATTAAAAACTGTGTGTGAATATTGAACTGAACTGTAATCAAAACAGACAAGTTAAATTTTGAAGAAGTTGTACTAAGATACCTTAATTCAACATAGTAACTAGACAAGCCTTACATAAATGTAGCCTCCTCAACAAAACCGAGGAACATACGGGCAACACTAACATAAACGAAGCCATCAAGTAAAGTGTTATATATACAACACATCATATAGTAGGTAATGTTGCACACTATAACGTTTACGAGCTCGTTCCGTACTATTACCGACATAACATCTACCTGCACTGGTTGCTAATAGGCTCTAGTTAGGGAAGGTGATGGGCAGACTATGTATAGGGCTATACATAGTCTATATGGGACTATGTATACAACGTGAAAACGGACTCTTCACGAAGCCGTCAACCAAGTATTCAAAGTGGGGTGAAAAGTCATGTTTTAACTAGAACATTCCCAGGTCATCATCAGCCTAGCCTTTTCCTAATTTTGTTAGGGTCGGCTTCCAGTCTAACCTGATGCAGCTGAATACCAGTATTTTACATGGAGCGACTGCCTATCTGACCTCTACAACCCAGTTAGTATTGGGTAATACGATACCCCTTAGTAAGACTGGTTGTCAGACTTTTTGGGCCACTGACTAGCTAACGACTGTCAAAGATCTACAAATAAAACCTGGGACCAACGGCTTAACGTGCTTTCCGAGGCACGGAGGAAACTCGGTATGTAATGGGTGGTCACCCAACCACAGACCAACCTAGGTAAGCACGGCTTAACCTAAAAATCGACCCGAGCGGCTGTTATTATTTAGCCACGAGCTCCTCCTAGAATATTCCCAGGTATGGTCTAGAATAAAAATATGATTGCAATGACGGGGTGAACAAGTGCCTTTCGACTTCGTTGAGGGTACTTTAACACCCATTATGTCTTTACTGGATCCGGTGACAGCGACCAAGACAAATTTTATATCCTTTCATAAGCATTTTGCTGATAACAACTAGATCCTAATATGTTACATCTCGTCTGTACTCCTTGAAGGGAAGGCAGATGTGTATACCTACATGCATTTGTGTTAAAGTCCACCTCTACGATGAGAGGTCAGAAATATAGTCGATCCATGTAAAACATGGTATTCAGCTGCATAAACCGGTTAGTAATAAAAAGCTCGCGTCAGTTGCTCTTCTCCTGCACCACCTCGAACCAGCCTGTATACACGCACAGTACATAAATAAAAAGTTAAATTTAAACAAAAAAAAAGATAATGCTGTGTCTCTCACGGCTACCCAGGCCTAGTTCAGCCGGACAACTAGTGCCCGACGCTCGTTTTTAACGATCAAAATTAGTACTACGTAATACGATACCCATTGGTAAGACTGGTTGTCAACTTTCGGTCCTCTGACTGTCTGTAACGACTGTCAAAGATCTACAAATGACAGCCGGGACCAATGGCTCGGTATGTAATGTAAATATTCATTAAAAAACATAAAACTGTAAATTTGATGACTAAAATATTGTTCCGAAGAGGCAAAATTTTTCAATTCGCAACAAAAAGAAGCTTTTAAACGTCGTCTTTAAGATATTTATTTATTATTTATTTATTTATTTAAACTTCATGTAAAAGAGTGGTACATAGGCGGACTTAATGCCACAAGGCATTGTCTACCAGTCAACCTTTGGGTCAAATAGGACAGCATTGTGATAGAGTACAAAAAAAAAAAAAATAAGAAAAATACCATTTTGTTAACATAGATTGATATACATAAATAGGTACATACTAAAACACATATATACAGTAAATTTAAATAAACTAATATATATTATAATACATACAAATAGTCCAAAATACTAGAAACCTTATAATAATTACTATGACTAGACTACTAATATCTGGCTTGTGAGCAATTTAGTCTGGTTTTGATTTTTTTATTTTTTCTGTTTTTTTACATCGATGGATTTACCGCCTTTCAAAATTCCGAACATTTCTTTGATGAAACTTAACTGACACTAGACTTCAAAGGCTAATTACTCAACTCAACTAAATTGTCAATTAACTTAACACGGCCAATTAATCGAGAATTTATTGTGCAATTCGAAGGCCCATGCTCCGGAAGCCATTAATAGGCTCATCAAAGTAAGTCATACGGATGCCGGTTGTCATGGAGACGGTAATGAAGCTATTTCGTCAGCTAACAGCTCGGACACACTCCGTTAGCTAGCACTAGGTTAGGGTGTAGAGAGACTGTAGGAGATAATGTTGCTAGTTGAGTTTTGCTTGGGTAGATGAAATTTTGTTTTGAAAATGTTATTATAGACCTACCGCTTTAATGAGTCCTCGTCCCATCAAAGGCACATTAAGCGTCCACAAAGTATTATCAATATCCCACAGGTTATTTGATTTAAAATAACCATAATCCACGTAGGTATTACGATACTAATTAAACCAATATGATCAACCTTCAGAATGTTCCATTTAAATTGATACCTTCGCGAGGACTCATTAAAGCGGTCGGTCTATAGTAAACCACGATGTTGTGCCTACTAGTTTATATACAGCATCTAACTATACATACTTATAATATACGTTAATAAACTGCGCAAATGAACCTACCTGCTGTGCTCTCATTACCGAATATTCCCCCAAATATTGTCTAAACGGCCCGAGGGAAGCCGTGTATAGTTTAATACAGCTCTTCTGATGTGTTTTCCAAAACATACGAGCACGTGAAAGCTATGTAATTTTGAAAGCTTCCACATACTTACAGGGTCGTATATTACGTAAAAAAACTCATTATATACATTATATAAAAACTCCATGTGCTATATGCACAATTGCACATGGAGTTTTTGAGAAAAACTGCGTTTAGAGATACGTCTCGGTCACTGCAAAATGTTGAATGTATCTTATAATTACACTCGGTTACTTCAAATTATAAATCGTCGTTGATGTTACACCAATTGGGTTAAAAATAGCAATACAGAAGATTGAAAAAAATGCATAATTATACCATGTAATGGTACAATACCATTGTATAATTTTTGTTCACTTCAAATTACAAGTAGATAGAGACGTTGCTTGTTTCTGTGATTGGCTGAAATAACGCGTCTTCCGATTCTCTAGCAAACGGCGTCAAAATTCAAAATGACAAAATCGCAAAAAAATACTTATGTGGTGTTAGAACTTCAATGACGAAAAGTACTTTTTTTACGTAGATAAAATTGTGGCAAACGTTACCGCTAAAAGTCCGGAAGACCAGTTCGGTTAGCATCCCCGAATCGGGAAGTATTTTATAGTTTGAGCATTCGGAAATTCCCAGTTACATTCCGGATTTCACAAGACTAATTTCTCCAAGATAAGTACATCCAACACACGGCACGTACACGGCACAGCACGGCTGACGCAGTGGGTGAGCCACTGGCTACTGTGCTGCGTGTCGCGGGTTCGATCCCCGCACGGAACAAATATTTCTATGGCCTACAGGTAGTTCTTGCGGGTCTGGCTGTTTGTGTATGTGAGTTTGAAAGTTTGCAAACGCACCCACGATACAGGAAAAATACCTAGTGTGACGCAACGATGTATAAAAACAGCTATGTAATGAAAAACGCAATAACACTTTGCCCGATCTGGGAATCAAACCTAAGACACATACAGCAGTCGCTTCCGACCACTAGACGAATAACACAGTCATCATATTACTCCAATATAACTTAACTTCCGCCTCGCTAACTCAGCAATATGACCGCGTCTCAACAATACATTCCCACAAAGACTAAGCTGTGGTTTAATTGTTTGTTACCCCATTCAAAATTCCACTCTAATTAATTTAGTTTAATTATACGAGTTAACGAGGCGAGTTTCATGTCTTGTTTTGTTGCTATCTTACAAGTACGACTCTTGAGAAAGATGTAAGAGAAAAGCCTTTTGTTCGTGTCATAATTTCATTCTTAGTACTTTGCGATGCGAAATAATTCGTACTCAGGCCAAAATGTTTCATAATAATTATCATTTTCTCAGGGATGATAAAAAGAAAACTTATTTTAAAGTACACGGTAATGCTTTGAAAATGTTTTCTATTTAATTAAGTTTAGCATACTAATATTAAAAATACGTAACCTTCTCACGTTTTAAGATTTGAACGTATTTCGAATTTAACGAAACGTTAAACGTTTTTTTATTTTACGTATTTCAATTTTTTTTTTTTTTTTTTAATTTTGTTATTCTCATATATTTTCATTTCTAATTTTATTATAAAAGTGCGGTGCACACCTATAAGTGACGAATTCACCGCAAAGCAGTTAGTGAATATGTCGTTGGTGTGTCAATAAATAAATAAATCTATGCAAATAAATAAAATTGAAGTGTCTGTTTGTAATTTCAAAACGATACTTATAACAAAAAAACAAACATGGTTTTATTTTTTATCTATTGTCCGTCTGCCTGACTGTCTGTCAGTTTGTTCCAGCTTATTTTCGAAACGGCTAGACCGATTTTGACGGAACTTTTACTGAGCCGATGTAATAAGTAAGAGTATCTTAGGCTAATTTTATATTAGAAAAAGGATTAGGGCACCGTGCAAAAATATTAAACCTCTGAAATTGTTAACAAAATCCGATTCAAATAGAAAGTGATATTTGGCAATAAATTTGAAAAACTATATGCCCTGGGTAAGGTCATAGCATACTTTTATCCCGGTAATACGTCCCCATAGAATAATTTCCGACTTCCAGACGGGCGAAGCAAGGACAAAAGCCTATTATTCTATAATATTACCTCTACTGTGAGACGCCTCCTCTGTATGCAATGCTTGGTAGACCTCACCTCAATCCTTGGTATCTTGGATCTGGTAACATACCATTTTCTTCACGATGTTTTCAGTCACAAATTTTGGCACGTTAAAAAGCACTTTACTGAGAAAAGATGATCTTCTCTTTCTTATTAAAAAGAAGTTTTCAATAAATAAGAACATACTTACTTATTCTGACATTTACTAAGTCAAGATTAAATTAACGTCACTCAAATGAAATATTACAGCACATCAAAATTATTTGCGTTTCAGAGTTATTAATTTAAATGGAATTTTACTTGACTTTCAAAAGTTTAATGAAAAACAGAATTATTTTGGTGTAATTAATAAAATATTATGCAAAACATGAATTCTGTAATGGAAAATGTATTTCAATGACAATTCTGGTAGAAACTTTTCGCGCTGTTATACTCGTGTTTATAAGATAGATATAAAAACAGGATAGAAGGGACACCGACGCGAAACTGTATTCAGCACATCATTCTGAGCCCCACACAAAAAAAATTATGGTTATTAAAACAAAAATCAACTGTTTTCTGCAGTGCAATACCTACACGGTCAAAATGTATGGAACGGCTGTTTTTTTTTTAAATAACCGTAGAAAAATTTCTTCGTAGGGGGGCTCAAAATGATGTACTTGGTAACAGTTTTCGCGACGGTGTCCCTTCCGGGATGGAAGTAGGGGTGGAAGTATATAGTAATACCAGAAAACAAACCAAACCACTCTGTCACTGTTGAACTGCATTATCCCATTGCTGGGCATAAGGCTCTCTCATGACATTCAGTTCTTTTGATTCAGTGCTAATGTGGACCACTGGTCGTTGGCTTTGCTCAGCTCGTCCCGCCGTCTTCTACGAGGCCTGCCGTGACGCCTTCTGGCTACCAAATTCAAAATTAAAAACTGACAGACGTAGAATACTGCTTATACTTTTCTTTTGGTACCACTTACGTGCGGGCTACCTACAGCACTTACTCTACGAGTTAGATTCTGGAAAATATGTTTTACAGCTACATTATGAGGTATTACAACATGATAACTTAAATAACTTAAATAACAATGTAGCTCACAGCGCTGTTCACAGATTACCATTAATGACTAAACTTTAAATTGCTAGAAAATAAGCTGCGGCGTGTAATGTTATAATATTATATTATATTTAAACTACACTTACGGCATTTGAAGTAAAGATAGGTTTTTCTGTAAAAGACTTTGATAACTATTTCTTAGACTATATTTTCGTCTGTAAAGTATGGGAGCTATTCTGACTAAAATATTGGTAAGTACATCAAAACAATTAACGACGCACAAATAAAATAAGACGGCCATCTTAACCCAAGAATACAACGACCAGCAAACAAACATCCTCCTACATCTATAGTAAACAACCCTTCTCTGTGTTACCCTAAGTAAAGCTAGAACACACGTCTTGTGTCTAACAAACAGAGCGACCGCAGACGCGAGGCGCGAGCCGTCAATGTGTACCTGCCATAATTTGCATGGTTAGACTTCAATGTTGCCACGACTCAAAGACGTTACTAGTGCCTACGTCCTGTTCGAGTATGGTCTAAGGGGAACAAAATAATATGGCTATGATTTTCATTTCTGACTTCTCTTTTTACTTTTTCATCGTCGTTATCTCAGATAAAACATTTTTATTTAAACCCTTTTTGTGAATAACACAATAACCTTCTTTAGCTTTTCTATTCAGCTTTGTAGACTAAAATGTAAGATACATGATCAAGTCACCAACGTAACTTATAAACGTTTGTGATGTAAATCATGCATCTATACTATACTAATATTATAAAGAGGAAAATTTTTTTGGTTGTTTGTTTGTTTGTACCGAATAGGCTCCGAAACTACTGGACCGAATTAAACCATTTTTTCACTGAAAGAAAACTAAATTATCAGGAAGTAACATAGGCTATAATTTATTTTAAAAAAATTAGAGATGCTTAAGAAAATTGCAATAATGTAACCCAAATTAGCAAAATTTTGCCTAAAAAATTCATTATTTGGCGTGCGCTGAGAAAACTATTGATGATACTTAAAAATGATGTACTACGTGATTAAAGTACTCATTATTACCTACAAAAAAGTCCGCGAGAGCATATATTTAACTATCATAGTTAAGTCACAATAGCAGCTTTTGTGTTCTAAAATTTCATTGGATCACCCCGGTAGAAAAAGTTGGGTAAATTCGTATTAATACTTATTCAAATAAATAGTTTTTATTATCAAGGGTATTTAGCAATAATATACTGAGTGTTCAAAAAGAACTTATCATCAATATGTAAGATACATGCAGCGACATCTATTAGACCAAAATGGTACTAATGAATAAAAATGGTGCTCACAAGATAACTTTGAAATTTACTGACCGGCTTTGTTAAAAAGTTATGATAGCTTTAGATTAGTCTACATGACACTGCTTTGAAAATCCACATAGCCTATGCCCTGTAGAGTGTGTGTAGTGTGTACGATCGCTTTCCATGCGCTTTGCATACGGAAGGCAGTAGCAAGAGATCCACAAGAGTTTACAGCAGCTATTTCGTGTTTGGGCTCATTTCATGCACCTTGATAAGAACATTAAGCCTAACTAGAGTATGACTATCATCAGCGGTCGAACAATGAAGGCGGAAGGCAGTTGCAAGAGGTCCTCAACAGTTTACAGCGGCTCATTTTATGCACCTTGATGAGAACTTTAGATCTAGCTGGAGTATGACTATCATCGACGGTCTACCGATGGAAACGGAAGGCAGTTGCAAGAGGTCCTCAACAGATTACAGCAGCTATATTGTTATTGGGCTCATTTCATACGCCTTGGTGAGAATTTTAAACCTGCCTGGAGTATGACTGTCATCGAAGAACTGACGATGGAGACGGCAGGCAGTTGCATGAGGTCCGCAACAGTTTACACCAGCTTTATCGTGTCTCGGCCCATTTCATGCACCTTGATGAGAACTTTCGACCTACCTGGAGTATGACTGTCATCAAGTTTCTAAGGATGAAGACTTAAGGCTGTCGAGGGAAGCCCTTATTTGGAAAGACATAAGTAGAAGGTTTTAGCGATGAATGCAAATATTTCCGAGAAATTAAATTGTTACCTACTTGAATCTTCACCAATATTATAAATATGAAGAGTTTGTTTGTTTGATTGGCAGAACGAGCTAATTTCGGGAACTACTGGTTCGAATTGAAAAATAATTTTAGTGTTGGATAGCCCATTTATCGAGGAAGGCTATAGATTGAATAAGATCACGCTACAACCAAAAGGAGCATCAATGAAAAATATTACAAACACAGGGAACATTTTTGAGAGCTTCCGTTACGTGCGCTGTGTAAACGGTTCAAGTTACACAACAATCATGAGTCCGCGATAGCATATGTCTATCTTTCAAAGTTGACTCACACTCTCTCTAACCCTCTCTCTGATGTGGCGCAGACGAAGTTGCGCGGGTCAGCTAGTAATTGTATATTTTAAAGATTTTATTTTTTCTTACATAAAAAAATCTATTTCATAAAAAAGTGAAACTATATTCATTCCACGAAAGAAATCACTTCGATGACTGTAAAACCTAGAAATAGTTTCATCAATGCTTTTGAAACTTCAAATAATATTGCGTACAAATAATTATTAAAATCATCTCATATTTGCTTTGTCATGTGAAAATTAATAATTCTAAATATTTGCATAAACAAAGCCGATGCCATACAATAGCATCAAATAAACGGCCACTTTCATGACAATTCAATTTAAATTCAATGCGCATTACTCGCAATTGTAAACCTAGCCTAATTTAATATTAATGCTCGAATTGTAATTACTGGTAGAACATGCAGCTGAAATATGTATCTGTAATATATTTTGAAAACACTATTATTCATTAATAACATTGGTAATGGCTAAGGTTCTTTTCCGTTGACAGTCAAGTGTTGCGGATAGTGTCCGACCGAAAGTTCGGTTTCGGTCAAGTATCGGCAAAAAAACGGGTTTCGGTTTCGGTGGTAAACCCGCCGTAACTACGACCGAAACCGAAACTGCATTCGGGAGTTCTCGCGCTGTGATCGGTCATGTTCGGCGGCCGACGCGTTGAATTCCATCCAAGCGACGAAGACATTTTGCCGCGTCCACGTGCCTAATCATGTCGTGACTGGCTTGTGTTTGCAGTTCGTTTTATTTGTAATGAGTTTTCGTGTGATTTATTTTGAACTCGGTAAGTTTTATCACGTGATATAGCATAAGAGTAGGTACTAAACATCAAAGAATAATTAAATATAACAAACTAATACATAGATTACAGAATAAAGTTTAACCTAACTATCTAAATATTTTTTTGGTTAATTTAACTCTCTCGCTAATACTATACCTAAACAGACATTAGTTAGGTACTTGATACTTACTATAATGCATTAGCGGTGATAATATTATGGATTCAGAGTTTCAATGTTCATTTTAATTAACGTTTTCTTTATTTTTCCCTCAAAACATGATCCTTTTTTTTTTTTTTTTTTTTTTTCCGATGGGAAATCATCAAATGACCCCCCCCACTCTGGGCGGAGCGGAAGGGAGTGTCAGACCTGTACTGACTAAAACCCATCCATGTTCCTTCTTTGCCCTTTGTATTCCAGGGCCACGGTATCTCTTTCGAACAGTCCCGCAGCCCTGGCAGGCATCGGTCCTTGCGGACCCCTACTTATTTGCTGACATCTCTTTGAGGCGCACGTGGAACACGAACGCGCCGTCGACACGGCCTGTCGTCATAAGACGGCCGGACGGCGAGCTAGCCCATAACTCGCCGTCCACAGGCCCGCGCCTACGGTGGCCGGGAGCCACCACGTGACCCCCAACGCCCAGGGCGTCTCCCGCGGCGACTGGGACGTGAGGTTCTTTCCCTCTCACGTCCCGCCACCTCCTTCACTAGCATGACTGCTTCGCAGAAGGAGGTGACGGCTTCTCATTCCCTCTCGCTCCGGACCATGGCTTGAACCAAGGCCGGACGCGAGAGATCGCCGCCGAAAAAAAAAAACATGATCCTTGTAAGGAAGTTCCGGTTTCGAAACTGAGACCGTTGCCGAAATTCGGTTTCGGTTTCGGTCGTAAAAACCAATTTCGGTCGGACACTAGTTGCGGATGTTTTTTTGACGCACATATATAGGGTCTAACTATTCATACACGAAATATTTTCAGGGAATCATCTAACGGCTATAACAAAGCCATTTCAAGGGATTTTTTTTTGTCTGAGTTTTGTTTTTATAAAAAATAAATAATTTAAAATTACTTGACCCACAAAATAAATACTGGCTCCTTATTTTTAAACATCCATTACGCTAGTCTACTACGTCGTATTTACCTACTGTCATTGTTACAATATAGGAGTAAAGGTTTTATGCAAAAAGTCTCAAAAATTTTTAGAAATATAATAATTTTGTAAAAAAAAGAACACTCAGATATTTTTTTTTCGTTGCAATGGTGTCTTTACGACTTATAGAAGTTACTCTTAAAATATTTCGGGGATGAAAAGATAGATCTTATATACATATTTTTAATTTCACTTTAAGTCTGTTTATAGTTCGTAAATTATGCATAAGTATATCATTTAATAAAGCAAAGGCTTGAAAAGTCGCTGTTTATTGTTGCAGATATACGATACAGTCATACTTCTAGGTCTTGTTCTTAATGATTTTGGTCTCGTTTTAAAGTCATGGCCGACGAATATGCTATTCTTTCTGTAGCTACGATAGTAGTTGCCCTTGCCGTCTCATTTTTATTCAAGCTGCCTTATCTAATCTGTTTCTAACACATAGCACTACTAACCGTTATAATTTTCGATTATACTAAAACAATATAAGATGAAATGCAAATCAACATCATAAAATCTAAACCGCTTCGTCCTCTAACTTGGACCACAACCCACACACTACTCGAAACACAATGCACGGTCTCCTTATACCGCAAAGGATCGTAGCCACTCGTTACCAAGTTTTTATTCATCCATTTGTGCATGTCCTCCGCCTCTCCCCTCTCCGGCCACCATCAGTTAGAAGTATTCTCGTTATTTTCTTTGTAACAAAGAGTAGTTGGGGGTCATTCGGAATATGGAATAATTTCCTAGAGAGAAATTTTTGTGGTGTGATTTTTCTTTTCGTTTGCTGCATTGCTGTTGAATAACTTTTTAAGGTTTACAAAGTGACTCTTTTGTATAATTAAGGTTCTGTACCCAACAGTGGAACCCTATTTACCTTGTCCGCACCTGTCCTTCCATCCATCCTACCGTCTGTCACAGGACTGTATCTATTGAACTGTAATAGGTAGACCCTTGAAATTTCAGTCACGTGACCGCTATAAAAAATAAAATGAAACGTCGAAAAACACGTTTCTTGAATCCCCATTCAACCGTGCCGTCAGTGTGACCGTGTTTTTCACCGTTTCTTACCGTTTTTTTTTTTTGATGATTGGGAATTCATAAATATAACACCACGCCAGTTATTCCAAAAAGGTTAGGCAGAGTCATACACACTACAAGAATTATAGTTTCAAATTGCATAACTAGTCTTTAATCTGCCCATTATTTTGTTACTGGCTCTGTGAGCTAGAGGATTAAAACGAGGAGACAGGAGAAGGTATTTATTGGAATAATTTTATTGGAAATTCTGATCTACCTTTGAATTTAATGGAAGCTCTCAATATACACAGGAGCATCGAAAAATTCAATAACAGATCATTCTTGGAAAAGCCTCATATGAAATGTTCAATCACTAAAATTAATTTTCGAGTACTCCAAATATTCTGCCTTTATAATTTTCTCAGAACTGTTTTCATTGCCGTTATGGTATTTTGTGTGGCAATGGTATTAACCAATAGATTATTTCTGAAAATTTAAGGAAAATCTTTTAACCAAACCTTTGGAAATGCATAAAATTAGGGGTCTTACCTATTCCATCGTGCCATAACATGTCACATTTTCGCAAGCGCTACTGCTAAGTATGAGGTCCTAGATTCGATTCCCAGTTCGGGTAAGGTCATTGGGTTCTTACATCAAGAATTTCTTATTGGCAGTCTTGAGTCTGGATCTGTGTCCGGTTGATGGCAATAGGCTATGTCATAGGACTTCAACATAACTTACAAAATGTGGTCGTATTAAAGGTACTCTTCTGCGTAGCTCCTCGCAACAAGCGTGATGTTATGATATTTTCTTTATTCAAAAATTCACGAGAAAACAAAAATGTTCTTGACTCATACCGTAAAACCGAGCATAACTGAAATACAAAGTGCTCAAGTAAAGCACTTTTAAGCATCCATTCTCTCACATCTATCTAAACAATGTTCCTGAAAATGCTTAAAAGCATCGTTCTATAGAATGTTCTGGCATTTTTAACGAGCACAAATATTGTAGCTACGTCGACATTCCCAATGGGACTTGCTTTATAATTTGCGCGGCTTGGAATTTATGATGTAAGATAAATGTAGTGTTTTACTTTGATAGACAGTTGAGAGTTTGAGAGAAGGTATATTTTTGCAAAAAATAGAATTTCAGGTCTTTTTCATAATACTTTTAAAAATTGAGTTTATTTGTATCTTAAACTAGCTGTTGCCCGCGGCTTTGCCCACGTGGATGACGAAAAATATCCGACGGGAAAATTCCGAACTTCGGGGGTAGAATTATCAAAAACGCTGAAATGAATTTACAATCCTCAGCCTAAAAACGAAATTTAAAGATCCTAACTTCAAAACTAACGGACTTTCATACAAACTCTATTTTACACCTATTTTACCCCTTTAGGGGTGGATTTCCCAAAAACCTTTCTTAGTGGATACTTACTCTTCACAAAGAACACACCCTCCAAGTTTCATGTCTCTAGGACCAGCTGTTTGGTCTGTGTGTTGATATATCACCCAGTCAGTCAGTTTACCATTTTATATATACAGATATGTCCAAGCCAGCCACATTCCTAAGGAACTTTCGAGACATTGGAAAGTCTAACTACCACAGAGTCAAATTAAATTTGATCTGCGAAACCTAGATCTAATGATCTTCGTCCTTCTTATATATCGATATAATTTACATCTGCGGAATATCGCTAAGTGATTTAATTTGACCCTTCAGTTAGATAGTCACTATAAATAAATAATAAAATAAAATTAGTTTAATTCAAGTAACAAGATTCATACACAAAGATACATAAAAGGACACAGACAGGATAACAAGCACAGACAAAAAAAACAAACACTGACAAGGTAACAATATGTCTGCTACAGCATTGCCGGATATAAGGGCAATCCAGTCTGTTAGCGATCATCGCCAGAACGGTGTTGACGCTGATATACTATAAGGTCTCAAAAATGGCTTTAGAATTTGGGACACTCACCATTTCACTACATCAACAAAAAACACACCTTATTTAAACCAAAACGTGACAGCCGAACCAACCCTTAAGCGGACCTACCTCATACCAAAACCTTACGTCAACGCAGCCTGCAACGCTCAAGAGAATGCCTCTTTTATATTTCAGAGACGAAATGTCAAGCAGGGAATATTCGTGGAGTAATGTGGAGTCCCCTTGCCCTAACACAGGGCACCTTGTTCAGTAGACATATTAATATTAACATACAGTATTTCAAGTAACATCACGCCTGTAATTCCCGAGGGTTTATACAGGGGTGTACCTAACACTAGATACACCCACATTTCGCTAATTATGTTTAAGTAAAACGTTATAGGGGACGAACCTATTACCATCAACCGGACACAAATCGAGACTCCGTGGCTGCTACTAAGAAATTCTTGATAGAAAAACCCAATAACACTTTGCCCGATCCGGGAATCGAACTCAGGGCCTCAAGCTCAGCAGTCGTACTTATGTCCACTAGACCAACGAGGCAGTGCGCGTTTCATTTCACAAAAAAATACGCTGGTGGGGTAGCCATGACATCAACTGGGTTGTGGAGGTCAGATAGGCAGTCGCTCCATTTAAAGTAGGTACTGGTGGTTTCAGCTGCATTCAACGACTGGAAACCGACCCCAACGTATATTAGAAAAGGCTAGGCAGATGATGATGAGGTAGATATAGTTGGTTCACTGGTTATCTTTATACTATGGTAATGTGAAATCCCTTGAAAATGAGCGCAGGACATCTTGTGAACACACTGACGGGCAGATGAGAAGCTTTGCGGCGGGAAAGAAAGATGGCACCTTTGTTCCGTAGCCTAGATATGGAAGAGGAAAAGATTTGGAAAAAAATGTGGTGGGAGTTATGAAGACGATGGTTTTGATTGGAATGTCATGAGGTATGGGGAGTTGGAGTAACATTTGCATAGCTACCTCCAATTGAGCTATACCGGAAACCTGAATGAAATGGTATGCTCTTAGATCCAAAAACATATCATTTTCGTTACGAATCGTACTTTCGGCGAATAGCTTACTAGGATTAAATGTTATACAAAATATTTATTTTATTTTATTTATTTAGGTAACCAACAGCGATCCATCAAATTAATTTACAAAATATACGTGTTACAGTTAATATGGCCAATTACCAATACTGCAAAAAAAAATACCTCTCTAGTGCACAAATTCTGCTAAGCCTCATTTATGAGCTGTACAACACACATTGCAAAGTCTAACAAAAAAACCTGTCCCGTTTAAAAGCGACAAAACAAAATCAACTGCTATATTTTTTTGCCTTAATTTTTTCACGCCAATTAGTTTAACAGTACCAGTATGTCGCATTGGCGAAGTCCCAAGACATAGCCATTAATCGAGCTTTAAGGTACAATTCTGGAGCCGATAGTATCTGTGCCGCCCAGCAGCAATGACAGACCGCAAAAACACTATTAATAAGTATTTCTATGAAAAGGTCTGCTGCTGCGGTCGACTGGCGACCGCAGACCACAACCAAATGGTGCTGTCACTAGTAGTCACTAACAGAGCCACAATACCGTGTATTCGTTTATAGAATGTTACTTTGTCTAGACCCCGAGGCAATAAACCTGAGTTTGACAAGAGAAAGAAGAAAGAAAGTACCGCTACCATCGTAGATGTGACTGCGCATTCGGAATTAAAACCGTCGCAGCATTGTCGCTTGCGGTCATTGTCGTCCGACGTTGGGGTCTGCCGTCGCTTTCAAAATTGTACCTTTAATATAATTAGCCATTCGACCAAGACGGAAAGTCGGTAAATTATGTATGCGTTCAATTATAGAGTCCTCTCCTGGGACTGATATCGTTCGTGATCTTACGTTGTCTGCATAGTTTAAGAGAGAAGATGAAAAATGCGGAAGGAATGATAGGAAGAACATTAGCAGGGAACAGAAAATCTGTGATTACATTAACTTTATTTTAAACTATTTAGAATGGTCTGCCTCGAAAAAAATTATACACAAAGAAACAGGAATTTGTATGGACATAATGTTTCCAGGAATCCTAACATCGATGACGATTTTTCGACAATGAGTGTTGGCTAGAAGTGTTTCTATAGTACACCCACTGTTCACCACCCAAGGAACGATGGATGGACTGTGTGAAGGGTGCTATGGCAAAAGGATATGTCTGATGAGACGGCGCACATGCTGCGCCGATCCCAAATAAATTGGTAACGAGAAGGAGATAAAGGCAGGAGAATGATAACCCAGTATTCACCAGTTTAGTTCAAATCCCATGTCAGTGTGGGGACATGCCTGCTAAAACCGGGCACAAATCCATAATCAGGACTGCTACTCTGAGAAGTTCCTGATGGAAAAAACAATAATACTTTGCCCAACCTGAGAATCTCACTCAAGACCTTATGCTAAGCAGTCGTGCTTGCAACAACTAGAACTACACCAAAGACGCAGCCAAAGTCAAGGTAAATTATTGTGAGAATAAATCCAGACCGATCACAAAAATCTTTGAAACTGTGAATGAAATTAACATCTTTTCGACGACTCAAAACTAGTCTAGTCGAGCAGAAAAAGTAACTAGTCCGCCATCTTTGTGAGTCCGCCATATTGGATTTAGAATGACGTCACTGAACTAACCAGGCACTGTCATCGAAACTAAAGGTGTATATGTTACGGCTAAGAGCCGAAGTGCGGCTACAACTAGTTCTAGCCGACTAAACCTAGGTGCGGCGGGTAACAGTTGTGTATCGTTTTCATTGCTAGGACACACCGACCAAATGGATTAGGTTAGGTTAGGTTCGAACTGTGACCAAAAGCACGCGAGCCGAGCGAGCGCAGCGAGCGGTGCCGCGGCAGCGGCCGGTGAGCGCTTGGTCCAAATTGGTTGCATGTTCTAACCGAAGATAAGTAGGATACATCTAAGTTTAACCGGCCGCACCTAGGTTTAGCCGGCTAAAATTAGGTATAGCCGCACTTCGGCTTTTATATACAACATTACTGTTCAATCCGTTGAAGATAACTGTTTTTAAATTCAGTTGTAAGATTTGACCTAAACAAACATACAAACATTGCAAGTTAAATAAAAGCTTGTAAAAACAAGATGGTAGCGGTAGTTCGGAATTTTGTCACGAGCCGAAAGATATCCTTGTACCTGTATATATAGAACCTTTACATTAAGGAAGTGGGTACTCCTTGTAGGCAGGGGTACCCACTTCCTTGAACGATAAATTAGAAAACTAATACCTATCTATAGATACTCGCAATTCTCAACAATATTGCAAAAGGCACAGTAATCCCTTCAGGGCCCCCCTATTATAGTTGCCAACAATAAAGTATCACCCACCCTTAACCACGGGGTATGAGCAGATGAAAAAGGTGCCAGATAATAATTCCGACAAGTTTCATATTACGGGAGGAGTATTTCGGTATTTCTTACCTTTGTCCCGATAAAGTGATATATTTGTGTGATGAAATATGTACGATGTTCTATGGTGGCACAATCATCGTAAAAGGTTATATTGTGTTCTTATTGATTGATTTCTTTCTAGTATTTGATGAAAAAGATAGAATAGTACTTTGAAAGTACGTTATGTCTAGGTCTTTACAGAATTTTTTTTCTCGTTATTGTAAACTAAGTAACTGTAGACTGCGACTTCGCTCGCGAGAAAATTTTGGGATGTAGGTAGATTATTAGCCATTTTGTCGTCGTCAAAATGGCTAACAGTGGCGAAGGTTCCATAAAACTCGATTCCTACCGGATTCCCGTTTAAAAATGGCACAGTCAGTATTCTATAGACAAATAATATAATCACATTAAAGATAAATGTACACCTTTTACAAAAATTGACCCTTCGTTACTGATGGTTAATAATCGAAATTACTATATTACTAGACATTATCATATTTTACTTTCGCTATTACTACTTGAGATTTACAATGTCTCAAAGATTTCTACTGTATCTTCGGATGTTGTCCAATAACAAATAAAGATATTGTACCATCTTGCATCTGTTTCAAGTTTCAAAAACATTGCAAAGCCGAGGAATAGCTAATATTTCTTTTTTTCAGCTCTATACCTTAGTAGCAAACATTCAAAGATGCCTTTAGTATTCTTGTAGGCCGCTTTTTACACCGAAGTGTAATACTATCTTGGCTTAGTTTCAAATTCTTGGCTTACATTAACTGATTCAATTGATCCAAGTAAAAGCATGCTCTAAATTCAGATCACTGTAACTGATCTATTAGCTTTTATAAATCATTACCAGTAACGAATCCTGGCGCCTCTGTTGTTTGTCGAAGGGCCGATGCCCGTTAGAGCACGCGAGCGCCAGAGTGGAGACGCGTATCGGCTCACACAGTAGCTCTTAGAACATGATTATGAAGAAACGGGAACTGCTCACTACCTTATACTAGCGTTTTTCATAAATACGTATTGCGCCCCCTCACGCACACATCCGTATACACATCCATCTTTAAAAGTATACACACACACATGCACCATCTTACTCTCTCTCACACAAACGCACAACACACACCTCACACACGACACCTTCCACATCACACACACTTCACACTCTAACAAACACAAAAGCAAGCATTTTTTTTCTTTTCACTCAATACCTAGTTCTGCATCTACAACAATTGTGATACATATATTCCAATCTCGGCGAGGGGGGACAGGAGTCCATAGTATCTTACTTTAGATTCCTAACTCCCACAATCTTTTGTACCTCCAATATTTGTAACATCTGTACGAGTATATTGTAATTTAATTGTACTTTGTGGGAGAATATAAATCGTTATTATTATATAAACATCGTTATTTTCGGCAAGCGTAGTGATGCGCCTTCCAGACCTCGGCGCAGCATGTTATAGTTTTACCTAAGTAACATCGACTAAAATATAAATAAACTACTTATGAGCATTACGGTGTAACAGCGGCCACGTCACAGCTAGCCCGATGCAAAGTTGTATTGTAAAGCAAAATGGAATTGTTGCAAGTTTGCGTACCAATGCTATACAATATTTATATTTTCCAATTTTATCATTCTCACTTCTAACCAAGGGTTACCGAGGAATTCATTTTACTTTGCGTACTTTTACGTTCCTCGTGTTTGGGGGGAATGGGGAAATTGGGAGAAATGACGGCGATCTAGGTGTGTCTGGGAGTTAGTGGGAAAAATTAGATGAATTGAAAGAAAGAAAGAACGAAAAAGTATTTATTAGAGTCACACAGGACAAAATAAAAAAAATGATTGAATAAAACAAAAATTATATAAAAAAGTAAACATAAGAAAAGATAAAACAAATGAAATTGGTCCTGTGCGAGGCCAAAAGACCCCATCTCAGCATGGTGCTACAACATTTAAAAAAAAAAGTCACGTCAAGTAGAAGAAGATGGCGATACTTATGTAATACTAGCGGCTTCGCCCAACGTGGAGATCAGAAAATCATCATCGTTGGGCTGCCTAGCCATTGCCCAACTATGTTGGGGTCAGATTCCAGCCTAAACGGATTCAGCTGAATACCATTATTTTACATGGAGTGACTGTATGTCTGACCTCCACACCCCAGTTAGTACTGGGTAATACGTTACCCCTGGGTAAGACTGGAAACCAGAAAATATCCCACAGGAAAGAACTACTGGTATTAAAAGTATTTTTTGTCCTAACCAATAAAGTCATGGTATATAAAGGGTGTAAATAGACCCCTAACGAAGCCGAAAGGCACTTGTTCTACTCGTCTTTGCTATCATTTTTTTGTTCTAGACCATACCTGGGAACCGGAGAGTATACCTGGGAGTTACGGAGATATTGGGGGTCAAAGTTCCAACTTTTTCACAAGTTTTTTTTTTAAATACATGTTTGTAATGTAAGATGTTTACTTTAAACACTTCCACGACCGCTGTACTATTCAATCCATCCATCAGCACAATGCTTTGAGTGCGCTCTATCGAGTCTTACCGTAAAACGTGATTATTCACAAAAAAAAAAGTCGTTTCCCTGCAAAATTTTTTGCTTAAAGTTACTTAGTTTGATGTACACACCCTGTATTCTGTGTGCTAATTTTCATTAAAATCCGTTCAGCCGCAGAATTATTTTCGTATTTATAATTAGTAGGAATAGATTAAATTTATCTAAAGCTTCAAAAACTCACCTACTAATTTTGTAACAAAAACTACAGACACACTAAAAATAACTGCCAAACATTTTACTTAAAGCCTTCTTTAGTCTCCAAATAGAAACTTAACGAAGCATTAACTCGATCGACAACAGTCTCAGAGAGAGCCTGTTCAATTACACTAGACATACTAGCAGGATTGTGAATGGGCACTTAACTAAAAAAACCCAATTACAGACTTTGTCCCAGAAGCGTTATTGAATCGAAACCCTTGTTAGTAAAGAGTAATGAGACAGTTCTACTTTCGTACTTAGTTGTCTGGCTTTCTGGAACGTGGAGACTGGCTAGACTGTAGGTAGATCTTAGGAGTTACAATAATTGCGAAGTTAATGAAAATTGGCTTGTTGTAGCCCCACTAAATCATCATCATCTTCCAGCCCTTGTCCCATGTTACTTGGGGTCGGCGCAACACGTTTTTTTTTCCAATCTCCTCTGTCAACCGTCACGTTATCATTTACTCCTTTAACTTTCATATTATTCCTCACACAATCCATCCATCGTTTCTTTGGTCTTTCTCTCCCTCTCCATCCATCAATGTTTATATTCATCACTCTTTTAGTCTTGTAGCCCCACTAAATAAATTATAAACAGGGTGTAAACAGACCCTTCACGAATCCGTCAACCAAGCATTATGTACATCAAACTAAGTAACTCTACGCAAAAATTATTATTAAATACCCAACAGGTTATCTCAATATCTCCGTAACTAGAAGGTTCCCAGGTATGGTCTAGAAAAATTTTTTTTCGCAAAGTAATAAGTAGTAATAAGTAATAACAAGTGCCTTTCGGCTTCGTTAAGGGTCTATTTACACCCTTCATAAATTCATGGCTTCTAAGTAATTATGAACTGTTATAGATTCACCTTCCAATAATGTCATAAATTAAGCTTACCTTTTCATGTTATACTATACTGTGAAGAGCGTATTGTTGTACTACTCAAAACGGTAACTAAAACAATACACTACTCCACACTCTGTACAATGGATCATCCCAAATAACCCCATTATCGTTTCATACGCCAGACCCAATACAATGGAAATGCCTTATACCGACACTGACGTCCAGCCACGTCGGCCCGATCAATTTGTTAGCTATAACTAAGACCAGCTCTCCCTGAGGTGTATTTTAACACGACACTAGATACGGTAAAGTTTACGACAGGTATACCTCGTGGGGTGTGTGCCATGTTTCAGTCCAGTTAAACAGTATTTCATGAGACTTAAACATAACTGGCGAAATGGGTGTACTATTGGCCACATCTGTGCTTTTTTTTCCGGTTGGGAAATCATCAAATGACCCCCCCCCCCCCCCCACTCTGGGCGGAGCGGAAGGGAGTGTCAGACTTGTACTGACTAAAACCCATCCATGTTCATTCTTTGCCCTTTGTGTTCCAGGGCCACGGTATCTCTTTCGAACAGTCCCGCAGCCCTGGCAGGCATCGGCCCATGCGGACCCCTACTTATTTGCTGACATCTCTTTGAGGCGCACGTGGAACACGAACGCGCCGTCGACAGGGCCTGTCGTCAATCGTTAATCCTGCGAGATAACAGGCATAATGATATGGCTATGTTAAAACAGCATAAGCATAAGTAAATAATAATGGGTTATAATCGACCCATCTCGAACACAATGCGAGTGTGGAGCCCCAACTCAGGATATACCACACCTTTTCTCTTGCCCGTCGTGCACAACTAATTTCACCCTCCAGGACTTGAATGAGGTACACGACAGAGCTGTCCAGTTCGGTCAGGTCAGACAAAATTTAAGTCGTAAGATTTGAGAAGAGAACAGTAATGTAAACAATCTGTTTCGTATTCACTGGCTACTGGAGAATTGTAACTTATTCATTAGTATTAAGGTTTTAATTTGATATGTCCAAAACTCATAACAATATTATGATTAATTCCATTTAACAGACTGCATTTAAAGTAGGATTTCATAATTCGAACAGTTATTTGAAATGCAATACAATATGATTATAACTAGAAGACGGGATATTTACCATGTTTATTATAAAACGAACAAGAAAGAGGGTAGACCGATTTGTCTGCTCATAAACACCCACCCGCAATAACTTCAGTTTATCCGTGATCATGGTGCTTGCAACAGCGCCGAAATATCGGGAACTCAAAGAAAACAATAAACATGGTAAATATCCCGTCTTCTAGTTATAATAATGTTGGTGGCAATACAATATTGTCCATCATTAAACCGTATGCGGTAGTGATAATGTTCGTTTGTTACCATTCCTCATCATCTGCCTAGCCATTTTCCAAATTTATTGGGGTCGACTTCCAGTCTTACCGGATGCAGTTTGTTACCATTCCTATTCAATTGAATTGATACGGTACACCTCGTTGGCAGACCATGTATACACGGTCGGGCAACGAGGTGTACTGTACTGTGTGCAGTATTGTTTCAATTAGTTTGGAAGACACTTCGACAGACGTGTGACCATCAACATAGATCTACATGTACGGTAGTAAATGAAATACGAATATTTATTTGTCTTGTGACCAAGTGTTAGGTTAATTAATTTGTAGTTTAAAAATCGACTAAACTGATATATCGATTATTGAGAACAATTATTTTTATGGGGAACACCAAGCGGTGACGGTTGGTAAAAGAAGGAGGGTAGTGCGGGCAAACGGTTGGTTCTCTTGCTTTTGGGACGAGCTACGGGTCGGACTAACGGAAGATACACGGTGGATACTTAGGAATATTTAGAGAGTAACTATTTGATGGTTGATAGTACATGATTGTAGTAGACTGCTGAAGAAGTAATAATTAAATAATATTGTCATCTACCCAAGGAGTTTTCTTACACTTCAGAAGTGGTAAGTACGCATATGCTCACATTACTTAAGTTTGCAATTTTATTGTGTTATGATTTTCTTTGTGTTACCCTAAATTATAACGGTGCAGAATAGCCTAGGCTGATCACTATGAATCCTAATTATAGCTTTGTTATTTCATGTGATAGTTACATTTTATTTTTATTGTAGGTAGTAGGTACATAACAGTTGAAATTTAAAGCAGGCGGTTACTTTTCGTTACTTTTGAAATATTTTTCTTGATAGCTTTGATATTTCGTGTGATAGTTACATTTTATTTTATTGTAAGTAGTAGGTACATAACAGTTGAAATTCGAATCGGGGGGTTACTTTTTGGTAATTTTGAAATATTTTTCTTTTTGGCCTTGAGAATATATAATCAAGCTAAAGTGGGTACGTGACATATTTTATTTAGGGTGGATTTAAATTCATAATTAATAGTATCCAGGCATAGTGCGGGGGTACAAGGGGAGCCCAAATTTTGGTTGTTTTTACGATTGGACTTACCGTTTTCGAGATATTTAGAATTTAATAAAAAAAAAAAAAAGCATTGAGCATGTACATAGTTGTTTTAATTTCGAGTTTCAGTTATGGAGCACGAGGCTCAAGGGCGTCGGCGTTTAAGAACGCCTTCACATGGAAGATCACTGCGTCGCGATGAAGCTTCGGGGTGCTGCCGCAGCCGAAGTCGACGACGCATCAGTGCCAGAGATGATCGCAGTCCGCAGCGCAATCGCAGTCCGCAGCGCAGTGGAAGTCCGCAGCGCAGTCGAAGTCCGCAGCGAAATCGAAGTCTGCAGCGCAGTCGAAGATCGCAACGCAGTCTCCAAAATGTTACGAGCAACCGAGCTGAACAACTCGAACGAGAACGCGAGGTGGCACAGGAACGCCTGCGGTCACTAGAAAATCAGTTGCGACAGGAGCGGAGCAGACGACGCGATGCTACAGCGACACGAGATGATACAAAGGTTAGAGATCATAGTCCTACGTTTTCCTCAAAAGATGTCATGAATATTTTAAATTCAATTAGAAAACAACCGTCAGCGGCTGGACCACTCGATCACTCTAGTAACGTTGTTAAAAATCACAAAAATATTTTGCCTGATTTTGACCCGTCTTCGAAAAATCTACGTGTAGATGTGTGGTTAAGAAAAGTGAACGAGTGTGCCACGGTTTATGGTTGGGATGATAAGACAACCATCCATTTCTCAATGCAAAAATTGCAAGGACTGGCCAAGACCTGGTATGAAAGCTTAGATTCAATTCTATTTTCTTGGGCTCAGTGGCAGGAGAAATTGTCTCAAGCTTTTCCTTTTGAACAAAATTATGGCCAGTCCTTGGAAGATATGCTCAGGCGCAAAAGTAAATATAATGAACCTATTGAAGTATACTACTACGAAAAGTTGGCTTTACTAAACCAGTGCGATATAGTTGGCAAGCGTGCGGTCGACTGTATTATTCATGGTCTAAGTGACAGAACAATGAAATCAAGTGCATTAACGTTAAGATGTTCTCAACCTGATCAATTGTTACAATTCTTGATGAGCAATAAGGAATTGACAAATTCCTTCGATCGTTCCAATACCAATGTTAAAGGTAGGTTAGGATCCAACACTGTTACAACGGATAAATCTAATAATAGGGGAAAGTTGTTCAATGATAACGTAGCATTCTGTTTTAACTGTAAGGAAAAAGGTCACATATACCGAAAATGTCCCAAACCGCTGGTTCGATGTAATCAGTGTCACAGGGTAGGTCACAAAGTCGATAAATGTCCCTCAAAGCTGGAAGACAGTGACAGTAAGATAGCGAGTACACAAAAGGCAATGTGCATATCATTAGCTAATCCTAATTCGAAATTTTATAAGGATGTCTTAGTAAATGGGGTTTCCGTTAAGGCTTTTATAGATTTTGGAAGTGAGGTTTGTCTACTAGCTAAATCAGAGTCGATAAACTTGATGCTCGAGTGTGATGGCGTGCGTACCCCAATAAGAGGATTTGGGAATGACATTGTCTATTCTTTAGGAAAGGTGACGGTAGAGATTGATATTGATGGCGTTATTGCCAACACTGTTTGTCAGGTAGTTGAAGATAGACTTTTAGATGTACCATTACTAGTAGGACAAACTTACACCGAACAGTCGCACGTTTTTGTATTGAAAACTGCAGATGCGTTACAGTTTATTGATATTAATCAAGAAATACCATTCAATAAAACTGAAATAGACGAGGAACGTCTAGTAAAAGTTATTTCCGCGGCTAATTTGGAAGTCTATGGTCCTGCTGTAGTCAAAGCTTATACTGAACCACGGTTGAACGGTCATATTATAATTAATAGCAAGATTATAGGCAAACCAACGTTTGAATACGTTGTTTACGGAGGTGTGTATGCACTGAAGGACGGTTACGTTTATGTATATATTATGCCCGCATCGAACCTTTGTCATTTATTCAAGGGCTCGATTATAAGTCGTGCTAGCAATGTTCAGGTAGTGAATAGCGTTTTTAATGTAGATGATAAACTGATGACTGATCGTATTGATATTAGTAAGGTTCATATTGGCGATAATATTAGCGAGGAACATAGATCTGAATTGTTAAATTTACTTAGTGAATTTAAAGATTGTTTTGCATCGAATTTAAAAGAACTAGGAAGTACTAAAGTCACTGAAATGAACATTGAAATAAATAGTACACGTCCAATTGTATATAGGCCTTACCGGTTATCACATAAAGAACGCGATCAAGTGCGTGAAATGGTAGGCGAGATGTTAGAAGCTGGAATTGTAAGAGAATCCACCTCTGAGTATGCTAGTCCCGTGATCCTCGTGCGTAAGAAAGATGGGCGAATGAGAATGTGCATAGACTATAGGATGTTGAACTCCGTGACTATTAAGGAACATTATCCGATGCCGGTGATAGAAGACGAGATTGCTAGGCTTTCCGGTCAGGCATTTTTCATCACGCTAGACTTATTTTCTGGGTACTATCAGGTGCCAATATCAGAACAGTCAAAGCCGCTGACGTCTTTTGTCACCCCAGATGGACAATTCGAGTTTAATCGAATGCCGTTTGGGTTGGCAAATGCACCGGCGGTGTTTCAACGTATGATGAATAAAGTCTTGGGGTCAGCTAGGTATAGCCAAGCCACGGCTTATATAGATGACGTTTTGATATATGGGAAAAGCATAGAACAGTGTTTAGAGAGGCTGGAACATGTCTTGAAACTACTAAAACAGGCAAATCTAACTCTTAACCTGTCCAAGTGTGAATTTTTGAAAGATAAAATAGATTATTTAGGTTATGAAATTAGTGCTTTAGGTGTTAGGCCAGGTGACAAAAAGATCCAGAGTGTTTTAGACTTTCCTCGCCCTATAAATGTTCACACTGTTCGTCAATTTCTTGGGCTTGTGGGTTATTTCCGCAAATTTATTATGAATTTTGCACACATGGCACAGCCCTTAAATAAGTTGTTAAAAAAGGACTCTTCTTGGATTTGGTCAGATGAACAAGAAAACGCGTTTAAAATGCTCAAGGAAAAGTTAATCCAACGTCCAGTTTTGGCAATTTATGACCCAAGTAGGGAAACGGAATTGCACACAGACGCCAGTAAATATGGCGTCGGTGGAATTCTGCTCCAACGTTTGAGGGGAAGTGGTGATAGCTTTAGGCCCGTGGCATTCTACAGCCGACAAACTTCTCCAGAGGAAAAAAACTTCCATGCCTATGAACTGGAGACGTTGGCCGTCGTTTGTTCTTTACGAAAATTTCGAGTTTATTTGTTAGGACAGAACTTTAAAATCGTCACTGATTGCAGTGCTCTACGGTCCACATTTATTAAACGCGATATAATTCCGCGGATAGCGCGTTGGTATCTTTTAATACAGGAATTTCAATGCACAGTCGAATACAGGCCGGGGAATAGAATGGCTCATGTAGATGCTTTGTCACGTAACCCGATCATAAATGACGGAAACAATCTGGACTCAATATTAGATGTTACTGATCAATATCCAAGAGTAATGGTTATTACCGGTGATGATTGGCTCCATACGTTACAGTTAGGTGATAGCGAACTAGGCCGTATCAGAGATATTTTAACTTCAAGTTTAGATGTAGAAGGGCTTAAGAAAATTAGGGATAATTATGTAATAAAGGACAACAAGCTTTATAGATGCATTGATGGTGATAAAACAAACTTACGTTGGGTTGTGCCAAAGGGCGCAAGATGGCAATTGTGTCGTATGAATCACGACGACATTGGCCATTTCGGCGTGGAGAAGACTCTCGAACGAATAAGGAATGCATACTGGTTTTCTAAAATGTCAAAATTTGTAAAAAAATATGTTGAAGCTTGTATTGAATGCGCCTATTCGAAAAAGACTTCATGTAATGAGGGTCACTTGCATCCAATTCCTAAGGTCGAGTTTCCTTTTCACACCGTGCACATTGACCATCTCGGACCCTTCGTGCGTTCAAAAAGAGGGAATTCGTACATTTTAGTGATGGTAGATGCGTTTACCAAATTCGTTTTCATAAGGCCCGTAAGGAATACAAAGTCTCTGGTTGCAATAAGAGTTCTAGATGAAATTTTCAGTACCTTTAGAGTTCCCGACAGAATAATTAGTGATCGTGGCTCTTGCTTCACTTCCCATGCATTTAGGAGGTTTTGTTTGGATAGAGGGACAAAGCATGTATTGAATGCGGTTGCTAGTCCACGCTCAAATGGACAAGTTGAGCGATACAACCGCACAATTCTTGCATCTTTGACCGCTATAAATCTCAAGGATAATGAAAAAGATTGGGATGATAAGGTCGGAAAAATTCAGTGGGGAATTAATAACACAGTTAATAAAACAACGGGAAGGATGGCTGCTGAAGTCATGTTTGGTAATTGTATGAGTAGCGAGTTAGACCCGAGACTAAACGTAGTCCGGCAAGAAACGCGAGAAAAGGATAACTTAATAACTATTAGAGAGGAAGTTAAAGATAAAATAGATGAAGAGCAAGAAAAACAAAAGGAAAGATATGATAAAAGCAGACGCCCTGCCCGTATCTATTCTGAAGGGGAATTGGTTAAAATTACCAATACGAATTTTAAAAATGATGGTAAAAGTAAGAAGCTTCTCCCTCTGTATACAGGACCGTATCGCGTCATATCGGTACTAGGAAAAGATAGATACAGAATTGTAGCAATACCAGGATTGAGTAATAGTAGACATAAACGTAAAACGACAGTCGCTGCCGACCGCATGCAGCCATGGGTACACGTGGCTGCATTGAATTTGAATGAGAATGATTCAGAGAGTGAAAATCATGATATTGACAGTAACTAAATTTATTATTTACAATTGGATAAAATATTTCAGTGTCAAGAAGTAATTTAGTTAACATTTCTAGATTATTTATTGGTTAGTTGTGTAAAATATAATATTAATACGTAGTAAGTTAAACGCCAGTTTTATTTTAAGTTTAGGTCAATGTGTTACTGCAAAGTAGAACTATTTAATTTTTTAATAGCAACCATGTGATTGGTTTGCCAGTTTAGTAAAACATTTTTTGATTATTTATTATTTAGTTGTATAAAATATGATATTTATACGTAGTAAGTTAAATGCCAGTTTAAATTTTAAGTTCAAAGTGTTACTGCAAAGTAGAACTATTTAATTTTTAAGCTATGTGTATAGTAAATAAGATAGCAACCATGTGATTGGTTTGCCAGTTTAGTAAATCATTTTTTGATTATTTATTATTTAGTTGTATAAAATATGATATTTATACGTAGTAAGTTAAATGCCAGTTTAAATTTTAAGTTCAAAGTGTTACTGCAAAGTAGAACTATTTAATTTTTAAGTTATGTGTATAGTAAATAAGATAGCAACCATGTGATTGGTTTGCCAGTTTAGTAAATCATTTTTTGATTATTTATTATTTAGTTGTATAAAATATGATATTTATACGTAGTAAGTTAAATGCCAGTTTAAATTTTAAGTTCAAAGTGTTACTGCAAAGTAGAACTATTTAATTTTTAAGTTATGTGTATAGTAAATAAGATAGCAACCATGTGATTGGTTTGCCAGTTTAGCAACCATGTGATTGGTTTGCCAGTTTGGCAACCATGCGAATGGTTTGCCAGTTTAGCAAGCATGCGAATGGTTTGCCAGTTTAGCAACCATGTGATTGGTTTGCCAGTTTAGCAACCATGCGAATGGTTTGCCAGTTTAGCAACCATGCGATTGGTTTGCCAGTTTAGCAACCATGTGATTGGTTTGCCAGTTAGGCAACCATGTGATTGGTTTGCCAGTTTAGCAACCATGTGATTGGTTTGCCAGTTTAGCAACCATGTGATTGGTTTGCCAGTTTAGCAACCATGCGAATGGTTTGCCAGTTTAGCAACCATGCGATTGGTTTGCCAGTTTAGCAACCATGCGATTGGTTTGCCAGTTTGCGACTTAGTGATAGACTCGCCAAATTATGTAAATGTTAATTAATAAATAAGACAGTGTGCTAATGGAATTATGAGATTAATTTAATGCTTACTTTTGAACTCAAGTGATAAGCTATTGAATTAAATAATGTAAAATTATATTACCTCAATTATGCATAAATAGATATATTTTCTTGTTTTCTCTTCTTACTTCTTATTGTGTAAAACGGATCGATTGCCCGAGTGTTAGGTTCCTCCTGACTTATGTGTATGAGGACATACACAGGGTCAGGATGGACGAGTGTTAGGTTAATTAATTTGTAGTTTAAAAATCGACTAAACTGATATATCGATTATTGAGAACAATTATTTTTATGGGGAACACCAAGCGGTGACGGTTGGTAAAAGAAGGAGGGTAGTGCGGGCAAACGGTTGGTTCTCTTGCTTTTGGGACGAGCTACGGGTCGGACTAACGGAAGATACACGGTGGATACTTAGGAATATTTAGAGAGTAACTATTTGATGGTTGATAGTACATGATTGTAGTAGACTGCTGAAGAAGTAATAATTAAATAATATTGTCATCTACCCAAGGAGTTTTCTTACACAAGTATCTAGTCAGATAAACATGTACAGGAACTGAATCGATAGAAATTGAAATACGAGCTGTGGGCCGACCACCAACGCGTGGGGTAAACGTTAGGTAAATCCGAACATTTTTAAAATTGAAAATATACGTTTTACACATAATATTTACTTTGTTTTTAAATAATATCATTAACACTAGAAACGGGATATTTACCATGTTTACTGATTTCTTTGAGTTCACGATATTTCGGCGCTGTTGCAAGCACCATGATCACGGATAAACGGTTACGGTTTGTTTTTAAATACTTTATTTCATACCTATGGGTGGTAATAATTGCGCTTGTAAAAATGTTAACTAAATTGCTCAAGGATCATTTTCGATTAAAAATCTCGCGTTCGTCCTGGGATTTCTATTCACTAGAAATTGCAAAATAATGTTGTATTTGACTTACATACATAAACTCACGCTTTTTTCCCATGGAGGTAGGCAGGAACTACAGAACGCCACATCTTACCAGAAAAGTGGGGTTAAGTCATCAAAAAGTCAAGAATGTCCTTTTTTTAACACGCTTTTACTAGCTTTCCCTATAACTAACTACATAAAAAAATCTTAGAAGTTAAAATTTGACCCACTCTCCGGTTTCTAATTGAGCGGAAACTTTGCGTACATGTTTAGTTTGGATGACAATGCATGGTGAGCAAAATGACGTCATTTTAAATCCAATATGGCGGACTCCCAAAGATGGCGGACTAGATATTTTTCATGCTTTCCCATGAATATGGGTCTCAAATGAAAGGGATTTCTGGGAAGAATACGAGTAATAAAATGACGTCACTCTAACATAAAGCGTGTTTTTTTATCTAATATAAGATCGGAGGTGGAATTTCAATTTAAATAAAAAACAACAGTTTTTAAAATCGTCTGTTAATGCACATAAGTATATCCTCCTCTGTAAAATCTCGCAATCCAAGTAAGATTTCTGTAAGAAAACCCAATTCTGGGTTACGTAGTATTATATTATCTGTGGTTAAGCTCACCTTTGTACATAAGCTATATGTTGTAATAATGTATTGCTTTTATTTGTGTGTGCAATAAAGAATAAGAAAAAGAATTTATTAATAGGAATCACAATCAAAAACTTACATACTACACAATAAAAAAAAAATAAGGAATCTCACGATACAGATGACACCTGACGTCGTATAGGTCTGCTCGCAATGGTGGTCGTCGAATGAAATAAAGGTGCACGCCCGTGCTGGTGCTCGCTTTTATAGTCTCAGATTTAGGTGGTTTGGTTCATCTACTCGCGTAGCATGACCCCCGTAGAAACGGGTTTTTTAGACGGAAGAATCGATAAAATGACAGATTGTGTCGACACAATGACAGATTTCTTTTCACTATCTGTCATTTTGTCGATTCTTCCGTCAACAAAATCCTTGTCTACGGTGGTTATGCAACCTATAATATTTATTGTACTAGGTCGGTAGGAATTTGTTACATCACAAGCGAAATAAAACAATATCCCCAACAATAACACTCCCTTCTACCTACATTATCCACAACAACTAACACGGAATTCCAACTAACTCTGCAGGTTGTAGGTAGTTCTCGTAACCACTCCACGTAAGTGAGTTATTAAACTAAGTCTTGATATATACTAATGAAGTACAGGCGGGACGGTGACATTGTGCAAGTTCGACAGATGTCTTGGACGTACTAGTTTGTACTTAGACTTAGCCTGCTAGTCCCTCGAACACTACTTGTGGGCTGGGAGCTGGGATTGAAGTTTGAAATTGTTTAGACTATTGAAATCTTTGGATGATGACATTTTTTGAAATGATTGCATAATCAGCATATAATGTTCCCACTGCTGGGACACAGGCCTCCTCTCTATGAGAGGGAATAGGCTATAGAGAGGAGGCCTGAGATGACAGCAACCAACCAAATTGACCCAACTTGATCTAAAAAAAATACTATACGCCTGTTCAAATTCGCCAGGTATGTTTATCAATCAGGTATGTTTATAACATCCCATATTATGTACTTACATAATACGGGGTGAGCTTATTTATCACCAACTGGGCACAAAAGCAGACTCCTGGCCGCTAATAACAAAATTCCCGATGGAAAACCTTAAGAGCGCTTGGCCCGACTTGAAACGTTCAGGAACCCATGCCCACAAGTCGCGCTTGCGGCCTCTAGACCAACAAGACAGACAATACTAATGATAGGCGTGGAACCGAAACAGAAGTTGAAAAATCCCTGCGTCCTGTGAGCTACGTTGAGAAAACCATACCAAACATTTAGTCCTTTTGGAGCACTTGCCAAGTTGAGGCCGCTGGTCTTGGCTTCGCAAACGCGACTGCTTAGCATGCATCAATCAAAGTTTTTTTGGGTTTTTGATTATGAAATACTCAGTAGCACCTGGAAGTTGGCGGTGTTAAACCCCCATGCATTGGAGAGCATGTTTCGGCGATTGTCCTGCATTTTATCTTTCTCAGGTCGTGTTGATTGCCGTCCCACGGACTATGAGAGTGAGGGAAGAGAGAATGCATCTGTATTTGCGCACACACTTAGCATAGCATAAACATAGCATGCATAATCAGCCTATAATGTTCCCACTGATAGGACACAGGCCTCCTCTCTATGAGAGGGAATTGCCTATAATCCACCACGCAGGCCCAGAGCGGGTTAGTAGATGTCACATGTCTTCGAATTTTTGGTTCTAGAACATGCCGGTTTCCTCACGATGTTTTCCTTTGTTTTGAGAGCAGTGGTGATGAAATAAATTACACAAAGTAATGCGTGCCTGGGTTCGAACCCACGGCTTACTGCTCATAAGTCGGGGCCGCCACCACTTGACCACCGCTGCGCACACACTTGTGCTTTAATATTTCCCGCGTCGAAGGTAGTTCTCCGACCGAAAAAAGTCAGGAGGACTATTATTAAGGCATAAATTGTACTTTTCATAGTCCCAGCTCCCGATCTAACCCTCAAAACGCGAAAGTGCGACGGTCGCCGGCAGTTGTATTATGCACACGTACCCCTCTCCAGCCGCCAGCGATAAACTGCTCGACACGTACCCTTGTACAAGTTTCGATTGGATATTGGTTTTAGTTCAGAATATTATGTCGTAATGTTGGCAGTTCTGAAATTATGCCTGCCCAATAATTTTAGTCGAGGAACATGGTAAGTTGGGAGGATGTTCTGTCTTGAGGAACAGTTTGTATGTCTGGAACGTGGTATTTTGGGAATGCTGAGTTTTGTGTTCAATTTCGTATTTATTGAAAAACAGAATTAATTCGGAGGGCAAGTGGTTCGTACTTCTGCAACGACCTTCAATAGGATTCACATAGGGTCAGTTTCCACCAAACGGGAAAATCATCGTCATAATCATCATTTCAGCTGAAAGACGTCCACTGCTGGCATAGGCCCCCCCCAAATGTCGCCACATTGGTCCCGTGCACTCGCATCGGGAAAATGCACGAGGATTTTTCCACTTGGTGGAAACTAACCCTGAAGGTCATAAGCATTTCGGCAGTTTATGTCAATACCCATTTTTTGTCTTTTCCATCATCATTTTTACGGAATCTGTTGTACCTTTCCATAAGTTTTGATGTTATTGGACAAAAGCCTTACTTATCATTGTAATCAGATAACGAACGAGCGTTTGCCATGAATCTAAAATTATAGCGTAATGAAAACAAACGCAAAATCATTAATACCTTACACCTCACCATTCGTACCAACAGTCGAGGATCCATTCATATTCATAGTCCCAATATGACATAGCAACTGTAAATATTAAGCTATCTATAGTCCATCCAATATGTCCGGACAGGAAAAACTGACAAGTTTCAGTTGTTTCCACTACACAGAATAAAATTGTGTGTAACGAGTAGCCATGGTTTGTGACAGGACATTACAAATTCACTGATATTTTTTGTGATCGTTTGTTTTAGGGAGATAGTGTGTATTGTACACGAAAACGACGAGGATTGAAAGATTCTAGCATAAAATGACAAAATATTGGGTAAGAAAATACCGGGTGTAAACAGACCCTTCACATATCCGTCAACCAAGCATTCTGTACATCAAACTAAGTAACTTTACGCAAAAATTATTGCTGAGAATCGACTTCTTTTTTGGGTGAAAAATCACGTTTTACGGTAGGACTCGATGGAAAGAACTCATAGCATTGTGCTGATGAATGGATTGAATAGTAGGAGGGTCGTGGAGGTGTGTAAAGTAAAAATCTTACATTAAAAACATGTATTAAAAAAAAAACTTGTGACAAAGTTGGAACTTTGACCCCCAATATCTCCGTAACTAGAAAGTTCCCAGGTATGGTCTAGAACAAAAAAATGATCGCAGTGACGGGGAGAACAAGTACCTTTCGTTTATGTTAAGGGTCTATTTACACCCTTTATGGCAGCAAAAATTTTCTTATGTGCTGATTACACTATTGGAAACACGGATTCCTTCAAATTGAGCTTACATAGGTGAAAGAACAAACAATTAACATAAAAGCATCAACAATGAACACTAAGAAGAATTAACATAAGCATCTATATTCTTTACCCTGCGATGTAGAAAACTTACCTTTGTGACCAAAACTAATAAATGCATAGCAGCCATCATTTCGATAATACTGATTATCTTTCATGATCAGCCTTTTCCCAACTAAGTTGCGGTCAACTTCCAGTCCAACCGATTGCAGCTGGACTAGTATTTTACATGGAGCGACTGCCTATCTGATCTCCACAACAAAGTTAGTACTGGGTAATACAATACCCCTTGGTAAGACTTTTTGGGCCACTAAGTACTTGTAACGACTGCCAAAGATCTACAAATGACAGCCGGGACCAACGGCTTAACGTGCTTTCCGAGGCACGGAGGAAACTCGGTATGTAGTGGTCACCCATTAAAACACCAACCTAGGTAAGCACGACTTCACCTAAAGATCGACCCGAGTGGATGTTATTATTTAGCCACGACCTCCCTTCCGAGCCTACCTTCGTGAACAAAACTAAAAAATGCAAAGCAACCTTCATTCCGATATATTTCCAGTCAAAAATACTGGTCATCCAATTTACCAAAAAAAAGAAAAAAACATTCATTGTAACCAACAAGTCCTGTAACACACTTCAATTCAAACCTTCAATTATGGAACGCCACGAATTTTGACGGACATCCCCAGATAGACCCGGCCTGTGAAAAATGTTTCATTTCGCCAAATTTTCTACTGACTCGCATGTACTCTTTGGCGTGACAAATTCAATCAACGCGGTGACAACACGTTTCGTATATCGGGGACGTCCCCCGAGTCCCTGTTTCATTATACAACAATTTCATGCACACTGCGTGTAGATGAAATACGTTTTTTAGAACGAGCTTTTATATATTTGTATTGATGCAATTTTGGATGAGTGTTGCTGTTTTTGCGAACAACACGTTGGTTGGGTATCATGGAAAGCTTAATCAATTGTTAAGGAAGATGCAGCTGGTAGTTTCCTAGTATATTAGAATCACAGGTGAATAGGTGGCTATATAATACGTTATTATTTAAATTACCCTTGTGCAGGTCACACCGCTCTTGAAAATCGTCGTCGCAGGTGATTCTGTGACAAAATCAATTGATAAAAATGATTATTAAACACAATTACGGTGTAAATGGATGATGGTAATAAAATTTTTACACTTGACATTCGTCGAGATGTCTATTAGCGAATACGATACGACATTATTATAATCTGTGTATTATAGTTAGGAATTATGTACTTCTATGAATCGCTTTTCTTATTAATACTCAGCAACGTGTAACAGCATAATTCAAATATGTACTATCTACTCGAATGTTCATTTCGCCGAAATAATTAAAATAAATCCTGAATTTGTACACAGTAAACTATGATAGGTAACTAAATATTGCACGAAGCCTACTAACAAGTACGTATTGGGATTTTGCTGTATTTTCGTATTGGGATTTTGCTGTATTTTTGTCTCGGTCTAGTGGATCTCAGCGCTACCGCTGAGCAAGGGTTCGGTGTCCAGGTCGGCAAAAAAGGAGTTGCTATTTGATTTCTCCATCAGAATTTTATTAGCAGCAGCCGCGGAGTCTGAATTTGTTCCTGGTTGATAGCAATAGGCTAACCTCCTCCTGAGACTTTAACATACCTGGCGAAACGTGGGTGTACTGTACCATAATAGGTGTGCCTATTATAGTACCTCTCCTACCTCTTTCAGAGATTGAACGTAGGTGATGTTATGCGTGTAGTATGATTAAAAAGTCATTCCTACTACATATTTTGTACACTGATAAGAATGTGTAGGTATTTCCGGTACTTTTACAAACATTTGGGCACGTAATGAATGGTTTTGGATAGCGCTTACCATTTGATCTGATTTATTACATGAAGTTCGTCTTATGAGACGAATCGCATGCAACTAAAAGAGTGATGAATATAAATGTTGATGGATGGAGAGGTAGATGAAGACCAAGGAAACGAGAGATGGATTGTATGATGAAAGATTTGAAAGAAAAAGGAGAAAACCATAGCGTGACAGTTGTCAGAGGAGAAATTAAAAAAAATGTGTTGCGCCGGGACCGAGTAACATGTGACAGAGGCAGGAAGATGGTGATCATGAAGTTACACTTATTGTAGCAGAATGCATAATGTAACCCTTTTTTTTCGGATGGGAAATCATCAAATGACCCGTCCCGCTCTGGGCGGAGTGGGAGGGAGAGTCAGACTTCTACTGACTAAAACACATAACTGATTCGCAGAAGGAGGTGACGACTTCCCATTCCCTCTCACTCCGGACCACGGCTTGAACCAGGGCCGGACGCGAGAGGCCGCCGCCAATCGCCGCTACGAGGACATGGCGGATAATGTAACCCTCAAGCAGACAGTAATTTAGAGGACAATGTTACCTTCTGTTGTCTTATAAGACAAAGGTTACTTGGTCCTTACCAAGTAACCTTTTAATCCGATAAATATCCAACACGGCAACTTCAGCCTAACACAAAGTGCTACTAACTCCGGACTATCCGCGTATCCATGCGCAAAAAAAAAGAACTTTTAACTACTCAAGTTTGCGCATCCTTTGTTTAAGTTGCGCTTAGTTGTGCTAACGGTTGAACTTAGCTCGCTTATAGTGCTTCGATGTTTGTCGTCTGTCGTCTAAGTTACATCAATCACTTTTGTTGGGAGAATAAGTCGTGTCGGCTGTGATATTATGATAGCTTAGAAGTGTCTTTGCTTTGCTTAAGAGGATTTGTTTTTGCTAGGATAGAAAACTTTATGAACACAAAAAATGAGACTGGTTGTTAAGACTTTCGGGGATTTTACGGGTTATCGGGTAACGACTGTCAAAGATCACGATACTCCTTGGTAAGACTGGTTGTCAGACTTTCGGGCCATTGACCACCTGTCTCGACTGTCAAAGATCTACAAATGACAGCCGGGACCAACAGCTTAACGTGCTTTCCGAGGCACGGAAGAAACTCGGTATGTAATGGGTCACCTATCCACAGACCAACGTAGGCAAGTACGGCTTAAGATCTGCAAATGACAGATCGAGGCACAATGGAGTTTCGGTATGTAATGGAACCTATCTACGGTTGGACCTCGGCTTTTAGTATTTAGCTAAACATCCGTAAGAAATAATCTCTCTATCAACTAACAACTATTCTGCAACAATCATTTACACGTGGACAACTAACATTACCATATATAAACATAGCCCAAAATAGACCACAAAACAGTGTCACAGTGTAATATTTGATAGCACATACGAAATCATCTTTTACGGACCTAGCCTTTATTTACCACTTCTTTTTCGTGTGATTAGTGCCTAACCTGGTGTGAGGTGTCAGAGTTTTTATGCTGCCCATGGGCCTCTGACTTGGCCTTACATGCCGTCGAGAAATATCTCTCAGGAATGCTGGTTTGGTTTCCTCACGATATTTTCCTCCACCGAAGCAAGTGATACACTACGCACATGAATCCAAAAATCAAAAGGGCGTGTTTTATTTTTGTTTTTTTTTTTCCGGATGGTAATTCATCAAATGACCCCCTCCACTCTGGGCGGAGCAGAAGGGAGTGTCAGACTTGTACTGACTAAAACCCATCCATGTTCCTTCTTTGCCCTTTGTGTTCCAGGGCCACGGTATCTCTTTCGAACAGTCCCGCAGCCCTGGCAGGAAGGGGCGTGTCTTGGGCTCGAACTTGAGACCTATGACTTGGCAGTCCGACGGTCACACAACTAGGCTATCACTGCTAATCCTGCCATCATAATACTAGATTTTCAGGCTTCTGACTACAATCAAAACACAGCCGGGACCGAAGGTTTAACGTGCTTTTCAAGGCAAGACAAGATCTCGGTATGTAATGAGTGGTCACCTATCTAAGGACTGACCTCCGGTGTTATTATTTAGCCACGAGCCTCTTAAATATACAGAAAAAAATAATATTTCAAAACTCATAACTCATCTCTAACTATAACTTGTCTGAAAGAATAATTCACATATACAACTAACATTGCAATAAAAGCAGTAACACACGTGAACTAAATGCATAAATTAATTATAACTTTGCTGTAAGTTCGCGTCGGTGTTGTTCTATTAGAGATAGTGGCGACTTTGTCTATGCTTGTACTGAAATATGTGAGAATATAATATAGCACAAGGGTATACTCCCATAGGGAAGTTTATCCTTTTCTCCGTCAGAGCATAAAAATACGCGCGTGCCCTCCACGCCAAGCCATAATTTCACCTACCATTTCGTCACATATTTGTGTCGTTTGGCTTACAGGGCACGCGCTTACTTGTCACGTATATGTGACTATGGCGGTTAAAAGGTTAATGTAGTAGGACTAACTTCGCATTGATAGCTCAGCACATTCGATATCAGCATATTTAGTGATATGTCAAAATCTTGCGTCGAAATGTTCTTCTTTCGTTGCAGCACAAGTTTTACAAAAATAGTCAAACCGTGGTGCAAATTTCAGAATCAGTCGTAGCAGAACCATAATATAGTATAATATGACGGCACGGTTGGCGCTGTGGCTGATGCGTTGCTTGTCGCGGGTTCGATTCCCTCACGAAACAAATATTTGTATAGCCTACAGGTAGTTGTTCCAGGTCTGGCTGTTTGTGTATGTAAGATTAAATGTTTGTAAACGCACCCACGATACAGGAGAAAACAGAGAATCCGCCTTTTTATGTTACCGCTGGGCTCTGCTGGGCAACAGCCCTCCTTTCTGTAAGAGGAAGTGCGCACTACGCGGGCCTAGTGAGGGTTGGTGGAATAGGCCTTCAATTTTTGTGGTTCTAAGACATGCCGGTTTCCTCACGATGTTTTATTTCACTGTCTGTGATGGCTGGATCACCACTGCCAAAACCCAATACTCGTGTAGATAGGCAGTCGCTCCATGTAAAATACTGGTATTCAGCTGCATCCGGTTAGACTGGAAGCCGACCCCAATATAGTTGGGAAAAGGCTAGGCAGATGATGACTGCCTATCTGACCTCCACAACCCAGCTACTACTGGGAAATACAAAAAATTTAAATCATAACCTTACTAGAAAGATAAAGCGCGATTCAAACAGAAACACCATCCTCATTTCATTTCCCACAATAATCACTGACAGATATCCCTGTCCGTACTTCATTACCACCACTTCGAATTCTGCCTACTCCCTCACTACGAGCTCCTATTAAAATCGCACATTACGCAGTATACGCTCCAATTACGCGCGTCACGTGTCCCGTAATTATTTATCGCAATTACGCGACGCGTAATCACCGCCACGGATGTCGTCGATAGCCTACAAATATAATCTTTTTTAGGGTTTCGTAGCGAAATGGTAAAAAGGAAATCCTTATAATTTTGACTTTGACATGTCCTGTCCGTCTATCAGGATTGCACATAGCTATTTTACTCGGAAACTTGGCTCTGTATAGAAACATAGAAAATTGGAGTGAAGGTGTTTTTTTTTGCACCACTAAACTGTGGTAAGTGATTTTCGAATACAATTATTAATTAAAAAAACTTAAACGTTACTTACATTTAAATGAATTATTATATTTTTCCTTTTTTTAGTTTTGTCGTAAATTAATCTGTACATTTCTGATAATGCAGCATTATTGCAAAGTGGTGTCGAAGGTGGCCTTCTAAAGATTTAACTGTGCTTTGGACAACAAAAGCTTACACAGCAGCGAACAGTTTAGCTCATGAATATACCACGGCGTGATCCACTATGCTGCCTTGCATCTTATGCACAGTTTAACCTCAACAGAGCACCATCAGCCACATTCTTTGTTCAGCCCTGCCGTAACTGTATTTGACCGGGATTTGAACTGATTTAAGTTGAATTATGCGAATGTCGTCGTCGCCAAAGTCCACCTGGACTGATGGTATGTCTGCATCGTAAAGCTGTGCTCGCCGAAAGCAGGGCCAGATAATTTTGGTTATGTATCCAATGGCACCGTTCAGTAGTCCTTTCGTTATGTCCGTGTCGCATGTATCCTATAGTACTTCAAATCGAGGTAGTAAACTATCGCGCTCGTAATTTATCGATTTCAACTACTATCGAGTTAACGTTTTCGAGCAAGTGTTATTCGATCTCACGTCATTCGATTTCAAGTAGGGAACCTGTATCCTAAGACGGAGGTATATTATGAAAATATATTTGCAACAGAATTAATGGAGTGTGCAAAATTTCTGCTCAATCGGTTAGGGAGAACTGGTTTGATATTTAGTTGCAATGTTTGACCATAACCAATAGTTTTTTTTTAAGTAACTGCTATGAAATTTAAACATATTTTCGGTTGATAAAATCAATACTCGCATGTGTCAATAACCATCCCGACTACGGAACCTTTCACTGTGTATGGTCCAACACGCCGGCCGCTTTTGAGTCGTTCATGTAAACAGCCAGCAATTTAGATGCCTTTCGCTTTTTAAAAAAGTAAATTCTGATGATCGTTGGCGACAGTTGGCGTTCGTGTTTATGATTCGGAATTTGAATGTAGAAAATATAACTGCGGTTGGCTGCGAATGTTGAAAATTGTTTGCAACAGTGTATTATTCAATTAAAAGCTAATTTTAGATGGCGCGATCATAGCCAGGTCTCAATTTGACCAATGAGGTCAAGCTTTTTTGAAATATATAATGGTATTACTAGACTTCCAACCAATGACTATGCCTGAAATCAGCCATGCTATCGCCATTAGTTCCACTGCAGATGTATTTTTTAAATCCATTGCATTGTTTTACTTCTCGCATTTGTAAAGAATATCTCTTTCATAGAGAATCATACCCACTTCTACTCATTGTATAGGTTAGTCATCCATCATCATCCTAATCAGCCTAAAGACGTAATCCACTGGACATCGAGCTTTGCCAAACGTCATCACATCGACCGGCCCAGTGTCTCTCGCTTCCAGCTAAGCTTATGGTCTAGGTAAGTGCATGCTATAAAACCTGTCAGTTCTTTAACTTCGATGAACAGCCCACTGTAGAGCATCATCATAAAAGATGAAAAGATTTTGCAAAGATTAACTCCTAACCAAGTTCGCGGGAAACAAAGGGAAGTAAAGCTGTTTTTGTACCGTATATCAAGGATTTACATAACATTACGTTTGTAATTCCAAATAGGTGTGGCAGAATCGTAGTATAGTTAGTAGGTCCACCCACATACCGCTAATTAAATTTAAGTCCAATGAAAGGGGGGGAGGCTATTACGACATTGTCCAGCCTAGGAATCGATCCCAAGACCTCATGCTCAGCAGTAGCCTTTACCAGATAAATGAGGCGGTAGGTTAGCATACCGCTACATTTTATTCAAACGATATCAACAGTGTATATCCCCCTTCAGATCAGATAGGGTAAATGCCCCAGTAAATAGCAGCCCGAGCGCCCGCGCGACTGCCCGACGCGCGCCCGTCCGCTCGCCGTAACGCAATCGCGTTCTTTCTAAGCGATTACTCTCACTTCACGCGCGACTTACGCACGATCAATTTATTTTCAATTTTTTCACGCACAATGTAAAAGGATCTCAGTAATGCAAGACAATTTTAAAGTGCTTTAGGATTTTATCTGTGTCATTTAGGGGTTACTTATTTTGTATGTGTCATTGGTTGGAAATGAAGTACACAATCGTCATAGGGCAGAGTTATTCTACTGAAAAAAAAAAACAAACCATAGACAAGTGACAATGGTTTTCAAAGCGTTTCGTTCTTCTACAATAACTTTCAACATGATTGCTATCAGCTTTTCAGTAGTATATGTCAACCCAGTACATTTTTGTCTGTTCCGCAATCATTATTGCTGATAGAAAGTTTCTTTGTATAGGCCCTGAATTCGCTTTATGAGCGATTTATTTAAGTACCTACCACATTCATCAATATTGTCACTCTCAAGTAGGTCTGTTTAACACTGTGTCATCCGCAAAACGACACAACACTATCCCAAAACAGTTATAGAACATATCACAAGACATTTGTCTCAAAACAATACTACTGTATTCCAGCTGCGCTGTGCTCGCACCACGTAACGGCTCCAAATTGGATGTCTGGCCGATTTACGCGTGACAGGGGATTGAGATTGCCAACTTTTAATTCGAAGGGTTTCCGAGACGAACCTGAAGACGTATTGTAGTAAGTTCACTTTATTCTGTCTTTGGATTTAAAGGGTGTAAAAAATCCCTTCACGAAGCCGAAAGGCGCTTGTTCTCCGTCATTGCAACCATTTTTTTTTCTGGACCTTACCTCCCTGGGAACCTTCTAGTTATGGAAATATTAGAGGTCAAAGTTCCAACTTTTTCAAAACTTTTTTTTTTAATACAAGTTTCTAATGTTTAATGCATTCATCAGCACAATGTTTTGAACGCGTTACTTTGAGTTCTACCGTAAAATAATGTGATTTTTCACCCCAAAAAAAAATCATTGCCTAGCAATAATTTTTGCATAGAGTTACTATGTACAGAGTTCTTGGTTGACGGCTTCGTGAAGAATCCGTTTACACCTTGTGTAAAAAAAAAAACATAATATCGCCCGGAATTTGGTCTTTTTTTCTAAGAAATATGTACCGAGACTTACGAATATCGCATACGATAAGCATCGTAATCCATGCTATTATTATAAATGCGAAAGTAGGTTTGTTTGTTAGTTATTTTTTCATGGTTTAGTAGCTGAATTTCGGTAGGCGCAGTGGCTGAGCAATTGGCTGCTGCGCTGCGTGTCGCGGGTTCGATCCCCGCACGGAACAAATATTTGTATGATCTACAGGTAGTTGTTCCGGGTCTGGCTGTTTGTGTATGTGAGTTTAAATGTTTGTAAACGCACCCACGATACAGGAGAAATTCCTAGTGTGGGGCAACGTTTTTTAAAAAAAAAATAAAAATAAAAAAATAATAATAATAGGATAAGTACTTTTATCCTGGTGAACTTTTCCAAAACCCAGACTTGCAAAAGCTTGTATGAAAATCATTTAATAAAAATTGTTTATTAAATAAAATATCTACATCGCCCACCGATTGCACTCTTAGATAACAACTTCTCTCAACTTTCAAGTCAGCGAATTTGAAACCTGCTTAAAATGAGCAAATACCGTCGAATTTAAGGAGCACCCTCGCGTTCTGTAAAACCAGATTAGATTGCCCCGCGGCTGCGTTCAAATTAGATCTCGCTTCAAAATCTTATCGAGAACGCGCGATCATAATCGAATGTTTTTACGAAATTACGACGCACCTTTATTTCAATGAAACCGGAAACTTGGTAATTAATATTTGGAAAACCGATGAAATCTGAACATTTATTTTGAGTCAGAGAAAAAACAAACTGAAAACGTTAAAAGCTATCAGTTTTTATATTTCGCCCTTTTCTGTTTCCGTTCAAATTAATTAAGTAAAAAAAGAAAAAGCAATTAGATATTATACGTTTTTACTCGACTTCCTGTTGCCATCACAAAAAGAAAATAAGACAAAGGAAAATAAATTAAATTGTAATTTTAACATTTTGGAAAAAAAATTGTTCCCAACAAACGCCTAACGAGTTTATTCAATAAAAACGTGGCCGTCTGTCACACCGGAGCGTAATCTTACATTTTAATTTCGCGCTTGATTACTTTTTACAAACTATTCTAAATTTAGATAAACGATTTAACGTTGGCCGGTTACTGCTGTTTAAAATGCATACTTATGAAGTGTTATGTAGTATGGTCAAAGTTAATGGACTACTGACCAATAGTAAGCAGTAATACATGATAAATATAATAATACATGATTGTTATTAACTAGTAGGTATTCTTGAATCTTTTCTAATAGTGAATAGTAACCTCCATACTTTAATGGAGAATACATTTTAATTCCTTACGACATTTTTTCCATTTTTTTATCTACTACTAGCACAGAGGCTGAAAAATTATCGCCGACTAAAATTAAATTCTAAGATTATCTGGTTAGTTTAACTTATAATTTTTAAGAAGATTAAGGTAACTTTTATATCACAGATAATTTCCAAAATGTTGAAGAACTTTATCTGGGACGCTGAAATTCGTCCGCAGATAAAACGGTGTGACAGTCAGATCAAAAACTTGATTAAATAAAATTATTTACAAGAAAATAATACGTAGCGGCATTTCTCTTATAATCATATTGTCTGTGAGTGACACCGTTTTTACCCAAGAGAAAAGCTTATTTAATCAATTTCAATTTGTATTACATTACTTTTTCGCTTTCAGTCTAGATTTTGTCTTGCTTTAACGAAAATTTGCTCGACATTTATTATTCTAGTCTTGTGACCAGACATTTGAATTCACTTACGATAGACGGGACGATTAAAATGGTAATAACAGAACATCATGCCTGTAATCCCCGAAGGGTTAGGCAGAGGTATACCTAATAGTACACCCACATTTCGCCATGTCTCAAGTAATAGGGGGCGAGCCTATTGACAGCAACCGGGCACAGATCCAGAGTCCGTGGCGGGTATAAAGAAATTCCTGATGGAAAAACCCAATAACACTTTGCCCGACACGGGAATTGGACTCAGGACCTTTTGCTCAGCAGTCGCGCTTGCAACCACTAGACCACCGAGGCAGTAAAAATTGCAATCTGCTTTAAATTGCCAACTGGTTGCTATCAGTACAAGTGTAACGTCATGTTATCATGTCATTTTACCATAATAATGGCCTCACTGAGTCACAGGATCACAGTTCTTTTAAGACCTTTCTTCTGCTGGGTATGTTCTTCTTCTACGTTATCTTAAATCTCTATGTTTGGGACTGCAAATTGGTTCTATTTGTGTGCACCCAAGAATAAGTTTAAGCTTACTAAGGGTCACAGTCAAGCCATTTTATGCTTTATCTCCATTAGGAAACGCATAGTATCGATTGAAAGACGCGCGGCCGCTTGCGGCGCGCGGCGCCGCGAGACGTAACGTGGCCCGAATCTTCTTAATGAAGTGAACAATCATCTACACATTTATTTCCAATAAAAAAAACATCTCAAGAATCTGCACCATTGGTCTCCTGGTCCCAAACATGACCTGAAGCAGACCGGTGAATCCTACATTTGATTGATTTAAAAGTCAAGTTTTTTTATTAAATATTCCTCAGTAGCTGGTAATACTCAGTAATGCCGTAAGCCTAAAATTATACAGGACTTAAACATAACTGGCGACGAAATACGGCCGTGATAAAGTAAACAAACCATTCCAAATTCAAAATCCTCCCTTCATCCGTCATGCACCGCTCCTCAATTGTCACCGACATCTCTTTGCGGGCGCACGTCGAAAATCAACGCGTCACGTCGCCATGATTTCCTTTTTTCTCTTGTTACCCACAAAATTTGCTTGCGAACACGCTACGAGCCGTTTGTCTTACTCCAAGGAACCGTAAATCCGTGACTGAAATAACTTCGCGACAGTTTTCTTGAAGAAAATACCTTATTGAGTTCCCAAATGCCGTTGAGAATATGAACTGTCATAGACAGTGGATTCTATCTAGAGTGCCAGTGTTTCAAGGATTTTGGTTCAGTTTGTATTTATTGGGGGATTTGGGATATTAGAATATTCAAATTATCAACGGGTTTTCTGCGTGTTGAGCTCGAGAGATTAATATTTCAAAGATATAAGAGGATTATGTGCTTACCGTTACAGTTTAATGAAAGAGAAAGATTACTGTTGCAAGTCCAACGCTTTCCTAGACGCGAGATATTGCGCGGTTGCTTTTATGATGTGGAAAACCACTAAAAAGGGATTTCCCTAAGCCCGCGGGAACATAAAAAGGGCTGTTATTCAACTGGAGGGTGCGAAATCATGTGACGTGATCTAGTCGTAAATAAAATTGTTTTTTTTTCTTTTAAGAGTTATAAATAAGTAAAGTTTTACTGCTGCATCTTTAATAGACTTGCATTCTCTTTGCTGAAGTATGTCTAAAGTGAATTTTCTATAATAACTCTTTTATTATTTAATATAAAAACTTTTAAGAATCATCTCTCCACATTGTCCAACTAAAAGGAATAACTTACACTCCACAGAACAATAACGGCAATGAATCTGCGTCCACAATTCAAAAATTTTAAAATAAAACTAAAAAAAGAATTCAATTGTGATTCCCGACATGCGAGCCTGGGGCGCGAGGATGTTTCTTTGCACGTCGTAAAAATGTCCCTCCCTGCCCCTCCTTTACCCTCTTGGCACAGAGCAGATAGGGACAGAAGTTTGGTTCCATAAAACGAGCGAAAATGTACGCACACAGACACGCTTCACGTACACTCACAAGCCCTATATGTTTACACTATGCAAGATTCGAAAGAGATTTTCTCGAGGAATAACTATTGTAACTTTGATCAGAGACCTTTTAAATAGTAGTATGGGTTCCTAAATAGAATGTTCGTCACCATCATTATCTGCCTAGCCTTTTCCCAACTATGTTGGAGTCGGCCTAACCGAATGCAGCTGAATACCAGTACTTTACATGGAGCGTCTGCCTATCTGGACCCCACAACCGATTTAGTACTGGGTGATACAATACCCCTTGGTAAGTCGTTACGGATTGCCAGAAGCACGAAAGTTTTGACAACAAGTCTTACCAAAGGGTATCCTGTTACTGGGATATGGGGGTTCCATAGGCAGCCGCTCCATGCAAAATACTGGTATTCAGCTGCATCCGGTTGGACTGAAAGCGAATCTAACATAGTTGGGAAAAGGCTAGGCAGATAAGTCTGAGATCGCCGTTAGTAGGAACGCGAAAAATCAACTGTTCCATATATTTTTATCGTGTAGGTATTGCACTATTGTAGGAAACAGCTGTTTTTTTTTTAATAACTGATGAAAAAATTCTATGTAGGTTCAGAATGGTGTACTGAATACGTGGTAACCGTTTTTGCTTCGATGTTCCTACCACCCCGTATAAGCAACCTTCTGTTTCATCTCTTTGGTTGCTCTGGGTACCATGGTTCCCCCTTTTGAGAGGAGACAAAAGAAATAGCGCGTGACGTGAATGGGCCCCGACACGGATTGATGTCCACGGACTAAGCAGGTTTTTAATATAAAAAATTGGTGCGAAACGATAAATGACATTCTTTGATTTTATGAGGGCTTTCTTAATAGGGTATAACCCCATAGAGTAGATACATTTCTTTTTAACCTTGTTTTGTGAAAAAAAGTATTTTTATTCTATAAAATTATTATTTTAGGAAGCTGTACATTTTTACGAGGATACGCGAATATAGTAGTTTTCACATTGTTGTACAGCTCATTTACCCTTATAGTGTATATCTTTGAAAAGCATTCTAAAACTCTTTTATGTATTTTCGTTTTCTACATAACAGACTCGTTGTCTGACTATTTTCCTAACAATTTTTAAAATACTTTCGCAGGGACCGCCTCGTTAGTCTAGTAGTCTAGTACTCGCGACTGTTGAGTCCGTTTACACCCTGTAGATGCTACCTATCGGTATCCGTATCCGTATCCCTATCGTTATACCGTTCGGTATCTAACCGAATATTCCGTTACCCGCCTCCAACCTAATTATTTACGCTGCGTACGCCAAGTATAAACAATAAGTTCCTAGCCATACATAATGTAGCCACCACTTTATATACTTGCCACAGACTATTAATTCAATTAAGACCCTGGGCCATTGGGACGCTGCATCGTGAATTTATCTTTTTTCCACCACATATTGGTTAAATGGGTACTTGGAGGCGATATTTATGTTGAAATCATTAATTATTGTATTGGAAAATGGAGTTTTAAATTTGTTTTATTATTCTTCATTCACAGTCTTGTTTAATATTGTTGTTTATTGGATAGCGAACAGTCAGTACGAGCAACGTAAAGTTATATAATGGACATTTGCAATACCACGAATAACACAATTAAATTATAGAAAGCAATACCTAGATTGCCAGTACTAGAATATGCAATAATTATGTACCATAATACATAGGGACCTATAACGAATAAAGTTAAAATCCAATTTCAGAAGTGCACCTGTGTATACGGTATAAATGTTAAATATAAGGTACATACAATACAAGATTAAAAAATAATACTCTCTAGTTTCTTTGTATTCAGTTAAAAATTAGTGTATTGTATATTTCTACCGTTTATTTGGTAGTGCTATTTTTTCATATTCATGATTCTAGGATTCCACTGCTCTCTAAAACGGTGAAGGAAAACATCGTGAGGAAACCCAACCAACCCGCAGTGGGCCCGCGTGGTGGATTATAGCCCATTTCCTCTCATTGAGAGGAGGCCTTGTGTCCCAGCAGTGGGAACATTATAGGCTGATTATGCTATTGCTTATGCGTGATTGTAGGAAAAAGTTATCTTTTTAAATGTACGTCATTCTGATATCCAGTCTGACAAAGGGGTTACCCATTAACCATTACCCATTAACTGGGTTGTGAAGGACATACAGTTTGATTCGGTTAAACTAGAACCCACAGAGTACTTTTTATTAGAAACCGACCTAACATAGTTGGCAAAAGGCTACGCAGATGATGAAAACATTTTAACTGATCATTTTTTTTCAACATATTCGAGAAAAGGTTAGTTATCGAACGGAAAAGAGTTGACGTTATAAATTGGTGCGTTGTGTATTAGTCATTAAAACGTGTTTATATATTAGACCGCTGCCCTGATGTACCCGCGGCTTCGCTCACGTGAGCGCGTATTCTCTTGGCATTATCAGGGAACATTACATCGGAACATGAAGTCGTAGTATATTCCTAACACCCTCTACAAAACATTATACTAATAAACTGACTTACTGTTAATTTAAACTAAAACCTTTGTTTTAAGTATTAAAGGAACTTGTTAACACTACGGCAAAATAAGACGTACACATAATTCATTCGTTCGTTTTACGTCGAGCTACACGATAACTGACAAATGCTTGCACTGACTGGACAGGTCCTCTCAAATGTGTATGGGTGTTTCTTCAAAAGACCATCTCAGACACTAACCTGCACCTGTGAGTTGACCAAGATTATGTCTGGTCTTTAAGAGACTATGACCTCCGAGTTTGTTTCGGCAGTTTCTCCTCAGAGTAGTCAGGGACAAAGCACAGGCCCCATCTAGTTTTAAATGACGTGTAAAAGTGTTTTTAAAAACCTATTTGCATAATAAACATAATTTATCATTCAATCGTAACAGTAGAGACAATCAGCTAATTATTACGTGTTTGTCAACTAATAATGAAGTAGTGTCAACATTGCCATCGGGTCATTTAGGAAATCATCATCCCAATAATGTTATTTACCATCATTCTGTGTAATATTAATTCTATTGAAATCGGTAATGAGTTATCGATAAAGATTTAATCCGGGGTGGAAGGGACACCGACGTGAAAACGGTTACCATGTATTCAGAACATCATTCTGCATGCAATACCTACACAGTCAAAATGTATGGAACAGCAATTTTTTTTTTAATAACCGAAGATAAATCCTTTGTACTCATATATTATAATGTTATTTTTCCTGTGATGTCTTCTGTGTGTGCTAAATAGTTAAATAAATTTCTGTGTGAGGGGGGGGGGGGGGTGGCAGAATGATGTACTGAATACGGGGTAACCGTTCTTTGCAAATGTAGTACGTAGAAAGAATGGTGAGCATTGATCTCCACGATGACCTTTTGCTTGTTGGTGATTTCAAACTGTTAGTCTATACACACTGAGCCCGCCGGGCCGCCGACAAAGCCCGGCGACACAACCCGGCCTGTATGAAAAGAATCATGTCGGCAACATGCGCCCGCGCGTGTTGCCCGCCGACATGTTGGCGGCTTGGGTACGCCTGCGCTCAGTTGCCCGGCGACGCTGCCAAGCTGCCGAATAAATTTCTCATCTCAAGCCGCCGACATGCCGCCGACCAAATTTTCCGACTTGTATTAAGTGAAGCCGCCAACTAGGCCGCCGACAAAAAGTTGCCGACATATGTCGGCGGCCCGGCGGGCTCAATGTGTATTGCGCTTAAAGTGCCTACAGACCGACCGCTTTAATGAGTCCTCGCGCATTTTAAATGGAATATTCTGAAGGTTGATCACGTAATGGTCAATTAATATTGACCATTACGTGATCAACCTTGATTACGGTTATTTTAAAGCAAATAACCTGTGGGATATTGCTAGGAATGTGGACGCTTAATGTGCCTTTGATGGCGCAAGGCGGAGGACTCATTAAATCGGTCGGTCTATAGACACAGGTGATATTCTGTAGGCGACAATGATGATGAAAAAGTCAAAAATGTGACTGACATTTTACTAACATCTAAGGAAAAACGTATGTCAATCCTGTGTGGGAAAGAGACAGAGCTATAGAGGACGTCTAGCGCCTTCTCTTTCCCACTCTAGAAAAAAAAAAAAAACAATACTGCTGTAAGACGTCATGATAAGCCCCCTATTCAAAGTAATTGTAGAAATAATGCTTTAAAAGTTTTTGTGGCAAATTATATTTTTTGAAAAAGGATAATGGTAACTCTACTTGGTTGGTTTAGAACCGCCTCGAATAGCTTATAGTATGACCACTTAAAGTGTGCAGTTCAAAATGGCGTTGCTTTGCATCGATCGATATGTCAAACTTGGTACCAAAGAAACGATAAATGGACTGTGTGAAGGATGATATGGCTAGAAAGGAGGTGAATGCTGCGATGTCGAGTAATAGAGAAGTATGGAAGAAGAAGACTTGCTGCGCCGACCCCAAATAAATTGGGATAAGGACAGGAGAATGATGGTAATGATGTCAAACTTGGTACATTTATTTTAGTTCTGTGTTTTCCCGCCTCCACAGATAAGTTGGTAACAGTGTAACCCGCGGGCCTGTCAATTTATTCTAATTTCTCCACCGATTTCCCATCATCTTAAAACCTCTACCGATACTAAAGGGCTAATACGTCGCCTGATAGGTTCCCAAACTAAAACTATCGATAATCCTGACGTCAATTTGTCGCTACACCAAAGTGATCAGCGATCCAGTCAGCCTTATTAAAAGTTAATCAAAATTTCTAATTTCGACCGAGCTCAGCTCTAAACTTGGCTGGTTATAACCGGTATGAACCGGATCTATGTGTGTGTGTGTATGTTGGTATTGTTTCCATGTTTGTTGTACACACACTCTGTGTATTTACGACCTAGTGATTGAATTATGAATGCTAGCACTGATTTGAATCGACAGATGTGCTATCACCATACTTAGGTCTTATACTGGGTGTAACAAGGCCCAAAGCTATCAACTAAGCATTAATAACATCAAACTAAGTAACACTTCGTAAAAATGGTTGCTAAGAAACGACATTTTTTTGGTGTGAATAATCACGGTTAACGGTAGCACTCAAAACAAAATTCTGATGAATGCATTGAATTGTACAGGGACATAGAGATATTTAAAATAAAGTTATACAATTCAAAAATTGTATGTAAAAAAAGTGTAAAAAGTTAGAACTGTAACCTTCAATATATCGGTAAATAGAAGGTTTCTAGGAACGGTCCAGGTCTTAATGGAGCTTCGTTAATGGTGTTTTTGCACCCGTTATTATACCGTTGGAAATGGATGGATATGATTTTCAATATAAATCGGTGCTAACACTGTTTTAAGCTTTCACGGTTTACAACTAAACTTATGCTGTCACTAACGGGATATAAACAAAATAAAAAATAAAACATTAAAAAACAAAAATACGGGAGCTCAAAATAATGAACAATCACGGAAGATACCCCGTAAGTGACAGTATTAGTTTTTTGAATTGGTTCTATTCAAAAGTAACGAAAAAACGTGATATTTATGTTTTGACGCATTGTAGCGATATGGCGAATCATATAATTTCAAGTTTCGAACCCTGGGTCTAAGTAGTATTTCATCATCATCATCATTTCAGCCGAAAGACGTCTACTGCTGGACATAGGCATCCCCCAAGTGTCGCCACATTGACCGGTCCCGTGCGTCTCGCATTCAGCGGATCCCTGCAACCTTTACCAGGTCATCGGTCCACCTAGTGGGAGGCCTTCCAACGCAACGTCTTCCAGTTCGCGGTCGCCACTCAAACTCCACCACGCGGTCGCGGTTCGCCGTCTCCACTTCAGTAGTATTTCAATAAAACTAAAATCAAACAAAAGTATATTTGAAACTAAAGGTTATTGAGAATGGCAGATAGTAATTGGATGTCTGTTGGAATTTTACATTTTGCAACAGATTCCAGTGTTCGTTCTATTGGAAAATATATACAGCGTGGGGTACAATCTGTTTTTGATTTTTCTGAACCAGATGATTTATGTGATAAAATTGAAATATTGAAAAATATTTCAATTTCACTGTCAAGATTTTTATCCGTTTCAAGTTGTTTCAAAAACGTTCGTATGTCGTTCTTATAAATTTCAATCGCATTTTTTTAAATTTCAATCGTAACTCGGCTGATGTGGAACAATGACGTGACCTAGGATGGAGCATGCTTGCGTAAAAGAAACCGATTCTCTCGATTTTTTTTAAATACTTTGCCCCACACTAGGAATTTTGTAGTATCGTGGGTGCGTTTACAAACATTTAAACTCACATACACAATCAGCCAGACCCGGAACAACTACCTGTAGGTCATACAAATATTTGTTCCGTGCGGGAATCGAACCCGCGACTCGCAGCGCAGCAGAAAATCGCTCAGCCACTGCGCCAACCGTGCCGTCTTTGAAGAGATCCAGATTATAATTCATCGATAACTTGCCAGGTTAAATTTCAGGTCATCCTACTTTTCAGCCTTAATGCCATGTTATACGAGATTGTTGTAGCTCTAATACAGTTTAGTATCCTTTACTATCCCCGGCCAACGTTTTGGAATACGCTCAATAAAAATAAGGATTCCCAATAAAAATTCACTTAAACACGAAATTTTAAATTTTCACGTTACGATGTTGTTCGTCACTTGCCAACAACGTTGCATGTGCCATAAACACCTAGTTAATTCTGAACTTTATTTTTTGTTAGCTAAGGTTGTTTTTTAGTTGTAAATGCACAGGAATGTAGATGTAATAGTGTTGTGTTGTTAGAAATTGGAAGTCACTGTTGGCAAGTAATGGGCGATCGTGACACGAATAGCATTTGAATTTCCTCGATAGATACACTTTATATACTGTAGTACGCAGAAAAATTTAACACGGTCCCCCCTTAATTTTCTTTTGTGGGAAAGAAAAACGTGATCGAAATACTTATAGTGTTTGCCCAGGGATCGGGATTCGCTGTTTTTTGTTTTTACTTTTTTTTTGTTATTTAATTCTCTAAGTTGATAACGCCTTTTTTGTAAGTTCTCTTTGGTTCAACATCTTGGGGTTTAGTGGAATGTTCTTTTTATGAATATTTGATGTTCTTGTGTTTCGAACAAAATAAATTTTATTTTTTTTAATTTTATTTATCGAACACAACAAAATCTACTACAATCTGTCAATTTTTTTTAATAGATTTCCAACTTGATCGCTGAAGCATTAGGTTCAAGGTTGATTGAGAAAATTTAACAATTTCGGGTAGCTTGATGTGCTGGCGTCTGAACATACATATAGTTGCTGCCAGTTAAGATGGCAATAGCGGTCATTGCCCTTTCCCTGATATCTCTTTACACGAACTGAAACCATAAACCGTGTACTTATCGTTTCTTCTGTTAATGTTCAGGATCACAATCAATGTCAATTCAGGGGCTATTAACAAGTTTGTATACGTTTAAAAAAAAAAGAGATACAATAAATGTATGTGGGTCAATGACCGCTATTGCCATCTTAACTGGCAGCAACTATAGTCGTAGGTTTTTTTTTATATGTATAAGATTATTTTGTGGTTTTTTATCTATGGGTATCAGTTGCCTGACAATAAAATGATTGATTGATTGATAGTCGAGATTTGTCGTTTTCTAGAAAATAAAGGATAAGAGCCAATAATTATAAAAGCCCAAATTAAATCTAACCCTTAAGCATTTTCTCTCCAAAAATATTCAATTGTAAAGCTAATGTATTCCGAAATAATTGGAAACGTCAATCAAAAAATAAAGTCTTAAAATCTCAGTATAGTTTCGTTTCGCAAAAAGCTGGGCCTGATTAAATTGAGTTACGGTACCGAACGAAACGCGGATAAACCTTAAAATCCAATCAATATTCATCCTGGGAGACTGCAATTTCGAAATTTCCCTCATCAGGCCTCGAAAATTGTCAATATTGTTTAATAAAAAACTGTATGTTTATACCCCAGGCCTGGAAAAGTTTTATTGGGTTTTTCTATTGGGAATTTGCCTGCAGCAGCCCGGCTTCTGGATTCCGGTGATGGCAATAGGTTTGCACCCAATTTCATGAGGTATAGGCCAGTAAAACATTGCCTCACCCTTCGGGGAGGCAATGTTTGTTGGGCGTGTGGTTACGGTATTTTGGTTTTAAATAATGGATGTAAAAAGACCCTTCACGACGCCTATTCTTCACGTCATTGTGATCATTTTTTTTTTGTTTACCTGGCTTGGAACCTCTTCTAGTTACTGACATAATGGAGATAATGTATTTAAATTTAATACTTCCATGACCCCTATACTATTCAATGCATCCATCAGCACAATGTTTGAGTGTGTTACATTGAGTGTTACCTTAAAAAAAATCGTTTTCCAGCAAAAATTTTAGCGTAGAATTACTAAGTTTGATGTACAGAATGCTTGGTTGACGGCTTCGTGAAAAGTCCGTTTACACCTTGTAGGTATAGAATATAACAATAACAAAATCCACCCATAAACAGCGATGGGTATTTTTTTAATTTCCCCTACTGCCCACGAACAGCAAAAAGGTCCGCCATATTGAGGTTTTAGGAGGAAAAAAATCGAATAAAGGACAATAGGAAGGTCGGTCCATGTCATAATCATATTTTTCTCGCACAAAGGAGTTCTTACGTTAATGTGGACTGGTAATAAATGAAAGTCAGGACCATATAAAGCATGGTTTTTTTATTTCCCCCTTCGTGTTACTAGGACGAGATTTTTTGCGCGGGAATTTTTGCAGCATGGCGGATTTTTGGACAGCGTGATAAAGGAAACAAATTACATGATAGATTATTCTGTTTGAGACGTGTTGACCCGTACCGTTTAATAGCTATGAATTTTAATTTGTTTTCTCTTTGTTGATGGAGTTTGTGTGTTGTCTACATCGATGGAAAAGTTTTGTTTTGTTTACTTGGTGATTATTGCTTATAATAAGCGGGGCTCGGAAACTAGTTTCAATTCTTAACCGGTTACGGACATTGACCCCAAACCCAAATTGATTTAGGTTAAAGGTGCACTTTACCGGGTTTTGCCAAAAATCAGTTTTTCATGAAAATAGGATCACCGGCCCCCGCAACCCTCGCTCGCACGGTCTGGAACTCTGGACGTTGCGATGTCATTTAGTTCCAAAAAAATTGTCGCATGCAAAATTCCAACTTTTTTTTTATTTATATTTTCTGGGGTAATGTCACTATAACTGGTTGAAAGTGTTAAAAAGTAGACGAAAAAAATTTACAAATTACGGAATTAACCGTTTAAGGGTGTCAAAACCGTTTGTGCTTATGTAACCGGTAACCTTTATTACTTGGGTTACATAAAAACAGTTTACTTGTCTAACCGGTTAATGAAGAAACTATATATTTACCGGTATTTAATCGAAATTAACGATAATAAGAGTAAGGCCCGATTTTTCAATAGTCGAATAACTTCAAAGGCGTCACAAACGGCTTAACATGCTGTCCGAAACACCGGAGAGGGAGGTAAAAAAAAGAAACGGTAATTTTTAATGTTCAGATTGAAAAAATATCTGAAATTTAAGAACCTTTACGAAAACTGCTCAACTTTTGGCAAAAGATTATATTCTGCCCTAATTTTAGTGTATATTTGACAAGTACCTTTACCTCCCCATACAGTCATAAAGATTATGTCATAAATCATAAAGAGACGCAATGGAACCCGTCTCTCTCGGTTAACTTTTATACCCTAAGTAGCAGCTACCTACATATCATCTTGGAGAGGTTTTAATTCTCCTGACATAACGTCTCGCCTGTCGCTAATCCCCGGGTGTAGGTGGAATGTACACACACACATAACATGACGCCTGGAATCCCCGAAGGGTTAGGCAGAGGTGCACCTAATTGTACATCCGCATTCCGCCAGATATGATTAAGTCTCATGTAATAGGAGGCGAGCTTAATGCCATCAACCGGGCACAAATCCAGACTTTGTGACTGCTACTGAGAAATTCATGATGGAAAAACCTAATAACACGTTGCCTGACCTGGAAATCGGACACAGGACCTCATGCTCAACAGTTGCCTGAGTTCGGATCCCAGATCGGGAAAATGTGTTATTGGGTTTCGATTTGTGCCTGAGTGATGGCAATAGGCTCGCCCCCTATTACATGAACACTTTAACATAAATGGCGAAATGTGGGTTTCATATTAGGTACACCTCTGCTTAACCCATCGGGAATTACCGGCGAGATTATATGTTAAGGTTTTATTTAAGCAAGAGGTACTCACAATCTTCTGGGACAGGCTGGACTCTGAACTTTTTAAAGCACGTCGCCTTCGCCACAAATAATTCAATTAATAATCAATCTCCCCGATTCAATCAATCCTGGAATTTTACGGTTTTACACGGAACCCTAACAAATCTTTATTACTCCCATCTGATTTTACTTTGTAGCATTGATTGAATCCAATCACTGCGTAAAACAATAACGTAAGAACAGAAGGTCAACTTGACATGTAGACCAGAGAGGAGTGAACAGCAACCTAAGGTCAGCGCCGGTGTTCTCAAGTTCATATGACCCCAATCTATTCAAGTCGCGAGTTAATAGTATAGGCTTCTTTTGGGTTAGCTCGTTTCATCGTGGTCCTCATCTCTGTCCTCAGGACTAAATTGAGTTCACGAGTAGGCCGATTTAATATTTAAAAAAAAATAACGCGGCTTGCGGCGGGTTGCTGTTCCTTTTCAGCCAGCAATGTAGCTGATGAGATCTGCGCGATAATTTATTTCGACAATTCAACAATTTTTATCGCATTTCTCGTGTTGTCGAACAGTCGCATTTCAACACAATTTACTGTAATTAGCAATAGGTTTATAATTTCGTTCAAAATCTTTCTGATTGTGATAAAAAAGTGTTTCAGTTGTCAGTGGCATTTTGCTGAACTGGGCCTATTTGGCGCAGCCGTGAGGTGAGACATATTATATTATTATCTCTTTTTTTATTTATTTAAACTTCATGTTCAAAACTGGTAACCTTTGGGTCAAATAGGACAGCATTGTGAATAGAGTTCAAAAAAATAAATAAGAAAAATACCATTTTGTTAACATATTTTTTTCTCTTTTATCATCATCTGTCTAGTCTTTTCCCAACTATATTGCGGTCGGCTTCCAGTCTAACCGGATGCAGCTAAATACCAGTGTTTTACATGGAGCTACTGCCAATCTGACCTCCACAACCCAGTTAGTACTGGGTAATACGATACCCCTTGGTAAGTCTGGTTGTCAGACTTTTTGGGCCACTGACTGCCTAACGACTGTCAAAGATCTACAAATGACAACCGGGACCAACAGCTTAACGTGCTTTCCGAGGCATGGAGGAAACTCGGTATGTAATGGGCGGTCACCTATCCAAAGACCAACCTAGGCAAGAACGGCTTAATCTAAAGATCGACCCGAGCGGCTGTTATTATTTAGCCACGAGCTCCTCCTCTCTTTTTTCTGTTTTATATTGTGTGTATTTGTAGCATGTGCCAAATAAACATAATTATGTCCTCTTTTTCTTCCTTTTGTCTCGCAATTGGGGTGGTGATTCCACCTTTAGGGACCAGTCCTGGTATGTGACATCGGTCCATATGCTCTAAAACTAATTTTCTCGAAGCTAACCAAGCTTAATTTCGTTAGAAATGTAATGTCCTTATAATGAGCATCTGGTACTTCTTTAACTCCTAATCTACAGCATTAGGTACCTAGGCGTAACATTTGTACCCTCGCACATTGCGCCCTCCGGCGGCACTCGCAAAATTGGACCGACATCCGATCTAAATTTGAATAAAATTACTTTTATTTCATTTTTTCGTTTCGCCTCGCCATGTGTGCCACTGCGCGACTTTTGGCGAGGTCTGCCAGCCGTCGCCTAATGTCGTTTCAACAGAATTATTTATGTGATATTTTTGGGTGTACTACATTTTGTTAGGCGCTTAGAGCTGTTTAAATTTGTATTTGCGCACATGCCTAGTGCCTACTGTGTTGGAAGGTTTTCTTTGACTATAATATTCGCTAGTGGTGACATTATGTGGACATTGAGGTGAGGGGATAAGCAGTGGTCGGACAAAGGAAACGAGTCGTTTGGTCGACTGAACTTCTTGCTGACAAATCAACCTGAAAACATGACAACATCACGCCTGTAATCCCTGAAGGGTTAGGCACTGATGTAACTTATAGTACACCCACATTTCGCAGTTATGTTAAAGTGCCATGAAATAGGGTGCGAGCCTTTTGCCATTAACCCGGCACAGATCCAGACTTCGTGGCTGCTACTGAAAAATTCCTGATGGAGAAACCCAGTAACACTTTGCTCGACCCGGGAATCGAACCCAGAACCTCTTGCTCAGCAGTCGCACTTGTGACGACTACAACAAAGAGGTAGTCCAACCTGCAACTTCTAATAAAACTCTTCTTTCTAAAACTTAATAATATCCAACCGTTAATTCAAATCACCACATAGTTCTAACTCACAACAGTTTTTCACCTTTGTTTGTTTTATTCTTTTAATTGTTGAAGCGTTTCAACAATCTAGAGTAAAAGTAAATTATCAGAATCCCAAAGCGATGAGGTACAAAAAGAAATGAGCCTTCTTGATTGGCTTGATCAAAGTTTAGATTATTTCTGATCAAATTGATCAAAGTGAACAAAGTCAAAGGGTTTCCCTAACTTCTAAAGTGATCCATTGTACGGTTACCAATTAATATCCCAATTATTTTGACTGAGATTTTATTTTCAGAGATATTTTTTGAGGTAAATTATTTTCTTTTCGTGAATAGGTATTGTTTCATTCAATTTCAAAATTGTTCCAGGAATTTTGTTGCTACGACTCAATTTCCAGTTTCTATCTAGCAACAACAATGAAGGAATAAATTCTAAATTATATCTACTAGCTCGTGGCTAAATAATAACCGCCGCTCGGGTCGATCTTAAGTTAAGCCGCGCTTGCCTAGGTTGGTCCGTGGATGGGTGACCGCCCATTACATACCGAGTTTCCTCAGTGCCTCGGAAAACACGTTTAGCCGTTGATCCCGGCTGTCTCTTGTAGATCTTTGACAGTCGTTACAGGTAGTCAGTGGCCCGAAAATCTGACAACCAGTGTTACCAAGGGTAGATGGGTATTACCCCGAACTAACCGGGTTGTGGAGGTCAGATAGGCAGTCTCTCCATGTAAAATACTGGTATTCAGCTACATCCGGATAGACTGGAAGCCGACCCCAACATAGTTGGGAAAAAGCTAGGCAGATGATGATCTACTAGTAAATCGTATTTTCGAGAATGTGATAAATACGAAGAATTCCCTAAAAAATAAAAACACTCGACATAAGACCCTATGGACTCCGGTCTATTCTCTTCTATAGGCCTCTCCCAAATAGCGCCACCACATTTAATAGAAATAATGTTAGGTACATTATTTCTAACGGTCTTACCGTAATCAGCTTATAAGCAGCTGGATATAGGCACAAGCCTTCTAAGAGAATGAGTGGGCAGTAATCTACTACACGTGGCCAGTACGGGTCGGTACTGTAGAGATCTTAACCTTTGTGGTCATTTAGGAATTAACTCTGGCACGATGTGAAGAAAAAAGAAATAAACTATAACATAATAAGGTTGAAATTAGAACACGAAAAGTTTTGACAAATGATTTGTAAAATTATTGCTTTTGAATAGTTTTCAGAATTCTTAATTCTTATGAAAGTTTAGAGTATGAATGCGATCACAAATCCAGACTCCGTGGCTGCTACCGAGAAATTCCTGATGAAAAACACAATAACACTTTGGCCAACCTGGGAATCGAACCCAGGAGCTCATGCTCAGCAGTCGCTCTTGCGACCACTGGACCAAAGAGTTAGGTATAGCTATCAAATGGTTAAAATATTAGAGAGTGTCAATTCCACCAACATTTTAAGAATGCAAGCTAGATTTCGACGTGTCAATAATATATTAATGCTTAAAATCAATACATCACGTAAAACCAACATGGATAACTAAGGCAGAAGCGATAGTTAAAATGAACAGTTAGTACAGAGTCAGACTAGTTCACATTAACTATGTTTCCTCTAGTTCCTGAACTGTTCGAACGCGTTGCAAAACAAACTGACTTACGATACGAACACGGTTTTGCTACTAAGCATCGCTTACATTGATGCCTAAACAAATGCTGAAAGGGACACCGACGCGAAATCGGTTACCACATATTCAGTACATCATTTTGAACCACATATAAATGGTTGGAGGGTTAGCTCGAACCATTTATATGTGGTTCGAGGGTAATACGATACCTATTGATGAGGCTGGTTGTCAGACTTTCGGGCAACTGCCTACTTGTAACGACTGTCAAAGATCTACAATTGACAGCCGGGACCAAGGAAACTCGGTATGTAAAGGGTCGTCACTCATCCATGGACCAACCTAGGCAAGCGGGGCTTAACCTGAAGATAGACCCAAGCGACTGTCATTATTTAGCCACGAGTTCCTCAATATTAACTTAACATACCTAATTATAGTACACTCACGTTGACTGTGCTGTGTTCAAAGATTATAATTATAAAAAATCTTATGATTATAAATTTTATATCTAAGAATATATATATATATATATATATATGGCGAAAAGTCTCAAAGAAGATACTCGAAAAAGACTTGAATTATTGTAAAAAAGATTATAATTAGTTCTTTAAAAAGCTAGACACAAGTAAAAAGAACTGGCATCTCCGAAGTTTAAATTGCGTTACTACTTCTAGCGCAGTTTTAAAATAAAAACAGAAATATGAATCTTTTTATTTTCCTTTTCTGTAACCAACTTCATTATGAAAATATATTTTTCTTAGCTCCAATCATTTACAATGCGACAAAAGACAGCGTCTGTGACCATTTTAAAAATGTAACGGAAACTAATTAAATATTATCTTTTATAATTTTGCTGAAGCGGGTATAGGAGTAGAGGGAGACCAAAGAAACGATGAATGGACTGTGTGAAGGATGATATGGCAAGAAAGGAGGTGTCTGATGAGATGACGAGTGATAGAGAAGTATGGAAGAAGAATGGGAATGATGTTGATGATGATGGTTTTGCAGAAGGGGCCATTTTAGGCCCCCTGGTATTTTTAGTAGTAGCGATCTTACTGGTACCAAAATAAAACACAAAATCGTCTTATAATACTTTAGTTTGATCATTTAGTTTTGGTGGTATCTTCCTTGAGCAGCTGGTAGACGTAGGAGAAATCTTTCTGGCCGTATCCTCGGGACTGGACGATGCGGTACAGCTGCGTCGCCACGGCGCCGAGCGGGATGGGGGAGCGGATGCCGAGGGCCATTGTACTGGCTAGCTCCAGATCCTTAGGAAGATAAGTATATTTCTTTACTTATTTTTTTTTAAATTCGTTGCCTCGCACTAGGAATTTTTCCAGTATCGTAGGTGCGTTTACAAACATTTAAACTCACATACACAAACAGCCAGACCCGGAACAACTACCTGTAGATCATACAAATATTTGTTCCGTGCTGGGATCGAACCCGCGACACGCAACGCTGCAGCCAATCGCTCAGCCACTGCGCCAACCATGCCGTCGGTTACGCATATTGCATAACAAATTATAACATTACGCCTGTAACCCCAGGGGCTGCAGTCTCGACATAGATAGCGACAAAAAACGGTCGTTAAGTCATAACGATGTCAAATTTCTTTAATAGATTTTCAACCTTAAGGTTTCGTAATAAAGTTGAAAATCTATTAAAGAAATTTGACATCGTTATGACTTAACGACCGATTTTTGTCGCTATCCATGTCGAGACTGCAGCCCCAGAAGGGTTAAACAGAAGTGTACCTAATAGGCCCACCTAAATAGTTTACATAGCACACATCGGTAACTGTCATTGTTTACAGTTTATATGTGTGGGCGAAGTCATATTTTTATCAGTTTTATTTACTTTCATGAGCAGAAGGTTACAAGAAGTAATAGAAAACGAAGGTTTGCCGACTCATTATTAGTGGATTTTATTTTAATTAGTAGACGAATATGAATCTTATTTTTATGCGCATAATGTTCATATTTGCTTAGCAATAATTAGGTATAATAGTTAATAATCTCTTCCTCTTATCAATTTTTTTAAAACCACAACTCGTAAAGTATTGAAAGTATGGTGAAGTGATGTTATTGTTATGCGGTTAGAAGTTGTCATAATTTCTTACTGTCTAACATGTTGATTCACTTCACCTGTAATTTTACTTTGATTCAGTTTATATAGGGTCTAACTATTCATACACGAAATACTTTCAGGGAATCATCTAACGGCTATAACAAAGCCATTTCAAGGGATTTTTTTTATTTGAGTATATTTTTTAGAAAAAATAAATAATTTAAAATTACTTGACCCACAAAACAAATACTGGCTCCTTATTTTTAAGCATCCATTACGGTAGTTTACTACATCGTATTTACCTCCTGTCATTGTTAGAATATAGGAGTGACGGTGTTATGCAAAAAGTCTAAAAAAAATGTAGAATTGTAATAAATTTGTAAAAAGAAACACTCAGAAATTTTCTTTTTTCGTTGCTATGGCGACTTTACGACTTATAGAAGTTACTCTTAAAATATTTCGTGAATGAAAAGATAGACCTTATATATCATCTTTTATTACTTAGAAATAACTTTGTCTTTGTCAAAAAAACTGGTAAACAACAGTGTTTTACTCATTCGAACGTCTGGACTGGATAGCTATAGCCTATGTATGTTTAAAACCAGTTCGTATTAAATAATTGTATCAGCCACACAAGTTTTATTTTGCTAACATACAGCCCCCACCAAATTGAACTTTAAAACAACCAATGTAATGAAGGAACATATTGGAAGAAACGAGACGAATCATTTTCATTTTCAATACCAATGTTTATCTAATAAAAAATCTAATTATTTTATTGGTTTTATTTAACTACTTTTTTACTTTTTGCTTGAGTGATTTTATTGGTCACAAAATTAATTTAATAAAGAACAAAAAGTAAAAAACAGCAAAAATAACTCCTCAGCTGGAATCGAACTTACGTCGTGGAGATTTGATCACTAACTGACGCAAGCGCTTACACCAATCAGCTATGGTAACCATGTTACATTTGTATAAAATGTTGGGCCTTATTCTAAACCCGTTTGTTTTATATTTACCCGTGTACCCTACACGGGTAATAAACCTCGTGTAGGGTAGTATACGTATACGCACACAATAATAATGAGCGGCTGTATGAACATTACTGGCTCGTAAAATGACAGTTACAGAAGTGTGGGATGTAAACTATTTAACTGGGCCTCGTGTACACCCTCATTTCGCCAGTTGTGTTAAGTCTCATGTAATAGGGGGCGAGCCTGCCATCGACCAGGCACGAATCCAGACTCCATGACTACTACTGCGAAATTTCTGATGCGAAAAAACTAATAACAACTTGCCCGACCACTGGATCAACGAGGCAGTCAGTGCATATTTCTTAATATTATGTAGTCAAAAGGCAGTCGCTCCATATAAAACTGGTATTCAGCTGCATCCAGTTAGACTGGAAGCCGACCCCAACGTAGTTGGGAAAAGGCTAGGCAGATGAGATGTTGTGTTGCATGAGTCAGATGTTAATTGAATAACAACTGTTTGTATATTAAATTCTAATCATCTACGCAAGTTGATAAGATAAGAACTTGTTTTTCTATTCCTTACGAGTAAATAACGTCAATTCCCATGACGTCATAATTATTATATCTACGAGTTGTATTTATCCACGTTTGTACCGTAAATAGTAAACGAGTGATTCTAAAATGGATTTTAATTACGAGATTTAGTTACTGAATGCCTCATTGATTACAATAGGATCCTGAGTTCGATGATCAGATCGGGCCATTTTTTCTATAAGGAATTCTTTTTGGGCCACTGACTTCCTGTAACGACTGTCAAAGATCTACAAATGACAGCCGGGACCAACTACTTAACGTGCTTTCCGGGGCACGGAAGAAACTCGGTACCTATGTAATGGGTGGGCACCCATCCACAGGATCCAGACTTCGTGGCTGCTACTGAGAAATTCCTGATGGAAAAACCCAATGACACTTTGCCCGACCTGAGACACGAACCCAGGACCTCACGCTCAGTAGTCGCGCTTGCGCCCACTAAACCAGTGAGGCATCATGACCATTCTGGCAAATGACGTAATAGTGGAACTGGACAATTAATTCCCTAAGCATTCAAAATCAAAATCAAAATCAAAGCATTTATTTCAAGTAGGCCAGTTACAGGCACTTTTGAATTGTCGAAACAAAGACAACAGTAAAAAATAGCTACAGTCCCAGTCACAAGGCACAAAAACTGTGAAAGTACTGTAGTTGCCCATTCCCTAACGTAGATCTCTATGGAGAAGAACGGGCAAGAATTGCCACATCGACCGGTCCTCTACTTCTGAAGTAAATTATTGCTCTTACCTTAACCATGAGTTCGTTCTTGAATCCACCATCGTAATTCCTGCTGGAAGGTGCAGTAGCGACCAGGCCGGGGACTGGACAGTAAACCTCGGTGGACCAAGAGCGGGCTGAGGAATTGTTAAGCACGTCCAGCAGCACTTGAGGGTCGAGACCCGCTCTAGAAAAGAAAGATGGGTTAGTGGTTAAAAGAATTTTTTGTAGATAGAAATTTGTTGGTAAGTGAAGAGGTCCACATTCTATGAAAAACTGCTGCAATGATGATTACTGGTTTCTGTCAGTCTGCATCACTCTACTGCTGGAGAAGAACCCTCTTCCCCTTTTCTATCATCATCAGGTCTGGTAAAATGTGAAATAAAATTAAATGTAGTTCATTGTTTATTTGTTTTGTTCAATCATTTTATACGTAACTTACGCACCACGTGAAGAAGGTGGACGCCGATTAACGTTTTTTGATTCCCAATCGCTTCCTTGTAAACTTCCAAGATTCTAATTAAAAAATCACCACTGGTCCATTCCCCAACTAGGTCAGGGTTGGCTTCCAGTTGAACCGGATGCAGCTGAATACCAGAATTTACCATGGGTCGACTTTATAATATCTCACCTCCGTAACCCAGTGAGTACTGGGTAATACGATAATTGGTAAGACTGGTTGTCAGACATTCGAGCTATGGCTACCGCTACCTGTTATGACTGTCAAAAATCTACAAATGACAACCGGGACCAACAACTTACCGAAGTTTCCGAGGCACGGAGAAAACTCGGCACGTAATGGATGGCTACCCATCCACAGCCGAATGTGGTAAACGCTGTTTAACCTTAAAGACCGACCCACCAGCCGCATGTGCTATTATTTAGCCACGAGCTCAGTCAGAATAATTTATCAAATAGATGCGTAATCTATGGCAAAAGCAAATACTCACTTAATACCCATGTGCATACACTCAGCTGTAGCCATGCCAGTGATACCCATGAGCATGTTGTTGGTCAGCTTGGCGACCTGTCCGGCGCCAACCTCTCCACAGTGGAACTGCTTGGCGCCCATGGCCTTGAGGAAGGGCAGGGACCGCTCGAAGTCTTCCTTGCGACCACCAGCCATGAAAGCTAGGGTGGCATTTTGGGCACCCATTACACCTGAAATGGGGGAAAGAGTTTTGTGTAGTTTAAAATATAAATTAAAGTGTATACATTTTATATCAACCTCGAACATCATTTTCTTGGGCTTATTTTGAAGTATTTTATTTTTTATCATTCCTTATTGTGTATAAGGTCTATCTTTTCATACACGAAATATTTTAAGAGTTACTTCTATAAGTCGTAAAGTCGCCATAGCAACGAAAAAAAAAAATATTTGAGTATTTTTTTTTACGAAATTATTATAATTCTAAAATGTTTTGAGACTTTTTGCATAAAACCTTTACTCCCATATTCTAACAATGACAGTAGGTAAATGCGACGTAGTAAACTACCGTAATGGATGCTTAAAAATAAGGAGCCAGTATTTATTTTGTGGGTCAAGTAATTTTAAATTATTTATTTTTATAAAAAAATATACTCAGATAAAAAAAAAATCCCTTGAAATGGCTTTGTTATAGCCGTTAGATGATTCCCTGAAAATATTTCGTGTATGAATAGTTATACCTTATATATGTTTCTTTTAACAGTGCAATAACTTGGATTTTCGTATGTTATGTTGTACATGTTTTCTTGAATAAATAAATCTGAGATCGTAATCAAAGCGTTTCCTTATTCTGTTAGTGGCGGTACTTTCATACAAGCCTGCAGGCTTGCCCTCATAACCTCCTATTCTTCATGATGTTAGAGTTTCTGAACAGTCTGCTTTTATGGGCTTGCCGTATTATTAGCCCCTAGGCACGCCACTGTATTTCTTCGAGAACAACGACTTATCAAAAAAATTGGTAAACTTCCTGACAGAAGGGAGGAGCTTTCATCATTCTGAAGTCACCACGAAGTCATAATGAAAAGACTTAAGATTGCGTAACGCTTCATAATAATAAAAATATATAATTTAAGAGATTAATACAACTATTTGCGCTGGCGTGATACGGCTATGATTTCGTTATCTAGTGATAAGTTAAATTTTGCCACCTTTCGTGACATAATTATCATGGTTTAGGTGTTACTAGGAGTGATAAATATTGTTGCATCCAATATTTGATATGGCTGAGTTTTTAGATATCCGACACTACCTTGTATATTCAGTACACCCACACACGATATATGGACTATTGCTAATTGTGAAGTTTATTGTCTAACCTAACCGTACAGCTACAGAAAAAATCCTCATGGGAACACCCAATTACACTATGCTCGACCCGCGAATCGATCTCAACGCCTTGCATAGCATATTTCGACCTAGCATGTATTTCGATTTTTGATAAAGAACTTAGGCTTGCCTGAAATGGATTGCATTAAAAATCATGCCTGAAATCAATTCTGATATAAAATAAGACAATTTAGCAAGCAAATTATTAACTAAGTAGTTTCTGGAATACTACATCATCAAGGTTAACGGCTGTGATAACCTTATCACAGTAGTGATGCAACAAAAAGATTTGATAAACAAAATCACGTTTGTCAATCTCGTTATTTAAGTAAATGTAATATTAATTGTTATCAAATTGAAGATAAATGTTGAGGTATGTTTGTGCCACGTATGTTTTTATCTTTGTTTTTGTAAACCGCAGGTGGCAAACATATTATTTGTCAGAAATATCGTTTGAAGGTGGATTTATATTATGATAAAAAATTGTACGCTTATACGGAGTGGACTAGCTAAACTAACGACCAGTGGTCCACATTATGAGCTTTGTAGATTCCCAGCAGCTTGTTAACTTTTTATTTTGTTTTACATCTTTTGTGTAGTAAGCAACGACTTATTGTCGGGCCTACGCTGTCCCCCCATACTTAAGTACAAATGCTGTAAACATAATAATATTGTAATACCAAATGATTTGAAAAGAGTAACCATGGAGTTTCTTGCCGGTTCTTCTTCATAGGAAACGACCAACCCGAACCGTGCACCTTTTTGTCGAGGTTTTATAAATTTTTGATTGGCCCTGGATCGAAGAATTTGGAAGTCATGGAGAGAGGCCTTTGCCCAGCAGTGGGATGACGCAGTCTAACAGTATCAGTAGTACAGGGTGGAACGGACACCGACGCTCAAACGATCACCAAGTATTCAGTACATCATTCCGGGGTGCGGAATGATGTGCCCCCCTTACGTATATGGGGGGCCACATAGAAATGTATTATCGGTAATTTAAAAAAAACAGCTGTTCCATACATTTTGATCGTGTAGGTATTGCACTTTTGTAGGAAACAGCAGATTTTTTTTTTTTTTTAAATTACCTATGAAAAATTTCCATGCGGGTTCGGAATGATGTACTGAACACGTGATAATCGTTTCTGTGTCAATATCCCTTGCACCCTGTATATACAGCGTCATACTCCATGCGTTTGGGTCGTAGTCGACCCAGAAAAGGTTACAAAATTTTGTATGGAACAGCAGGACAATATTTTTTTCGATTATGATGATGGTCCCATGGAAAAAGTTGTTCAGTTTGATACCACATCAATAAATAAGACCACAATTTTCTGATTCTTCTTTCTGGTTAGAAAGTACATAAAGGGTGTAAAAAGACCCTTAACAAAGCCAAAGGCACTTGTTATCCCCGTCATTGCGATTATTTTTTTGTTCTAGATCATACTGGGAACCTTCTAGTTACGGAGATATTGGGGGTCGAAGTTTTTTTAATACGTGTTTCTAATATTATATTTTCCCTTTAAACACCTTCACGACCCCCGTACTATTCAATCCATCCATCAGCACAATGTTTTGATTGCGATACATTGGTTCCTACCGTAAAACGTAATTTTTCACCTCAAAAAAAAAGTCGTTTCCTAGCAATAATTTTTGCATAAGGTTACTTAGTTTGATGTTCAGAGTGCTTGGCATATTTCTGCCTGCCCCTATGGTTAGGCGTGAGTTTATGAATGTATGATATATGATATATTCGGTGACTGAGCTTTCCTTTATTAAACAGGTACAAAGTAAGTTATTTGTTTCCGACATGAGTTATTTACGAACAACGTTCCTTCGTAAATAACTTGTTATTTGTTGCTCTCCGTTTGACAGCTTTCAATTATTACTTTGAAGTGCGTGGGTGAGCTGCTAGCTACCTACGGTTGAATGAAGTTAAATGTTACATCGATTGTTATTTTTAGATCTGTAACAACTTGAAATACTTGATAATTAAAACAGTAAACAAGATGGACTGCCTCGTTGCTCAAGTGGTCCCTAACGCAAATGCTGAGAATGAGGTCCTAGGTTCGATTCCGAGGTCGGACAAAATGTTATTGGGTTTTTCCATCAGGAATTTCTCAGTAGCAGCCATGGAGTGTGGCCATAACTAGCAGCTAACTTCCGAGCCGCCATAAAGTTAACAACAGAACTATATAATACTCATCTGACATTATGCTGAACTGAGGTCTTTTTGGCAATAGTATTTTTATTTCATTTTACTACTTTTTATCTATAGGTATAATGTTTTTATAACAAAAAAACGGTCGCAACTGGCGAGAGTGTGTGACCAGATAAATGGACGTGAACGAAATAAAAGGAGAATGTCAGGATCGTAGCAGATGGCGGTCACTAGTGTCTGCCTACACCCATAGGAAAAAGGCTTGATGGTTGATGTACATGTGGCTATGTAAACGCAAACCCACCCCGGTCTTTCTTTTTTTTAACCTTACCTCCAGAAACAGGTGCGTCTGTGAAGCCCTTGCCACTCTCGAGAGCGATGGGGAAGATCTCTTTAGGCACGTTCGGGTCCACCGTACTCGAGTCAATAAGGAGAGCTCCTTTACGGGCCTGGAAACAACACAATATTCAAATTATAAACAAGATAACATAGCCTAGAGTGAGTTTTCCTCAAAAAACATGAAGTTTGAAAGTACTTGTTTCGTCCAAAAATAAGTTGCCGTTGTAAATCTGAAATTCAGTAAGAATAATAAATACGGCAATTTATGGGGCGTCCATTTAATAAAACACTTTCGGAAGATAATATCATTATTTCTTGGAATTTGATCTAGAGGCGCGTTTACACTAAACGAGTAGATACTCCTACTTGCCCCTAAAGTATTTTTCAACAGTTTTGCGCTCACTTTTTAGTGTTCGCTTTTTAAGGGCCCACTGGCACGAAAAATACGAGAGATTTCGTATGAAATAAGCAGTACCTTTGTGCTCTTCTATCTTAATGTAATGTCTTGTTAAGTATTTTGTGTGTACATAAAAATAAATAAATGAATAAAAATCTTCAAATGCATTTAGCGCTAAATTTACCTAAAACGTCATTCTGTCTCAGTAAGTTTCAAAAAATCACAGAAATTAACGATGATTTAAATTCATTTAACGCTTAATGTATTTAGTGATTTGTGCTGCAAATGGGTCTAAATTCTCGTGGTGTGAACGTAGCACACAGTATACTTACAACCCTGTATCAACGTTATACGAGAACCAGAAGATTTTGTAGTTCTGTAAATAAATAGCGACTACCTTTCACAATTCTATCAAACCAAATTATGTGGTTGGTTGAAGACCCCAAAAGTTTCGCCATAAAGACCGAATAGTTCTTAAACATGAGTTCTTACAACCGAATGACGAAGTTGTTTTCTCTGTAAAGTTCATCTTTTTGACTTGTTTGATGTTCCAAGTAAAGTAAGTACTGTTTGTCAAAAGTTTAATAACTTAGGAAAGTTGTACTGTGTCAGGAGTTCGTAACTTAGTACCGCAACATCTTATATTTCCGTAAATATCACATTACTTGACCGCACGGAAGTTAGACGTGATCTCCACTTTCTCTGAGGGAAATATAATATTTCTGCGATGCTCTTATAAGTTTGTGCTCGGTTTGCAAGAAATCTAGTGAAATTCAATATTATAATTTTAATTAAACAAGTTTTATACCACGTATAATTAGTTCCTACTTTCAAACTACATATCTTACAGAATCATCAGCATCATCATCATTTCAGCTGAAAGACGTCCACTGCTGGAGATAGGCCTCCCCCAAGTGTCGCCACATTCACCGATCCCGTGCAAATAATACTCATACTTTTAAAATCTACCATTCTTATATAGAACTGGGTAGATGTAATCAAGATCAATCAAATCTTTTAAGCAAGATTCAGGATTGAGAATTATTTTAGAACCGCTAAGGGCAACCCACACTGGGTTAGTTCAATTTCCACTCGAAAGCAGGTTATACTCACATGCTTAACCACACCATCTTTACCAAGGTACGCCTCCAGCACGACCTTGTTGCTAGGCAGAATTGAGACCACGACATCAGCGCCATCTACCGCCGCAGCGATGGAGGAAGCTTGAGTGATGCCGTTCTTGGCGGCTGCTGTTAGAGCCTCCTTGGATGGGTCGTAGCCACGGACTGCGAAGCCCTGAAAAGAATAGTAAATTAAAAAAAAACACGTAAACTTCAATCTTACACTGTATACTCTTCACGTTATGAAACGTGAAGAGTATACAGACAGAATTTGTCGTTTTCTGTACAGAAAAACCGACAGGAAAAACAATTCATTTACAATGTTAACTACCGAAGATTTTAAGGTTTTAGTAGTTGCTTCAAAAGAATCCTGCATCAAAACTAGGCTCATTTCTAAAGTTAAAAATAATTTTCGAGGAAACGACTTAGAATTTGAGCAATCCAACATTGGAACCTTACAGCAGATTTTTTTCAGGACGAAAATCTAGATTACGTAAAATCCTGCCTACATCGTTCAGCGTACATTAATATACTTCTAATGGGCAAACGCTCATCAATTTGGCAAAACACACAAAGAATAAAAACGAATACCACAGTCTACAAATACGTTTATACTGGTACGCCGACAAAATAAAACTATTTGGTATACTTTTGCTTTTCCGTTCAACATTTTCTGTGAGCTAACATTCGCTTCATTTGTCAAAGAGACCGGGATTTTCGTCGAAATCATAAACACTCACTAGGATATACCACTATTTGGCTTAGCTTGGATTTGCAGAATTTTTGGTTTATTACCTAACAGGAGTTGTTTGTACCACTTTTTCCGAGTTAAAACTCTAGGAAGTGTTGAAGGGTTTCGAGTTGGTAATTGCCTTACGTTATGGTTGGTCTGTGGATGGGTGGCCACCCATTGCATACCGAGGTCCTCCGTACCTCGAAAAGCACGTTAAGCCGCTGGTCCCGGGTGTCATTTGTAGATCTTTGACAGTCGTTATAGGTAGTCAGTGGCCTAAAAATTCTGACAACCAATCTTACCAAGGAGTATCGTATTAGTTAGTACTAACTGGGTTGTGGAGGTCAGATAGGCAGTCGCTCCATGTAAAATACTGGTATTCAGCTGCATCCGATAACACTGGAAGCCGACCCTAACATAGTTGGGGAAAGGCTTGGCAGCTGATGAATTGTTTTATGTTCTGACGTTCCAAAAAATGCCGTTTTTCAACTGAATTTGGTTGTATGATTTATGATTATGTAAAGTACAACCCACTCTAACTATAAAGAAGAAGATACTCAAGACGATACTATTTACTTTAACATTTCTCCTGTGATCAATAGTTCTTTTCCGTTCATCAACCGTCCAAATACAATAAAATCTGTAGAACCCTGTTACAATGAAGTCACAAACGGCCTAATAGAAAGCAACGTGAAAACTACTATTTTCCTTTCAACATAATTATGTCTACTATTTACTTTGAAGCTAGAAAACACCATTTTGTAACGATAAATACTGTCTATTAATCTAAGAAACTATGACAGCTATTGTCCGTTTTGGGAAGAAAAAATAGAGAGAGAAAATACTAACAACCTGTTTTACTAGGTACTACAATATTTCGCTAGACCGTTTCACCACAATGCCCATTACTCTAAGTGTATTTCTTGAATTTATTTACTGAATTTCTATTTTGTATAAAATAAACAATCGACCTAAGAACTTTGACATCTGACAAAAACAATCATCGCTGAGTACGTTACTTTTCATAAGTCTTTTATAAAAATTATAACGATCTAGCCACAGTCTCTTTTATTCAATTTAGCCTTATTTGGCATTGATATCTTGAAAAAATCAAGACTATCCTAGTATCTTTAATAATAATCGCTTTTTACAAAACCAATCACATACAACAACATCACGCCTGTGCTTGGAGGGTTAGGCATTTCGCCCGTTATGTTTGAAGTCCCATGTAATAGGGGGCGAGCCTATTGTCATCAACCGGGCACAAATCCAGTCTCCAAGGCTGCTACTGAGAAATTCCTGATGAAAAACCCAATAACACTTTGCCCGACCCGGGAATCGATCCCAGGACCTCAAGCTCAGCAGTCGCGCTTGCGACTAGACCAACGAGGCAGTCTTTTGACTGCCTCGGCAATCAGTTACACATAAAATAAATCTTGTAAGTACGAACTAGCCAATAGGCGAAAAAAATACTAACAATTCAATGTTACCGACTTAGTCCATCGGGAAATACGCAGATCATTATAACAAGGCTTCTCAACTTCAACCCAAATCACCTACAAACGGACACGTTGAAAGTTATTGATAAAAATACTTTTTCGACATCAAATACCCAAAATATAGCTTTTGCTTAGAATTTTATTCATCCAATTTGAAAAGGAAAAGCGAATTCGTAATGTTTTGTAAGTATTCCAAGGTTAAAGTCTACTTAAAGAACTAATTCAGAGCACTAAAGGCTCGTATCTAGATTGACGTTGAGCTGATCAAGGAATATTTGAAAGTATAAAGAAAAAAAGCAGCCTGTAAGTTCCCACCGCAGGGAGATTAGGGTTGCCAATCGTCCCATTTCCAAGGCTCAAATAATATGTTTCGGCGCGACGCTAATAGTCCCGCTTTTTGGTAAACCTGGCCTAGGTTAGAAAGAAACCCTATTCAAATGAATTATAAAAAAAAAAAAAATGAAGTACTGGCCGTGCGTTGTGTAGGTGTCAGGCGCGGAGACAATGACAGTTATGAAGTATAAGAAATTGCTCAAATGTGCCAAATCACAAGACAAGTACTCCTTTTTTTTTTTTTTTTGGATGGGAAATCATCAAATGACCCCCACTCTGGGCGGAGCGGAAGGGAGTGTCAGACTTGTACTGACTAAAACCCATCCATGTTCCTTCTTTGCCCTTTGTGTTCCAGGGCCACGGTGTCTCTTTCGAACAGTCCCGCAGCTCTGGCAGGCATCGGCCCATGCGGACCCCTACTCGGTTGCTGACATCTCTTTGAGGCGCGCGTGGAACACGAACGCGCCGTCGACACGGCCTGTCGTCATAAGACGGCCGGACGGCGAGCTAGCCCATAACTCGCCGTCCACAGGCCCGCGCCTACGGTGGCCGGGAGCCACCACGCGGCTGGGACGTGAGGTTCTTTCCCTCTCACGTCCCGCCACCTCCTTCACTAGCATGACTGCTTCACAGAAGGTGGTGACGGCTTCCCATTCCCTCTCGCTCCGGACCATGGCTTGAACCAGGGCCGGACGCGAGAGATCGCCGCCGCCAATCGCCGCTACAAGGACACGGCGGTGCTCCGCCCAAGCGGGGCAGACCTCTACGGTGTGCTCCACCGTGTCCTCCGGACGATCCTCGCAGTGGAGACACCCGGGCGTTTCCTCCCGCCCGATTCGGTGCAAGAACCTCCCGAAACAACCGTGTCCGGTGAGGATCTGCGTCAGGCGGTAGGTGAGGGCGCCGTGGCGCCTCTCTAGCCACTCCTCAAAGAGGGGACTTATCGCCACTATGGTAGCGTGCCCCGCACGGGGTTGCAACAGTCGCTCTCTCCATGTCGCCATGATATCACGCCGGAGGTCTGTCCGCTGAGCGGCAATTTGCCGCGGCAGCGGAGTTTCCCCCCGACGTAGTGCCTCCGCGCGCCATTCATGCAGGCGCCCGAGGACTATCGCCTCCAGATCCCATGGCGGCAATCCGGCAAGGAAGCTAGCCGCCTCGCCGGAGATCGTGCGGTACCCCCGGATTAGCCTTATGGCTATCACCTTTTGGGGCGCGTTCAGGTAGTGGGCGGCTTGCCGCCTTAAAGAACGCGCCCACACCGGGGCCCCGTAAAGGGCCATGGACCGCACGACCCCCACGTATAGCCTCCGGCAGGAGGCGTTTGGACCCCTCAGGTTGGGCAAGAGCCGCTTGAAGGCAGCCCCTGTCCGTTCCAGTTTGGGAGCCAAACGTCGGAAGTGCTCCACGAAGTTCCACCGGCTGTCGAGGACGAGTCCTAGGTACTTCAACGTCGACCCGACGCCGATGGAAACCCCTCCCGCCGTCAGTAGGGATCCCGACGGTGGCGCATTCCGAGGCCCATGAAAACACATGGCCTCGGACTTGTGCAATGCCACCTCGAGACCCAATTGCCGGATCCTATCCACGACTATCGCAACCCCGCGTGTCATGTTTTCGGCCGCCGCCTCGTGTGACCTCCCTTGTGCCAGTACCAGCGTGTCGTCAGCGTAGCAAACTACGCTGACGCCGGTAGGGAGGTCGGCGCGCAGCACCCAGTCGTAAGCGATGTTCCACAGGGCCGGTCCTAGAACCGATCCCTGTGGAACACCGCACGACATCTCTCGCCGGTTCCATTCTCCGCTCTGACCGGGGTAGATGACGGCCCTATCCGTCAAGTAGTCCCCGACCACACGACGAAGGTAGGTTGGCACCCGGTGATACCGGAGTGCCTCCCTAATGCAGCTCCAGGGCATGGAGTTGAAGGCGTTGGCGATGTCAAGAGACACCGCCAAGACGACCCCGCCCCGGGACACCGCGTCCCCCGTCGTGAGGGCTCTCACGCGCATGATGGCGTCCACCGTGGAGCGCCCCTTGCGGAAACCAAACTGGTGTTCCGCAAGATCCGGCCCCATCCCCGCAAGGTGCCCGGCAAGGCGGTTGGCAATGACTCTTTCGAAGAGCTTGCCCACCTCGTCGAACAACACGATGGGCCGGTATGCGGACGGAGAGTCCGCAGGGCGCCCTGGTTTCCGGATGAGGACCAGCTTCCCCGTCTTCCAACGAAGCGGAAACTGGCCTCTCTCCAAGCATGCGCTTAGGAGCCCTTCCAGTCGGGGCCCGAGAGCCTCAGAGGCCAGGACCCAGGCTTTGCCAGGCAAGCCATCGGGTCCCGGGGCGGTGTTTCTGGCTTTCAGCCTGCGTACCGCCACTCTCAGGTCTACCCCAGTCACCTCCGGAACGTCGTCATCGTCATCGGTGTAGACAAGTACTCCTTCAAAAAGAGAAACTAATTGATTGAACAAAGTGTTTTATTTAATGATTTGTGTTAAAAATAGGACTAGGTACTTTGTAACAGCGAAGAGGTTATTTTATGTTGTTATTTTTGTTTCAATTTAAATAAACCTGATAGAAAAATATTAGAATTGTTTCTCTATCGTTTCTGTACATTTGGAGCCTACCTTCAAATATACAGAGTTAATCCCGCTTTTTTGTCGAGTCCCACATATCTCTGGTTTTCGGCTTTTCCGTAAATAAGAGTTGGCAGCCCTAGGCCTCCTCTCTACAAGAGGGCGAAGGCCCCAATCGTGGTAGATTGTGGCTGGCCTGGACAGAATAAAAATCGTATCTTATGTAATTACTTTTACTGAAGTAATCACTGACTTGTTTATAGATACGGGTGTATGTTATCAATGTTTTCTTGTTGTAAACTGTTGCTCTACAAACAGTAACTTCGGTTTGGAGTCATCTTGGAGTTGCTTGTCGCAAACTCAAACTTAAACGCAAACTTATTTTTTGACATCCACTAACCCATTAGTGGATGTCAAAAAATAAGTTTGCGTTTTTAACCATTAATATTAATGCTGTATCCCAAATCCGACAAGCAACTCCAAGATGACTCCAAACCGAAGTTACTGTTTGTAGAGCAACAGTTTACAACATGAAAACATTGATAACATACACCCGTATCTATAAACAAGTCAGTGATTACTTCAGTAAAAGTAATTACATAAGATACGATTTTTATTCTGTGGTTTAGTAATTGCTTGAAGTTAGAAATCTTAGCTTTGCTTTCTCTGGCGATTGTAACTTCGTTTAAATTCTTGTCTGTTGGATAAAAAGGTTGCATAAGTAATTACTTAAACTCAAGTAATTTCAATAACTTTTGCGGAAATGCTATGTTTTTTGCTTTCCATTATCTAACACTTGCAAAGCTCCACAAAATCGCAAGTCGGGGTGGGTGCACCTTAAAACAAATTAACACAATTCCCTTAAAGAATACAAGCCTAAAAGGTCTTAAAAATCCTTTTAGAATTAACAGGGCGTGCCCTTAAATCGAATTTGTTCTTGTTCGGTGCGAATCCCGTCGAACTTTAAGAGGGAACAGGGCAAGCGAGGAATTGAAAAAATAGGTATTTGAAGCAACTATTGCTGTCGCGCTGCGTCAAGCCTGCCCCCGTAAAGTGCGATAGGGACAGCTGCAGCTCAGACCGATTACATCACAAAAATTTTGACGAGATCGACGTTTCGTATTCCGGTATTCCCCTTTTTTCTCCACGAAAACTGAGCTGTTTCAATTATTTTTCTTTTATGTTAAAAACTTTTCGAATTTGTCGGGTAGTCCCCTAATCACGGCCGTAAAAATGGGTAACTTTTGTTATTTTTGGAGGGTTTTTTTGTCTTTACTAATTAGTTGCTAAAAAAAAAAAGGAAATGGCAGGGGCATACAGGGTGTAACCGGACTTTACGTCAACCAAGCATTATGTACATCAAACTAAGTAACTTTACGCAAAAAATATTGCTGTGAAACGACTTTATTTATAGGTAAAAAATCTCGTTTTACGGTGGAACTCAATGTAACACATTCAAAACATCCCACGGTTATATTAAAGACATGTATTTATACAAAAACTTGTGAAATAGTTAGAACTATGACCCCAATATATCCGTAACTAGAAGGTTCCTAGGTATGGTGTAGAACAAAAAAATGATCGCAATGTCGGGAAGAACAAGTTCCTCTCGGCTTTGTTAAGGGTCTTGTTACACCCTTTATGTCTACAGTAGATCTTGGTTATATAAAAAAAGGATTGCTCTAGAGGCATTATTCAGAAAGAAAAAAGAAGAATACCAAAACGTTGATCTTGTCAAAATTTGTTTGGAGAATCGCAGCCTCTGTTCCCTCTTAAAATGGTTTACGTAAAAAGCAGCCATCTACATAACTTAACATAATCTTTGAATCAACTGAAAGGATTTTAATTTTAAATTACAGTTAATGTACCATTAACCAGTGAAAGGGGATTCTGTCTTGTCGTTTTTTCGACACTTATTGGAAATTCACTTTGTGGCCGTTCTGTGAGATGCCAGTAATGTATTTGATGAATATTTATAGCTGTTATATGCATATTGAGGTACGATATAACAGTTCAACTACAGTACTTTCACAGTTTTTATGCCTTGTGACTGTATCTACATTTCATTGTTTGTATCTTTGTTTTGACAGTTCAAAAGTTCCTGTAACTGGCCTTGAAATAAATGCTTTGATTATATTAATTTTGATTTTATCTATGACTTTTTTTCTGGATATCTTTGTTCAACTTAGTTGTGATCTGTTTATTTACTGGTAGTAAAGAAATAAGAAGGAGCTCGTAGGTATATAGTAACAGCCACCATTACGTAAGACCACGTAGAACAAATGTGTCAACGAATTTGCTATTTAGTCACTAACCTTTTCCCAGCTATGTTAGGGTCGGCTTCCAGTCTAACCGAACGCGAATACAAGTATTTTACTTGGTGCGACTGGCTAACTGACCTCTACAACTGAGTTAGTACTGGGTAATATGATACCCCTTGGTAAGACTGGTTGTCAGACTTTCGGGTCACTGTCAGGTAGCTGTAACGACTGTCAAAGATCTATGATTCTATTTAGATGACAGCGGGAATAAAGGCATAACGTGCTTTCCGAGGCACGGATGTAACTCGGTATTTATTGGGTAGTCATCCATCCACGGACCAACCCAGGCAAGTGCGGCTAAACCTGACGATGGACCCGAACGGCTGTTATTATTTAGCCACGAGCTCCTCGAATATGATATTGAGTGCTCGTACATTATTATTGTTCCTTTCGATATCCAGCCTTCACTTCGGAAAGATTGATGTATATGTAACGTTAGCTCGTCAGTTCAGATTAATCTCTCAATATTAGATTAGCTTCTATTGAAAACATTCTCTATTTATTAAAGATGATAACAGTTACGTCAGCCGCTTGCACGATGATCGCTGGGCAAAAGTCTCCGCACGATGGTTGCCGGAAGATGGACGGCGCCGGCGAGGCCGGCCCAGAAAGATGTGGCGAGACGATTTGGATGCGTACCACGAGGGCTGGCCTGAGGAGGCACAGGAAAAGAGCATACGGAGGGAATTGAGGGTGGTCTTTGCCCAGCTTAGCATAGCATAGCAGTAGCCTATAATGTTCCCACTGCTGGGACACAGGCGTCTTCTCTATAAGAGGGAATGAGCTATAATCCACCACGCGGGCCCAGTGCGGGTTGGTAGATGTCAGATATCTTCGAATTTTAGGTTCTAGGACATACCGGTTTCCTCACGATGTTTTCCTTCACCGTTTTGAGAGCAGTGGTGATGAAATAAATTATACAAAGTAATGCGCCTGCCTAGGTTCGAACCCACGACTTACTGCTCGTAAGTCGGGACCGCCACCACTGGGCCACCGCTGCTCTCTTTGCCCAGCAGTGGGACAGAAGAGGCTAATAAAAAAAAATTAAAAACAGTCCCGAATTGTACAATGAAACTCCAGTATAAACAACCTCAACGAATCCAGCCAAATCAAGTATTCCAAGAGCCTGATAACGCGTAGCTTATCTTAAGCTCTCATTTAAATACACTCGTTCTCTCTCTCCCCCGTGACGTTAGGCCCAGGAGTGAGTGAGACAGATATTGGGGCACTCGGTCAGTACAGTGGACTACAGTCGAATGTGCTCGGGTCAATGTCATAGTGTTTATTAATACAACGACTCGTTTATCGTAAGTGGTGACGTCGAGCTGATAGTAAGATTGTTTGTGGGGGCCATTTCTTGAATGTGCTTGTGTGAATGTGTGGATTTAGGGGGTGTGTTTAGGGCTGCGGGACTGTTAGAAAGAGATACCGTGGCCCTGGAACACAAAGGGCATAGAAGGAACATGGATGGGTTTTAGTCAGTACAAGTCTGACATTCCCTTCCGCTCCGCCCAGAGTGGGGGGGTCATTTGATGATTTCCCATCCGAAAAAATAAATAAAAAAGGGGGTGTGTTTTTGGTTATTTTTGATAGTTTGTTTGTCGATTATTTAAGAATTTATCACCCGATCGTAATCAGTAATTTCCATCAGCCTTGCATTTTTCCAATTCTAGTTGGTTCGATTTAGCTAAATAAAATGTATTCTCGAAATCTGGAACCTGTCTGCCTTCAAAGCAAGAGTGAACAGGCGTCTTCTGGGCACACTCGTTCCATCATAGACCACATCCATCGCTTTCCATCAGGCGTTATCGAGGTCAAGAGCAGGCCCATTTTTTAATTTAAAAAAATAAAAAAGAATTATCGATCTCAGTGATCGATAAAATCGCTTTTTTCCACTTTTTATGGTGACTAATCAAGACACTCATTCTATGACAGTTTATTGTATTGATGGCCCACTTCATCTCAGAGGGAGAGGAGGCCAACGGTGGGAACGTTATAAACTATTGTATTGAGTCATTTGGGAGTCATACAGGGTTTCATGCATGACTTTCATGACTGACTGCGTCTTATCAGAAGTTATCAGCTGAAATTCTGGATTTCAATTTTATAAATATGCATACATGTATATATTTTTGTTTTTCTTATTTGCATATAAGAAATTATTACTGATGGACGATCTTAGAAAATTCTGATTTTCTAAGATCGTCCAATTAGGATGATCGAGTAAGGTGATCTCTGGATCACCTTACTCGATCATCCTAATTCCTTTAATTTTGAGAATACAACACAATCCATTTATTTATGTTTACAAAATTCAGTAGATAAAATAACAAACATTGCGCCCGTAATCATGAATGTTTAGGTAGACATTTACACTCATACTTCGCCAGTTATATTTTAAGTCCCGTGTAGATAAATAGGGTGTGTCTATCGGCACAAATCTGAAATTTCTGATGGATTTCCACTAACGTTTTGCCTGCGTTGGGAATCGAATCCAAGACCTCATAATCCGCAGTAACGTTTGCGACTAAAATACCAACTGAGCAGTCAGGAAAATAAATAATCCTATACAATAGGCAGTATGTAAACTAAGTGCATATATATTATATAAGTAGAACAAAAGATAATAAGTAGACACGTAACTTCATAAGTAAAGCCGATTATAACGATTTACTGTTATATTATCAAAACTATAGTGTAATTGCCATTAACAGATAGGTACGGTCAACAGAAGAGATAACTATACAGGCTGATAGCTACAATTACATTTATATATTTTTAGTAATGTGAGGGGAATTAATTGTTAGCTAAATTGACTACTAACTAAAACAATACATATTTAAATCCCTACCGTCATTCTTTGACGTGACGGGTGTCAATTTGATTAATAGTTTATTTCCTTGACGATACCTACGTGGGTATATAAGTATTAGAAAGTGAATACTGCTTTCATAGTGCAGACCTTGCCTGTAGACTTTTGAGACAACTATTAGGACACCAAAATTAAGGTGTATAAGAGTTTACAGCTTTATATCTCTCATTCCAAGGATGACCCCTTTTTTGCTAAAGTGACTGAGTCCAGTCACTTTAGCAAAAAAGGGGTACCTACATAGTTCATGACAAACTCTTTTGTTTACGGTAACCATGGTTACAGCCGTAAAAAGACAACATTTAACACAGATAGATACAGAACGCTCAAATGTTTGACTAATATATGGGATCTACATGTTTTTTACTATACAAGATAATCTCCCTGCCTTTCTTGTCTCTTATGTTCATTTTCGTAATAATAGTTTCATAATTCTTTACATTTTCTTGAACAAGTACACAAAAAATTAACCATTATGTCGCGACAGTAGAAATACTAGACTTATCATTCAAAATATATTCTAATATAATCAAAGAATCAACAGGAAACCTTGGAATATAATTCATTCTAATTCAAATACATATATAATGATAAGTAATTGTATGAATGAACCATTATTTAAAAGAAATGCTCTTTAAAACAAGAACATTAAATCCTAACAGGTTTACACAAAAAGTCTATAATACACACCGTGTCTTAACAACGTTAAATCAACCATGTATTTATTTATAAATTCCAGTTCCAAATACAATTAAAGCTGATTTGAATACAGAACCGCGTTTGACATTAAAATTCCAGCCAGTACTTTTTAAACCTACCTGTTTAGCCAAGTTGGCCGCCATAAAGCCTCCCATATTTCCAAGGCCGAGGAAAGCCACATTTTTGTCAGGAGCTGAGCTGTATTTCCTTGTCACTGTTAGCAAACACTTTGTGCCTCGCGACGCCATCTTGGATTTCTTTATTTAGCCGCACGTTGTTCAACCGGCGCACGCGCAGAGCAACTGAACCGGCTGGTCTGGCCACGTTGCTTTGATACTATTATCAATAATGCTATCGGCATACGAAGATAGTGGGGTTCATTAGTGGCAAGAGTAGTGTAATTGATGAAGGCGTGGCCTAAATCGTATAGATTCCTTGGTTCAAAAAATCTTGATAATTTAATAATAATGAACACACTTTTTAAAAGTGTTGTTTTGCAGTAATTAGATGTTGGGGACGGTAGGTATTATAACATTGATTAGTTGGTACCTAAGACGACCTAAGGATCAGTACCTTCAATTTAGTAAGTTTTGCTATGTTTACGCTAATACACCGTAAAACTGAAAACTTCTAGGTATTTGATATTTGCTCTTATGGCAATCCTACTAATATTATAAATGCGAAAGTTTATGAGGATGGATGGATGTTTGTTACTCTTTCAGTAAAAACTACTGAACGGATTTGGACTAAATTTAGCACACAGTTAGTTTATAACCTGGATTAACACATGAAATATTTTTTATCCCGGTAGTATGATCCCGTGGGACAATTATAATGAACTACACGCGGGTGAAGCCGTGGGCATAATCTAGTTTTAAATAATATACGGCGTTAAAGATAATTATGATTATTTCACTGAATGCACCGACGAGGTAGGCAGAGTCTGAGGTGTTACACATACCTTTAGATTTTGACAGTGTCGACCAGTATGCCCTCAAAAAATCGTGAAACAACTATAGTCGTGTGTAGCCGGCCTAGTCTCATTATCATAATAAATACCACACACTGGTGTCGTTATGTCAAACATCATGTTTTTGAATCAACATTAACATAAATAACGAGTTACTTATTCGTAGGTATGACAACACTAGACGTCTCAGTGTAATTAATTAATTTTTGGTTTTCGAAATAATAAGAGATAAAATTTTCAAAATAAAGCTGGTTCATTTCTTAGAGATTTCATACTTTTTTTTAAATTTTAATTTAAGTTTAAATAGGGAATACCACAAGAATTACACAATTACATTTTTTACGAACTACGTTATGTTATGTTATGCTATTTACGCACTTTAAATAGAGATTAGATAATAATAAAAATACATTTGTACAAGTATCAGAAGTGGAAAATAATTACAAGGCGTCAAAAATTCGTGGCTGTCAAGCAAAGCGAAAATTATTGATTAATATCAACCAATTTCCTCGCCACGTCTAATTCAACTGCAGTGTTATTATTTGCCAAAGATATACAAAGATTTGTTGAACCAAGGTCATTGCAAAGCGCTCATAATGTTATAGAAACCAGTTTTTTCTAAATTAAATTGACGCCTGTCTTTCTTAAACTTCCTTTCTATAAAATAAAGGGGTGTGGTCAATATCTTAGAATTAATTCTGTTTCTCGGTACTTAAACGTTTACTATATTCTATTAAAACATCAAGATAAACGATGTCTGGATCAAATCAAAAGGCTTTTGTTCTTCGGTTATTTTGTAATTCGAAATTATTTTAAGTTTTGGGATCTTGTAATTTAATATACACTAACTCATTTATAAATTTATACCAGCCGTTTAAGTAAAGCCTTAAAAAAATACTGAATAATAAATTAGTTAAACCAAATAACGTCAGAAAAAAAAAACAGATCAGTTGGCAAGGTTTTACCCGTCCAACTTTATTTCTACACAGATCATTCTATTAATATTAATTTTACCACTCTTGTACTTTTCATTAACTACGAGGTACATAATTAATGCAAATGTAATAAAAACTGCAGCGCCATCTTTGTTGTCCCGAGAAATATATTCTGAAAAACATAAATGGTGGTACATAAAATACCTATTCTTTTTTAGTAGCATTCTGCTTTTTTTCACTCACCAGCCGCTTGCTGTACTTGTGCTACAGGCGCGAAATATTGATGGATCTACAACTAGGAGCCTATTAATTGGGTTAAAAGCTGTTAAACGGTCAACGATTAGACAGAGATGACGTTGAGACGGTTTGTTTGATTAACCATTAAACGGGTTAACCCTTATAATATATGGGTTGAACATTTAATCATTGCTGATTTGCTGATTAAACAGAATAGAGACAAATCATTGACCGCGGGCTAACTCCGTCACTTTCTTGCATGTTTTTATGTACAAAAAAGAACTCAGTACGTGAACCGGCTGATTAACCATATCATACGAGTTAACCTTCAAAATAACTCGATTAATCCTACTTCCTACTAATAATATAAATGCAAAAGTTTGTGAGGATGGATGGAACTCTTTCACACAAAAAATACTGAACGGATTTAGATGAAATTTAGCATACAGATAGCTTATAACCTGGATTAACACATAAAATACGTTTTATTCCGGTAACATGATGCCGCGGGACAATTATCGAACACCACGCGGGCGAAGCCGCGGGCATAAGCTAGTATATTATATGGATATAATAAGTTTTCCAGTATCCAGACAAACCTTTCCTGATTCTACAACAAATGAAATATTTTATTCTAAACAGGTACAAAAACTTGTTTAAATATTTGAGAAGTAAATAATAAAAAAACCGGCCAAATGCCAGTTTGACTCGTGCATGAGGGGTTCCTTAAAATCGTATTAGGGAAGCCCCCTGGCCCCCTTGTAATTTTTAACTTATGTGACAATTTCAACTGTCTACCTATTACAGTTCATAAGATACAGCCCGCTGACAGACAGACGGACCGACAGCGGAGGCTTAGTAATAGGGCCCCGTTGGTAACCCTTCGGGGACGAAAACCTAAAACCGTAGCAATTTTAAAACTTAAAAACAAATAAAACATCAAACGCACGACACTCCATACAACAAAAGACAACACCAAAAACTATTCGAAACTTTTTTAATTTCCATCCAAAATAATATGAAAATTTTATGACACGAACATGACATAATACCGATATACGTCACCGCAGAGCAATTTCATTTGCATCCAGACACATTTTTATTTACAATTCATTTGTTTTATAACTACTGTTTCGCCAAATTGCTCAGTTATATGAGTTGAACTATGCGGTGCCAAGCTATATTTTAACCAGTGATTTAAGTACTAGTTTGGTCTAGTTTAATTTAAGTCTGGCTTTGGCAGTTTAAGTTTTTACGCCGTTCTTGGGAAGTTCTGCTTGTGCAAGAAATTGTTTTGTTTGAGAGAACTAATCATGTAGAAGTATTAAGAACAGGTCGAAAAGTTCCACATCCGTACTATTAAAAAAAAAGAACCTCTGGAGAGGCGCGTGCTGCGTCTCCTGCTCGTCAGTTGTTGTCGTGCTGTTGTATCTAAATAATGTTCTAATCTTGCGAGTGTCATCTATGATGTGTTGCTCGTACGTGTCGTCAAAGATGGCCGCCATAATCCAACAAAATGTTAAAACTATGCTGGGCAGTAGTTTTTTGACAAGGCGACAAAAGTCAAAACAATACTGAATATTTTGTACTACTAGATAGTTCAATAGTTCTTTTAATTATTTCTTCTTGTTGAATCCACATTAACGCACCTTGCAACCAAGAATAGAAAGCATTCTGAGTCAAAGTTTCAACTGGCTGCACCAACGGATTACATTTTGAAAGAAGAAGAAAGAAAGAAATAATATATATTACTGCCTAATAATTATTATTATTATGTGCCGTACATACAAAATTAGAAAAAAATAAACAATTAACATATAACGCATAGCAAACATTTAAAATATAACAGGACGGAACAAAAAAATAATTGTTTTTGTTGTTATTATTTTATGAAAAGTAGCTTCACAGCTGACAATAAATAAACATAAAATTATTATACTAAACATGACATATTGCCAATTACAAGTACACAAAATAAAAAAATGCAGGGATTCGAATTATTATTAATTAATTAATAAAGTGTGTGCGTGCGTTTGTTTTTAGAACACAGAAACCTGAGTCTGGGTCTGCCACGTTGGTCTAGTGGTTGCAAGCTCGACTGCTGAGCATCAGATCCTAGGTTCGATTCCCAGTATGGACAAAGTGTTATTGAGATTTCTATTAGGAATTTTCGGAACACCGAAAACTTACTAAGGAATTAATTTTAGTTAGTAACAGTTGAACAAGCAATGGAGGCGCGAACACAACAATTAAGTTTTAGCTTTGTGATCGCTTGTACTAGTTTGTAACTTGTCAATACTTCGCCTAACATCAAACATGGCGCCTTAGTATAGTCTGTGTTTCTAGGGCAGCTCTTTGTGAGTGAGATCGTTCCGGGAAGCACTAACTAGCAATATACCCGCCTATTTCTGCCGAGATATGGAACGCAGGGAAATGCAGAAACAAAGCTGAAATATATGACACATTTCAGATGTGTCTCTGTTGGGTTATTATTATTATCAGCCATTTGCGTCCCACTGAAGGGCGCTGCCCTCCCTTCCCTCTTTACATCCTTGTTAAAAGAGTTATTTAGAAATAATTATAGGCCGATCGTTGGCAGAACAAGAGTGTCATGTCATCGGATGACGCTGACAGACACAGTGCATCAGATGCATATAATACTGGTACTGACAGACTATCACTACACTAGCTAACGTAAGAGAACCGAATAACAGAATTCCAAACTCCATTTTTCTTACCACAGATAATAATTACCGTTGACATTCTCGATAGGTTTGGCTTTACATATTTAAAAATAACAATAATATTTATTTATTTACATATTTATGTCAACATGGTATTTTTAAATCTCTGATTTTTCGGATTCATGTGCGTATAATTATCACTTACTTCGGTGAAGGGAAACATCGTGAGAGATATTTCTCGACGGCATGTAAAACCAAGTCAGAGGCCCATGGGCGGCATAAAAACTCTGACACCAGGTTAGGCCTAACCACACGATGAAGAAGAACATTTTAAACGACAGTCTCTGGGATAGCCCTTCCCAATATTTGTCGATGTTTGTCATGTCAGTGTAAAGAGTGCCATTTTGCCATCGACCTGTCACAAATCCAGCGTTGGGGCTACTAATGACCAATTCCTGATGTCACTTGTCTTCAAATATTTGGTTCTAAGACAAGCCGGGTTCCTCACGATGTGCTTCTTCGCCGTTTTGAAAGTAAAGATGATGAAATTAATAATTTACACCAAGTATAGTGCTTAGGTTCGAACCCATGACTCTTACTACGGGGTAGCCCTCGAAATTATTTTTTTTTTTTTTCATATATTTTCAAATTCGAAAGTTTTTTGCAATTTGCAGGTCAGTGCCAGGTGGTACGTTATGTAAATATGATTCAAGACCGTAACTTATATGGATTTGTAGAGTTATAGTCATTAAATTAATCAATACAACCAATCCCATTGAATGAGTTTTTCATAAAATAGTAGACCACCACATCTCACAACAAAATAACACCTGCAAAATCATAGAAAATCATAATCCCACATAACAATGCGCTAAACACAAGCCCAAAGTACTTCCGCCTAATTTATCGGAGCAGACAATAGACTGATATTGCGTAGGGCGGGCGGCGCACTTTGTAGGGCGGGTGGATAATAAAACTGCGCCACGTTAATCATTCCCATTAATCTAGTTATAACTGATGGTGTATGATAAACTTGTGAGGGTTTTTGCTTTGTTGTAGTTGTGTAAGTTATGGTTTTGGTCCTGATTTTCAAGTATTTTAGAAAGGTTTCATTTAGATTTATGTTAAGTTCTTTTGGACAATGTTCTCTTGATATAAGATTTTAAACTTTCATGGTGACTAACATTATTATAACTAGAAGACGGGATATTTACCATGTTTATTGTTTTCTTTGAGTTCCAGATATTTCGATAAACAATAAATAACAAACATGGTAAATATCCCGTCTTGTAGTTATAATAATGTACTCTTATTCTGTCAAAATGAACTCAGTATTCCGGTGTTAATGTAACACATTGAGCTTCAGATTATGTAATAATTCAGGCGTTATGAGTGACAAAGAGGCGGCTCTGTACAAAACCGTTCTTTTTCTCAAACATGTTGTGGCGTATTTATGGCGATGTATTGCACGGATTTATCTCTGCGGGTGGTTTTCAATATATATATCCCCGTCGGGGGTATAAAGAACAGGGGTGTAAAGTTCTTCATCCCCCATAGAAAAGGGAGGATCCTCCGACCAGACGGTTGTTGTGTATGGTAGGCTACTGCCCGACAGTTGTTGTCGGGTTCTTTTATATAGTCTTAATTCGAAGATAACTTTAACGGCGCGATGTAGGATTTCGGTGTTTAGTTCATCATCTGAATCATAGATGGCGCTACAGTACTTTTTATTCTATGTTGCTGTAGTACTTTTTGTAGTGTAGCTACATCCCGTTGGCCCTCTTGGTGTGGTGGTCGCAAGCGCGCCTGCTGAGCGTGGGGCCCTGAGTTCGATTCCCGGGTCGGGCAAAAAGTGCAACTGGATTTTCCATTAGAAATTTCTCAGTAGTAGCCCGGAGTTTGGAAGTTGGTGGTGTGATACCCCCGAGCCTCGGAAAGCACGTTAAGCCGTTGGTCCTGCGCCTGCCCTGTCCCAAAGGGCTGTAAGAGTAAAAGGAACAGAGAGTGCACCTGCGCCTGCGCACACACTTGAATTCTATAATAGATGGCTAATCTCCGCTAAGCCGTCGCGCCCGAAAACGTTCAGGACTATAATTGTCATGAACACCTAGACTATGAAAAACGTTAATGTTGAAATGATTTGACTAAAATCATCATTAGACAATTTGTTTATTGAAGATATTTAAATGATTATAAAAGACAAACAATTAGGATTTTGCTGTATAGAACAGGAAAATATGAAGATCAAAACAGTTATGTAATAAATATGAATATTAATTTATTTATTTAAAAAAATAAGTTTTTTCACTATTTTGCTAGAAAACATTTAAGTTTTTAAGCGTATACTTAATCCAAATTACAGCCAATAACAACACTCATTTACCCAACTTTGACAAATTAAGTTGGTTAAAAAACGACTGCTTACTTACTAATTAGGTACATTTTTGTACATTATATTTAAACACTGGTATACATTTAAGAATTTAAACTATCTTTAACACTAGAAACGGGACAACAGCAACATCGCCGAAATACCGGGAACTCAAAGAAATCAGTAAACATGGTAATACGCTTCTAGTGTTAATAATATTGGTAAACATTTTCAAGCTCCGGTACAGATACATACAAACGACTCTTGCGACCAGCGCATTAGTTTAGAAATCGTTTAATTTTTTCTCCTCGTCATCACTTATCTTAGCTAAGAAGTTGGACAGTTCGGAAGTAACCTCTCGAGGGTTAAGTCATCAATAACAATAGAAAGGTCTTAGAAGGTCTTTAGGACCTGACCCGACATTTTTAACATCCGAATCAAAAGATCAAATATAATTTGAGTTGTACAGTCCCGAGCACCAATATGTAAACACTTAACAACTTTTAAAAGTGATTTTCTCCTACCGTTCTGATTAAAAATTCAAATTGTTACGAACATAGTATTCTGGAACTCATATTTTTATAAAAATAAATCGTATCTGCAAGTTACAATCGTTATTTCTCGCGAAAATTGTTTTTAAATTTAGGAAAGTGTGGTGCTCGTGACTGTACAAGCTAGAATTAAATTTTTTGTAGCAATTTTACACCGAACTGATTCAGAAAGACATCAAAGAAATGGAAAAAAAGCTTGCTCTATTAATTATTCCAGTATACTATTTATTTTATATCTATTAATTTTGTATACAAATATACAAAATAATATTATATAACGTAACAAGATTTTTCTTCATTCAAAATTTCCTTGAATTGGTTTATTCACTATCTAGCCTCTGATAAAAATAATCTTAACTTTTAAAACGACTGTAAGAGGTAAGAACAGTCTTTTTGATAGATTGTAAAACCTTGAAACAAAATATAATACCTATAGGTAAATATCTTATCTATGAAATGCGAAGAAACATTAACCTGTTGTCAACTCATAAAATTATGTAGAAAACACTAAACATTACCGATATGGAAGACAATATTTTACTGTCAAACTAATCATCGTGATTGTCTTTAACTGTATGGTCTCTCTTTCTCACAATATCTGCAAGTAAAGGATGGCAATAGTTTGTTTAAAGTTCACTCGGAACCAAAACAAAAAGATACCTACATAAAATTACATCTAAAATCACATAAACTTTCAGAAAGTAGACGGTACTAAACCAATCATACAAATAAATACAATTATGAGTTTTAACATTAAAACTTAACACATCTATATACATTTCATTCGACCTAACCTGCACGGCCCCATTTATTCAAGGCTATAATCTAAGAATTTACACCACCAGAAAATCTAACTAACTAGATTTTCTTAAGTATTACTAGATGTAAAGCGTTTATGCATGTTAATACAATGAAACTTTACCATTCATGACAATCATACGTTCAAAATAATTACTTAATTAAGCTTAAATTACTTCAGTAAATATTATAACCTGGTAATTTCGTGTAATGGGAAGGAGGGATACCGAAATTCAAGACCTTTAAGTCTTTGAGTTAGAAACTCTTCGGCTTGCACCTGCATTTTCTCGTCAAAATGTGCTCGCCAGCCTCCAGCTTCACCTGCAAATAAAATGAACAATAAATTATTTAATATTTCATAAGCTGACAAACTCAGAAACACAAAATAAAGCTGATTTTTTTAATTATTTAACCATTGTTAACATTAACTATCTAGGCGCAATATCGTTTTTAACATTAACAATTTAATAATTATGTTAATAATACCATGTTTAACGTTGAATTTCACATCTTAACATGATCATTGTTAACATAAACAATGCTGTTAATAAATTAAAGGCAATGTGCTTAAAATTTTCCATAGTGACAATGAAACCAATTTCACCGATATTTTGAACTAGACCTTCCGCGTATTTTATCAATACTGATAATATATCACTATGATAACACAATCGTTGGCTTAAATAGGTGTGTTCAGAAATGAAATAATCTTTAGGTAAAAAGGTTTGAATTTCATTGATATGATAATTCCATTGATATCATTTTTGCTATTTGTCAATCAGAGATAAAGGTGGTTTTTCTGCAATATGTTTACAGTTTCACTATTATTTTGATTGTTTCCACAATCCAGTAGCTGTTAGCCAAAATGCTGCACTTAGGGTCCTGGGCTAAGTACCTACTAGATATCAAACTAACCAGGTGCAATCTACACTGATACGTAAAGCAAAGAGTTACAAACTCAATTCTAAGAGGTATCTCAAAAACTTTCTCCTTATCTATCTATCGGCTCGGCCTCTTTTGTCCTTAGAAGAGTGATGTATACTAATATTATATTGAGAGTTAATGTTTGTAAGTTTTGAATGTAGCAAATAATCTTCGGAACTACTGATCCGATCCCGATTTTTTTTTCACTAATTGGAAGCTTTATTATTCCCGAGCGTCATAGGCTATATTTATAACGGCCATAACAGGTGCAATGCCGCAGGCAAAAACTACTGTTTCATAATTTTATTAGTTACGAATTCTCACCTTTTCTGACGAACTGAATGTTGTTGCCGGTACCGTTATTGACAGTTTTGCTCTTTCTGAGGTTGTCAAAACTGAGGTGGTCCGCTAACTTATTGATCTGGATATCTGAGTAGTCTTTGTTCAGGAACTTGCACACCTCCTTAACTTCTTTTGCCAGGTCCTGAAATTAAACGTTTCTGTTAATATTTATTATATTTAAGTAGAATTTTTAGAAATAGGTGGCGGTTATTTCCTAAATTTTAAACGGAAACAACGAGAAACAAAAATGTCTCAGTAGTAGCCCTAGTTTGGCTCTAACCCCTATTAATGGCAATAAGCTCGTCGTTTATAACATGAGACTTACATATGTATTACTGGCATAATGTAGTGCAATATAGTACACCTCTGTTTTTTATAAGAGGAATGCTTTTGTGTGAGCAAAGTAATGTTGGTGTAGTAAATACCTTTTTCATATGTTCATAGTACACAAAGTGGAGGTTTGGATGATGCCTCTTTGTGTAAGCTTCGTTTGCGTGGGCCACGATCGGGGTCCATGGTACTGTGAAAAAATATGATACATTATTGTAGGTAATCTTACGGAATAGGCGGTCAAAACTCTAGTCAGAATATACCGTTTAAACCACTGGAAAATTATAAGTTTATTTGAAGAAATAGTCTATAATTCTTTGGCTTACAGACTTGGTATCAAACATTTTTGTTATGCACGACGATCAATCAAGCTATCCGAAACCAAATTCAGTTGATCTCTCATCGTACGGGAAGCTCATACAAAACGAGGTCAGGTTATACTGTTTATGTATAGCTTGATGTTTCACCGTGTAAACTCTTAACCGAACTGTTTGAAATTCACGCTCTGAAGAAGTTAGAAGTCAAAAACACAATTAAATACTTACACAAATCTCTTCTGAAGGCTTCCCAGAAATGACGGACATTTGCCCTCAAAAATTGCTTCCCACACATCTTGTGTAGGTAATAATAAGAGACTGCCACATCCCGTGGATCCCTCGCTACATATACCACTTTGGCAGTCGACAGCAGGGCCGGAGGTAGCATCGACAAAGGAAGATGAGTCTTAATAAATCTAGGTGAAGGTGCTTTGTCTATTGTCTTCCAACTATCAACTCTCACTGCTTCGTTTAGACCTTGGAAGTTTCCTAGATTCAAGAAGTTTAATTTTATGAGTTCGAATGCTAGTTCGGGGAGTATTGGTGTGGTTCTGTGAAGGACAAAAGAAATTGGTTACTTTTTATTTTTTGTCGCCATTATCTTGGTGATCTTATATCTGCGGCATAGTCAACTGACTATACAGAGTTTAAGAAGAATTGACGACCGTATCCGTTGAAAGAGTTTATTAGTTATAAAAAAAAATCTGCTGGTTGCAGTTTGCTCGTTTGACAACTTCTCCTAATTTTAAACATTTCTCATTTTTGTTTCACATTTCTTTAAAGGACTTTTGCACTAAGTTGCCCTAATCAAGCGGTAATCAGATACGCTTTTACTTCAAAAACCTATAACTCATAAATCGATTAATTTCATATGATATTAAGAACTTTAATATTGATATTGGTTTTTTTTTTTATTATCATTATTGATAGTGAAAATGACATGTATTTTTCGTATCTGTAATCTAAAACATTTTTGTTAATAAAAGATACAATATCTTATTTTCTAAGTGTGCCTACACGATAGTGCATGTGCGTACGCAAATACTAACCATAAAAATACTTGTGGCATCGTATGATTATGTTTTTGCGATTAATTTAAAATGTTACAAGTTCGACGATAATAAAATTGAAGTCACTGATATGTATTGGAAAAACAAAATGGCGTCGTTAGGTCCGAATTTGGCCACACGCTAAAATACCCATATACAACTAACTTAACTAACTAGATACTTGAAAAAGCATCAATACATCCTACCTATAATAAACCGATAACAAGAACTAATATTATGACCACTATGAAACATTATTAGTAATAGGTACTCACTCTAGCATGGGGAATCTTTTGTAAAGGGGTACTTCCTTTGCCGTGATGTAGTCTAAATCGTTCTCAGCCAACCATACCATTTCTTGAACCCATGTTGTTCCTAAAAATAAAGAATTTAACATTAAGACAAGTTTAGCATTAAGACAAGTTTAACATTAAGACAAGTTTAACATTAAAACAAGTTTAGCATTAAGACAAGTTTAACATTAAGACAAGTTTAGCATTAAGACAAGTTTAACATTAAGACAAGTTTAACATTAAGACAAGTTTAACATTAAAACAAGTGCATGCACATCTTATTCAACAAATAACTACACATTGCCACTGTATTACGAAGTTTTACAGCCATCATCGTGATGTAAAAAAAAAGATAGCGCTATGCGTCTTGTATAACACCGCCTCTTTAGTATTAGATAAATGATGGTCCTAATATTATGGTCTCAATACAGTATGACCAATCACCCGGCATTATTTTAACGTCACCAGTATTGAAGAAGTACCTAGTCATTTTTGAAGGTATGAGCAAAAACAGATCCCTGGTAACCTAACCTCTACCATGTACCGATCTCTCTAGGGCAGGGTAGGCGAACCTTTATGCATTAACGTGCCATTTTTTCTAAAGAATGTTTAATGGGGTCATTGACGTGCCATCAAATAATTTTGACTTTCTGATTATTTGGAAAATAATAATAATAAATACTACTAATACTATCAAAACTCTTTATTAAATAAAGTAAACAAAAAAGGTACATTTTGGAATGTTTTTATTACACCCATAAATTAAATTACTGTAAAATTAGTGTGACTTCTGTTGCTGCAGGTTAGATGACAAATAATTTATGTTAGGGTTGTAAGATGTTACTTTTAGCAAAATGCATGCTGAACTGGATTCATCTGTCAAACGGTTTCTAACCGAGTTTTTAATGTTATTCATCTCTGAAAATAATGACTCGCAGGCATAGGTAGATGAAAACATTGTTAAAATAGCATGAGCCAGCTTCTTCATGTGGTACAGTCAATTCGACTTTTTGACGATTTTATTACTTACTTACAAGTTAATAATTTATGATCGGCGACGTGCCCAAAATATTGTGTCGCGTGCCATCAATGGCACGCGTGCGACTGGTTCGCCTACCCTGCTCTAGGGTATCATTTTAGCATGTACAGGTTAAAAGACCTATTCAATTACCGCATCATAGCCAAAACTTTCAATGTTCTTGCCCTTCAAAATTACATGTTTATCATGTGATTCACGATTTTATTTAACATACCTAAATACAAAATTCGATGAGTCACGAAATATATCGGAAAACAGCAGTTCACGTTGCCCAAAGCCGTAACCAATATCAGTAAAATTTGTCGGGATTACGTCCATCCTATATGTATTTTATCAGACGGATTGACTTTATCGTGAATCGTGATAACAAAAACCACGAATAAAAAAAATTACAACTACACAAAATCAGTAACAAACTCCTGACGTTTCATCTGACCACATTGTTTGACAGCTAAAATAAAAGCTTTTGAAATATAGGTTGGTTTTGAGGTATTAGTTGCATGGTTTTTGAGTTTATTTTGTGTTCAGTTTTGTTAACAACGTAGCGTATCTGATAAATCGGAAATATAAATCTAAAATTGTTCAATTTTTTTTTTAACTGTTGTTATTGATTGGCCTATTATATTCTGTCACAGTGGATATTATGTGATCAATCGGCGGCTAGGGATTCTAATAACTTCTTATTAAAACTAAAACTCATAACAAACACTTTCTACCACGGCTAATATCACTATCTAAATCTAACGGATATGACTGACATACCAATTAATACTTTGACGTCATACCTACGAATAAACAGGTACTGCCCCCTTAATCTAAAAAATTAATCAACGTACATTTGTATTTGAAACGCCATAAAACGCCCAATAATTTAAGAGGCCTGTGTCCCAGCAGTGGGAACATTATAGGCTGATTAGTGATTATGCTAGCTAACAACATTATTTTTAGTATACGCGAAACCTGAATATAGTTTGTTCAGAATAAGTAATTGAATCGATTCCAATAATTCTTAAACCATGTTATATTTTGTCCCAAAAATATTTAAAAAAGACTGAGTTGGACACCGAGCGATGCTAAGTACCTATCGCAATCATTTAGGTACCTACTGCCAAATTATTATTATCAATGAGCTCAAGACGACGCTGGAGGAGCGTGCGCGGGCGCGCCGCGTGGTGACCACGTTATTGTGCGGACAACTAGGTAACAGAACAAGCTTATAACTTTGTGATTTTTCATGACACAGTTTTGAAATTTTGTGCATAGATTATTTACATAAAAATACTAGGCACGTGTTTCAGGTTTCGCATATACTAAAACTAATGATGTATATTTTGCTTAAATGAGACGGAGTAGAAGCTTCTGAAGGTTCCCTGTGTATGGAAGTCCTCAACCAAAATTTACAAAGAAACCGTCAAGTACTCACCAGATCTAGGGAAAGTGATGACCCAGACGTCGTCAGGTCGCACCTGCATGTTGTATATGCCCTCCGCGTGCTTTTTGTACTGACCGGGCATCAGGTACCCGTTCTCTCCGCATTTGATGAAGGGCCGTGTATAGCCTGCAAATAAAAATAAATTATAATTATTGTATAATAAGATCAGTAAATTGAAACTTCCTGAAAGGTTGAAAACAGTTGCAGAAAAATCTTAGACCTCGTTAAAGTGACTATCTGCCAGCGATTAAGATAGAAAATGTCAAAAGGTAAAGTAACATAACATCACGCCTGTAATTGCATTAGGCAGTGGTGTACCTAATAGTACACCCACGTTTTGCTAGATAATGTTTAAGTCCCATTTAATAAGGGGCGAACCTTTTGCGTGCATATCTGAGCACGAATTCAGACTCCGTGGATGCGACTGAAAAATTTCTGATCGAAGAACCAAATAGCACTTTGCCCGACCTGAGAACCCAGGACCCAGGAGTCTCGGTTGCGACCACTCGACCATTGAGGTTGTCAAAATTTAAATAAGCCATCAGAAAGTTTAGATCCATCTTGTTGAAAATCACTTTAGAAATACAACACGCTTTAACATCGATCATCACCGTTAAAGGCCCTCTTGTCATAAAGTTAACTGCAAGTGCCATTCATCCTTAGTGTGGTACAACAAAGTCGAGGTTGCTATACATGTACACATAGATACATCTCGTTCGACGAAACCACAATGCGTACTTAATCCATTAACATACTATTCTAGGAGAGGTCTCTCGTTCTATAAAAAAACCTTTTAAAAATTAATTCAGGCTTGCCTTTACACGCGCGAGCACTTACGAATATGTAAAAAAAATTAACATTTTAAAAGACCTATTCAATGTTGCAAAAATTCTACCATATTTCATTCGAGGCCCGTATGAAGCGAAAACATTTTTTTATATACAAATACGATTCCACTAAAAGCTACCATTTCATATAGTGAGATAGCATTGCTGTGGATATTTTTTATGAACTCCAATTTTGAAAGTGAGATTGTGTATGGAACTGAATACTCTTACGGGAATCATCAGCATAATTTTCTTTGCCCACTCGGAAGACCGTTGAAAGTTAAAAACAAAAGTTTTAAAAGATTTTCGATTGGCACACAGGTAGTGACTTGACTATTGTTCATATCGAAAGTAATTATTAGTCATTTACAATAATTGATCATTTTCGCCAGTTCATCATTAGGATTCAAACTTTTCACGAAAGTATTACTGAATCAGTCAAAATTAAAATACCTACCCTCTTGAATTTATTAAGGTTTTCTGAAGTGCCCTACCTAGGTATTATACAACTGTACTTAAGTATCACTTAGGAGATATTTGGCGGTTATCACTGTGATAACATTACTTTTTATATTTTTATGTTGAAATGCATATGCGTGGGTGGCACGTAGGTAGACGATATCTAAGCTTCCAGCTCTCGTTATCAGGCGCTATAAAATGCAGTAATTTTCTGCTATCAAACTGTAAAATTGCATAAATTATGCAAACTAAAAGCAAGATCCTACCACAAGCATTTAATAATAATAACAGCTAGCATAGCTTAGCATAGCATAGCATAACAGATATAGCATGTTATAATATGATAATTTATTTTGACTTTCTTTTATTAATTTTTTTGTTCTGTATCGGTATTTAATTTATTTTTGACAATTTAATTTAATAATGTTTTTTTATTTAATGTAATGTAATTCTGATATTTAGGTTTTAGCTATAATTTGTGTGTTTGTATTTGTATTTTTGTCTATTTTTGGTTTTTATATGGGTCTTAGACCTGAAATAAATGGAATTTATTTATTTTATTTCATTTATTTACTCATTGAGCGAGTATTGCGACCCAAGCATTCGTATTAAAACAAATGACAATTATTTTAAAGGAACGTCCTCTAAACAAGTTCAAGGCAACGTGATAACAGAACAAGATCAAGTTGGCAGAAGAAAACTACAGTCCCTTTACAGTAGTTTCTTCTCTGATTTTGCTTCACTGTCAATATCACGATGAACTTTATACATAATAACATCACATCACGCCAGTAATCTCCGAAGGGTTAGGCAGAGGTGTATCTAATATTACACCCACATTTCGCCAGTTATGTTTAAGCCCCATGTAATAGGGGGCGAGCCCATTACCATCAACCGGGCCCAAATCCTGGCTCCGGGGCTGGTACTGAGAAATTCACAATAACAATAACACTTTGCCCGACCTGGAAATCGAACCCAGGACGTCATGCTCAGCAGTCGCGCTTGCGACCACTAGACCAACGGGACAGTGAACTTTATAGTAGTTACAATAAGGATGAAATTGGGTTGCTGTAACTGAAAAATTCTATCAATTAAAGTGATCTTCGCCCTTATATCCTACAACAAGCTCTCTTTCGGATAAAAATCAATATTAAATGTATGATTGATATTTTGTAATGTATGATTCAAAATGTACCCGTTAGTACACTTAGTACATTGACATTAGACTCGAATGAGCACTTGTTTGCTCCACAGAGTAAATAACAATCTATCGTAAACAGATTATAATTTATCAGTGATTAGTGTAAATACGTACCTAATTAGTGTTGTAACGTGATAATTATAATACATGTATCATCTTTTTTAACAATATTTTGGATAAGCACTTCATGTAAGGGTACTACTGAAAGAGCAATAACTTGAAATTAATCACTGAACTTGATATAGCGGTGATAAGTATTTCAAGAGTGTCCAAGGAGTTTCTTGCCCTTCTCCATAGAGATCTATGCTTTAGAATAGACAACTGCAGTCCTTAGTCCTTTCACTTGTCCTGTTATCATACTTTGTGGCTGAACTGTACAGACGCCAGCACATCGAGCTACTAAAATTTGCCAAATTTCTTTAATAGATTTTCAACTTTATCACTAAAGCATTAGGTTCAAGGTTGATTAGGAAAATTTGACAGTAGCTTGCTGTGCGTTTGTACCTTCATCTTTTTGTTTTTGGAACAGGTCTATTTAAAATAAAGCGTTGAATATTGAGTTTGAGTTAAATAGCCTATACAATTGACGTTAAAAAAAAAAAATACAAAAAAAAGGGTGTCATTACACTCTCAGGAACTTATAACTTATTTTTAAACAGACCGGATCTATGTCTATTTTGCCACTTTCCACCAAATTTTGGCACATAATCCAGTGACAGTAAACAAAAAACTGTGCAACTATAAACTTGTTCATGTCATATTTTAACTATTAATATTAATATTTTTACTGGGTGTAATTTTACTTTTTATATTGTTTTATTTTATGTCGTATAGGATCGTATTGGACTTGGTCTGTAATCAGTGGTAAATAATAAAATAAATAATAATTTTGCATCTAAAATTAGTTCGGTTGCTACAAAATTGTTTTATAGTTTCGTGCAAAATTAATTTCATTAGTGGATGTCAGAAACACGGCTAGACTAGACTGAATTATTATTTACGAAGTTAAACATTTTCTTGGACTATATTTCACTGAATTTACTTATTATATTTTAAATATATTTACATTATATACAGACTACAAATAGAACTAAACTATTGATAAAAATAAGACTAAAAGTAAGAATATTATTTACATATATATTGACTATTTTGTTAGATTAATTCAAATCCTGAACTATTCTAATCTTCACGTTTTTCCAATGATTACTGTTATCGATAAGTGTCTAATCTTCACTGATTTTGTGTACTTGGGTTTTACATAGAATTATGCTGATCTTATCTTATAAACAAAACATTGTCTGTGCGTGTATTTCATGTTGAAGTTTTACGAAGGCTACTGAAAAATTCATTATCTCTTACTGAGACGAGGCCTCCGGTATTCCAGTTATAAGCTGATTTTTCTAAAATGTATCGTTAAATTCGTAAATCTTTTAAAATGATAGCATACGTAACAAAAATACAGCACAGTATAATCAATTGAAGAATTTAGATTTTTTGATTTGATAATTAGCGTATAAGTCCCCATGTTTAGGCCCCAGGCATAATTGTGAGTGTAAATGCACCAGAACCCACCATACAGGCTTATTGCGGATAGTATGATACTCTACCCTACAATGAAAACAACACATTCCTAAATTTATTACCTTGGTAACCAAACTTAACACACAAGAAACGACTCACTAGGTTATCAAAATATCGTAAAAAGGAATTTGTTTAAGTACAACAGCACTGAGTGAGCTTCGAACGATGATAAAGCGATCTAGAATCGATAAATGTCTTAAATGATTAGCAATCTACCGACGTACACATTCGTAATTATGTGACAATATATTTTGTTGAAATTTCTACTATAGGCCGAAGGTCTGTTTTCGTAGAGAAGGAAATTCGCACTGTTTTTTATGATTGAACATGAAAAAACAGTTACAGTATATGCTTGCTTTGGCTGCGGGGAGGATAGGAGGTGGAGCATAATACGCATAGAGCGACCATGACCATGTAATTCGATTTATTGTAAATATTACCTAACAGGAAGAAAGACACATAAGCTAGGAGGCACTGGAAGTGACTCCGCAGTCGGAGGAATATGGCGCGAATAATACAGAAACGGCGTAAGGTGAAGGCGCGGCACAGGGGCAGCGCAGGCATGATGCCGCTTTAAAACGTTTTCATACAAAATATACGTAGGCGACGTGTCGTGAAGTACACTCAAGCGGCGCGGAGCAGGCACGCCGTTCTTTCGTTTCGTTATAAGTTTCAAGCTTCACCTTACGCCGTTTCTTATACAGAAATTCCATTCGCGCCTAAGGCTCCAATGATGATTACGAAGATCATAGCACCTCATCGAGGCGTGCACTAAATATAAAAAACATTATCTTTTTACAACCTAATCTTAACTAATATTTATGTATTTACAACATAATCGGACTATAACTATGTCTGATAGCAACATATGTCACGATTTTCGTACATAAAAATGAGTTTAAACACTAAGGAAACTAACTAACTGATAAAAAATATATAATTAGCAATCATCGGGTCCAAAACTATCGGGTCCTAAATAAGCCCACTGCTGGGCAAGGGCATCTTTTCCCACTTTTCGGGATCTCATGCGATTGTAGGCTATAGTCTTTTAAGAAAAGTAAATACAATAGTAAAATGGTAATATAGGTAGGTTACCAAGAGAACTGAGTTAGAAACAACAGTATAATTAACGTCTTAACATACAAACATCAAATACGCAAGATAACCTAGATCTGTTTCCGAGGAAAGCGCTACAGATGTTGTCTTATCTTAAGATATTGTGGGAGATAAAGCCCTTTGGATGCTGCTACAGAGGCTTACTCGTAACTTAGTAAGATGAAGCATTGAAATACGGCTTGGTTTAATAGTTCAGGAATTGATAAATCTGTTTGCACGTTTATCGAGTTACAGAACTGATTAACTTTAATCGAAAAGAACTCATGGATGGAATTGGGGGAGGCCTTTGCCCAGCAGTGGGACAGTACAGGTTAAAAAAACGATGGATTATTTTGAAAGGTGTGAAAAAATTAACACTAATATTGGCTATGTTAAAAAAATAAGCTAAAAGTATCGATTTAGCCCTTGTTACTAACTATACAATTTAGAAATTATCCGATCTGAACTTAAACTTATTTTTCATGATAACTGAAAAAATAATTTTCACATCTTGGTTTTCCATGCAATAATTAACTTCTTTCCATACGATTCTATCTTTTAACTACAGGCAATTCACATTTATGTTACGAATGATTGAAGTACCATTTCGACGAAATATCTGGGTTAATATTTTACTTAATAATATCCATTATTATCTTGACAAATTACAGGTAAAATTTGATGCTATTATCTGAGTAAACCATGCATATAAGCAATAATTAAATGTAGTGGAAATTCAGACTAGGCGTGAATGAAGCGTTCAAAGTTTCAGTTAATTATATTGTTCCAAGTATTCGCCGTAGATAATTTAATTACATTTAAACAGAATAGTTTGATGTTCACTATTAATGCTCATCAGACTAACTATTATTTGAACAGTTAAACCTTTAATAAGTTTGTAATTCAGAATGATAGAGAGTATATTAACGTTCTATAATGCAATCAATTTTGTAGCCATGTTTTTAGTTAAAAAAGAAAATATCATACTGCTTTCCCCAAAACTGGACAAACCGCATCCAAAATTATCAAAAATTTTGAAAACAAAACACTATGAAAATACACTACACGCACCCGGGAGACATTTCCTTATGATCTTGTCCTCTTCGGCGGTAACATTTTTCATTTGATACGGCAAGTCCAACCAAGGTGCCATCGTTGCTGTTTCACGTGCACACGTTCACGAACTGTGATAGTAATTGGCAATACCGAGCCTTTTCAATAAATGTAACTTTTGTAATCTTATCATTGTATCGATTCATCTATTGCCCTGATAACACTGACTGGCCAACGAGAATGTCGAAATTTAACGCGGCCTGATAAGGAAGGGCGATTAGAACAAAATACAGGTGTAAAAGTTATGCCGATTACGTCTATTTCAGATGACTAATAGATGAGTGTGCTGTAGGCGCACTCCCTTGCAGAGAGGGGAGACATCATAGGCTGATAATTTAGTTTGACTACATGGCTCTCTATGAACTATAAGATGCTATGAGTAGAGTGGGTCTGTTCTCCCCTATATACCGGAATACAGTCGTGATGTTAAATTATGTAAAAAATGGGAATTATTCGTGAAAGAATATTACAGTGACGACATGCGAAATCCAGCATGCCACATTGGGCTCGCCTGGTGGATTATGTATCTCCTCATAAAGAGAGGAAGCAAATGTCCCAACAGTGGAAACACTTATTGACTAATAATGCTATACAGTGATATAATAGTGATAGGCTAGTGGTGTGACTTTCGGATTGCTAAATCAGTCTCGAGTTCGAACCGATTCGATTTTTCTGATTCATGTGTTTATTGTATAATGTGTAAAGTGAAGGAAAACATCGTGAGAAAACAAACTAGCAAGCCTGAGAGATATTTCTCGACGGCATGTAAAGCCAAGTCAGAGGGCCATGGGCGTCTTAAAATTATATTTATTTGATGCTGAAATTAACATGACTCGTAAAAAAATGAGTGTGACAACGTTAAAACGAGATTCAAATTACGTATTAGATTATTGGTTATCAAGGCCTGTTTTCGACATTAGATTTCAGCTTTTAGCCTACGAACTATTAAGCCAACTGTTTGATTTGTAGTTTCATATATATATCATATAGGAAAACTGTTAATAGCTATTAAATTCTATATTCAACTCTCCGTGTTTTGCCTTCTCTGGCCAATCATTCAGGAAGGAGTCCAAATCGTCATGACAGCGTTTTTTGGGCCTGCCTCGGTGACGACGACAGTCTTCAGACACCCACTGTGTGATGCTTCTGGGCCATCTATCCTGACCCATCCTGGAAATGTGACCCGCCAAGTCCCATTTTAACCTCGCAGACTTACCGCCAACATCGGCGATTACGAATTAAAATGATAACAGAATTTCTTTCATTTGACGAAATTAAGTAGCCTATAAGTTGAGTTCTAGGAAAAGCTGTTACTCATCATTAAGTAAATCACAAACTCAGCTTTCAACTAATCTGTCAGTACTTTTATTAGTCACCTACCCACTAACTTACCCTAACCATGACAGATATAGATTCCTTGATTACTCACGTAGGCCAGTACAAATTAATCATGACGTACCCTTTTGTATCAAATATTAAATCAATCAAACTTCGTGGCCGATGATATCAATTCGTAATACGAAGTGATATGGGCAGATAGTAATTTTAGGCTGTCAGTTAAATGTCTGTAGCTGTGGATTTTAGATATTGGCATTGATGCGGAGGAGAATAACATCATCACGCTTGTTATCCCCTAAGGGTAAGGCAGAGGTGTACCTAACAGTACAACCGCATTTAGCCAGCCTAATGCCATCAACCAGGTACAAATTCATACATTTGGGTCGAGTAGGTATTGAAATTTTGGGACAGCTGGTAATTTTTTCGCATTTACGATATTGGACCCATGGAGGAAGTTGTTCAGTTTGATGGCCTGCAGCATATCCTTTCATTTATGACTATACCCTTTTTGTTACACGTTGCTCAAGGCGTAGAGTGAATTTGGTCAAGGTCTCTTGCGTGGTCTTCAGATGCAACTAACACAATCAGCCTGTAATCTTTCCAGTGCTGAGACTGGGACACAGGCCTGTCTGTACAAGGACAGGGCTGCAGTCTATCAACTTACAACTCGCAGGCATCTAACTTTGTGTCATTTATTTCATCATTACTGCTCTCAAGGCGGTGTAGGAAAACATCGAGAGGAAACCGTCGTGTCTTAGAAACAAATATTCGACGTGGCATCTACCGTTGCGCACTGGACCCGCGTGGTGGATTACAGGCCATTCTGTCTCATTGAGAGGAGGCCTGTGTCCCCGCATATAGGTATTATAGGCTGGATGCACATGCTATACTCTAAAAACGGTTCCTTCAACCAACCCGCTGTATTCACTAATACTTAAATACTTCTCTCTTTCCTGAAACCTAAACAATTGGCCGTAGCAATAGCCAAAGCTATTATTGTAATTTACAATTAAGATTATAAATGATTGCTTTCGCATTTGGTAAGTACCTATCAGCGAATCATGATTTATTGTCTTAATAACTTTGGATTATGTAAATGGATACCTTATAACTTTAGAAATTATTCAAAATTGCTTACTAATAATAACCACCCGTTTCACATGGTTTTAAACACCCAGATTTCCATGCATGAGGTCTTGAGTTCAATTTCCGGGTCGGGCAAAGTGTTATTGGGTGTTTCCATCAGGACTTTCTTAGTCGCAGCCGGTGAATGGCAATTGGCTCGGGAAATCGGACTTAAACATAACTGGTGTAATGTGGGTGTACTATTAGGTGCACTTCAGCCTAACCCTTCGGGGATTACAGGACCGATGGAAAAACTCAATAACACTTTGCCCGACCTGGGAATCGAGCCCAGGACCTCATGCTCAGCAGTAGCGCTTGCGCTTTCGCTTACATTTAAAGTAAAAATAATCGTACAAAGGCAGACTTAATGCCCGGAGCATTATCTACTAGTTTATCCAGCAATAATAATAATACTCGCCATTTATTTTTGTATTCTTTTCCTTATTTTTTGTTGAAGTTAAAAATAGTTATCTTATTGCATTGTGAATGAAGTGATCATAATTAAATCGTGATTAATCGATAATTATCTGCCAAAAATCGTAAAATGTTCTAAAAATAAATAATTTTACCTTATTGTTATCGATTTATTTGTGCGCGACACATTTATGTGCAGTAATCGTTTTGTCAAGATTAGTTCTTATTAGTCATCATTGCTTAGTTCGAGAAATATTGTAACTTTTCCTGATGTTTCACTGAAAACTTTGAACACATCACCTGCCTAGCCTTTTCTCAACTATGTTGGTGTCGGCTTCCAGTCTAACCGGATGCAGCTGAATACCAGTATTTTACATGGAGCGACTGCCTATCTGACCTCCACAACCCAGTTAGTACTGGGTAATTCGATACCCCTTGGTAAGACTGGTTGTCAGACTTTCAGGCCACTGCGGCTATACGTAACGACTGTCAAAGATGTACAAATGACAGCCGGGAAGAACGTCTTTCCGAGGCACAGAGGAAACTCGGTATGTAATGGGCGGTCACCTATCTACAGACTAACCTAGGCAAGCGCGGCTTAACCTTAAGATCGACCTGAGTGACTGTTATTATTTAGCCACGAGCTCCTAAAAACTGTGATCACATCAAAATAATAAGCTCCTTGCTAGTACTGTAACAGCAGTACAGAATGGGATGAAACTCAACACCCATAATAGTTCAGCAAGATCATCTCCCTGCCCTTGTCCCATGTTACTTGGGATCAGCGCAACAACCATAACAGTTATTTTTTAGTTATTACCTACACACAGCCAGCACCATAACATCCTGTCCTGCGGCCTCCATATCATATCTGACCCAGCCACCTGTCCATTGGGCTGAGAGATCTGTGTTACTTGGTTAATGTAGTTTTTTATTTTAAGTTTTTTATATTTTTTATATGCGAAGGTGGTGTGACGATCTGATCTCGTTTGCGGGGCGAATATGGCCAGATATCGCTTAGGACACAGAGGTTTGGATGGAGAAAGGGGAGGCCTTGGCCCAGCAGTGGGACACTCTGAGAGGCTAAAAAAAATATTCTTTTATACAGATTGCTTTGTGAATATGTGAAGGATAAGGTTGAAGTTCCACGGACCCGGACAAAGCGCTATGCTTCATGTATTGTTGGAATCGTCAGTCTGTGGAACTGCCGGTACTGGCTGTTTGTGTATGTGAGTTTAAATGTTTGTAAACGCACCCACGATACAGGAGAAATTCCTAGTGTGGGGCAACGTTTTTTTTAAAAAAGAAAAGAAAGAAGTAGTTGAACTGACGGCACGTTGAAACAGGTGTTTTGACACTACCCTATGAGGTAATATGCAACTACTAGTACGGTTTTTAAACTCTGAAAGGTATGTAATTTAACAATTAATCCAATAAAAATGGAATTAGAAAAAATATAACTATACGTCAAAGTTACAAACACAACAAAATATGAGAAAAAAACGGCTATTTCATAATTAAAGACCATGTGAGTAAGAGAAAAAGCAACATTTTGCATTACTTTTAAAAACACAGCCGACTATCCTTTTCTATATTAATTATATGTAAACCCATAACCCTATGCCCAGGTGTGGGGTGGGATACCCATCCATTTAGTGAGGAATAAATAACACCATACGCCATAGAGAACACCTGTTACGATATAAATTATATTTATTGTTCTCCAAATATAACATGTGTAGTGTGGCCATTTTGAAAGCATATGTATTGTTTAAAAGTCATGGAGAAGTCATTATAAGACAAGTCTTTGGTATCCCTTGTGTTTGGATACTATGTAATTTTATATTATATCGATGATCAAGCACAGAGGTGACAGTTTTTTTTTTTAATTATAATGATTTTAACCGTTGAAAAAAAAGTTAAATGAAAATAGTTTTTTTTTATATTTTATTTAGTTGCTTTAGTTGTCTTTTTTGTTTATGATATAAGCTGGGATAGATCATACTACATATTATAACATAGCGTGCCCATGGCAATTTAATCGAGTCCCCGCAGAACTTGACTTTGAGTTTAAATTAACAGTAAGTCAGTTTATTATTTTGTAGAAGATGTTAGGGGCATATTGTGATTACTCGTTCCCATTTAATCTATACATATAAAATTCAAAGTCTTATATCAACGCACAGTCCAAAAAGCTGATCCTCTGGGACCAGCGCACAGCGGATTGGGCAGTGCGTGTAGAATAAAAAGTGTCACAGAAAATTCAACCCCCATTTCACCTTCTTAGGGCTGGAATTTCGAAAAACCCTTTCTTAGTAGACACCTACTCTTCACAAATAATACACCCTCCAAATTTCATGTCTCTAGACATGAAATCGTTAGTCAAAGGCCGAAACACGCTATTGCTTTGGACTTTGACTAAGACTCCTCGTCAAGACTGATGTTTGGCTAGTCAAACCTAGAAGCGCCGGAGCTTCGAAGTTTGACTATAACATATGGATGTCTGAATGTATGGATGTTTGTTACTCTGTCACGCAAAAAGTACTCAACGGATTTCGATACTACTTTTTAGCCCGGTAGTATGATCCCGAGGGCTAATCAAACACCACACGGTCGAAGCTGCGTGTATAAACTAGAGATGCCTTATAATGTCAAAAGAACACACGGACACGTGAGCGAAGCAGGCCCAGCTAGTTTACCGATAAAAAGCAGACCTGCATAAATTCAATAAATCTATTTTCCTTTTTATAAAACGACAACCACTACAAACTGCAGCGACAAAGTCCCTCAATTGCACTTTATGAAAACGCTTCCGTAGGTGTGAAAATTGCCGCCAGTTTCCGTTTTCAACGAGTCACCAAGAAACAAGTCGTGTAGCTACTTCTTTGCAATCGGGCGGCTTGCCGCTGTGGCTCGCGGTAGATCTCGCCATCCAATTTGTACACACGATGTCATTCAAGCTATAAAAAACCAGTATACGCTGATCTCTCACTGTACGACAAGCTCATTCAAAGTGCGGTCAGGTTATACTGGATATGTAAATCTTAATGTGTCGCCGTGTATACCTTTAAGATCTAACTGCAGCAGACTAAATATTTTTAGGTGAAAAACGAACAAAACCACCAAACAGGCTATAAAACACGTCATGGAAAGCTCATGGGATCGTTCAACCAGGAAATGTCATACTTTCAATTAGAAACCACCACTGACTCAGTCCATCAGTACCCTTAGAACAATTAACGTAATCAAGAGAATGAAGTTTTCACCTAAAATTAGCGGTTCTCGCCAAGGTAACGTTATTAGATCAAGGCCTCGAAAATTACTGCTGGTAAATTAGTTTATTGATTTTGCACCCGTATGGGGCTGCCTTGGAGCAAAGTAATGATTCAGTGTGCCCACAGTAAAACAGTAGTTATATAATTAAATATCCTACTTCTGATGACCTAAACACGTGGCAGTTGCTTTCAAAGTATTTAGAATTTCTACAACTGTACTATCAACAGGACTAACGTAATATTTTCGATAGGTTAAATCAATTCAATATATTTATGACTTTTAAGTCATCGGCGTATTACTGATAAAGTTATGTCACCTTTTTTTGAATCCTGATAATTTTCCAGGACGTTATACTGTCAGTCGCAAATCAATCAACTTAGTTAATCACAGACTGCAGCTACTGGCTGGACAGAAGAATCTCGTCGAAGACATTCCCAATTGTCCGACTGGCAATCTGTCCAAGCCACCTTTTAAAGTCGGTGGCCCATCTACCTTCAGAGGGGCCATAATACGCTTGCTGATTTCTGACCTGTTGTCATACATGAACGGTTCACATCATCTACCATCTTAGGGAAATGCTGTGTCAGTAACTATTCCCTATAATTTTATTCCAGATCTTAACCGTCAAAGGGCTGGAAAGGTGGCAGTAGGCCCTCGAAGGCAGGCCTTCTAAGTTCATCTCGGCTTTCTGCCAAGCGGGACATAGACTGACCCTATTTGCGATGTTCAACAGGTCCACCAGCCAGATGTATGAACCTTGACAAAGCAAAAAGAGAATGTGGAATTCTGTATTTTCTATCTACCCCCAGGCGCGAGATTATGTGTGTATTTAGATAAAGAAACGGACTTTCACCGTCCAATCTAGTACTCAAAAGTGTCAAGATAACTACTAATCGAAAAAAGTTTGATGTTTCTTCGAGTTAATCGATGTTTACATAATTTATAAATGTACTTTTTTGTTTCCCGTAAATGCTTTTTTTAGTCATAAATAGCAACCACAAATTCAACGCTGAACTTTTTATTTTTGGAGTCTTTGACATGCACTTGCGCTAACATAAACATAGCATAAAGATAAAGCATAATGATATATTGTGTGAGGGAGTTTGCTATAACTTGTCTAATTAGGAGTGTGAGAGATAGTCACAAGAGCATCCTGGGTATTGGAGCGAATAACATCAGCTCTCCAATTGTAAAACAGTTTATGTCAAGGGTAATTGGTATTTACTGTGCTACTAACACTAGATAATAAATTATTTTAATATTATATTTGACCATCCTTTCACCAATTCATCATCATCATCATCATTTCAGCCGAAAAACGTCCACTGCTGGACATAGGCCTCCCCCAAGTGTCGCCACATTGACCGGTCCCGTGCGACTCGCATCCAGCGGATCCCTGCAACCTTCACCAGATCATCGGTCCACCTAGTGGGAGGCCTTCCAACGCAACGTCTTCCGGTTCGCGGTCGCCACCTCAAAACTTTTCGGCCCCATCGGCCATCCGTTCTGCGAGCAATGTGCCCTGCCCACTGCCACTTAAGTTTGGTTTGGACTTCGGGCTACGTTGGTAACCTTGGTTTTCTTGCGGATGTCCTCATTTCTGATTTGATCACGCAAGGAAACTCGCATAGTCCTCTCCATTGCCCTTCGGGTGACTTTAAGCCTTCTGATGAGACCCATTGTGAGCGACCACGTTTCAGTCCCGTATGTAATACTGGCAATTCACACTGGTCATAGACTTTCGTCTGCGGTCAGTTGGACGAGAAGATACCAAGCAACTTCCCGAACGCTGCCCAGCCGAGTCGGATTCGACGATTGACCTCTTTCTCGAAGTCACCAATTATTCATATTCATTTTATTTACATTCAACAACGTTAAAAAGGTGTTACAAAAGGTTTACAGCTCTGCGGGACTGTTCGAAAGAGATACCGTGGCCCTGGAACACAAAGGGCAAAGAAGGAACATGGATGGGTTTTAGTCAGTACAAGTCTGACACTCCCTTCCGCTCCGCCCAGAGTGGGGGGGGTCATTTGACGATTTCCCAACCGAAAAAAAAAAAAAAAAAGGTATACAGCTCAGGACAATATTATGGACCCTGTTAGGGCACAGCAATATTTAGTACTGGGTACAAATTGATGTCTTTAAAACCTTTGTTGCATCTAAATGCAAGCTGTACAGTTCCTGGCTATAACTAAGCTAACTAGGAATATCCATCAAGATTTGTTTAAATTGGCCTGTTTGTTTAGTGGGAATGTCCTCATGGATACCCTTCGTCGGGAGCAAGCGGAGGGTTATGTCCCACTACTACCATGAGTCGGAAAGCCGGGAGACACAAGTACATACACCTGAACCCCCGACTGGTATCGGCTCGTCGTTCTCGGCGGCCCCATCACCAAGTGCGGCCTATCCTGCGGCCAGAGCTTTGACCCTGATACTCATACATGTATGATAGTCTCGTTCTAAAACTGGATGTGTCATACAAACTCCCTGGTACATGACGCACTTCCAATCAATCTTGGAGGTAACTGTAACGCACTAACGAATCTATATTACTCATTAAATCATCATGGACAAGTGTAATCCTACTAGACTAATATCAATCCTTGAGCCTTTACTCATCAATCAATTCAAAAATCTATCTGATATACATAAAATCACGCTTGTAATCCCCGAAGGGTTAGGCAGAGGTATACCTAACCACCATTAAAACAGAGGTATACATAACATACCTACCATTTTTTTTTCTTGAAGTTATCTTTCCTGGTGTCCTGACTATTCCCTATAGTAATAGTGTTACTGCATCAAGGTTTTTTAAGCTGCATCTATGCGAGCCGGACACGAGAAGAGCACAAGCGAAGCACAAATTCCCTTGGCGGGAGTGCTCGGTCGAGGCTTCTAAGTCCGTCTACGCTAAGAGATTTCGTGCTCCGATCGTGTTCTGCTCGCCTTGCGAGCTTTAAAATATTAAAAATCTAATCTTTATTACTCACACTCAACTGATATAACTTTGGCGCGTGGATAGATACCATAATATAAGTAGAATCAGTCAATCCATGAATCACCAATGTTTATATTCTAATGTTTCTTGTGACTCATGGAACAATTTCGAAAACGAAAGTTTTTACTAATGTTTGAAAATATTGATGCCTAACTGTAACGCACTTTACATAAATGCTCTTTGTCAATTTATCACAAAATCTATCAAGTCATTTGAAATCATAATTTGAATCCACATTAAGTTTGTATGGACGTATTGGACACGTTTCATCGCTCTACAAATAAATAAAAATTGAAGTCTGTAATTTCAAAATAACAGCTTTTTACTGAATACATATAAAAGTATATCTACGGTACTTTTAATAAAAAAAAATAATAATTTATGTCTGCGTGTCTGTTTGTTCCGGCTAATCTCCGAAACGGCTGGACCAATTTTGACGGCGCTGTTTTTGGTACATAGCTGATGTTATAAGGAGTAACTGTGGACACTACTTTTATTTTAGAAAAAAATACGGTCCTGAGCAAAAAAATTAACACTCTTGAAATTGTTAACAAAATTCGATTCAAATGGGGAAGTAATATTTATAATAATATTTTAAAATGATATTTTTTAATTTAAATAATAATTTCACGCAGTCAAAGTCGCGGACAACAGCTAGTCTAAAATAAAATAAAAGTTATAACTTCGAAAAAAATCTAATTTTACTAACATAACGATTTTTGAGCCATTTAAACATGGCTCACCTTATCTATAATTATTAGCAAAAGATCAAGTGCTTCTCTAGCGTGATCACACGAAAACACACCTTAATCTCCACAACATAATCGTCATACCTCATAACTCGTAACAGTCATACATAACTGACATGGTTTCATCCGAAATATTTGAGGATAATCACTTTATCTATGAGTCAACAATGTTTATGGTTTATACGCATAAAGTGACTCTTAATACGCACGGAAAATATCACCTGTAGCAAAAGAAAATGTGCGTGGGCTGAGCGTATCGCCACACGCTCACGCGATGGCGGGAGACACAAATAAAAGAAGGAAATTGCTTATGGTCAATTCAGACAGAACAGAAAAATCTTTATGGTTTAACTAAATCTGATTGAGACGAAAACATTATGAATTTTCTTTCTTAAACTTGACCTATCATTCTCAATTGAGAAAAGTTGATGGGGCCTTTGTTAAGTGACATAACTTTGGTACGTGATTTGATAACAAATCATTAATAACTGGAACCAGTCAATCTATTAATCATCAATGTTTTATAATGAGTGACTCATCAAAACTTTTCGTTCTAGACAAATGTCACCTGTAGATGTAGATAGGAGATGGGGATTGAGGATGAGAACCTTTTCCGCAAACTATGTTCGACCACCTGTACTCTGTGTCCAGCAGTCATATGCAATCAAGGCCAATAGATTTGGGCTACAGGACAGTTGGGCTGCGGGACTGTTCGAAAGAGATACCGTGGCCCTGGAACACAAAGGGCAAAGAAGGAACATGGATGGGTTTTAGTCAGTACAAGTCTGACACTCCCTTCCGCTCCGCCCAGAGTGGGGAGGGGGGGGGGGTAATTTAATGATATCCCATCCGAAAAAAAAAAAAAAGGCCGATTGATTTTGAAATCATTTCAACGGTAGGTACGGAGAAAAATAACAGCATTCTCTGGTTTTTAAGATGATGGCGTGTAATATTACACGCCATTATCTTCTTGTATAAAAATACAGTTTGACATAAAATATACCCAAACCACTCAAACTTGTCTTACTTTATACTAATCAATACACAATACCTATAATCAAAAGATATAGAGACCTAAAATAAAAATATGCGTATGTGTCAAAAGCAGAAAATAATTAAAGGAAGTCAAAAAGTTCGTCCGCATCGCTGTCAACGGGGAAACTATCCAGAAGGCTGGCAGCATTACCGCTTTGGATGGATGCTGATTCTAAGATTGATTCAGTGCATTTCAAGTATGTGTAAACTAGTATTCACACAAATAATCTAAAGTCTTGAGATAACTGACACGACTTGATCCGAAAAATTTGAGGACAATCAATTTATCTATGAGTCACCAATGTTTATATTATGTATACGCAACTTGTGAGTCAACAGACCTTTTTGTAATAAGCAAATTACGTTTGCTGCGATCAGAGGATCGAAAAAAAAACCGAAATGATTTTAAATAAATTTAATTACAGATTTTAATATTACAAAATTAAACCTATGAATGATGATTCTAGTTCGAAGTAGGATATTAGAATAATCATTCTTACAATTTATTGAACAAACAACAACTTGCGAAATCGACTGATGTCATAGGTGCATCAGCGATTATAGAAATTAATAAGGTCGGCGCGGATGTAACATCAGCGATCTTCATATAGTAGTGCTATGTAATTCCTCCCCTCTTAGAACGGCGACTATTTTAGCACGTTGAGTGAAAATGTTGCCGGAAGTTCGTCAGGAGTTTCCTTATTTTCCAGGGTTGCAGCTGGTGGTTGCTGCTTCTTTTTCATAGTGTTAGTACATTTGCATAGGTAGCGCCGGGTCATTGCGATGATAAAGAGTACGCTTGCACTCAATAGTATTCCATAGAATGGGATTGTAGTGTGATAAAGTGCGTTGGTCTGCACGTTCTCAAGTTGAACAGGATTCTGGATCATAATTTGGTCCTGGATGCTGTGTAGTCCTTGTAGATTAATAGAGTTCAGATTGACGTGGGTGGCTGTGGTGGCCTGTTTCTCAGCGTCGTAGGGTATTTTCATTAACTTCAAGGGTTGGCCATTAATTTCATCGTAAACGTTTGCAATGGTGAACTCTTCGGATTTCAGATAACATCCAATAGGAATCGTAGCAAGGTAACTACCCTGAAGCGATGTGTAGTCTTTCTGGTTGCAGGTTAATTGTACCTTCGTTTCTTGAGGAAAGGAGAGGACGTAATGTTGGTCGTCGAGTTTCTCCATGGCTTCTCTCATCAAGGTGACTGTGGTAAACTTGCAGGAGTCTTGTAGGGCTTGGTTGGTGATTAACTCCTGGACGCAGTCAGCTTTGTTGCGAGTCTGGTGAGTAATATCGTTCTCACAGAGGTACCAGTCTTTTAACTTCGGGCATTCAGCCTCTATGTACGCATGTAACATCTCGTTAGTTGCAAGGAAAGGAAAGGGTGGAATAAGAGCTTGTGCGTGTTTATTAGGTACCACGGAGAGTTTATAAAAATCATAATTATTTTTAGAAAAGATTGGAAATTTAAACACGAATACTATCTGGTTGTCTACATAATATGATCCCGGTTTTATAATGCCATAATAATCTCTAAGTTCTAGATCTAAAATTTGCTCTTCGGCGTAAATAGTCTTAAGTTTTTGTACCATTGACTGTAGTATTTCTACGTCTATTATAGAGTGGTGTGTACTACTCGCATGAACAAAAGCTAAACTATTTTCTATCCTAATTAGTTCCTGAGTTAAATCTTCTACATTATCGCTTATAATTTCTAGTAGTTGGGCAAAATGAGCATATTTTATTAAACTATTTTCTCTTAGTGCATTACTTTGTAATATAGTCTCTAAAGTAGTGTTGATTTTATTCTGGTTTTCTACTATTTGTGTAATTACGCTATTATATTTAGACATCCACTCTTTACTTATACTTATATGATCATTGAATTCGGTCACTAATTTGTTTTGATTACGTTCTAAGATTTGAATTGCCTGATTATACCTTACCGCATCCTCGTGATCTAGGTTCCCGGTTAGGCTTTTTATTATTGAACCTAGTCCGTCTACAAGACCTCTTTTGGCTCTGTTGGGTTCTAAAGATCGTAATTGTTTTAGGACATTGCCAAGTTTGCTAGCAAGATACTCCAATTGAATTTCGTATAACGCGTAGGTGTCATTAGTCATTTGCTTTTGACAGATCGTTAGTTGGGTTTGTAGGGATTGAACATTGTTTTCTATATTGCTTAGTTGTACGTACTGGATGAAAGTATGATGGTGAGTCGTAATTTTCATTTGTCCAAGTTTAAAGGGTAGAAGCCCAGGTCCGTCATCGAGGCTTTCGAGTCTTATCTCCTGAGGTCGCGTCATTGGGAGAATTGCTATCAGTAGGATCCTGTAACAATTTTGCTGATTTAGGTACACGCTTGAGTCTTGATTTCGCTATGGAGCCACGTTTTTTTGAGGTATAAATATGAATCGGCAGGTCTGCCAAAACTGTGTCCTGTGTATATCGTGGGGCAGTCTTTTGTCGACTAGCAAGGGGGTTTGTTATAAATATTTGCTGTTGGGGTACGTATTCTATCTCGGGTTCACGTTTTTCATTTCGTTTCTCAAGTATCGCGGTACGATTAGCAAGTGATGACGAGTTGATGATGTCATAAACATGTTTCATTTTATCTCTATGGACTTGCGTGTACTGTTGTAATAAATGCTGTGTAAGGTCAATGTCTTTACAGTCTCGGGGGTCAAAATGACCAGTCAGTAGGTCAAAGGGGCGACATCTCGTGAAACTATGTATTGAGCTATTATAAGCTATTAAAGCATAGGGTACAAGATTAATTATTGGTTCGTCTTTATACTGTAGCTTAAGAAGTCTAAGATGTTCTAAAAGAGTTGAGTGGAATCGTTCGATATTTCCGTTATCGTTAGGAGAGTGAGCTAGTATTCTATGATGGTTGATCCCATGAAGCCTCGTAAATTCCATGAACAATTGGTTTGTAAATTCAGTCCCATTGTCTGTAACAATAGTTATAGGGACGCCATGGTGGGTGCAGTACTGCAAAAGGGCTTGTAGTATGCTAATAGCGGTTCCGTCACGTAAGTGATAAGCTTGACCGTACTTTGTAAATACATCGATAAATGTTACATATTTTTCACCCTGTACAGTAAATAGATCCATGTGGATTGTCTCAAACGGCTTGGTAGCTGGTGGTACGATGTTAAACTGAGGTCTAATCGGGTTTCTATCGTACTTGGCTTGACCGCAAATCGTACATTCGTTTATAAATTTGGTTATCTGGTCTTTCATTTTTGGCCAGTAGTATTTACGAGATAAGGCTAAATGGCACTCGGTAATTCCACGATGGTTAGTTTTACCGTCATGATGGTGTCGTATTATCTCCTGTTGTCGAAGGTAATCTTTGACATTTTCTAATTCACATTTAGCTAAAACGAGATTTAAGGATGAACTTTTGAATTTTTCCTGTATGATTGGTATAATTGAATACATGGCTAGAGGTGGATTAACTAAAATAGCTGTCTTAACCTTGGGGTTAACGTATTCTTTTACGGCACAGATCACATCTTCCTCTAAGTTAGATTGGGATAGCTGGATGCTTATACGCGTATGGGTGTCAAATGGCCTGGTAACTGCAGGCCGTTTCTTCACATCATTTACAATAGTTAAACATATCTGTCTGTTGAACTTATTTAATGGCTCGTCAGTTATAGGAATTTCTAGGATGGGGTTTTCAGCGCTTGTATGTACTGTTTCAGTCGAGGAGTTTGGTTTGCCAGGGATGGTTTCTGATGGATTACCCATTAAGGAGTTGAGTTCATCGATTTCCTCTATTAAGGACATGGCTTCTTTGGTGTGAATTTCAATGCGAGAAAGGGCGTCAGCATTTGTATTAGATTTCCCTTTTTTATAAATAACTGAGAAGTCGTATTCACTAAGTCTAAGTCTCCATCTTGTCAGTCGAGAATTTGGTTCTTTCATGTTCATCATCCATTGCAACGGTTTGTGGTCAGTGAAGATTTTAAATTTACGTCCAAATAGGTAGGGTCTGAAATATTTCGTAGCCCAAACTATAGCAAGCAATTCCTTCTCTATAGTACTGTAGTTCATCTCGCTTTCATTTAAAGTTCGGGATGCGTAACAGATGGGTTTGTCTGAATTTATGGGTCCTTGGGATAGAACAGCGCCGATGGCTACATTAGAAGCGTCTGTCGTCAAGTTAAATTCTTTATTGAAGTCCGGGTACTGTAGGATGGGGTCATTAGTCAGGAGTGTCTTGCATCTTTCGAAACAATTCACATATTCGGGGTCAAGGGTGATTTTGCGTCCTTTTTTCAAGCATTGCGTAAGTGGTTTTGTAGTTCGGGCAAAGTCAGGAATAAATTTTCGATAATAACCGAGGAGGCCCAGAAATTGTTTGATTTCCTTCGGTGTTTTTGGGATAGGATACTTCTTAATTGCAGATATTTTATCGGGGTTTGGCTTGATGCCATCCTTACTGATGACATGGCCTAAATAAGCAGTTTCAAGTTTAAGGAATTCCGACTTGTCCATTTGGATTTTGAAGTTGGATTCTCGAAGTTTCTGGAATACTTTTTCGAGGTTAATGATATGTTCCTGAAGGGATGTACTGAAAACGATGATGTCATCTAAATATACGAGACATATCTCATTTTGGAGTCCTCTAAGGACATTGTCCATCACACGTTGAAACGTGGACGGAGAATTTTTTAGTCCCATTGGCATTCTTAGAAATTCAAAATGACCGTGTTCTACATTGAATGCGGTCTTTTCTACATCCTGTGGGTGCATCTCTACCTGGTAGAATCCACTTGCCAAATCCAAGGTCGTGAAATAGTGGCATTTACCTAATTTGTCGAGAACGTCATTGATATTAGGTATAGGGTACTTATCGTCTAGTGTCTTTTCGTTTAACTTACGAAAATCTACTACGAGGCGCCATTTTTGTTTTCCTGAGGCATCTATTTTTTTTGGAACTACCCAAATAGGCGAGCTCCATGCAGATTCTGATGGTCGAATGATACCTTGATCGAGCATTTTAGTTATTTGGTCCCTAACTTCTTGGCGGTGTATGAATGGATACCGGTAGCTTTTAGCGTGCACTGGAACATCATCGGTAGTTCTTATTCGATGCTTTATTTTATTTGTGAAAGTTAGTCCCTCACCTTCAATGTAAAAAAACATCCGAGTAACGAGAACAAAGAGTTATTAGGTTAGCCTTCTCTTCCGGGTTTAGGTGATCAGTTCTCAAACGCGATACTACTTCCTGAGCGCGGGTCGATATTTGTTGAGTACTACTGCACTCAATGTTAATTAATTCCGCGTGCGCTGGACGATCGAGTGAAAATATTACGTCATTTGGTGTCGGGTTTTCGATTTCTAAGTAGCCACGATTATTATTTACGGTGGTAATACATTCATGAATTATGCAATTGCAAAGAGTTTGTTCCCGAATAAAAGCGTCGCCTTCTGGCACCTCAATAGGGATACGAACAATCTTAGTGCTCCCAGCTGGTATAATATCTTCGTATAAGTTTATGTTGCACGAGTTATACATTACAATAGGGTTTATCGCAGATCGAGTTATTAGTGTATTTTCTTTTAAATCTATGCGAGCTTCCCATTTATTTAATAGATCTAGACCAATGAGGCCGTCGAAATAATTATGAAACCGATAAATGAACAACTTCATGCTGTTAGCGTCGTTAAACTCCGCAAAACATAGCAAGGTTATGGAATAGTCGTTCCTGCTTGTTGCGTGTATGTTGGTTATCTCAAAAGGATCGAAATTCAATGGATACTCAGAGAAATATTTTTCGACAACTTCAGGGCTAATGAAAGATTGGTTGGCACCTGTGTCTATTAAAAGTTTTAATGGTGGGTCTCTAATTTGTATAAAGGGAAGTTGCCTCTGTATCTGAAGGTTTAATTCTATTTTGGTTTTTGTGACATCGAAGCCTCCAGAAAATCCTGCTGAGCATGGTTAATTATACCCGCTTGCGATTCATCAAATACCTGGGCGTCCGTTGACACATTATAATGAGTCGAGTCAGCGGCTAGACTCGGGTCAATGTCACTGTTGTTGTAATCAGTATAGTAATTGTACTCCGGTTCGTTATAATAGTTGTAATATGAGTCGTCATATGTCATGCACTCGTTCATATTCATTTCTCGGGATTTAAAATAATTTGAGGGTGGTGGATTGCCAAACTTGCTCCAATCATGGGCTGCTGGTGCGTTTACTGGGGGTAGAGGTCTGGGAGTAAAACGTTGAACACCACTCATTGGCTGAGGGCCTTGAGGTACATTATTTCGGGGTGGTAATCTAAATGTGTTACTACGGTGGTTGTAGTTAGGAGGTGCCGCACTGAACACTCTTTGTGTGTTCGTTGGCATACGATATTGGTATTGTGCTGGTGCAGGGAATTTAAAAGGCTGAGGTGCAGGTCCCGCTGGACGTTGTCCCACGGGTGATGGCCAATTAGGTACTGATGTTGGGAAGTTATGAGGTCGTGGGGTAAACGCTACAGGTGTTAGAGTGGGATGAGTGACTTTAGAAGGAGCTTGGGTTTTTGCGGTCTCACGTTGTTGCAAGTACATTACATTGAGCTCTTCTTGAACGAACTCAAGCGCCTTTTCTATCGTTGGTGGGCGCATGCAACGTATACGGGATCCTAAGGGTTCTTTTAACCCTCGAACATATGCCTGCATGGTAACCTTTTTATACAAGTCGCGTTTCGCTGCTATAGTCGTTGGTACAGTCTCATGTAAAGTCACGTATGTCATGATCGTACTAAACAACGTTTGGCAATGATCATAGAATTCTTGTGGCGTTTTATTACCCTGAGTAGTTAGAGAGAGGTCGTTGTACAATGCGGTTTCATCACGTTGATCCGAAAAGTTATTAATCAAGGCAGTTCGAATGCCTAGCCAGTTCTCAGGTATTCCATTTGCGTTAATAGTACATGCCGCGGTCCCAGTTATCTTATTAAGTATACCGTTTAGTAAACATAAGTTGGAAAATTCGCTGCCGGGTGTATTACTCAAATACTGCGCAGCTAACAAATCACAAATTCTAATGAAACGCGTAAGGATATTTGGGTTGCCGTCAAACTCTGGAACAAGGCGAAGGGCCTTGAAAATGGTATCCGGGTCATTTTGAGTCATATTGATTAATTCTAATTTATCTAAAGTTATATCTCTATTTATATCTACTATACGTTGGCGAGCCTGTCGTGATTCAGGCTCCCGCGCACTGGAGGCCCTTGGATGGTAAATCTTGAGGGTTAAGATTCAAAGGGGTGCAACACGAGAATGATTCAAGTGTACTTACAAGTGTCTCATTTCTGATTCCTCTCTGTGAATCGATGGCTGGATTCTCCTTCTGGTCTGCAGCAGGTCCGTAGGTTCAGGATACCCGAAATGGTGCTTGATAGCCACCCGAGTGACTCGCGACGCGATTATCGATGTGAGATAGAGTCCCGATATCTCTCGCGGATATCCTACCGACTGCGCCAATTACGTTTGCTGCGATCAGAGGATCGAAAAAAAAACCGAAATGATTTTAAATAAATTTAATTACTGATTTTAATATTACAAAATTAAACCTATGAATGATGATTCTAGTTCGAAGTAGGATATTAGAATAATCATTCTTACAATTTATTGAACAAACAACAACTTGCGAAATCGACTGATGTCATAGGTGCATCAGCGATTATAGAAATTAATAAGGTCGGCGCGGATGTAACATCAGCGATCTTCATATAGTAGTGCTATGTAATTAGCATGCGGAAAGTATCGCCCAAAATATTTGATAATATGTTGGCAAATTGTTGGTGGTGTTAGATTTTTATGGCAAGCGGGGGCTGAAATTGGACCCTCGGTGCACGAGTTTTCTCTCACTTCACCGGTTTTTTTTTAAAGTAAAAAGTATTTTAATGAATGGGAGAAAAATATAACCATCTGTACTTATTATTTTTTCTGTGGGACATAAAATACCACAAAAATATCCACATAAATCAGCGTTAGAGAATACTCAAATGCACCCTTATTTTTTTTACATGATTCATACACACGTCATACATAACTGACAAGACTTGATTCAAAACATTTGAGGACAATCAATTTATCTACGAGTCACCAATGTTTATATTTTTATACGCAACTTCTGAGTCATTAGAAATTTTTATAATGCGTTTACAGAAAAAATCGCCTGAAATTTTTGAAAATGGTTTTGGTCTTGTTAAGGGTAATTTATTTTCATGGTAAAGACTGAATCTGAACCCTCGGTGCACAATTTTTCAATTAAAAAAATATTTACCAACTTTTTAAGAAACAGCGCATTATCAATAGATAAAATGTTTATTATTTTTAAAATTATTTTTTTTTTTTGCACTATTTTTTTCTTATTTTTCATTGAAGTTAAAAATAGTCTTCTTAGTGACTAAATTATTGTAATCGCTAATTATCTGCAAAAAGTTGTAATATGTGCCATAAATAAATAATTTTACTTTATTGTTATCAATTTAATTGTGCGCGTGTCATATTTACTGTAATCGTTTTGTTAAGATTAGCTAGTTAATATAGATCATAATAATATCACGTATAAACAAAACAGACAAACCATAGCCAAAAAATAAAAATAAATCTACTTAAACGGAAAAACTCAATTACTACTTCATTACAATGTACAAGGAGTTTGGTGCATCGTTTTCCAAATAGACGGGTCGAAAGGAGGGGTCATTTTGCTCACTCACCGTTGGTTCCACGGATTTTTTTTCTTTCTTGAAAAATCGCAAAATTCGAAATTTAAATTTGAAGTTTATTTTTATTAAATTTTTTTTTTTGGACTAAAAAAAGCTAAATGTTATCTGCGAACCAGTTTGAATTCTATAGAACCAGAAAACTACAACGAACTAAATTTGGCGGCTACACAAATATTTTTTTTTTTTTTAATGTAAGTTTTAATGTTGGGTATGTGGTGTTGCAAAATAAATTAAAAAAAAAAATTGTAAAATCTGCAGGACCAAGGATGAGTTATTAATACCTAGTTATTTTGAGGAATAAATAAATATCCCTTTTTTTTTTTTTTTTCTCTGATGGGAAATCATCAAATGACCCCCCCACTCTGGGCGGAGCGGAAGGGAGTGTCAGACTTGTACTGACTAAAACCCATCCATGTTCCTTTTTTGCCCTTTGTGTTCCAGGGCCACGGTATCTCTTTCGAACAGTCCCGCAGCCCTGGCAGGCATCGGCCCATGCGGACCCCTACGTGGTTGCTGACATCTCTTTGAGGCGCGCGTGGAACACGAACGCGCCGTCGACACGGCCTGTCGTCATAAGACGGCCGGACGGCGAGCTAGCCCATAACTCGCCGACCACAGGCCCGCGCCTACGGTGGCCGGGAGCCACCACGTGACCCCCGACGCCCAGGGCGTCTCCCGCGGCGGCTGGGACGTGAGGTTCTTTCCCTCTCACGTCCCGCCACCTCCTTCACTAGCATGACTGCTTCGCAGAAGGTGGTGACGGCTTCCCATTCTCTCTCGCTCCGGACCATGGCTTGAACCAGGGCCTGACGCGAGAGATCGCCGCCGGCAATCGCCGCTACAAGGACACAGCGGTGCTCCGCCCAAGCGGGGAAGACCTCTACGGTGTGCTCCACCGTGTCCTCCGGACGATCCTCGCAGTGGAAACACCCGGGCGTTTCCTCCCGCCCGATTCGGTGCAGGAACCTCCCGAAACAACCGTGTCCGGTGAGGACCTGCGTCAGGCGGTAGGTGAGGGAGCCGTGGCGCCTCTCTAGCCACTCCTCAAAGAGGGGATTTATCGCCACTATGGTAGCGTGCCCTGCACGGGGTTGCAACAGTCGCTCTCTCCATGTCGCCACGAGATCACGCCGGAGGTCTATCCGCTGAGCGGCAATTTGCCGCGGCAGTGGAGTTTCCCCCCGACGTAGAGCCCCGCGCGCCATTCGTGCAGGCGCGCGAGGACTATCGCCTCCAGATCCCACGGCGGCAATCCGGCAAGGAGGCTAGCCGCCTCGCCGGAGATCGTGCGGTACCCCCGGATTAGCCTTATGGCTATCACCGTTCCACCGGCTGTCGAGGACGAGTCCTAGGTACTTCAACGTCGACCCGACGCCGATGGAAACCCCTCCTGCCGTCAGTAGGGATGCCGACGGTGGCGCATTCCGAGGCCCATGAAAACACATGGCCTCGGACTTGTGCAGTGCCACCTCAAGACCCAATTGCCGGATCCTCTCCACGACTATCGCAACCCCGCGTGTCATGTTTTCGGCCGCCGCCTCGTGCGACCTCCCTTGTGCCAGTACCAGCGTGTCGTCAGCGTAGCAAACTACGCTGACGCCGGTAGGGAGGTCGGCGCGCAGCACCCAGTCGTAACCGATGTTCCACAGGGCCGGCCCCAGAACCGATCCCTGTGGAACACCGCACGACATCTCTCGCCGGTTCCATTCTCCGCTCCGACCGGGGTAGATGACGGCTCTATCCATCAAGTAGTCCCCGACCACACGACGAAGGTAGGTTGGCACCCGGTGATACCGGAGTGCCTCCCTAATGCAGCTCCAGGGCATGGAGTTGAAGGCGTTGGCGATGTCAAGAGACACCGCCAAGACGACCCCACCCCGGGACACCGCGTCCCCCGTCGTAAGGGCTCTCACACGCATGATGGCGTCCACCGTGGAGCGCCCCTTGCGGAAACCAAACTGGTGTTCCGCAAGATCCGGCCCCATCCCCGCAAGGTGCCCGGCGAGGCGGTTGGCAATGACTCTTTCGAAGAGCTTGTCCACCTCGTCGAGCAACACGATGGGCCGGTATGCGGACGGAGAGTCCGCAGGGCGCCCTAGTTTCCGGATGAGGACCAGCTTCCCCGTCTTCCAACGAAGCGGAAACTGGCCTCTCTCCAAGCATGCGCTTAGGAGCCCTTCTAGTCGGGGCCCGAGAGCCTCAGAGGCCAGGACCCAGGCTTTGCCAGGCAAGCCATCGGGTCCCGGGGCGGTGTTTCTGGTTTTCAGCCTGCGTACCGCCACTCTCAGGTCTACCCCAGTCACCTCCGGAACGTCGTCATCGTCATCGGTGTGGTCCGCTTCCGGCACCGCACGCGGCGGCGGAGCCATAGGCGGGGGAGGATGCTCCCCTCGCGAAGGGAACAGAGCGCTCACCACGTCCTCCACGAGCTCAGGCCGGAGACTCTGTGTCAACGGGGAGGCCCGGGTGCGGAGTTTGTCCCGCACCATCTTGTAAGGCCGCCCCCACGGATCTCCGTTCAGAGACTCCAGCATCTCCTCGCGGGCCAGATTCTTGGCCCGCCGGACAGCCTCTTGGAGGGCGGTCTTGGCCGCTCTGTACCCCTCGTACAGCTCCGCCTCAATGGCTGCCGCATCCGGAGGGCGGATGCGGAGCCTGCGATGCCTGGCGTACAGGTGCCGCGCGGCAACACACGCCCCGCGCAGAGACGTCAGCTCTCGCGACCACCTCTCGGGGCCCCGTACAGGGCCATGGATCGCAAGACCCCTAGGTACAATCTCCTACAGGCGGTGCTCGGGCCCCCCAGATTGGGAAGCAGCGTTGCGAGCGCGCCCGCCGCGCCCATCAACTTGGGCACCAGCCGCCGGAAGTGGGGGCCGAAGTCCCAGACGACGTAAGGTGCCTGCCTTGACCTACTCGGCAGGGCACCCAGCGGTCCTGGCGACGGCGGCCACCATCTCCTCCTCGGTCACCGAGTCGTCCAGACCCAGGATGCGCAGGTCTGCGCTTTTGACTGGCCTGGACACTCGGGCCTCGTCCGCATTTAGGGACGCTCTAAGCTTTTCAGCCAGAGCGTCAGCGGACGAGCCACGGGTTTCGCCAGGGATCTCCAGCACTCGAGCCCCTGTTGCGGTGACTCTAAGCCGAAGGCCCCCGGTGATCCCGAGCTCCCCGAGATCCACCATCGTCTTCGCCTTAGCGAGCACGTCGCGATAGGTCACGCCTCTCTTTTCCACCTCCGGCTGTAGTGTTATCACTACCGCTGCGGTCTTCGGGGCGCTGAGCCTAGCAGCGCCGCTCCGCTTCTTTTCTCGGCGCTTCCGCTCCCGCTTCCTGGCCTTTTTGGCCGCCCTTCGCTCCCTCGCTCTCTCTCCGGCCACCTGCCACCCGGTCTCGGCCACTGATGGCTTAGAGGACGGGGGAGGCGGCGGTGGCGGCTGTCTCCCGGCTGGCGCTGGCACATTCGCCGCCTTGCCCTTCTTGTGGGCCGCCACGTTGCCCTGCCTCAGATTTCGCCGGAGCCGGCTTTCCGGGCGCCGACGTAACCCTGCCGGAGGGCTGGCTGGACGGCCCCGGTGCGGAAGCCGCAGCAGCCGCATATGTGGCCGCCCTCGGGCCCGAGAGCGCCTTGTTTGCCGCCAAGGGGGGGCGCAGAACAATGCCCTCCAGGACGGAGAACCGCGCCTGAAAGGCAGCCAGCTCCTGCCGAACCAGGTTCAGGACCTGGTTCTCCACCGGCACGGCCTGGCTTGGTCGCTGCTGGCCATTTTGGGGCACCTCGCGAGAGCCGGACTCACGCAGACTGGCCAAGTCTGCTCGGAGCTTCCTGTTCTCCTCTTGGAGAAGCTCCGTGGCGGCCGTCAGTCGAGCGACCTCCGCCCGCAGTTTGGCCATGCTGTCTGGCGGGGGCCCCGCATATCTAGCCTCCGCTGCCGCCATGATAGAGGCGACCGCTGAGGGTATAGCCCTTTGCCTGGTGGAGGGCTTTTGCTTGTAGGAGACGGCCCTCAGCGCCGCCTCCACCTCCTTCGTAAGCCCGGCCTTACGCTCCGCTTCGGAGCCGCCGTCTGCACCCGCCTCGTTACCAGAGGAGCCCGAACGGGCCACGCCGTGACCGGCAGGCACCCCCGGGTGGCGCGCCACCGCGGCAAGCCGTGCCGACCTCTCGGTGGCAGAGAGGCCTCTCCCCTTGCCGCGGATCCCGCCACGCTTGCTGGTGGGGATCTTGCGAGCCGAAGCCAGCTCCCCCTCTGATGACGACTCTCGGTCGCCTCCCGGCCTGGACCGCTTGCGTAGGAACTCCCTGTTCCCCACAGCAGCCCCGGGCCTCCCGCGCCGGGAGCTCTCTGAGCCTCCCGCGCTCTCATCGCTGGATGCGGCGCCGGACTCCGATCCCTCTCCTCCCTTCCTTCGCCGTTATCGGCCGTTTTTTTTTTTGTGTAATCATCCATAATGTTCCCACGAGTATGGGGGAAATAAAAAGTCCATCTGAGCAGTGCCCCCTGTACCCAGATAAGCCATAGCCAGGCCCGGCAGTGGTTCGCACTAGAGACTGTTTTTCCATAGGAACCCGTCAGCCATACATCTCCTCGCGGTGCGCCGCCGCTTGAGATTCGGGGTAACTTTTTATAGAGGTTTTCTACCTCGTGGTCCGGGCGGTTAAGCCAAGACCCTCGGTCCCAATCGAAGCCGCGAGACGTGTTCCACGACACTTCGACGGTGGGATTACGATATCGACGGGGACAGTGAAGGACTGCGTCTTTCCCTGTCTGCTCGGAGGCAGGGTAAGTGCACACCGAGCCCGCCCTTGCTCCTCCGCTGTGCCCTCTGCTTTTCAGAGGGTCACACGGAGCAACGCCCCCCAGGTCCAAGATGGACACCTCCCATGTCAGAATATTAGCCATGGACAGTAACATTCCCCGAGGAATAAAAATCTCTTCCCATTCCTCGGGGAAGGATACTGCCCACGCCCAGGGTGCACCGGCCCAGCAGCTGCTATTCCCTCCAGACGTATCGAGAGGGACCGGCAGCCATCAAGCACACGTGGAGGAATTCTGACAACGTACCCCAATAAATATCCCTGAGCTCCATGTGATTTTCCATCGAAAAAAAATACTACCTTCCATCCCCTATTTAACTTCTTCAAGGGATGAGTTTTAGCCAGTAAGTAGATAAGATCTATGACTCATACAAAACAGTAATTATTGAAGTGATTTGATCCCAAGTAGTTTACTATAATCAGTTTATCTCTGAGTCACCAATATTTTGTTTCTTATCAGACCATTTTCAGACAAGGAATACTACAGCTGCGTACACCTGCAGTGTATAAAAAGGCTTGTAAAAATAAATTTGAGAGGCAAAGGCCTCACAGTGGCGTCAAATAGTGGACGCTATGTTGGATGTTAACTAAACATGTTGATATTTTTTGGCTAAATCTATAACAAAATATTTTTGTAGACACCGCCAAAATTAATGCATGTTTTGCAAGCGATTTTCAACTCTTCCGAGAAGAAAGAAAACTGATGACTTTTTTTTCGCATGAAAGGGTGACCCCTTAAATTGAAGGCAGTTGCAGTGTGAGTCATTGCTCAATGTTCGCGCCATTTCTTAAACGTCAAAACCGATTGCGGGTAGCTTCAAACAGGTGTCATCGTCGGTCGCTATCATCAGCACATCTTGAACTTTGGTAGTCAAGTAACCGAGGTAAGTCGAAAGTTTTTTTCTTTATTGAGAATTAGCTGTTGCCCGTGACTTCTGTCCCCGTGAAATTATTATAAAATATTACTTCCATATTTGAATCGGGTTTTATTAACAACTTCAAGAGTTTTAATTTTTTTTGCACAGAACCTTAATCCTTTTCTAAAATAAAAGTAACTTAGGTTACTCCTTATAATATCAGCTATCTGCCAGTAAAAGTCCCGTCAAAATCGGTCTCGCCGTTTTTGATATTAGCAGAAACAAACAGACGGACAGACAGGCAGACAAAAATAAAACAAAATTTGTTATAAGTACCGTATGTACTTTCATATGCGCGAGGAGCTCGTGGCTAAATAATAACAGCCGTTCGGGTCGATCTTTAGGTTAAGCCGCGCTTGCCTAGGTTGGTCTGTGGATGGGTGACCGCCCATTACATACCGAGTTTCCTCCGTGCCTCGGAAAGCACGTTAAGCCGTTGGTCCCGGGTGTCATTTGTAGACCTTTGACAGTCGTTAGGTTGTCAGTGGCTTAAAAATCTGACAACCAGTCTTACCAAGGGGTATCGTATAACCCAATACTAACTGGGTTGTGGAGGTCAGATAGGCAGTCGCTCAATGTAAAATACTGGTATTCAGCTGCATCCGGTTAGACTGAAAGCCGACCCCAATATACTAGTTGGGAAAAGGCTAGGCAGATGATGATGTACTTTCATATGCATTCAAAAAACGGTTATTTTGAAATTCAATAAATACTTCAATTTCATTTATTTGTATAGATAAAGTGCAATGTAACAATAATTTTGGGCTAGCACTGTGTACTTACTAGATAGATAAATAGGAAAAAATAGGGGAATTTCATCAAAATACTAACAAATTAATTTGAAGAAGAGTACAGGCGTACCTTTTGCGTTTCTGTTTTTTTTTTAATCGCAGATATTCCGATACACGTCAATCAAAGGTCATTGTCAAAATGACGTTTTTCGAACACTGCTGATCTGATCTACCATGTTTTTTTTTTTTTTTAAAAAGACGTTGCCCCACTCTAGCAATTTCTCCTGTATCGTGAGTGCGTCTACAAACATTTAAATTCACATACACAAACAGCCAGACCCGGAACAACTACCTGTAAGCCATACAAATATTTGTTCCGTGCGGGAATCGAACCCGCGACACGAAGCGCAACAGTCAATCGCTCAGCCACTGCGCCAACAGTGCCGTCAAAATGTTTAATTTTTATGTTGTGTTGCTCTCCTTGACCAAGTTAATTTGAATCTACATTGAAACGAAGTTAAATTAAAGAAAATTAATAATATAAAATGGTTACTGTATTATATAGCGATATTTACTTATAGTGTACTTAGTGCTAGCCCAGGCTCCATACATTTTTGGAACATCTTTTTTAATTTAAAAGTTTCAGTGAACAATTACGTTACGGCTCGTCTTAATTATGACAATCGCTGCTTTCATTCCAAATAATCGAATATCAATATCAGAAGTATGAAGTATCATATACATCATTATATTATCATATATTACCCCTAACGAACCGTCTGACTCTGTTTTGCTATTTAAGAGAGTGCATTCTAAATTTCTGAAAGATGCGCAACAACGCACATAACTTTGAAATAATGGGTGTAAAAGTACTCTTAGCCTGTCTGAACGGCACTTGTCCTCCCCGTCATCGTCATTGCGATATTTTTTTGTTTCAGACCATATCTGGGAATGGAAATATTGAGGGTTAAAGTTCCAACTTTTTCACAAGTTTTTTTTAATTACATACAATTTTTTAATGTTATAACTTTACTTTAAATACCTTCACGACCCCTGTACTATTCAATGCATGCAGCAACACAATATTTTGAGTGCGTTACATTGCGTCCTACCCTAAAATATGATTTTTTATTCCAAAAAACAGAGTCGGTTCCCATCAATATTTTTTACACAGAGTAGTTTGATGTACAGAATGCTTGGTTGGCGGCTTTATAAAGGGTTCGTTTAACCTTCTATTTCACTGTTATCTACGGGGTGGAAACCGACGCGTAAACGGTTACCAGGAATTCAGTACATCATACTGAGCAACCCCAAATAAAAAAATTTCATCGGTTATTAAAAAAATCAGCTGTTCCATACATTTTGACCGTGTTGGTATTGCACCTTTGTAGGAAACAGCTTTTTTTTTTTTCTTAGCTCAGAATGTTGTACTGAATACGTGGTAACCGTTTTCGCGATGGTGTCCTTTCCACCCTGTATACATCTTCAGTACAAATAAATAAAATTGAAGTGTCTGTTTGTAATTTCAAAATATCAGCTTTATACAGAATTTATATGAAATTTTATGCATTAATTATAATATAACAAAAAATCTTTTTTTTATTTTTTGAGTGTCTGCCTGTCTGTTGGTTCCGGCTAATCTCCAAAACGACTGGACCTATTTTAACGGAACTTTTACTGGCAGATGGCTGATGTTATAAGGAGTAACAAAGAAATAGGGTTCCTTGCAAAACAATTAAAAACCTTTGAAATTGTTTGACAAAATCCAATTCAAATAAGTTATAATAATTTTACGCAGACGAAGGTCGCTGGCAACAGCTAATAAATAAATAGATTAATCCCGATAACATGCGTATCGATATAACTCGAATTACGAATCGAATGCACGATCATACTCGAAGATTGTGCAGCCGACACTAGTCAGCTATCCAGCCGTCTGTCGGTAGTCTATCCAGCCGTCTGTCGGTAGTCTAACCAGCCATCTGTCGGTAGTCTAACCAGCCGTCTGTCGGTCTTCTATCCAGCCGTCTGTCAGTCTTCTACCCAACCGTCTATCGTTCGTTTATGCAGCCGTCTGTCGATCGTCTATCCAGACGTCTGTCGGTAGTCTAACCAGCCGTCTGTCGGTCTCCTATCCAACCGTCTGTCGGTCGTCTATCCAGCCGTCTGTCGGTCGTCTATCCGTTTCATTGTTTAAAAACGTATCCAACAGACTGTTGGTCGTCTATCCAGCCGGCGATTGTCGGATGCTTAGCTTAAGCTACACAAACACTGACCAAAGCTTTGCTTTGCACCTAAAGCCTAGTGTCTCAACATCTGGTTACTTGCTAGGATATATGGTGACCACACTGAGAGGCGACTAGCAAAGGTGCCAACCGCACTGTGAAAATTCTAGAACATTCCTTTCACTTCCACTCGCAAGGTAACTCACAAGGCTCTAGGCGCAAAGCAAGGCACCTGTTAGTGCCCTCCTGGTGTCGGCTGCGTGGCTTCAAATGTTGGTTGTCAAGCTTGCGTTATAGGTTGTTAAACTGACAAATTTCTGTTGCTGAGCGGACCTACGTCGGCTAACTAGTTGACAAATGCCGCAAACGTGGCTGACAAATACATAGCTGGCAGATATCAGCTACATAGCTGGTGGAAGTCAGCTACAGAGCTCACGGATGTCAGCTGCAGCATCAGTACCGCATTTGCTGCCAAAACTGTAAGCTTATGTAATATTTTGAAATATGATTTATTCTAACACAATAATTTTGTTGTTTCAGAACATGGAACGTGCAACGCTAGGTGAACTAGCCTCATGGGAACCACCTCCCGATGAGATTGCCTATTATGGTAGGTTTATGAGCGTCATAGACGAATTCTACCCAGACGACTGGAGAAGCTGGGAAGTGAATAACATCTCATATGAAGATCTGTTTGGCGATAGAATCTCGTCAGACGAAGAAAATCGATTGCGTTTTGCAGTTCCAACAATTCATTTGGCATACGCCTTTAGTGAAGGACCACCGTCCTTAAGCGAACGCAGGTACAAACGCATCAAAAGACAGTTGATTACGTGGCCACTTGGCAGAGCAATCATATACAGCCCTTTTGCCACAATGAAGAAAATTCACACATCCGATGCTGGGAACAGATTCTCAGAAGTGCTTTCAGAACTAAAAGCTCAATTAATATCTCGTGCAGAAGCAGCCAAAATTCTCCAAACCACACAAAGGAAATTCCGATCTCCGTTTACAATGCCATCAACTAGCCAGAAACGGACGTTTAGCTCAGAACCTATTCCGTACAAAAAGCCTCGCAATGAAGATTGTGAAACCTTTACTAATTTCATGAAGCAACAAAATGTCATGCTCGAGAAGCTGTGTCGACTTTCTGAAGACCAAAATAAAACGATCAGACTGGTTTATGAAAAAATATCCAAGAAATCTGAATGTTTTGATTCATGTGATGAAAGAAACTGGTGTGCACCTTCTGATAACCAAGAAGTACATGAGGAAACTGCTAGAGACCTAGAAAGTCCTACAAATGAACTAGTTGAAGATTCTGCTAACGTACCTGTTACAACAGAAACCGAAGCAACATTGAACGTTGCCGAAGATGGTCTAGTAAAACAAGGAATTGCTTGCCAACGTCTAGGAACAGACGGTTGGCAGAATATTTGTTACGCAGAGGGACAGAAAAAGTTTCAAGCTACTCCTGTATTCACGAACCTTAAAGTCAACAACAGTCTAGCTAAAGTCACTCCATCTTGGCAACTTGTCACAGTTTTAGAGAAAATGGATCTTAGTTTAGGGGCCATAACTCACGGATTACTGCAACAGCGAAGGGAGTTTCAAGAAATCTATCAAAAAGCCACATTGGAAGTTAAATCGGTTATAAGTAAATACTTTTTGTCTTCCGGATCATCGTTTCGTCAAACTTCGGACAGCCTACTCCAGTACACTTGTGGGAAGAGAGCAGAAATCATTCATCAACGACGAAGCTTGTACAAACCATCTATTCAAAATTTGCAAGAACTTTTGCATAGGATCCCTCCATCATCCACACATTTGTTCGCCGAACCTAAACTCTCTGAACTCCTAAAAGAACAAGGAGATATCAACAAAATCTTCTCTGACAAATATGAGTGTAAACAGGGAAGAAAATATCCTTCCCAACGATCAGAGGTTAGTGAAAAACCACAATCCTCGGAAACCTTTAAGGTCCCAGACAGACCAATTTATAATAATAGACGAACAAGAAACGCTCTCAAGCAAAGAACCTTGACTTGATGAAAATTTAATTCTAATTTTTAAGCTGGTCATGCGGCTGGTAAAATATTAATATAACATCAAGCCTGTTTCCCTTGTAGGGTTATGCCGAAGTGACCTATAATAGTACACCCACATTTTGGGTGTAAATATCAAACTTAGTCATTCCACGCAAACATTTTTGCAGGGGCATACTTATTTTTGTTGGAGTGAAAAAACACGTGTTTCGATAGGACTCAATGTAACGCACTCAAAACATTGTGCTGATGGATGCATTGAATAGTACGGGGGTTGTACAGGTATTTAAAGTAAAGTTATAACACCAAAAACTTTATTTAAAATAAAATATGAAAAAGTTTGAACTTTGGACCTTCAATATCTCCGTAACTAGAAGGTTCCCAGGTATGGTCAAGAACAAAAAAAAACGCGATGAAAGGTAGAACAGGTGCCTTTCGGCTTCGATAAGGCTCTTTTTACACCCTTTATATTTACGTCCAATGTATTAGGGGGCGACTCTTTTGCCAAATAATATGGCACCAAATTATTGTGTAAAATATGGTGTTTTAACATGAAAATAGACCCTTTTTTATATCTATTATGGTTTGCCAAATAATACTCCTGCGTAATGCAGATTCTGCGTAAGATAAGATAAGATACGAAATGACGTCATTGTCAATTGGCTTAGCAACGGTGCCATAGATTTTTGAATTTATTACTGAGCAGCTAACTACGAAACACTACTGACCTTTCATTGTCAATTTACCTCTTTTTTTTTGCAGTGAACTTTATTTCAGTTGTCAAAAGGTTTATATTAAAGGTAATGTAACTGTGGAAGGACTGGAAGATGACTTTCTTATAGTCATTTACTACAACCAGACACTTGATCAGCAAGGCCAACAGATCATTTAAAAATCTTCGAATTACTTAAAGTACAAATTATTATTAAACAATAATTTATTATGAATTTATGCATTTATTGTCACTGTAATCACTATTTAGTTAAGAAATAATTGATTCATTATAACTACAAACCTAGTGACTTCTAGAAAAATGGGAGTGTGATTACTGATTATTGATTATTGTTATCTCCATCGAGTTTTTTAGATACTAAATTATTTTAAGCATGTTTGTAATCCAAAGAGAATTAATCACCATTAAATAAATGCAATTTTATTATCAACTTAATATTTTTACATAATGACACATAACATCATTCCTGTAATTCTTTTAAGGTTAGGCAGAGGTAAACCGCATATCAATGTAATAGGGGGCGCGCCTATTGCCACCAACCAGGAAAAAAATCAGAATGCTACTCAGAAATTGCTGATAGAAAAACCGAATAATACTTTGGCCGACCTGGAAATCGAACCCAGGGTCTCATACTCAGCAGTCGCGCTTAGCAGAATTGAAGCCAAAATATACCTACACACAGTAATGTCTTGCATGAACTTTATCAATAAGTACTACCTACTTACTGCTTAAAGTTTTAAGTGCGTCATACACGAGTCACACTCGTGACGAACTTAATACTTTTTCACACCTGAATGAAGCACTTCATGAAATCCTAAAAATAATGTCCATTACTGACACCTGACATAACTGTCGTGTTTTGATACCAAAAATAGAATTATTTTATCTATGAATCACCACTGTTTATATTTACTGTGCAACTTTACATACAAGGAAAAATAAATTATATTTTCACCTGTTATATTTTATTATGTAAACTTTATCTAACACCTGGCCGATAAGATGATTCCATAATACATATTATATAAGTAAAATTTAGTCATATATTGTTAGGTAATTGTTTTGTGTGTTCCAAATAGTTTACCTATTCTTATATAACAACAATTATGGGTAAACTTTTTAAAACGAGTAAATAGAACAGAATATTTTACTAACAGTTATGACAATTTTAGTTTTTTTTTATAATATAATTTTTAATGCCATTCAAGTATTTTTTTTCTTGAATTGCAAATTTTATTTTTCGTTAAATAGTATTTTTAAACTTCGATGTTTAATAGGATATAAAATAATGTAATACATAGTTATTAAATAAATAAGTTATAAACAATGCTTATGAACTTATGTTCCAAAACTCAAAGTATTATTTTCAACATTATTTAATTCGATAAGTATTAGCAAGAAAGTTGTATAAATACACTCCATAACTCATAAATAACACATGGATTTATACCAAATACAGCTAAGACTAGAATCGATTTTGATTGTTTTATGTAGCGACAAGGAAATTATTATTAAACAAATTGAATAAAAGGATTATTTTTAATTAACAGATAATATTTCCTGACTTTTAGCTACCTTGAACTTGATCCATGGGACTTATTTACTGGCCAAAGTTTTTAGTTTACCACGAGTATGACAGCATAAAGCACTAATTCCTAAAAATTATATCTATTAGGTACTCACAACTGACTTAACTGTCGAGGTTTGATAAAAAAAATAGAACACCTTTATCTATGAATCACCAATGTTTACATTTTATATGTCACTCACCACAGAACATTACATATGAGGAAAATGTATTTCACCAGATAAAGATCAGGTGCCTAATCAACTGCTTTGTGTGCTTTCCGAAGTCCGTGTCTCGGGTATCATGTCTCGAACTTCGTAACTACGGACTGCTCCTGAGAATATCTTAATGAAAAGCGCATAACACCTTACCTTAAGTACCTATTTACTGGCAAAACTTAATAAAAGGCCCATATGATAATTGACAGCCTGTCGAAATATTCGCGCCCCACGCAAATCAGAGTTCTGTTTCAGCAATCAAATAATTTAGCTTCAGAAGTCGGTAAGACTTCTGATGCTAAATTATAGATACTATTTATTTGCCGTAACTTCGTAGTAGTAAGTAGCATGTGGATAATTCCTCCCTCAAATTTAACAGTTAACTGCAGCCAAAAAAGTAATCTACATATTTTTTTTAAACTAGTCAAAACGGCGGTTAGATACTAAAATGGTAGACTGAAATCAATTTATCTAAAAGTCACCAATGTTTACATATTGTAACTAACTCGATGACACATCGCCATCTGCAATACCTAAGTATTACGCATGAAACATTTTGTGTCTGGCTAGGTTTTATCATTAGGTTCATCAATATGATTCACAGCCTTCAATATCAGACTTCTGGGAATACCATCTGTGGCATGCGTTCAAAAATTATATCTATTGTTATCGAATTAATAAAAACCCGGCCAAGTGCGAGTCGTACTCACACGCACTCAGGGTTCCGTAGCACCAAACAATATAATAAAAATATTTTGGAGTCTGAAAGTGACGCCGGTGACTGAAAAGTTGTGTGATAATCGGTTGTCGTGGTATGGGCATGTGATGCGGAGGAATGAGGAAAATGTCGTGAGGAAAGTTTTGAGATGAATGTGAATGGGTATATGAGTAGACCAAAGAAAGTTGGATGGACTGTGTAAAGAATGAAATGGCAAGAAAGGAGATGTCTGATGAGTTGACGAGTAATAGTAGAGAAGTATGGAAGAAAAAGACATGCTGCGCCGACCCCAAATGAATTGGGATAAGGGCAAGAGAATGATGAGGATGATGATTTTGAAGGCTCATTCATTTATTGTATTGTATGAATGTATTCAACAGCAAAACTAAATTTGTTTCTCATAGTATGTTAATGAAAAAAAAAATGAGAAACGCTACTGCTGCACTTTGATGAAAAATTCCCATATCTCAAAAACTAAACATCAAATCTTATTCGAACTAATTTTCGTTGAAAGTTTTTTTTACGTACTACAATCCTATATTTATTCAGAATTTTCCTCCTCTCACTTTAAAAATTAGGGGGGGGGACACATTTTACCACTTTGGAAGTGTCTATCTTTCAAACGATTGATTTCGAGAAAAAATGGTTTATGAAACCTCAATATCATTTTTAAGACCTATCTATAGACCCGCACGTTATAGGCTTTTTTAATTTTTATTTTTTTAGTTTCAGTTCCATGTATTTATTTTTGTATAAAATCCTTAAGTGGTTTATAGAATACATATACCTACCAATTTCCAACTGTGTAGTCCTAATAGTTTCGGAATAAAATGGCTGTGAAATACGAACGGACAGACAGTCATGACGAATCTATAAGGGTTCCGTTTTCTGCCATTCGGCTACGGAACCCTAAAAACAGGTGGGAGTTATTATTCAGTCATGTTTAGTGATTTGGTTAATATAATTTTTTCCTTATTTGATAATTATTTACCAGACGTGTGCCCATTTGTCTTTTTTTTTCTTATGCATTTAATTCTCACGCTACAATTAGGTATATTTCTCCATTACCCTTGGTTAACTGTTAGGGAATGCTTAGGCCATAATGTGTACATTCTTAGTTGCAGAAATAATAAGCAAATCAAACTTCCTAGTGCTTCCTAGTGCAACACGAGCCCTTTAAGAAAAAAAAGTTGCCCAACACTCAAACATCTCCTGTATCGTGGGTGTGTTTACAAATAGTCAGACCCGACAACTACCGGTTATAGGCCATACAAATATTTTTTTATCCATTTTGTGAATAAACATTGTTAAATATCTCCCTTTTTGTTATTGTTCCTTCTTTATCGTATGGTTAGTGCCTAACCTAATGTCAGAGTTTTTATGACGCCCATGGGCCTCTGCCTTGACTTTTTTAAATTGAATGGGGAAAAATGTATCTAGCGGACTGTTTCGTTTTAGGAAAAAAAATGAATTTTGGGGAAAATTCAGAAACTTGATCTAGAAACCTTGCTGTCGCCCTAGAGTGGACCTATCTACTTTTTATCAACCTTTAGTGACTACGTGAACGTTTCACTTATCTCCGTTACTCATGAACAATAATATCATGTTTGATTCCAAACCCCATAGACTTCTTTGATATACAAACAGTCATATATAACGAACACACAAAGTAAAGCTTACTATAATACGCCCACATTTTCAGGGAAACTTTCGGTTGCTAACGGCATTACCCTACATTCGCACTACTTAAAATTCCGAGTGAAGATAGCAAGTACCACAAACTACTTTATATAAGTTAAGTTCACAAGCGCCTTTGTACCTATTTCGGCTCACATGTGTAGTGTCTCTGGTATTGAAATATCAAGTAGGTATATTGTAGTTTTAGGACCATTTATTTCAATGTTACATGTATTTAATCAATCCCCAAATAGGTACTAAAAAACCCATTTCGATTTACTAAAAATATAACGTGACACGCCAAGGTAAGCTTCATTCTGTGAACCTCTAATAATTTTCACTTAGGTTACCTAAAATTGGCAAATCGATACGCTAATATACTATATCATCTTTTGTGATGAGTCCTAGCTTAAAAACAGCGTCCATCTTAGTGGATGCTGCCGCTGCACTACTGCACTCGAAACGGTAAAGGAAAACATATCGTGAACAACGCGAACGAAGGTCGCGGGCAATAGCTAGTAATATCATAAGTACCTGTTGTTACCATCACTTGAAACTAATCATTAAACACTTCTGGGTGGCCACTTCACACTTGTCGGCTTTCCATTTTTGGCTATTAAAGTCTTCCACGACTTAAGACCATTAGAAAAACTCGACAACAACTGTTGGGCCGTAGCCCACCGACATCACCCTCGTCTTGTCGGAGGATCCTTCCTTTTCTATGGTCGATAAAGAACTTTACACTCAGATCTTCATTCGCCTAGTTTAGGCGTAGTCGTGTCGATAATTTCCCTTTTTTTAAATAAATTTGTTTTGACCAGAACTCTGCTACCTCGACGGCGTTGATGGCCTCGGACAGGTCCTTCGAAGTGCACTTGAAACCACACATAGTACAGGGCAGGAGGTGAGCCATAGTTTCCGTTGAGGCACCGCAGTCACACATGGCTTCATCGGAATACCCACACCGGACCACGTTGTTTCTGCAGCTGCCCACCTGGCTTCGCAATCGGTTTAGGGTTTTCCATGGGCCACGGTAGTAGGTGTCCCAATGGGAGCCTTTCTGCAACTTCGACACTCCTAAAAACAGGGTGTAAAGTTAACTTTAACAACGCGATTCAGAATTTTGAGGTCAGTTCTTCATTTGTGTCATAGATGGCGCTGTAGTACTTTTGTAGTGATCATCATCAAAGCAAATGAAAAAGGGCATTATTAGATCATGCATTTATGATTACTGACGTGTTCCTTCAAACTTGCACTTATTTATTTATTTATTTATTTAACACTTCAAGCACATAAGTACAGAGGCGGACTTAATGCCATAGGCATTTTCTACCAGTCAACCTTTGGGTGATGCAAAGACAAGCAGTGGTAGGTGTAAATCTGAAAATAATTTTAAATAATAATAAGATTAACTACAAGGATATATAAAATACTATAAATATATATCAAATACTATAAATATATATCAAAATTTAAATTAATGTAAATAAACATTTCCACGAATATACCAAAATAAAAACACAAACCATGGGGAAAACATTACCGTTGTGACGAAACTGCCAGCTTCTTCCGAATGTACTCACGAACTTTAATTTTAAAAGATAAGCGATTGGTTGCCATCCTGATTTCCTGGGGAAGCGCATTCCACAGAGAAATAGACTGGACAAAGAAAGATCGGTGAATGAAATCAGTGCGGTGAGAGGGACATTGAAGCATACGGTTTTGCGATGATCGCAGGCTCCTATTATGGTTGGCACAAATATACTGAAAGTGGGGAGCAAGGTAACTAGGGGAAGTGGGAGAAACAAGAAAAGAAAACAAGGTGGTAAGCGCCCTTTGCTCCCTACGCTGACGTATGGGCAACCACTTAAGAAGAGTCCGGTGTTCGGAGACATGATCATATTTACGCAAATTGAAAACGAATCGAATGCAGTTATTTAGAAGACGGTCAAGTTTGTCGAGGAGATCCGCATTCAGGTCAAAGTAGCACACGTCACCGTAATCGATGATAGGAAAAATTAAGGACTGTACAAGCATTGTTTTCGTATTTGAGGGTAAAAAGTTTCTCAAGCGGTCCAAAGCCCGCAACGAACCAGTAACCTTCTGACTGACACGAGCAACTTGAGTATGCCATTTCATAGAGCTATCGATATGCAAGCCAAGATCCTTGACCTCAGTACTAAAAGGAACGACCGTACCGTCGAAAAGAACTGGTGGCAAGGTTGTGCCATTCAACTTGCATAGACTGCGAGAGCTGCCAATGATGATCGCCTGACATTTATTAGGATTTACTGCCACACCAAATTTATCGGACCAGGTATTTATTGCTATCAGGTCCCGATTTAAATTGTCGATCAGATCTCGAATTTCGTCAACCCTCCCCTGACAGTACAACTGCAAGTCATCGGCATACAGATGATACGCACACTGAAGCTCAGAAGTAAGGAGATTAATAAAAATAGAAAACAGAAGAGGAGAAAGAATACCGCCTTGAGGAACACCAGTCTCCAAATCACACCAACATGATGAGGAATTCCCAACATGAACTGACTGCTGGCGTTCCTGAAGGTAACTTAACTATTACATACTCGGTAATCGTCATTACTCATTAATAACAAGTTCGATCCTAAATATTATTTCACTGCAATCAGTTTATCTATGCGTCATCAATGTTTATATTTGCGCGTAACTTGTGACTCATCAGACCTCCAAAAGCAAGAATATTACTCTACGTTTTCCTTCCTCCTTGTAATATTTCGTAGGGTCTGTTTTCATTAATTCATATTTTAAAGAAATAAAAAACCAGAGTGTTTGCGAGTCGGGCTATTCTTTGCAACAAGACGTTTTTGAATCGGACGTTCTGCGGCAGAAGACTGACATGATCAGATATCTGAACGCGTAGCGTTTATTTGCCTAATCTTCAAGAAAGTAACATGTAGATAACAGCTTTATTTCGAAACTTAAAAATTAATCCGGGATTTCAAAAAAATGTATGATTTTTAAGTTCTGAAATAAAGCTGTTTGATTAGATGGAGGTATTATCCTTACCTCATCATCTGCCTAGCCTTTTCCCAACTATGTAGAGGTCGGCTTCCAGTCTAACCGGATGCAGCTGAATATCAGTAATTTCACTGAGCGACTGCCTAAAGAATAGTTTTGCGATACTTGCATTTATGTACATATTATGTTTTTGTTGGGATTTGTTTGTGTAGTACCGTCGCGACGCGGTGACATGGCATGCTAAAAGCAATTTCTTTATTTTTTCTGCCGTCGCTGGCGCAATACGCTTGTCGTTGAGCGGGTAGCTCTCGAGTACGACGAAAACCGATTCGGGAAAAAAGTCTGAAAGTTCAGTAAAACCCATGTTAATTTAAAAATTTCCCGTGCCGACTTAATTCACGATTGAGTTTGGGTCACTCTCCCCAAGGGGGGTAATTAGTCATTAAACTTCCTTGGGTTCGAAGCCACTGATGTTTGTACTAAGTTATTTCTGCACTCGAAATACACCCTTAGGGTCTATAATAAAGGTGGATTTGGAAGGGTTTGTGTAAAACTGCCAAGTTTTGAGTGGCCACCGTTCTGCGTTAAATTAGTAATTAGTAGATTTAGACTTTTAAGATTGGAATTATGAATAATTATTACGTTGTGTACATTTTTATGATAACATTTCATTTTAGCGAATAGAATCGTTTCAAAGATTACTAAGCCAGAAGTCTTTCAGAAGAATAATAATTATGGTCATGGAAAAATGTTGTCTTGTACTTAGTTTCAATGAAAACAATTCAACGTACATGAGGGCCTAGACAATAACACAAATGACAATGGTTTTTCGTATTTCTACGGTAGTAAAATTTGACAGCTGTCATAAATGACAGCTGTCAATTTTTTTTTGTGTTTTCTCTGCTTCGTTATCGGTGAGAGAATGTCATTTTGTCCAAGCTCTCTGTTTCTGCCCGCGGCTTCACCCGCGTGGCCTTCATGAAACAAATGACATTTTAGTATTTCAGAAACAATCATTATAAGCGCTCTCACTCCCCCTCTTTACCTCTGTTGTGGGATGATTTTGGAAAAACTGTGATACACGTGTCTCATAATTTTATTTGAAGAGTGTGTACACCAATTTTCGAGTCAATCGACCCAGACAATATAAAGTTTCACAGAAAATTCAACCCCCCACTTCACCTATTTAGGGGTGGAATTTCGAAAAATGCTTTCTTAGTGGATACTAACTTCACTAAGAATTCACCCAGTCTCTAGGACCAGCGGCTAGGGCTGTGCGTTGATATTTATTTCTTTTTTTTATATTTTTTTTTTGTGTTTTTTGTGAGTTTTTCTTTATTAAATTGTTTTTTATTTATCTGTCTGTCAGTCAGGACTTTGAATTTTGTATGTATAGATAGATACAGACATATTATTTTTAAAAATGAATTTATGCTCCTGTAAAAAACGTCATTCATATTCTTAAGCATTTCCATAAGTAAAAAAAAATATATTGACACCACGTTCCACCATGATATATTTTTCGCCTTTTTTAATCATCTTCCATTATGTACTAATTACCTTAATGATTCCATAATAATCCAATCAGTCTGAAGACACCTACCCTATTACTTACACCCCTATACTTAATAGAGTCAGGTGGTACTTAGAGGGGGATCCATGGATAATTAATGGTTTTTGAGGGAGGGAACCCTTCAACAGCCCTCTGGTCTTTCATGAGAGAGGGTGCTTTTCCCCAAATATCATAGATTTTGGGGGGTATAATTAACGTTTCTCCCGTATCAATTACGGTGTGTATGCGAGAATGCATCTGGCACTTCATGACAAGCATTGATCACCATATATAGGTTAGGTTAGGTTACACAATTGCTTATTTCATAAAAGTTGGTAAAAAAAAAGAGTTAAAAGTAAAATGGTAAAAAGCATCTATGCACGGTTCACATGAGTTTTTCCCTTAATTTTCTTAAATAAGAGATAAATTATTTATTTATTTAAAGTTAAAGTCTCATTGTGAATTGTGATTTTATAAACAAGTAAAAGAATAAAAGCAAAAAAACTGTTGAGTATGTATCAAAACTGTGCACGCACGTGGTTGTGGGTTCAAATCCGAGCAAATAACAAAGTGACTTATTGAATTCATATGTACTTTCTAAGTTTATCTCGCATATCACTAACATCGGTGAAGGAGAACAACGTGAGGAAATCTGGACTTATAATTAATGTAAGTCTGAAATTGTCCACCAACCCGTCTTGAGCAAGCGTGGCCTTCTCCGTATAGGAAGAGCCTTTTCCCAGCAGTGGGACAGCAATAGGCTGGTATTATTATTATTGTATGCCCAAAGCAGAGCCATATGGGCTTGTTTTTAGGGACAGCCCTAACTTTCGTGTTCCTAATCAATATTATCGTAAACCAGTTTTTTCTTACAAATAGTCATCGTAACATCATATTGTCCAAACATTATCTTATCACAAATATTTCACTGATTATGGTACAATAATAGAATAGTTATATCAGTATTCGTTGTAGCAAAAACGTGGCAATAACAAACACGGCCCTTCGTTAGTGTAGTTGACATTTTCGTCCAGCCTAAGACAATATTATCAGAACAAATATCCAAATAAATGAAATATACAAACATTGTAATAATAGTACATGGGAAGAGATGATATATCGTATAGAAAAGCTATGTAATTTGTACTCACTGTGGACGCATTTGTGAGAGGTAGCAGTTTTAAGAGTAGGAAGAAATGGATGAGATGTATTCGCCTTAATAGAATATATTACTGTCTTGTAAGAACCCATACTGGTTATTCAAATAGTTCTAATAACAAAGCGTTCCTGACCGACCTCCTTTGTCGTAGTCGTAGCCTAGTTCTACGCTGTGTCGCTACGCCGTAGCCACGCTACGACATCGGCAACCAAGACCTCCATTGTTATTTATGACACACACTTGGTGACATTTTTGCTAATAATAAGTACATGAAGGTACCGTTATAGAATCAAATCTACACCAACGACTGAGATATTATACTGTATCTATTTTGTGTCTATATTGAACAAGACAAATTAAGAAATAGACTCATTCCTTACAGAAGAAAACTTCATCCATTTTGCTTATAATCTGCATATAAGCATAAGCATAAGCATAATCAGCCTATTAATGGTCGCACTGCTGGGACGCAGGCCTCCTCTCTATTAGAGGGATTGGGCTATAATCCACCACGCGGGCCCAGTGCAGGTTGGTAGATGTCACATGTCTTCGAATTGTTTGGTTCTAGGACATGCCGGTTTCCTCACGATGTTTTCCTTCACCGTTTTGAGAGCAGTGGTGATGAAATAACTTACACAAAGTAATGCGCTTGGCTGGGTTCGAACCCACAACTTACGGCTCGTAAGTCGGGGTCTCCACCACTGGGCCACCGCTGCTCTTCTTGTTATAAGCTGCACAAATGTTAAATCAGAATTCTGTCAGAATGAAACTTGTATTTAAATAAATTGGAAGAATTCTGTTCATAGACAAAATCAAGCAACAAAAAAAGTTGCCTTCTCCAATCTTCCTCGTCTCTGTACACGGACTCAAGTAAGTCAGGTTACACATGTTTAGTGATAAATGGTGTAACAATGGGGCTTCATTAGCGTCCCGAGACACATTAATTAATTCCACGTCACTGCCTACACTCAGATATGTTCCTACGGAACCCTCCGTCTTTTGCAGTGACATGTCGAAATAATCCGGGAAAAGAAATCGATTTGGTTGATATTGGAGATTTTTTTTCGAGGTATTTTTTTTGGGAGATGCTCGTGGCTAAATTAGTGCAGCCACAGGGGTCGATCTTCAAGGTTAAGCCGCACTTGCCTAGGTCAGTCCGTGGATGGGTTATATTACATACCGAGTTTCGTCTGTGCCTCGGAAACCATGTTAAATAGCATGTTATAGATATACAAATGACAGCCGGGACCAACAGTCTCGGCTGTCATTTGTAGATCACAACAGTCCCGGCTATCATTTATGGATCAATAACAGTATTTAACGGTAGTCAGCTCGAAAGCAGAAACACATCTATCTGTTAAGTTAAAAATTTGCGAAGTAATTAACAGTATAAAATATTAATTCATTCGATTACTTGCTCGTTACGTGCAATTATGACTTTCTAAAGGCTGGGAGTTTTTTACTGTCATAAGTCTCGGGGACTTTGGCTAGTTAGAATAAAAGTATTCTTATAGTATATCTACTTATAATTAGCCCTGTTATTTAACAAAAGTGTCCCTAAAGGATGGTGGAGGAAGGCCCTAGAACACCAACTCTTTGTTAATCGCCTTTGTTTTCACTAATAACATTTGTTTTCAATTTATTACTCCAACAAACAGTTGTAAAAACATTAATTTCAAGTTTTCAACTATAACCAAGTCGGACTGAGTAAGCATGAATATTACAATTTTAATTCACTCCTGAATTCGCGAGGCAAAACTTTAATTAAGAAATAATTTTAGAGACAAAACTGGACGCCATCTGCACGCGACTGTACTGATCCAATGTTTTAATATAAACTTAGAAATTTAATTAAATACTTCGTTTATAATATAATTGCTTCTGTAATAATCTGTTTTGAGAGCGATTGTACAGGACCTTTCTTTTCTGAACTTTGGATTATGCGACAATATTTTCAACTGTCTGACTTAGAAATTCCTGATGGAAAAACCCAATAACACTTTGCCCGACCTGGGAATCGAACCCAGGACCTCTTGCTCAGCGGTCGCACTTACGACCATTCGACCAATGTGGATCGACAATATTTTCAACTGTACCTTTGGTTTAGTGCTCGCAAACACAAGGTCTGTGGGTTCGATTCCCGGGTCCTGACAGCCCCAATCTGATATTTTTCCCCTATTTATGGCAACAGGCGGTCTTTATTATAGTTTACTTTAATATGATTTGCCAGGTAAGTACTTAGCTTGCGTAAACATGTGTGTGTAAAAAACAACTCTATTTATCCCGTCGAGAAAATTCGTGATTTCATTATTATGACTGCTTTTTTTTAGGTGATGGCCTGCAGTATATCCTTTCATGTGACTATACCTTTTCTGTTACACCCTGTATAAAGCAATACTTACAAAATAGCAATAACGACAAACTTTGTGAGGCAAAGAGACCAATATTACAGAATAAAATCCTGGGACTGAACCACATACTGTATTGTCAGGCAACCAGTACATAATATGCTAAACCACATAAACCACTGACCAACCACTGTTTTGTGGTTATCCGCGTTTTATACGTGACTGAACTGACCATAAATCCAAAACAACCTTGTACATTCAAGTATAAAATGTCTACCATGACATTGTATACTGCTCAATAATAACAGCCGCTTGGGTCTATCTTCAAATTTAAGCGCCTAGGTCGAGCCGTGGATGGGTGAACTTTCGTTACATGCCTAGTTTCCTACGTGACTTGGAAAGCACGTCATTAAGATTTTTTCGACTTTTCGTTACAGGAAGTCAGTGGGCCAAAAGTCTGACAACCAGTCTTACCAAGGGGTATCGCATTAGCTGCTACTAACTGGGTTGTGGAGGTCAGATAGGCAGTCGCTTTATGTAAAATATTGGTATTCAGCTGCATTTGAAGCCGACTGCTTCTGAGAAATTCGCAAAACGCTTTGCCCGACCCGGGAAGCGGACCCAGCACTACATACACCAACGAGGTATACAGACACAACCTATTACACAATCTCTTCCATTACTTAATATTGGATTAACAAAGGTATGACCAGCTATAATACCAAATACTATCAGGTACCCACTTGAGTCCGATAAAACTATTAATCTGTCACTAAACGCGTTATAAAATTAACCCAAACCCGAATATCTGCAATTCCAACGTTATGATTAAAACTCAGCACACAATACAGGTATAAATCAACAGAAGACCTTTTAACTCATTCAAATAAATTCAATTGAGAATTACTTGACTGACTAACAGCCAGTAAGTTACAATTTCACCAACTTACTTTTACACTGGGATATTCGAAGATAGAACTTGTGTAGCTAGAAATAAGGGTGGTGGAATATGAATGTGTAAAGTTGTAGGATTTATCCACGGATTAAGTCGAAATGGCTGAAGGAAATCGGCCAAACGGAAAGTATTAGATTATACACGAATCAATAAGAGCGCAGTTTGCTCCCCGGTTTCACAGTTAGGCAGACTTCAAGCTCGAATTAACATCAGTCTGTGATTAGGTGCCATTCCCAGCTATGGGGGCTTTTGTAAGCGGTTTCAAGTGCGTAAGTACAGAGGTATTTGTATGTGGGTGATTAGGGAGGGATTTGCCGCTTTTATTCACATTTTATCAGGTAAATACAATTTGAAGAATCTTTCAACGTTTTGAACAAAGGTTTAATGATCGGGAAGATTGAACACGTTCTTTGGTTTGTTAAGATTGCGTGAAGCCCGCTTGGTTTATTTTTGAACGGTAGAAAATGCCGAAGACATTAAGTCCGCCTTTGAACAGTTTGTACTTGTGCATAAAGTTTTAATAAATAATTAAATAGTGAAAGGCGATACGCCCGGGTGTTGCCACTGCGAGGATCGTCCGGAGGACACGGTGGAGCACACCGTGGAGGTCTGCCCCGCTTGGGCGGAGCACCGCCGTGTCCTCGTAGCGGCGATTGGCGGCGGCGATCTCTCGCGTCCGGCCTTGGTTCAAGCCATGGTCCGGAGCGAGAGGGAATGGGAAACCGTCACCTCCTTCTGCGAAGCAGTCATGCTAGTGAAGGAGGTGGCAGGACGTGAGAGGGAAAGAACCTCACGTCCCAGTCGCCGCGGGAGACGCCCTGGGCGTTGGGGGTCACGTGGTGGCTCCCGGCCACCGTAGGCGCGGGCCTGTGGACGGCGAGTTATTGGCCAGCTCGCCGTCCGGCCGTCTTATGACGACAGGCCGTGTCGACGGCGCGTTCGTGTTCCACGTGCGCCTCAAAGAGATGTCAGCAAATAAGTAGGGGTCCGCAAGGGCCGATGCCTGCCAGGGCTGCGGGACTGTTCGAAAGAGATACCGTGGCCCTGGAACAAAGAAGGAACATGGATGGGTTTTAGTCAGTACAAGTCTGACAATCCCTTCCGCTCCGCCCAGAGTGGGGGGGTCATTTGATGATTTCCCATCAAAAAAAAAAAAAAAAAAAAAAAAAAAAAAGAGGTGAATTTTCAAATAATTACGATTCCTCAGCGCTCTCTTTCGACAAGAAATGTTTCTAAACCCAGCAATACTGACCATTTTCTTTCAATAAATTTAAGACCGTAAGCGACTGACGATCGATCCTCGTTGGTCGCAAGAGCGATTGCTGAGAAAGACCCGGGAATTGAACCCTCATGGTGTTCAATTCCCGGGTCGGACAAATTGTTTTTAGGTTTATCCATCAGGAATTTCTCATGGAACCTGAATTGTGCCCAGTTGATGGCCATAGGCTCGCCCCCTATTACTTGAGACTTAAAACAGCTGTGCGAAATGTAGGTGTACTATAAGGTACACCTCTGCCTAACCCTTCGAGGATTACAAGCGTGATGTTATGAATTTAAGATTTCAGACAGTTGGAAGATGTTTTCCTGCAGGCTTTAAATTATAACATAACCCAAGCTACGAGACGTGATTTAGTTTTAATTTTTCGCCATAAAGCATATCATAATGATACTAATGACCTCCAGCTATCAAGCTATCTTTCAGCAAATTTTTATCAAAATCGATTCGATGAATCACCCGTAAAATTATTTCTTTGCTCACGATACACTTTTACAAATAAAACCATTTTAATCATCATTACGACGTTCGTAATTAATAATAATTAATAATGATAATAGATAACACAATTTTTAATATCATATAAATAATTTTATCACAACACAATTATTAGGTTTTTACCAGTCTTTAATAATCAATCATTTCAAGCCTCGATGCCTACTTTTATGGTGAATAAATATGTGTGTTCATTTAAAAGACAACAGGGGAACCCCCCTGTTGTCTTTTAAAAAGCAGGAGTCATTCCAGTGTGGGAAAGAGACAGAGCTATTCAGTTCGTCTAGTGCCATCTCTTTCCCACGCTGGAATTACTTCTGGTTTGAGACGTCATGGTAGGCCATCAGCTTCTGTTCGCATCTAAAAAAAATATATCCCATGGGAAAGAAGGGAAAGTACTGGGATAAAAAGAATCCTATGTCCATGTCATAGTCTATCCGTAAGCTAAATTCCATCAAATTACGTTCAGCCGTAAAAACGTGAAAAGAGAACTGACAAAAAGCTTCTTGAAAATTATTTGAACAAAATCATTTCACATTTCATCATACCGCTCCCCCCTCCAAATATAAATTTCTCAACGGCAATTTAAAAAAAACTGCTGTTTCCTACAAAAGTGCAATACCTACGGTCAAAATGTATGAAACAAAAAATTAATGAATACGTGGTAATCGTTTGTGCGTCTGTTCCTTTCACCTGATATATATCAGTTAGACAGAGTGCCATTTTATCAGAAAACGATGATGGGAAAGTCAAACATTACCCTCCTTTGCGCTGCGCATTCGGGTAAAAATACAATTGGATAAGCTACCGAACTGGATTGCGATGCGAGCGATTGATGAGGCCTTTGTCCAGCAGTGGGCTGCTGTCGGCTGAAGCTGCCGAAAAGATTATGTCAATCCTATTAAAGTCGATGCAGAAATACGAAATTCTGGGAAAACGATATTCACTTGTCTCGTATCCTCCAGCATATAAACAAAAGAAAGTCACTTTACAAACATATAATTTATCTACGTTCTCGTACAGAAGGCACACGGCAAATGCATTCCAAGTATTAAAACATATTAAAGACAAATAGAATAGCACAGAACTAAATTCGGAACGCGGCGGGTAACATTTGTGAAAACAAATTTAATAAACGCATTTTACTCCGACTTCCCCGAAATGCAACAAAGAAAGTCTGACTTTGTTAAATCCTGTTTTAAAACGGCGTCGTGTAAGGTGTAAGCGGTAGCGATATTATTATTTTTTAAGTTTTCTGCGACACCGAGTCGAACACGTTTTTCCTGAAAAAATTATGTCCCAAATGTTGAAATTCAATGTCCAAATAATCGTACTTCTGAGGACTTTAAAAACACCACTTATGCCGCGAATAACGTGGCTACCAACTCGAAAACAAGAAAAGACTGTGATTTTGATATCTATTCCCATAATTCGAGTGTTTTTTTTCAATAAGGATATGTCTTTTTTATACTTTAGATAAATGCTAACCTCGTAACAAAACATTATTACAAATCTGTGTGAACAATAATACTAGGCAAATCTAACACAATAAATAAAATTGCTATGAAACACCCACACAAAGAGATAGAGCGACTTATTATCAGAATTTTCCGTTATTTGCGGCTCAACTGCTTTCAATATTCACTAACTGTACCTGTAATTACAAAATGTTATCTAAACCATGAATTATCGGTTATTTTAGACTACTGTTACGTACTGTGTACAATACCATACCGTATACCATGTAGGCTAGCCAGTAACTCCAGGTATATATTTACAGTACAAGTATTTATTTTATATGTGTATATTTGTATGTATGTTTACTTTATATAGGTATAACTTTGTTTTAAGTTCTAATTTCAATTTTCCTGTTTTGTCTTTTCTACACACTGTGTCTACATTTACAATCCAACTTTCCTCTCGCAGGTCTGCTGGAAGAGATTTCGCATGAAATAAACAGTACCTCTGTGCTCTTGTATCTTAATGTTATGTCTTGTTGAGTATTTTGTGTGTACATAAATAAATAAATAAATAAATAATTCCAGTCAGCTGCATGATGAAACACGCAGAATTAAGATCTGCATCGAATCGGGATGAGATAGTAACGAGAAAAAACATACCCACTACCTACACAAAATATTTAATACCACAGAATCTCCCCTACTCGTAAGTTCCAAAAAAGAAATATATTCAAGATTTTACTTAGCCAATTCGTTTGCGTGATTAATATGTATACCCATGTCATTGCAGCTTTCCAGTAATAAGAGTCTCTGAACTAAGTCGCCGGCAAACAGGCAGACGGACATGGCGAAACTATAAAAGTTCCTTGTTGACTAGGTAACCCCTTAAAATGAGGTGAGGAGATGCTGATCTGGTGGAGTACTTTTACGTATGCTAGCCTTTATCTTAACTGAAGTAATCTGAGTACTCTGAGTAGACTACAGATTATGATTATAACGATGATTATGAAGACGGCCGTCAGAAAGTTGAAGGTTGCCTTCCAAAGCTTGCAGCATCCGGTTAGAGTGGAAGCCGACACCAACACACTTGGGAAAAGTTTAGGTAGATGAAACTAAAAAAGCTGTTCTTCTGTAATTATTTTCACATAATGTAATGGATGATTTCCACCAAACGGCTCGCATCGCATCGGGTCGGAACGGATTTTACAATCTGTGTACACAATATTTAAATTCTATATTACCAAGCCGCGCACAGCACCTTGACTGCGTGCGTCTTCCGCGACACGCGTTGGTAGCCGAAGGCATGCTGCGACGCGCGATCGGGTCTGTTCGGCTGCCGTCATATCCTACACGGTAGGAATCCGAATTTGACTAGGCGCAGAAACGAATACGATCGCAAAAGATTCTACGGAGCCGATCGTATGCGTCGACATCCTGCCGGTGGGCTGTCGCCTTATCCTTTCCGATCCGATGCGATGCGAGCTGTTTGGTGGAAATCATCCATTAGTACACCGACTAAAATAAACTGACATGGATACGATTACCAGAATTCTGATAATAATATGTGAACACTAACAGTGGTTGTATTCTGTGGTCAACGACATGATATCGTAACACATTCGTACAATTATAGTATTTGCTGTGGTTTACTAACGAAATCCAATATTCAGTTAGTTGTTGGTCGTGGTTCCTGGTTCTAGGTAAGTTTATAATGATTATTGAAATTTCCAAGAGTAATTTCAGAATTCGATTGGTGTGTTGTTCACTGATGTAGAACAAACAAGAAACAAGTGTTCTTCTATCGCGTGTGGTTAGTGCCTAACCTGGTGTCAGTGTTTTTATGCCACCCATGGGCTTCTGACTTGGCCTTACATGCTGACGAAAAATATCTCTCAGGCATGCTGGTTTCAGTGAACTGGATTGATCAGTTATATAAAATAGCAAAATTAAATTATACATGTTCGAGAGCTACCATCGATATTCTGACAAGATGCATGACACTGGATTTCGGTACCTACCTGCGCACTTTCGTAAACATACTTTCGAAGACCACGTTCACGACTCGACTTGCGTCAGAGATATGCGCGCACGACATTTGTTTTTGTCACGTGAGCACCATCACGTTCGCTCCGCAAATTGCGTCGTACTCGTTTGATGCAAATCGTTTCACCGTGTAGCTTATGACAAAGCAATAAACGCTTTCAATTTTCTCAAAAAGTATTCACAATAACAACAATCAAAAAACAACCCAAAACGCTCGAAGTTTATAACTTAAATGAAAAAAGTCCCCGAAGTTAGCACAAAGATTTAAAGTATTCATTATACGGGCTGCCGAGAGCTGATAGTTGTTCCTCGACCAGCCCTGGTACGCCTGGCGAATACACATCGCTACTTGGTGCGAGTGAAATAAGAGAAAGAAAATAATATTTATTCATTTAATTTGCAGTCAGTAATAACAGTAGACAGATAAAGCTCTTTATGTAGGACCTCATCCGGGGTAATACTACCACCATATTTTGTAGTTGAACATAAGGTGAGGGTTCGATTCCTGGGTCGGGCAAAGTGTTATTGAGCCCGGTTTTTGGCAATTTCGCCCTTTATTACATGGGACTTAAACATAACTGGCGAAATGTGGGTGTACTTGCAGGTACACCTCTGCCTAACTCTTCGGGGATTACAGGTGTGATGTTATGTATGTATGTATCATAAATTAAGCATATCTACTACAAAATACCCACCGGTCATAATCTAATCACGTTTCAGCGCGTGTGACGTCCTTTCAGCTTGGTGTATGACCTTTTCATATCTCGCTATATTTTATTCATGATTATTTAGGATTAGCTCTTGGTACAATCCAAGTGTGACTGTACTGACCGCTAATAAACACATACCTACTAATTAATTGTGATATTTGATAAAAAATTTGGTACATTAAGTACAGGGAGGTACTCGTAGCTGAATGATAACTGCCGCACGGGTCGATCTTCTAGGTAAAGCAACGCTTGCAAAAATCGGTCTGTGGATGAGTGACCATCAATTGGATACCGTGTTTCCTCCGTGTCTATGAAAGCACGCTAAGCCGCGGTCATTTGTAGATCATTGACAGTTGTTACCCAGTGGCCCAAAAGTCTTTCAACCAGTCTTACCAAGGGGTATCTTTTTACCCAGTACTAACTGGATTGTGGAGGTCAGTTAGCCAGTCGCTCCATGTAAAATACTGGTATTCAGCTGCATCTGGTTAGACTCGGAGCCGACCCCAATGGAAAAAGGTTAGGCAGATGTTGGGTAAATCTCTATCTAATATTATAAAGAGGTAGGTACAGTTTGTAAGTTTAGATGTAGGAGGTAATCTCCGGAACTACTGATTCGATTCCGAAAACTCTTCACTAATGGGAAGCTACATTGTCCCCGATAGGTGTCATGGATATATTTAAAACGCTTACGTCTTAATTTTCGACGTAACGGGAGCAAAGTCGCGGGAAAAAGCTAATTACTGATACAATTAGTACATAATTATGTCCCTTCAAGTACACAAGCCCTCAAATGTTATTATTCTTAGGATTATAAAGAGATTACTTTCGTAAGTTACTGCGTAGTACTAAAGTCCATTAAGCTGATAATTATGTAAAATATTTGTAAGATAAAACTATCGGTTATCATAACATGTGATTATGTATATTGCTCAATGATAGGCAGGAATTACAATGCACGTGAAAATGTTTTGCTTGATAATCGAACTGATGATGAAACAATATTTGAGAGAGATTCAGTGGCCATAATCTAGCGCAAAAACTAGCGAAAGCCAAATATAAAGCCATTATATGGAACACCCTTGCAAAACTTAAGGTGGAAGTGCCAGGGTAGCCCGCGAAATTCAAATTTTCTTACGTTTTTTGCAATTTGCAGGTCAGTTTCAGGCTATATGTGAAACAAAATATGATTTGCGACCGTAACACGTATGTAGTTAATAATAGTCAATACAACCCTTTTTTTTTCCGGATGGGAAATCATCAAATTGCCCCCCCCTCCCCACTCTGGGCGGAGCGGAAGGGAGTGTCAGACTTGTACTGACTAAAACCCATCCATGTTCCTTCTTTGCCCTTTGTGTTCCAGGGCCACGGTATCTCTTTCGAACAGTCCCGCAGCCCTGGCAGGCATCGGCCCTTGCGGACCCCGACTTATTTGCTGACATCTCTTTGAGGCGCACGTGGAACACGAACGCGCCGTCGACACGGCCTGTCGTCATAAGACGGCCGGACGGCGAGCTGGCCCATAACTCGCCGTCCACAGGCCCGACCAATACAACCCTCTATGTTCATTTAAACCCATTTAATGACAATTTCATGAAAAAAAAAATTTCGAGAAATTTCGAGAGCTGTGAGCAGGGTGCGATGGTCTAATTGGTTAAGACGTCCGATGTACTGAATCGGAAGGGAGCAGGTTCATACCTTGCTCGCACTAGAATTTTTATTTCCATGTCAAAACAGCTGTAGTTCCCTACGCAGGGTTTGCGTATAAAAATATTAAAAATTTCATGAAAAAGTCATTCAATGGGATTATATGAACTTAGAGGGCTGTATCGATGAGTTTAATGACTATAACTCTGTAAAACCATATTTGTTACGGTCGCGAATCATATCTTAATCAACACACAACCTGACACTGATCTGTAAATTGAAAAAAACGTAAGAAAATTTAAATTTCGCGGGCTGCTACCCTGGCGGTTCCACCTTAATTGTTTTTTGATTTTGAGACGATAAGGCGGTTCTCACACGACACCGCTCGATCTGGTATCTCGATATGGTAAGAAGGTGAAGCGGATCTCACGTCGTATCGTCATTTTTTTTGTCTAGTTCTCTATAGAAACATGAATAAAAAGCTCGTTTCTCACACGTACAGTCACGAGCACCAATATGTAAACATAAGTGTTTACAACTTTTAAAAGTGTTTTTCTCCTGTCGTTTTGATTAAAATTTCATATCGTTACGAACATAGTATTCTGGAACTCATATTTTATGAAAAAGATCCTATCTCCAAGTTACTTTTAAATTTTAACGATAATTGCTTTTTAATTTAGGCAAGTGTTTACATATTGGTGCTCGTGGCCTCGTGACTGTATACCGCCCGACCGCGCGGATAAGTGGCGCTCACCGCCTCCCCGCGCGGCGCACTGCCCATACATCCGCATGAGAATTGAGCTCGTTAAGTTCTGGGTTGATAGATAGTGGTACTTCATGTTCTTATTGAGTCCTGGACAAAAAAATATGATGATGATGTCCATTCCTCCTTTACTTCTTCTTCAAAAATGGGGTTTGAGGCAGTCATGCCGTACTGACCAGAGTTGAAGTAAACCATTTCTTTCCACAAATCACTCTGTTCCTCACAGAAGACAGTCTTTGTATAGACGATTTAATATTATAACCTTGGCAGTTGGCAGATTAGATATGAATCTAACATCAATTATAATAATACGATTGACGCAAATCTAAAATAATAGGTACTTATTCCCATAAATTTAATATCTTTGGCCTAAAGCTTTGCAATCTCCACGTCATCGGAGGCAGCGCAAAGGTCACTTTGGCTGCTTTTCTTGGGGCTCAGAGGGCATAGCAGATGGAGGAGCACATTACGTATACTTACTTACAGGTATAATTGTTGTTGCGGCTGTTTGTGTATGTGTGTTTAAATGTTTTTAAAAGCATCCACGATACAGGAGCATTTAATAGTGCGGGGCATCGTTTAAAAAAGAAAAATATATATACTGGTTTTTGCTTATTTTTCAGGATTTTTTTTGTAATAATTTGATAGCCTCGGCGTTTACCCTTGCTATAAGTTCATTTGCACGTCTCTGGGTCTCTTAGATTCAGAGATATTAGCATTTCATTGAACATACCCTACATAAGCCGATTAAAAAAAGAAAATAACTACCATTCGCGGGGTGTGGGGTTAGGAGTATTTATAAACGTGTTTTTGTCGATAGAAATGAGTGTATAATATGACCTTAGTCTCGGTAACCGGTAGCCTAACACACCAGTGGCGAAGGTTCCATAGAACTCGATTACTACCGGCTTCCATTTGAAAAATGGCACAGTCAGTATTCTATAGACAAATAATATAATCACATTAAAGATATGTACTCCGGCTTAACTCTTACAAAAATTGACCCTTCGCCACTGATAACACATTGTACCTATATTAGGCCGAAGCAAACATTTACAATATTTTTTGAACACTAGAACGGCCAAAGTGTGCATTGTTATTGTTAGGTACCAAAGTTAGCACCTACTTATCACTTATCAAGCGATTATCACGGAATAAAACATTTATGCCGCATTTGTTTTTATGTGTGGATTAGATAATATTGTGTAATTAGGGTAATTAATATAACTGTTTTCTTTTAAATATCCGGGTACTAATGCAGAGTCACTATGATAAAATTTCGGACGTAACACGGAGAAAGGTTTTGTGCTTCCAAAAGCCTTAACAGTATTGGGTAATGTAGCTTTAGAGGTATTAAGAACATGGTGTAAAGATCCTCAACCTCCTTAGTAAAGGGGGATGGACCCCCGACCAGACGGGAGTTGTGTCCGATGGGCTATAGCCCGAGGTTGTGCGATGCAGGATTGAAGTTCTTAATTTACGTCAAAAATGTTGCCGGACTTCTTTTGTCAATTTGATTGTGTTCGCCAGATAAGAAACATTAGCGTTTGCTTCGGAAATCGGAACCTTTTTCAAAGTATTAGTAAATAATAACAGCCGAACGGGTCGGTCTTCAAGGTTAAGCAGCGCTGACCGGGGCCAGTTTGTGGATGGTTGACCATCTATTACATAGTTTCCTCTGTGCCTCGGACAGCACGTTAAGCCGTTGGTCCCGGTTGTCATTAATAGATCTTTGACAGTTGTTAGAGAGTCAGTAGCCGAAAAAGTCTGACAACCAGTCTTACCAAGGGGTATCGTATTACCCGGTACTAACTGGGTTGTGGGGGTCAGATAGGCAGTCGCTCCATGTAAAATACTGGTATTCAGCTGCATCCGGTTAGACTGGAAGACGACAGATGATGAATTAGTTTAAGGACCATGTTACTAACCCCGTATGAGCCTCCGCTCGAAATAAAGTTTTTGAATTTGAATTTAACTACATTTTTAACCACAACTTATCGTAAAACACAAATGTTATAAGATTTTAAACTTTCATGGTTACTAAAATTATTATAACTAGAAAACAATAAACATGGTAAATATCCCGTCTTCTAGTATAATAACACAAATGTTGCTTAACTGGTTTTAAAAGAAGTCACGATGAGTATGCGCCTGTCTTTTTGTTCCTTATTTTTGTAGTGTTTTGTTTCATCTTCAATTCAGTGTCAGTAGACCTTCCGTATAGTGAGTTTGTTTAAAAAATATTTGTTTGAACTTCCCATCCGTGACAAAGTGTGAGTTACCTAAATACCTAGTAGTTAAGATTTTTATCTTTCTAGACAGACGTGATTGCTAAGTGAAGCAAATTGCAATAAGTAAATCGTTCGATTGTATAGTTAGGCTTGCAACTGTACCTACCTATATTTTTGTCGTCGTCAGAGTTCACATACACAAACTCATAGTAACCTAAGCCAGGTCACAGGTTTGTGACCCGCTTCTTGAGCGAAATCTGGTTATCATTTCTCATGTTTATGTTATGTAGGTATATTCCATGTTGATTTAGAGCTAAATGGCGTTATAGACAGCTGTAGGCTGATGATGATAATAGGTAGGTAGACTGATGATAAAGGCATATTTCATCATGCAGGGCGGAAAGGACACCGATGCACAAACGGTTAACACGTATTCAGAACATTATTCGGAACTTTTTATCGAAAATTAAAAAAAATACAGTTGTTTCATATACAGGGTGTAAACAGACCCTTCACATAGCCGTCAACCAAGCATTCAGTACGTCAAACTAAGTAATTTTATGCAAAAATTATTGCTGGGAATCGACTTTTTTTGTTGGGGTGAAAAATCACGTTTTACGGTAGGACTCGATGGAAAGCCCTCAAAGCATTGTGCTGGTGGATGGATTGAATAGTACGGGGGTCATGGAGGTGTGTAAAGTAAAATTCTTACATTAAAAACATGTATTTAAAAACTTTGAGCCCCAATATCTCCTAACTAGAAGGTTCCCAGGTATGGTCTAGAACAAAAAAAAATGATCGCAACGACGAGGAGAACAAGTGCCTTTCGAATATGTTAAGGGTCTATTTACACCCTTTATTTTGACCGTGTAGGTATTGCACTTTTGTCGGCAACAAAATTTTTTTTTTTAGAATGATGCCCTCATCATCATCTGCCTAGCCTTTTCCCAAGTATATTGGGGTCGGCTTCCAGTCTAACCGGATGCAGCTGAATACCAGTATTTTACATGGAGCGACTGCCTATCTGAAATCCACAACCCAGTCAGTACTGGGTAATACGATACCTTGGTAAGACTGGTTGTCAGACTTTTTGGGCCACTGACTGCCTAACGACTGTCAAAGATCTTCAAATGACAGCCTGGACCAACGGCTTAACGTGCTTTCCGAGGCACGGAGGAAACTCGGTATGTAATGAGCGGTCACCCATCCACAGACCAACCTGGGCAAGCACGGCTTAACCTGATCGACCCGAGCGGCTGTTATTATTTATCCACGAGCTCAGAATCTCCGAATGATGTACTGATACGTGGTAACCGTTTGTTTGTACGTCGGTCTTCCTTCCACCTAGTATTAACAGATCCTCCATTAACTGAACTTATCCTATAATTATGCGAATTCCTAATTTTAGGAACCTTAATGAGAAGGCATAATCAGTCAAAGCCAAACCGTCAAGCAATTAAATGTAGATGATTAGAACTAGAGTCGTGTGCGCTCAGCCCGCAACACTCCTCCACTTCCCTCGTTAGCTACTGGTACACTTCAAAGCAATTTCACCTTTGTGGCCCACTTTGATCTCGACACGGTTCGATTTTATTTTATCTTTCTTGTTATTAATATTGAGAAACCGAAGTGTTTCATTTGAGTACTGTTGGCCAAAAATATTGGGACATTTAAATAAGATTGTCACATTGTGACATTTAACTAAATAACTGTCATTAAAATCTATTTTTAAGCCTTTTTGATATATGAGAAGGAATTAAAGATTAAAATTAAAAAATAGTAGTAAAAGTAGCAGTTAAATTATTAAGTTTTATGTCATAACACAACGTTGTTGAACGTTGCTGTTTGTTGTTATTGTTTTGTGTGCTCCTCTAAGAGTTTGTACTCTAAGAGGAGCTCGAAGCTTAAAAAGATTAGCCACTCGGGTGGATCTTTAAGTTAAGCCGTGCTTACCTAGGTTGGTCCGTGGATGGGTGACCCATTACGTATCGATTTTCCTCCGTGCCTTAAAAAGCACGTTAAGCCGTTAGTCCCGGTTGTCATTTCTAGATCTTTGACAGTCGTTACAGGTAGTCAGTGGCCCGAAAGTCTGACAACCAGTTTTACCAAAGAGTCTCTTATTACCAGTACTAACTAGATTGGGATGGTTGACTAAAACACCACATAAAAATGATTTAACAGCAGATTTATTAGACCAGTTTTGCAGACATCGTAAGGTTATGAATCCTGTCCGCCACTGTACCTGCCTTCAAAAGCGTAATGCGTTATTCATTAACATTGTTCGAATGCTCGCGAACTCATGTTCGCGACTGTACTTATCTGTCTGTTTGTCTGTCACTAGCGATTCATAAGTAATGAAACGAACCATTAATATTCACGTGTAAAAGCTTCGAATGAATCTTAAACGATTCCTCTGTCAAGAGTTTTTGTTTTCATTTCTACTATGATAAATGTAGATGCAAAAGTGAGTAATAAGAAGGTATTCAATTAAGTGCTTTTATTAATCTTTTTTTTTTTTTAAATTTAATAACGGATATGGGACTGTGCTGGGTTGAAGTGGAATTGGGCGGGCCATGTCTGTAGAATACATCAGGACCGATGGGCGAGAGACACACACTGGTTGATAGTAGTCGGGTGTCAGCGTCGCCGAGGGAGGCCTAGAAAAGGCTGGCGTGACGACTTAGAGGTGTTTGTGAGAGATTGGCCGGAGAAAACCGCATGGAGAGTAGAAGAGAATGAGGGAGGTCTTTGAAAAGACAGTGGGACAATATAGGACAATACATAATTTTTTTTAAAACAGATTTTGCCTTCAAAACCGCAATACGTACACGGTCAAAATGTATGGAATGGCAGTTTTTTTTTTTGCAGACGGTTAAGAATGATGTCCTGAATACGTGGTAACCGGTTGTACGTTGGTGTTCCATCTCTTTTAACTCTGCAGTAAATCTATCTGAGCTAAACTTTAATTCTATCTAATTTAGTCTGTATTTAACTCATAATTCCTCAGAAATGCATCAAGTAAAGTTTATGAAGTATGAACCTGTACGAAGTGCTAGTGAACGCTACTGAGGAATTTTCAGTTAAATACAGTCTGAATCAGATAACATTAGGTACTTTCATTTTCAGGCAGACAAAATGGCGTCCAAGGAATTTCCGTATGAAATTATAAATGTAACTGAAGAAGAGGACAAAGTTATTAAAAGCTATTATAAAGGTAAGTTATAGAACACATTACCCTTTTGTTACGCAGTCCTCTTAAATAACGCTTAGGGAACCTTAATAAAGTCTTGTTATTATTGTTCATGAACAGGTAAATATATAACCTCCTTCTTTTTTTAAGTCAGTTAAAAAGAGGATCGGGAACGTAATATGTGGTACTTAATAAAACCTATGATTTCGGACAAAAAAACGTGTCAGCTCTTTTTTTTGACATAGACCACTAAAGACGACTTGTTTTTATTTAAACCTGTATGTTTAAGTAAAAACAAGTGGCCTTTACAAGTAAATGACCTTTGAAAACGGTCATTCGAGTTTTAAGGTACAATTCCGAAAATGTATAATGTTAACACGGCGAGACACTAAGCTATACATTTCCAGAATAACACGGCCTCGCTTTGTGTAAAAATCCCGTACAATGAGAGATCCGCATAAACTGGTTTTGTATAGCTTGATTGGTCGCCGTGCGTACAATCGCAAACTACATCGGGTAAGCCGCCAGTCCACCGGAGCAGTCGCTGTTATGTAACAATTCGAGATTCGATTTTTGAGCATTACGTTATAAATCGACACTGGCGGTGAGTGAGCAATGTGACCATTCGCCCGTAATGTAAAAATTCCAGATTCGATTTCGTACAGAAACAAGTGCTGGTTAAAAATTGTATCGTAAGCCATACACGTTGCTGACGGTGAGTAGGTTTTAATTGGCTAGCTCGCCGTCCGGCCGTCTTATGACGACAGGCCGTGTCGACGGCGCGTTCGTGTTCCACGTGCGCCTCAAAGAGTTGTCAGCAACCAGGAAGGGGTCCGCAAGGGCCGATGCCTGCCTGCGGGACTGTTCGAAAGAGATACCGCAGCCCTGGGACAAAAAGGGCTAAGAAGGAACATGGATGGGTTTTAGTCAGTATAAGTCTGACACACCTTTCGCTCCGCCTAGAGCGGGAGGGTCATTTGGTGACTTCCCATCCAAAAAAAAAAAGCCATACACGCTAGGGTACATTACCTGTCAGGTTTACTTGTACAGGTGCACACGTCAGGGAAGCTTGAGCTCCCTTTTGAGGAAACTTGCACAGTTTTGCAACATAAACGATCCAGTTTACCTGGACAGTTCAACTGTACAGGCAGGTAGACCCTAGCGTGTTTGGCTAGGGTCACTGAAGTAATATCGAAACTGTTAAATTACATTCGAATGCTCCAGCTGAGGCAGCGCCTTAACAAAAAGTTCTACGTAGTAGTGCGTCGTGGCTGATACACTCTGTTACGTGTCGGTCTCTTTCTAAAGTGTGTAAATAGACCCTTAACATATCCGAAAGGCACTTGTTCTTCCCGTCTTTGCGATCATTTTTTTGTTCTAGACCATACCTGGGAACCTTCTAGTTACGGAGATATTGGGGGTCAAAGTTCCAACTTTTTCACAAGTTTTTTTTTTAAATACATGTTTTGAATGTAAGATTTTGCTTTACACACCTCCACGACCCCCGCACTATTCAATTCATCCATCAGCACAATGCTTTAAGTGCTTTCCATCGAGTCCTACCGTAAAACGTGATTTTTCACCCCAAAAAAAAAGTCGACTCCCAGCAATATTTTTTGCGTAAAGTTACTTAGTTTGATGTACAGAGTGCTTGGTTGGCGGCTATGTGAAGGGTCTGTTTACACCCTGAATATTGTTATCGACTTACAGGTTACATCAGACCATTCATCCGAGTAGGTCCGAAGGGGTACCTCTCAAATGCAGGGTACGGAGACCACGCCGCGGAGATCTACAACCTGGAGGTCAGACCTGATGATATTTGGGTTGCCACGTTCTCTAGATCAGGTAAAGATGATTATACAGAGTAGAAGGGACATCTACGCACAAACTCACAGCTGTTCCAAACATTTGTGTTTTAATATTGATTAATTCATACATATTAATAAGATATAACGTACTTAAAAATTAATGTGAAATTAAACCATTGGCCATCTCCCTTACTAATTAATATGAATTTATCACTAATTACGTACAATTAATGTAATAATTAGGTAGTAGTACAAATATTTAATTACTGTAACGACGCGGCGAACGTCTGTAGTGCACGGCCGGCGCAGAAATAGTAACACAAGGTAACTTCATGCCTGTTACCCTAATTGGTAAGGCAGAAGTGAACCAATGGAGTACTATGTTTTGCTAGTTATGTTTAATTGCCATGTAATAGGGGCGAGCATAGTGCCATCAATCGGACTCGAATCCCGAGTCCGGGCTGCTGTGTACTGAGTATTTCTTCTTGAGAAAACCTAGTTTTTAGCATTAGGAACCTTACCAACGCCGTTGTTATATGACGAACTAAATATGGATATTATTTACGTTTCAGGAACCACTTGGTTGCAGGAGCTTGTGTGGTTGGTAGCGAACAACCTTGACTTCGACACAGCTAGGGCCGTATCAGTCGCCAAGAGATACGCTTATATTGAGTAAGTTTTTTTTTCTACTTTCACTATTGGTGGTCCACGAAGGTGGTAGGAGCTTGTGGCCAAATAATAACAGCCGCTCGTGTTGAGCTACAAAGTTAAGTCTTCCTGGCTAAGGTTGGTATGTGGATGGGTGACCGGCCATAACATAAAGATTTTCCCCTGTTCCTCGTAAAGCACGTAAATTCCGTTGTTGCGGCTGTCATTTGAAGATCCTTGGCAGTCGTAACATTGGCCTGTAAGCCTGACAATCACTCTTACCAAAGACTATAATCGTATTACCCAGTACAAAGGGTGTAAGGGTACCAGGGGTGGTTCTATTGTACTACCGGGAAACCACAGTGTATGCAAGTGTAGGCCAAGAGAATGAGTTTGTATATTTGGGCAGTCTATGAAAGTAAACAAGTGTCACAACCGCACTAGAGTGCTATACATGCGGTTGTGATACTTGTGACCAACCAGTCGATGCCCATATGCCCAAGCTTTTGTGATGTAACTTTGAACGACAAAAATCTAATAGAGCATACTTAGATGCTTTGGTGTTGTTGCGAGGATGAGTGAAAGGCGACTAACTAACGGTACAAGGCCGATGTGAGTTGCAACGCCAGGGACGCCTTAAAAGGGCATACCTACACTGACTTCATTGGTGAAATTCTTCAGAAAGGTCAGGTGCGTATTACTTGCAACCGGCGTGCGTGTATAACCGTGAACGAGACGAAAGGGGAATGGAAGGATCGTACTGTAGTTTCTGCTCACCGCATGGGAAAAAGGTGTGAGTATTATAAATGTAGGTAGAACTCGACTGTTACACTAGGTAGCGGTCAAATTAGGTTCCAAAGATATAAATCATATAAAACAAGATAATCTTCAGCTTAAAGTTAATATAAAACTTGTCACAGGCACGCAACCCATAAGTCAGAGACACGAGCTGAATCTACAGACCCCAATGCTCCCCGAGCGACCCACGAAGACTTCCGAACTTTGCCGAAACTGACGTCACCGAGATACGTCAAATCACATCTACCGCTGTCACTTCTCCCGCCAAAATTACTTGAAACGGCCAAAGTGAGCTTTTTCTTTTCTTTTTTTTTAATGAATTTTTGCACGAGATTTTGTTCGCTGATTTTTAATATCCCAAGAGGATTTTATGTTGGATCCAATAAATTGTGACCCATATTTTCGACCGAATTCCATAGCGTCGTAATAAAATTGCTTCACTAAATTACTTATGTTCATAAAACAATATTTTCGTGATATTTTTGTTGGATCTTTTGGAGACACGGATTATATGAATTACCAGAGAAAATAAAAAACTAGTATGATCTGTAATAATGCTCATTTTTACTACGCCCAGGAATTTATTGGTATTGAATCTTAAATGGATGGAAAGAAATGATTTTGAATTTTAAATGAGAGCCTCCTACTTTTTAGTCGGTTAAAAAAGTCTCCGGTTCTATACTGACCATACAATAAGAAAAAGTCAAAAACTGTTTCTATATTTTTCCCATTGAAAGGTTTTCTACATAGCAAGGGACCCTCGGGATGTGACGGTATCTTTTCACTTCGCACACAAGCTGTTCAGATATTTCGACGACTCTGTCGAGTTTAAGGAATTCTGGGAGTTGTTCAAGAAAGATTTAAGTGAGTATCAGTCAATCGGCAATATATTACTTCTGCCTTTGGCAGGCTACTGCTGCACATAAGCACAGATAATATAATACTACGTAGTAACATAAGTATCCAAAATTGCGTCACAACACAAGTTCATCGCTTTCTGCATTCTGTCTTCAGACACCTTTTTGATGGTTTAGGGGTATGAGGAATAAGTTGTAAAGTTCTCATCTGCCAATGAAAAGGGAGGATCGTCCGACCACACGGGTTATGTGTCTGTCGATCCCGCTGTTTGTACGCTTATGGATTTTAATACAGTTTTTAGCAAAGGATAGAATGATTCAAGAGGACGGTTTATGTGTATATTGCACCCGTGCGAAGCCAGGATGGGGCGCTAGTCGCAGATAATTTTGGAGGATTTTTTTAGTTCTTCACGTGCGTCATAGATGGCGCGGTTGGCGCAGTGATTGAGCGATTAACTGCTGCGCTGCGTGTCGCGGGTATGATCCCCGCACGGTACAAATATTTGTATGATCTACCTTCAGGTAGTTGTTCCGGGTCTGGCTGTTTGTGTATGTTAGTTTAAATGTTTGCAAACGCACCACGATACAGGAGAAATTCCTGGTGAAGGGCAACGTTTAAAATAAAAATGATATTTTTTTGATATGTCGCTACAACTACAAGGTCTAGAAGCTGCTGCTACTAGATTTACCACAAAGACCAAATAAACTCTACGTATAATTTTAAGCCAATTAATGTTTTCTTGTTCAGTACTGCACACACCTATATTTCCGCATATGGAAGAGGCTTGGCAAAAGCGCGACCATCCTAATGTGATGTTCCTATTTTACGAAGATATGCAGAATGTAAGTCTAGGTATCAAAAATTATTAATTATAACGATCATTTTCTTTATATGTAACATTATTGTGGGTATAAATGGACAATATCTCACTTGTTCTTATTAGGGACGTTTCCTGAGTAAAAAAAATATGGTTCTATTTAATCCATCAGTTAGATTATCGAAAAAATTTGAAATCGTATTTTTTGTTTTATCAAATTAATAAAAATTTACGTCACTTTCTGGTAAAAAGTGTACCGTAATGTGACGTCACATGAGTTTTCGACGTACAGTCTTCATTTTTTGTTTACGTGAAAAAAGAAAAATACGTGTCAAATATTTTTTTTAAATCTATCTGATGGACTAATTAGATTTGTTTGGTCATCTGCCCTATTGATGATACTTTCGTCAATTAACCATGCTTTGCTAGAAATAGATGATCACATTGGTTTTTTTTTTTATATTTAGTGAACACAATATCTTCGAGAAGTTTTGTCTATTTAAATCGGTTTGGTTCAGGCCCCATTCGTTGAGGTGAAAATCAACGTTGCTGAACAGCTCGTTGTTAGGTTTTGGCCCTCTTTTTAAACTGAAAGGCCTCTGCCCGAAGACATCTGAAACTTTTAAAATGTAATTTTAGCGTTCTCTCATCACTCCTATTCAGCTATCAAGCTTTTATGCTGAATATGCTTGCAGAAGAACCCCCTGGACAGGTGGTGTTTCGTATTCTTATGTCTTTCAAGTGGATTGACATTCTTGAATGTATTAGATTAGGGTTTTTGACTTTTGCATTACCGATCTCGTTGACAGTGTCACTTTTTATCTAGGCCCTTGAGTCATCTGATACGTCTAAAAAATTAGATGAATTTAATTATTGTATCTTCTTGACACAGTCTAAAACAAAGCCACTCCCGCTGATTGTACGCTTCGATATTTTAAACTACGTAACGGATTTGAATGCAGTTTTCAGCAATAAATAGAGTTATTCAAGAGGAAGGTTATGTATTTTGCATCCAAACCGGGGCGGGTCGCTAGTAATAGTATAAGAGCGGTATCAGACATTTGCGCGCATGAACTTTTTTGAACGTTTTTTATGTCCAGTCGGGCAAGTGTCTGCGCCAGTATCCTTGCGCGCAAGTGCCCAAAGTCCATGCGTGCAAATATATTTTCGCGCAAGTTTGTTCTTCGCGTAAATGTCCAAGATCCCGTGCTTACCAAGGGTTATTGTATATTACCCAGTACTAACTAAGTTTTGGCTGTGGAGGTCAGGTAGGCGGTCGCTCCAAGTAAAATACGGTTAGACTGGAAGCCGACTCCAACATAATTGGGAAAAGGCTAGGCAGATGATGAGCCCCAGATACCGTGAACGCCAGACCTGTCTAATCAACTTTTCTTCTTCCGTTTCCAGGACTTACGCAACGTTATAGACAGAGTATGCTTGTTCCTGAATAAGGAGTACACCGATAAGCAGAAGCAAGATCTCATAGAATTTCTCCATTTTGACAATATGAGGAAAAAGCTCGTGGTGAAGGCGGACAATGAAAAAGATAACGAGGTTACTTTCTTTAGGAAAGGTGAGTAAGAAGTAGGAATACTGATTTAAATGTCACATTTACATAAATTTCATCTGGAATCCTTAAGAGGTAAGGCAGAGGTGTATCTGTACATATCTAATAAATAGTATACTAACATTTCGGCAGCTTATATTTAAGTACCATGTAATAGGGGCGTGCCTATTGCCACCGAATGGGCACATCCAGTCTCCGTGGCCACTACTGAGAGTATTGCATGTCCTGTTTGATTATTAAAGACCCAAGCATTCTTTACATCAAACTAAGGAGGTTTACGTAAAAAAAGATGCTTGGAAACGACTTTTTTTTTAGGTCAAAAATCACGTTGGAGTCAATCTAACGCACTCAGAACATGATGCTGATGGTTGCATTGAATAGTACAAGGGTTAATGGAGGGATTTTAAGTAAAGTTATAACATTAAACACATTTATCTTATTTTAACTTGTGAAAAAGTTGGAACTAAGGTATGGTCCAGAACAAAAAAAAATGTCGCAAAGACTGGGAAAATAAGTGCCTTTCGGTTTCGTTAAGGGCATTTTTACACCCATTATGTAATGAGAACAGAACTCCTAAAAACCTATCATTCATGCCACATTCAGAACCATTCAAGTACCACGGATGTAACAGTTGTATACCAAACTAGAGATTACCTGGATCAATCAGATTAGATACTATATCACGTAATATTTTATCAAACGATAGATTATCGGTTATCTTAAAACCAACCAGCCTAACCAACAAACCGGATGAAACCGAATTGCTATCAATTTCATCCGATTAGAGTGGAAGCCGAATCTAACATAGTCCTCTGTCTGACTCCCACAACACAGTATTCTGTGTAACATGACACCCCTTGGAAAAACCGGTTGTCAAACTCGGGTTTCCGACTATCAAAACGACTGTCAAAGATCATACGAACGTTAGCCGGGACCAACAGCTTAACTTGCTTGCCAAAGCGTGAAGGGGTTTTGATATGTTATGGATATGGTCACCTATCCACGAACAGACCTCGTTAAACGTTGCCTAACCTTAAAAATTAGGCACAGGTGTACCTAATAGTACATCTACATTTCGCCAGTTATGTTTGAAGTCCCATGTAATAGTGGGCAAGCCTATTGAGAAATTCCTGATGTAAAAACCCAATAATAACACTTCCGGGAATAGACCCCAGGACAGCTGCTCAGCAGTCGCGTTTGCGACCACTAGACCAACGAGGTAGTCAATAAAATAAATAAAATTAATATTGTGTTTATTCGTTTTAATACTTGTCATCCTTCCATCAATAGTGTAGCTCACCCTAACAGAATCGTTTCGACTGTGCGAGAGGGATAGAAGATAGGTGACTGGGGAAGTGGAGATAAAATTTGAATTTGAGCTGTCATCCCCTGCGCCCTTAGAAACTCTTGAAAAATTAATGTTTACAGGTAAGTCCGGGAACTGGGTGAATTACTTTGACGAAAAAATGGCGAAAGAAGCTGAAGAATACTTGGAGAAGAATTTGAAGCTGACTGATATGCGTTTTCCTGATGTAAATTAATAAATAGTTTTATGAATGGGTAGTGTTTTTTTTTCCACGCTTATTTCTGTCGTTGGTTGCAAACTTACATAATGTATACACTAATCTAGATTGAATTTGAGAGCAGCAGGAAATTACCGTGTCCTAGGTTCGAGTTGCAGGTTATTCAGTGGTCTGTCTGAGTTTCAGTAAATTATTCCATCACTAGTGCTCTCAAAACGGTAAAGAAAAATGTCAAAAGAAACCGGCATCTTCTAGAACCAAGACTCGTAAGAAATGTGACATCCACCAAGCCGCACTGGGCCTGCGTGGTGTAACAGCCCACTTCTTCTCATAGAGTGGTCGGTGTCCTAGCTGTGGAAACATTATAGGTTGGATATGATATTGAATTTAGACGTCGTTCTGTCTTCCTACAAAGGTAATAAGTAAAAAACTAAACAGGTATCTATCACTTTACAAAAGCTATGCAACACGACCCCTCATTATAAAGTTTTCTTACAATTCTTTTCTCAACACACATTGGCATTTCCCTTTATATTATTCTCTGAAATAAGCAAATAAATAAGGTGTGAAGACGCATAACAGCATAAACAAGGGAGCGGAGCTATCGAGTGCATTGTTGTGCAAATTGCTACTCATCCTTAGGGTTACCATGCGTCCTGATCTGTCCGAACATTTGCGGCTTTTTCGCTCACCGTCCGGTCCTTGGGCGGCATTCTCACTTGTCCGATATTTCCTTCTTTCTTTAAATATCTTTTTTAAGTTTACTGAGTACTAACAAGGAATGATCGGGCGTTTTGTCAGGACTTTTCTATTTTCGAAATGGTATCCCTACTCGTCCCATACGATACGACGCGCGCAAAGTGTTCCAGAGACAATTATTTATTTTGTTCAAATGGTGCGATGGCGGGAATAACGACTAGAAACTTTTGTCTGGATGTATGCTTTGTTCCTTTTGCAGTGAAATGAAAATTGGAAAATACTTTTCAACTAAGCGGTCTTTTAGTTTTTAAATTTGTTTAGTTCCATTATTTTTTAAACAGATCTGAATAAGTTAGAAAGGCAATAAAAAGGGGTTTTATCTAATTAGTTATACTTTCAAGACTGGCTGCTGCGTGTCGCGGGTTAAATTCCCGCACGGAATAAATAACTATATGGCCTACAGGTAGTGGTTCCGTCTGGTTATTTGTTTATGTGAGTTTAAATGTTTGCTAACGCACCCATGGCATAGGAGAAACTCCTAATGTGGGACAAAGTTTAAAAAAAATCGACCTAAACAAACTTAGAACGAGTGCTAGTGAAGGAAGGGTTCCAAAGGCTTAAGGTACTTGACTTTCCTATCCATTTTAGAGGACCTTAAATGAAATTCAGGGACGACCCCATTATGACTACTGAGAGCTCTTGAATTATACTACTATCAATTTATTTAATGCTCAATGTACAACGATATTTACACGCTAGGCTTAAAAGTATTGGCTCGATAATCCTGTTAGGACGCAGCAAGATAACTTAAAAATAATAATATTGCAGTGATTATCTATTAGGTACATCCACAATTAAAAGATTATATTAATTAATCTTATATTAAAATTAATACATACATATATATTTGAACTCTATTTTAACATTTTATCTTCCGTAAATTCTTGGACATTTTTGTAAGAGCAATGACTTTAAATACAGTTTTCTCGTGGACTGTATATTTTCAGGTAATTTATTGTTTAACTGTATGCTTCGGTATTCTGGGCTGTTTTTGTACATTCGTACATTTTTTTAATATACTGAGTGGAAGAGACACCGACGCTCAAATGGTTGCTACGAAATATGGGGTCATTACACACCCCCCAACCCCTCCCACATAATCATATTTTTCGGCGGTAATTTAAAAAAAAACAGCTTTACATACATTTTGACTGTGTAGGTATTGCACCTTTGTAGGAAACAGTTTTTTTCAGTGTTTTTTTTTTTAAATTATCGGTTAAAATTTTCTACGTGATGAGGTGCAGAATGATGTACTGAATACGTGGTAACCTTTTGTGTGTCGGTGTCCCATCATCATTCTTCTGCCCGCGTTCTCGGCGCAGCATATCTTCTTCCATACTACTCTATTACTCGTCATCTCAGCACGCGTTGAAACGGGTTTTGTCGACGGAAGAATCGACAAAATGACAGATCAACATAAGAAATCTGTCATTTTGTCGATTCTTTCGTCGATAAAACCCGTTTCTACTGTGGTCATGCTACGCGTGCAGCAATCACCTTCTTTCCAGCCATATCATCCTTCACAAAGTCCATCCACAGTTCCACCTTGTATTAATAAAGTTTTAGACAAATGCTTTTTTAGCTTTTGTCTATAAAATGTCGTTAAAAAACGATATTTTTTTATAGTCTCTCAACTCACCTTGACGGCCAACATTTTTTATTTCTTTCTTTCCTCACTGTGTACACTTTCCAAAGCACTTCCAAGTTTTCGAGTTGTGACAAACTAAACAAAGTACATAATTATTATCCTCTCTTTGGCAATAGTAATAATAATATATACTAATCAACAAGTTTCGAGTGAGTTTCCAATGAGTAGTTGTCCCACCGCCTCCCGGTGCGAACTTTCGAAGTTCAGTTACCTGTACTGTTTATATATTGAATTAAATAAACAAGGAAACACCTAGAACTTCTTGTTTGGGTTACTTTGTTTTGACGTGGTTTCGGATGCAAAGGTTGATATTTACATAAACACGCAAACCCCTGCCGTGTTAATATTATCTCTTTATCATGCTGATTGTTAGCAAATAATCTTATCTCATAATCTGAATCTCTGATTTTCCGGATTCATGTATAATTAATACTTGCTTCGGTGAAGGAGAACGTGAAACTAGCAGGCCTGAGAGATATTTCTCGACGGCATTTATATCCAAGTCAGAGGCAAAGGCAGCAGGCCGGGGAGGGGGCAGGTTAGATACCGGGTGTTTAGGGTTTTTATGCCGCCCATAGTAAACATAAAATGCGGCACTAACCATACGAAAAAGAAGAAGAAGAAAGATCGTATGGTAAATTTCGATTTAACTAACACTAAGCGCCACCTAAATGACACAAAAAAAACGACACTGAAATGATTGTAATGAGGAGCTCGTGGCTAAATAATAGCCGCTCGGGTGAATCTTTAGGTTAACCCGTGCTTGCCTAGGTTGGTCTGTGGATGGGTGACCACCCATTACATACCAAGTTTCCTCCGTGCCTCGGAAAGCACGTTGAGCCCTTGGTCCCGACTGTCATTTGTAAATCTTTGACAGTCGTTACAGGGAGTCAGTGACCCGAAAGTCTGGCAACCAACCTTACCAATACCCCTATCGTATTACCCAGTACTAATTGGGTTGTGGACGTCAGATAGGCAGTCGCTCCAAGTACAATACTGGTATTCAGCTGCATCCGGTTAGACTGGAAGCCGACCGCAAAGTAGTTGGCTAACTATGAAGGCTAGGCAGAGATGAGATCCTGAGTCCGATTCCCGGGTCGGACAAAGTATTATTGGGTTTATCGAACAGGAATTTCTCAGTAGCGGCCACGAAAACTGGATATGTGCCCGGTAGATGGCAATAGGCTCGCCCCCTATTACATGCGACTTAAACAAAAGTGAAATATAGGTGTTCTCTTACGTATGTCTCTGCCTAACCCTTCGGGGATTACAGGCGTGATGTTATGTACTACGCCAGGCCACCTCAAGTTATTACCACCGCCGCCGCAGTGAGGTCGTCCATGCAATGTAGATACACGAAACCCTGGAATGCCATTTTTGTGTTTTTGTATCCCAATAAAATAGTTTCGAGTTTTTGTTAATATCCCAAAATAATGAAATTTTCGTCTCCGCCTTGTACGACATCCGTCGGAGATTTGTCTAACACCCTGGCCATTCATATTATACTTACCAATGAAGAATTTACACCTACTTGTGGATAAAAACAAGGTGCTAAGAGTGTTGTGCATTTTCCCTAGAACTGACAAAAGCATAACTCTTTCTGTTTCGTCTTCAAACGATTAGCAGAGATAGAATTATGTTACTTTAACGTGTTCAGCGCTAAACGCTTTTAATGATTTGGTGGAAGCGATTTTCCTTTTACTTGTATTTATGTCAAGCATGAAAATATTTCCAACATGCAACACAGCACAAATAGTAAGATAGTAGTAAAAAAAAAACCGAAATATTTTTAATCCATTTATTATTTTCATTGTAAACTCATACACTTGTTCTATCATCAACCGTTTATAATTTACGTTATACACGTCGTACATCACGAGATGAGTCTTAAACACTAACGCTCTCCAAACATTGTAAGAGACGGCCGCCATTTTGAAAATAATAGAGACAACGAAGAAGAGAGGCTTGTTGCAAGTGTGTGTGAAAAAGGTGTGGAGTATTAAATATAAGTAAGAAAAAGTTATGAATGTATTTAAACAGTTCTTGCTGTTAAGTTACAAACAAAGATCCACTACTTAACTAAATTTTTACTCAAAAAATAAAAGCAGATTTATTTGCCTTTATCAGAAATTAAAACTCTATTTTAAGTGTAATATCCTTAATAAATGTTTCAAAACATTCAATATGCTATAAGAACATTAGCAATCGAAAATATAAGAAAAGAAAACAGTTTCTTAAAATGGTATATTGTCTCTTACAACGTTTGAAGTTTCAAATGCATTTACTTTACGTTTAACATACTCGGGCGCACCATAATTGACTTGAAAAAGCAAAACAATCAATAAAGCGAGATTTCCAAAACAATAATATTTATAAACAAAAACAAGTACATTCTAAATTCAAATAATGTTCCATTTGGAGTCGCTGCGAAATAATCAGCTGAGTTTTCAGTAACAACATAATTTATGGCACTTTTTTACAGAAAGGAAACATAAAACACAGTCCTCATCGAGTTTTTTAAAAACGTAAGTAATTGGGGGTATTACACTTGCTCGAGTCGGATATTCGATTCAGCAGTATTTGTTGAACAACAAATGGCGGAGCAATTACTACAAATATTGGGCTTTTATTCGACTCGTACCGATCGAAAATTTCCGGTCGGCATCTACGTGCCGAATCATGCCGCACCGAATAAGTGTATAACAACCCTTTACATTGTGAACTGAAGAAAAACGACCAAGTTAAGAGTTTCATGTGGATGTTTTAGTTAGCAATGACTTAGCCAACATACTACGAAAATGCGGAACAAAAGTTACTAATCCTTATATTAATTGATGTTCATTGACATTATTTTAGAAATAAAAGGCTAATTAATATATTCGAAAATTCGTGTCTCTTAACACTTCCTATTTAGGTAAATATAATTACCAAACTACGGTAACTTTATTGTATTGTAGGCAAATTAAAAGCAAATAAGCTTTCGAGCTTCAAATAATTGAAGCAACTTCTATTCCCGGATTTGCTAATAGAACTTTAACTTTGTAAAGTTTTGGCGCGAATTATTCAACGATCGGATACATTGCCCGGTAAGGTGTACTACACACTGATTCGGGTCGGTACGATTCGGCATTCCGACCCGAATCAATGTGTAGCATCCCTAAGAAATCACCTCGTTAGAACCGTAACATATTTTACAACTGTCTAAGTGTTATTATTTACGATTATAAATAGTGTGCAGTAATTACATTGAAAAAGTTGTGTATTCTTACAATGTAGAGATAGTATAGGTTTTGTTATTGCATATTTATTCGCTTCGTTTTGAAATATACACACTATAGCGAGTCACATTACGACACCACAATTTTACGTCGTAAAAAAGAGTTTATATAAAAAATGTCGTAGTCTCAAAAGTGACCGTTTAGCATAACCATTCAGACGAGAAAGAAATCACAATTATTAACAGCCGTTTTCTCCGTTCTGATCCCAATGACTACAAGAGTACTTGAAAACTATTGCGCTATCTATTGGCCGAAATAAATTAGTTATTAATAGCAGAAATATGAATTAACGTAAGGCATATTCGACTTTCAGCGATGACCCTAACGTTGCTAATCCAGCAGCAAGCTCAATATCCCTTACGGCATTTCAAATCTCCACCGTTCTTATTGTTGAGGCTACTGGGACCGAACGAAGTTAACTATGATATTGACGAGTAACTCTCCCTGCTGTACAAACTTGAACCTTATCAACTAACTAGACCTTATAACATACTTAAGTTAAATTATGCTTTATCTTTGGCGATTACACTGCGTATGGTACCGTGGAATTTGAGAAAACTTAAAAATACGTTTGATCATAAAAAACCGTACGAACATCGTTGTAAAGTCTCACAAAGTTCCCTATTTTAATACTGAGATACAAAATTGTTCGCGTTACAGAATAAAATGGTACCATTCTTACTTAGTCTACATATAAGATACAGCTAATAAGAATATCCAGTAAACGTATTCTTGAAAATTATCCTTAACATGGTTAATACACTATCCGAACGAGCATCTAAGCGACGCCAAGCGCCATTTTTCATGCAGAGGACGAAATAAATATTTGTATATTTTTTTTAGATTATTTTCAAGAATACATCCCTCCACTAAACGATTAATAGTTACATTTTGTGGTGTTATAGCGAGAGCAGTACTTTCCATTAAAGTTAAACTACGCTGTTTATAGATAAACTTCAGATTAATTCTTGTTCATCAAATGGCAGTTATCATTTGCACCTTATTTACAATTTATTATTATATTTTTTATGTAAATTGCTTCTACCAATTCCACTTCTTACTAGTTCACACACGATGGAATGCTTAATTTTTATTTTTATTATTTTATTTACAATTAATGGATTAGCTGTAAATAAAATAAGTTTAAATTCAAATTTTAAATTAAAAATAGCCCTAACTTATATTTACATTAGTTCCACGCAATTTAAATCAGTTTTAATTTTTGAGCCATAAATATGAAAGCTAAATAATATTAATAACTATACCCAGTGGAGATTCCAGATTCTTCCAATATTATTTCTTTTAGTCCGAATATTGTTTGTGGTCGATCACAAAAAAAAGGATGAACGTAAATGATAATTATCTACTGTTAATATTATGTACATTCTTATGTTATTTAGAGATATACAATGCAATAAAATTTCTACTGTTGGGCTCCGAGCCTTCTACTTTTTTATGTATTAGAACCATGCCAAAAGAATAATTATTTCCCCAATAATTTGGCAGATTTCATACTAAATTTAGCGCTAAAAAGCGTTAATCAATAACTAACAGTTCGAAAGTTAGACCATAGCCGGATTTCATCTTAATAACTATATTGAGCGAAAACCCGAGTCCAAAAACATACGAAGTGTTTGCTGACACAGTCGTCACTATCAACTTTAACGTGAAAGTTATCAACAAAATTGTTATAAAATATTGGTCGTCAACATTTGCTAACACAGCCATATTAGACTTTTATGATAAATAAACATGTACATAAGCCACCGCTGTTCACTTTTAAACAATAGAAATTAATTTTCTGACAGTCAATACTTTAGACTTGCTAATAAAAAAGATTATGTAAAAAATAGGCCTCAATCAAGATGATTTTAGAGAGTAGCTACCGCAGTAACATTACCTTAACATTTGTGCTAAAATGATTCCCTATAAAAATTCGAGACAGCAAAAATAATATTCGTCAAAATATTTTTAGACATAAATATTAGACCAGTATTCACAATAAATTACAAAGATTTTGAGCAATCACGCACAGGTAGAAGTTATTCGTTCAATGAAACATCTGCGCTGACAGAATGTTTGCATAATAAAAGATTTCTTCAACGAATTACTTATTTTAAAATCAACTAATTTGAATTGATTTTTGTTCATGACATTTTTTCCAATCAATTATTGTAATGTCCTTCTACAAACCTTAGTGTTGAAATATTCTGTCAGCACAAAGACACAAATATCCACAATTGAGAGCATTTTCAGTCATATATTCACATAAACTCATTCAAAGAATATTCACTCCGTATTCGCTATGATTGTCATAGCGAGACATCGAGTGTCGAGAACGTCACGTAAGTCGAAGGTTCACTGGGGTCACATAGCAGCGTCATTGGGGTCGGGGTGCACTAGGGAGGCGTCAGCGTCAGAGGAACACATCCAGAGGAGTTAGTGAGGCGCGGGGTTGCCCCTAGAGCTCGGTCACGGCGTATAAGTCGCGCGTGTCGGCGTGCGGCGGGTGGATGCGCTCTACGCGGTCGCGCTCGCCTCGCTCGGGTCGTTCCGCTCGCTCGGGTCGCTCGGCGCGCTCCGGTCGTTCGGCTCGCTCGGGCCGGTCGGGACGCTCTTGTCGCTCGGGTCGTTCCGGGCGCTCTTGCCGGCGGCGGTGAGTGGTATGTGTGGAGTGTGGCTGCGCGGGCAGGTTGTTGCGTCGCGGGCGCTGCAGCGAGCGGTACTCCAGCGCTGCAGCCGACAGCGGCTGCGGCTGGTCCGGGTGCGGCTTGCGGGCGGGGCGCACGGTGGCGTACTTGTCGGCGGCGGGCGCGTGCGGGGCGTGCGGGGCGTGAGGGGCGTGCGGGGCGTGCGGGGGGTGCGGCGGGTGCGGCGCGCTGAACGTGCCGAGGGACACGGCGGCGGCGGCGGGGCGCGGCCGGGGCGCGCGCGGCCCAAACGACGCGTACTTGGGGTCGAAGCGGTTCAAGCTCGTTGAGCGCCCGGATTGACCTGGAACGATATGAATTTATGAAGTTTTTTCTACATTAGGGGTCACTTCAATGGCTCTTAGCTGTAGTTGGAGTTATTTTAGGGGGTGGAAGGGATACCGACGCGAAAACGGTTACCACGTACTGGATACATCATTCTGAGCCGATGAACAATTTCTATGTGGGGGGGCGCCCACACAGAATTTTTTCATCGGTTTTTAAAAAAAAAACAGCTGTTTTCAGAATGATGATGATTTGTTTTTTTTTTTTCAGAATGTTATACTGATAACCGTTTTCGCGTCGGTGTCCCTTTCACCCCGTATATATATTAAGACAGGACAACGCGTGTTGATACGACGCTTCACACGCTCGAGCATTGTCCTGCTTGGGTGGTGCAGCACCGTGCTCTCGCAGCAGCAATCGGGGCCGGCCGTGGCCAAGGCCATTGTCGACAGCAGGGGCGCATGGGAGGCGGTAGCATCCTTCTGCGAGGACGTCATCTCGCAGAAAGAGGCGGCGGAGCGCGTCAGGGAGGAAGACTCCCTCGCTGTCGCGTTTCGTCTCAGGAGGACAGGGCGGCGGAGGAGGCACCATGGCGACCTGATGCCGCCCTAGGAGGTGCCAGCGGGCGATAGATTGGGAGGTTATCGTCGCCACATTGTTCGGCCTTCGCGGTGGCGATGTCTCTAAAAGGAGTTTGGTGTCCGGAGGCGGGCTGCGGTGGATGGGTCGCGAACGTCATGCGTAGCAGTTCTCGCGGCTCATCCACTAAGGCAACAATAGGCTCACGGCGGTGTTTCTAGTGGGTGCAAGCCCCACATAACCAAACCATCACCCCGGACGGTGCAGTAGCCGTTAGGCATTTTTCACCGCTTTATAAAAAAAAAGGACAACGTTTGTTGGGTCAGCAAATTTTTTATATAAATTCGCTGGTGAAACCTGGATGAGGCTGGCACAGAAGCGTAGAGTGGGTGAAATCGGGCTGCGGATGATGTTTAAACGAAAAACAACAGTATTGCTATAATAATATGGGAGGAATGCTTACCTCCGTTGTGTTCTGGTGGGCACGCGCCGCCGGGCCGGTCTCAGTAGAAGTCGCTGGACTCCAGCGTCTTGCACTGCTTGCTGAGCGTGGCGTACTTGCCGTTGTGCGGCGCGCGGCCCAGCGTGTGCGCGCCCGAGTGCGCCGCCGCGCCCGCGCCGCCGCCCGCGCCGCGCCCCAGCGTGGCGCTGCCCGACAGGCGCGACCTGCACAGCAGGACAGTGCACGTCTAGACACGACCTCGCGTACAGCGAGCGGCCAACAGGACTTAGCAGATATGCTAGGCTTAGCATCGCCGATGTTGCGACTTCATCAATAATGATACTACTAAGGGCGAATGTCACCAACAAAACTAAATACGCTCACCAAATTTGAACTATGATGAAGAGCTGTCGGTAACATCCTTGCTTTGGAATATTGGCACGGCTATTGAACGCGGTTTAGATGATGATGAAATAATATGTCCTGAATGTTTTTTGCATGCCAAAATTTTACCAATAAAGTCGGTATTTTAAGCTTCCTAGATACGTCTAGCGTTGATCGATGACGCTAAAAGAAACATACTGCTGAAGGCCCTTAGCTCATCGAGTTTTAGAAAAAAATATCGCTTTTAAAAATGATTCAATACTTTCTAAAAACCGATTTGCCATAATGGTGGCCGCTTGCTGTAATCGTTTTCGAAACACACAAGTATGGGCTCAAACATACATATTTCAGGGCATTTTTTCTCTTAATACTTAATATCAGTATTTTGTGTAAGTGAATCGAAAAAAATAGGAAATGAGTAGAGAAGGATGGGGGATTAGTGGAGAAAACCGAGGATGAGTGGAGTAAGGTCGGAGAGGAGTGGAGAAATAACGGTGATGAGTGGAGCAAGATCGAAGATGAGTGGAGAAAAACGAGGATGAGTGGAGAAAAACGAGGATGAGTGGAGAAATAACGGGGTTGAGTGGAGAAATAACGGGGTTGAGTGGAGCAAGATCGGAGATGAGTGCAGTAAATCGAGGATGAGTGGAATAAGATCGGAGAGCAATGAAGAAATAACGGGGATGAGTGGAGCAAGATCGGAGACGAGTGGAGAAATAACGGGGATGAACTGTCGGTTTAAAAATATTATTATCACATGACAAATACAAATATCAGTCGCTGTAATACAGAATAATAATGACATAAGAAGGGATTTTTTAAGTGCATATTTCGAAATTTGAGAAAATGTGGTTTTATAATCAACAACTCATTGCCCAAAACTTCAGATTGTCAAACTTTCCCGAAATATGCAAGTAAATAAAGTTAAGCCCATCGGGCAAGAACGTCACAAATAGTTAACCTAAAAGTTTTCATAGTTACCTTGGCTTCTCGAAGTCCATGAGTTGAACATCGGCTCCGTAGGAAGGTGGCTTGGCAGGGCTAGACAGAACGTTAAACATAGTTACCGTGGCAAAGGGGTTTTTTGCCTGGTTAGGCAACCACGCAGATCTATAGATCCACGCAGTTAGGCATTTTGCCGCGGATTTTTATGATTAGTGACAGTTTTTTTTTTACTTTACACCCCAGTTTACTTGAAGAGTATGTAAAAATCACGGTGTGTTTGACATTTGAAAGCTAGTGAATTTTGTCAGAGAAGTCCTGACAAGCGTTAAGCGATTTTGTAGCGTATCTATCCGTAATTGCGTTGATAGATGTCAAAATGAATATGATGTAAAGTTAGTATATGATGTGAAGCTGGGCTATAGTTAGTGCCAAATAAGATGGCAATAGCGGTCTTTGGTCACACCTGTGTTTACAGAATTCCAGTATTCTTGATTTTAAAAACTGACGCGCGCTAGTTCTTTTTATCATGCATTGACCCTATTGCTGTCCTCAGCATTTTTCAAGAATAAAAATAGATAGGGTGAAGCAAGGTAATTTTGAAATGTAAATGTAGTACTTGGAAAGAATGGGGTTTTGTATTAAAATGACTTTGGTTTTAACCAAATGAATTTTTCAAACAAATGGAATAACAGATTTTGTATTTCTTGTGAATTGTAAGTGAGTTGTGCAATTAGACTTTTGATTGCTGGTTGACATTACACGATTGATATTGATACGAAAAAGAAAAGGGCCCCGACCACTATCGCCACCGCCACGGACACACACTACAACAGCAGTAGTCATCTCACCTGGGGCGCTCCAGGTCCATGAGCTGCACGGCCGCTCCATAGGAAGGCGGCTTGCCGTTGTTGTAGGGCGCGGCGCGCGGCAGAGTGCGCGAGGCCTGGCTGGAGCCGCCCGACGACAGGAACGGCGCCTGCTCCTCGCCGCCGCCGCTGCGCCTGCGCGCGCCGGGGGGTAAGCCTGGCTTGTGTCTACAGAGGCGGCACGTACTGGAGGGGGTGTTCCTCACCCTACTTTCAAAAGGGAGGATCCGACATCCAACCAAGGATTACAATCTGGATTTTTTCGGTTTCTTAGCACTCCGGTTAGACTTTCTCCAGTTTTGACATTAATCAGGGTTTTTCAACCCAAGAAGATTTTTTTTAAGAAATAAACAAAAGTTAAATAACTACCGAATATACAAATCGAAATGGTACCCCTTATCTAACCAGACGGGTGTTGTGTCTAGTGGGCTACAGCCCGACAGTTGTCGTTGGGCTGTTCTAATCTCGCGAATACTCTGCTTACGCGATATGTCAAGATAGTACGTAGTTCGTATGTGGCGTTGTAGAGGCCGCCACATACGACACGACATATCTAGTGCGTTGAGGCGCGACTTTTTGGCAAATCGACCTACATTTCGTGTAGTTCTGTTAAAAGTTAGTTTAGGTTAATTACTCTTATTATAGTAAAGGATTAAGTGATTTGGTGATCAATGTAGGCAAATGCAACAATCTTGCATGGTAGGCAAATGTTACAAAAATCACATATTCAGTTAACCCAAATTCTCAGGAAATATTATATTTCGAAAAAATCGTATAGTTCATGAAATAGTCATATTCGCTTTTGCGAACAAAGGCTTGCGGCCAAAAGCACGAAAGGCAAGTGTTAGTAAACATAGTTAAATTCAGTTAAAACACATTTTCAAAAAAATAAAAATACCTATACTTGACGAAGTAAACCCACCACCAGCCGAGATGCTAATAAAATTTAATTATTATGAGACTATTATCACTTACTTGGTGTTTATGTATATCCAGGCGTGCGAGTCGACTAGAACTATGGCAGTGAAGAGGAAGCCAGCTGCGACAGCAGCTAACAGCTGTAGCGATAATGCCTGAAATAATTGGGTTTTATATATTCTGTTAATCTGTACACAAAAGAACGTTAAATTGCACCTTCAAATAGTAGTTTATGCTTGTCAGAATTATTTTCGCTGAATGAATGTGTTCATAAATAGTTTTGCAGTAAATTAATTGCCACATACTAAATACTATTATCGAATAAATTTCCCACCCGCACGCAAAATACGCGCTTTGACGTGGAGTTGCGGACACCAGCCCGTTATACAATACAATACTAAATACTAAACCAACTGATAGAGCATTATATAGTCGTACTTAATTATCGAAAGACCAAAAGGGTCAGATAGACAAAAAGGTCCACAAATGACATTGAGTTTGTAATTGAAAATCATCTGAGAATCTAGTTTAGCATAATGCTGGTACCTGCAAGCCAGCATCGCAAGCAGCGCGTGCGGCGGCCACGAAGTAAGCGCGCGCCATGCGACACTCCAGCGCGCCGCTCAGTGCCACTAGCGCTCGCTCCGCTTCACCCGTACCCGCTCCTAGCGCACCTAGAGCGGGCTGAAGACCTGTGGATACACGTTTGATTATTTAAAAATCAGTTCTATGATACTGTGGAATAAGGAGTATTTTTATATCCATCTGGGTATTACGAGGGAGCAGAGAACGAATCACATCAGTAACTAAAATCACGTGATTTGCATGAAAAGGGTAACGTCCTGTTCACGGTACACAGAAAACAATACATTAGCTTAATCAACTTCTGTATTCGGGAAATGGATCTCACAATACAGATTGGAATTAAAAAAAACGCTTAGGTGATAATTACACAATTGAATAAACTGATAACAGATTGGTGCCACAAAGTGGTACCAGTTCATTCTGTTTAATCGCTGATTAGGGCGAGGTTACCCCGAGCGCCGTATGCATCAATCGCTTACCCCAGCCCCCGCACGGAGAGGCGATACGTAACAAATTACGCGGCGCGAAAACGCGGGCGCTTAGCGCACTGGTCATGAGTTCACGAACTCGGATAGGTACTAAGTTGCGTTACAGGGTAGAGCGATGCAGTAAAACAACTTGAATTGATATGTATAAGTTCACTTTGTTTTATTTTATAGAAAGTATTGGTTATAGATAGATTAGGAACCTACGTATTCTATGAACGTGAACGTAATTACTAACAATTAAAATAAGTAGATATAATTAAAATTAAGAAGGTATACTTATTTATTTTTGTGAATAAGGTGAATTTAAAATCTTACTGACACTAAGATCATGAATACGGGTAAGATTCAAAACTACACGCCACGCGCCATTCGGTTTTTAAAAAATTAATGCTTTACTTTTTTTTCGGTTTTGTTGTCATGGGTTTCATTTTCGTGGTTTTTGGGGTCGCTGATAACGAAACTGAGGTCAAAATGAAAATCCAAGCTGGCGCCGACGAAAATTTTCGGTATTTTCGTCATGGGTGTCATTTTCATGGTTTTCGTGGTCGCTGATAACGAAAATTTGGTCAAAATTAAAATTCAAGATGGCGCCAATGAATATTTTAGCTTTGTCGTCATGGGTGTCATTTTCGTGGTTTTCGGGGTCGCTGATAACGAAAATAAGTACAAAATGAAAATCCATGATGCTGCCGACGAAAATTTTCTGTTTTTTCTCCATGGGTGTCATTTTCATGGTTTACGGGGTCGCTGATAACGAAAATGAGGTCAAAATGAAAGTTCGATAACACCAAAAATTATTTTTTTGTTTTTACATCATGGGTATCATTTTCATGGTTTTCGGGGTCACTGATAACGCAAAATAAGTTCAAAATAAACAGAAACAAAAAAATTTTTTTTTTTTTCATCAACTCCGAAAACCATGAAAATGACACCCATGACGAAAAAACCCGAAAATTTTCGTCGGCGCCATCTTGGATTTTAATTTTGACCTCATTTTCGTTATCAGCGACCCCGAAAACCATGAAAATGACACCCATGACGACAAAACCAAAAATTTTTGTCGGCGCCACCTTGGATTTTCATTTTGTCCTCATTTTCGTTATCAGCGGCTCCGAAAACCATGAAAATGACACCCATGACGACAAAACCGAAAATTTTCATTGGCGCCATCTTGAATTTTAATTTTGACCTCATTTTCGTTATCAGCTACCCCGAAAACCATAAAAATTACACCCATGACGACAAAACCAAAAATTTTTGTCGGCGCCATCTTGGATTTTCATTTTGTCCTCATTTTCGTTATCAGCGGCCCCGAAAACCATGAAAACAACACCCATGATGACAAAACCGAAAATTTTCATTGGCGCCATCTTGAATTTTAATTTTGACCTCATTTTCGTTATCAGCGACCCCGAAAACCACGAAAATGACACCCATGACGAAAAAACCGAAAATGTTCGTCGGCGCCATCTTGGATTTTCATTTTGACCTCATTTTCGTTATTAACGACCCCGAAAAGCACGAAAATGACACCCATGACGACAAAACCAAAAATTTTTGTCGGCGCCATCTTGGATTTTAATTTTGACCTAATTTTCGTTATCAGCGACCCCGAAAACTTTGAAAATGACACCCATGACGAAAAAACCGAAAAAAGTAAAGCATAAAATGCAGAGGAAGTTAAATAAAAAAAATTAAAGTGATTTTATCTTTAATATGTAAATAAGTCAACAAAATAAAAAAAAAACTATTAGGTACACACGGCGGCACATGAAGCTGTCATTTCCAGTATAATTTGGCCTCGCTTTGTATAGATTTCCTATACAATGAGAGATCGGCATAAACTGGTTTTGTACAGCTTGATCGGTCGTCGTGCGTACAAAATACGATATCGACCATTACTCATTCTATCTCGTTCTCCCCTACATACTTTCTTTTTCTGCCCATGTCGAACTCGATAATCTTCGGCTTACCGGGCTCCCTACAAAACTTTTTCAGAACTCCTTACAAAAAAAAATTATTGGAATAAATGTTTTGATTTTAGTAGGCCAGTTACAGGCAGTTTTGAATTGTCGAAAAAAAGATAATAAAATGAAGCTACAGTCCCATTCAAAAGGCATAATAACTGTGAAAGTACTGTAGTTGCCCATTCCAAAGTTACCGAAATTTATAAATAATATTGCGAAATCATAAATAGCGACTTTTGCTACGACACAATAAAGTTCAATTCAGGCCGCGCAGCGCTAATTATCTACAGTTATATTCTCCTAGAAGCTGCCTCTCTTTCTAATGCGTAACTCTTATACCTTCTGACTACGTTCCCTATTAGGTACCTACTGTACTTTTGTGAACAAATGACATTTCAAATAAACCTAGGCTCGGTGTTTACTAAGTATTATTTTTTACAAACTATTTTTGGCTCAGTTCGTAACAGAATTAACGGGGGTGGGGTGGCGGGTTCCAAAAATTGGCACACGTCCGACCTCCAACGCGTTCCGCTCGGGACTGAAGCACGCGATGCGAGTATGAAATGATGAAAACAGCAAATTTTGGAAATAGTGGTATAGGTTTTTTTAATATTTCAAATTATGATCGCCGTGTACTGTCACATTTTTTACGACCTTTATAATGGTATAAGTTTTATTGTTAAAAACCTAATATAACTCAAATGAAGTAATATTAAAAACCATCATTTAGACTTGTCTTTGCGATTTAATTGGATGCAACAAAGTGCAAGTAATCGTGTATCGCTGTTCCGAAATATGTAGATCGAAGTGTGAAATATGTAATATATTTTTTTCAGAATTTAAATCCGTGCTATATAGGAATAAAGCACAATACAAAACGACGTTTATCTGGATAACCTCGCCTTAAGACAAACCAATACATTAGGAACTTTTGCGATAATGTAACCATACGGCGAATCATACCAAGTTCAAGGATTGATCTGATGTCGTGTCAGATTTATCTGTACAAATAAATAAAATTGAAGTGTCTATATGTAATTTCAAAATAACAGATTTTTACTGAATGCATAAGAAAGTAACACGTACGATACTTTCAACAAAAAACATTTTTTTTTTTTCATTTTTGTCTGTTTGTCCCGGCAAATCTCAGAAACGGCTGGGCCGATTTTAAGGGAACTTTTACTGGCAGGTTGTTGATGTCAGAAGGTGTAACTGAGGTTATTTTTATTTTAAAAAAAAGGATCCGTGCAAAAAAAATAAAACCCATGAAATTGTTAACAAAATTCGATTCCAATAGGGAAGTAATATTTTTATAATAATTTCACACGGACGAAGGTCGGCGGCGAAGGTCGGGCAACAGCTAGTTACCACATAAAATTGTGATCTTACCAGGATCATTGAACAGCTGCGGCGCCCCTCGTGCCAGCACAGCTAACGCTTGCCGCACGGCCACTACCGCTCGCTGCGCGTTCCTCAGCTCAGCCGTCAGTACGTTCTCACGGGACACCTTGCACGATAGGTAGTAGTGCACCATCTGTCAAGTAACAATAATATGATTTTTTTACAAACTGTATTTAGCCTACATCATAGTAGAACCTACAAACATTATCATTATCATTATCATCATCATTCAGTGCGGCGCGTGCAGCGCCAGCGCGGCGGCGGGCTCCTGGCAGGCGTCGGCCACTAGCACTGCGCCCGCCAGCCAGCACACCAGCAGCGCGCCCAGTGCTGCGTACCTATAGTGCAGTTAGTACGTACGTCGATGGGCAGGTTGTGCGGCGCGTGCAGCGCCAGCGCGGCGGCGGGCTCCTGGCAGGCGTCGGCCGCTAGCACTGCGCCCGCCAGCCAGCACACCAGCAGCGCGCCCAGTGCTGCGTACCTATAGTGCAGTTAGTACGTACGTCGATGGGCAGGTTGTGCGGCGCGTGCAGCGCCAGCGCGGCGGCGGGCTCCTGGCAGGCGTCGGCCGCAGCCACCGCGCCCGCGGCTAGCACTGCGCCCGCCAGCCAGCACACCACCAGCGCGCCCAGCGCACCCACCTATAATACACAAAAACTTCACTATAAAATACCGCATTACACAATATAAACCGTTTATAGTCAATCTCAATCTCAACACATAAATTACAATGGAAAATACTCCAGAAGCATGGTTTGTCTAAAATCGAAAATATGGTCAAAATAAAAATGCAAGGCACTGATTTCCGATTTTTCGTAATTTTTAGGTTTTATGGTCGCTGATAACGAAAATGAGTAGCAATACAGAATGTACTGTTAAACTCACACATAGCAGTAACAGAGCCCGTCGCGAGCGTCGTGCGGCGGCAGCTAACAGAGCGACGCAGACGGCGCCGCCGCAGCACCAGCCCGCCATGCCGCCAGCCCAGCGCGCCGCCTCCCACACCCACGCACGCTGGAAAAGGAAGTTAAGGATGGATGTTACCAAATATCACAATGTTAAATCGTCTTAAAAATACATAAATAATAAATAAAAGTGAGGGCACTTACAAAGCCTAGACCCTTTGCCTAGGCGAAGAATTTATAAAAGAGAAATCCCCTAAAGGGTTTAAATAATTTTCAGCTAACAACATTGTATACTGCCAGTAACAAGTTTCTGGGAACACATAAACATTAGGTGCAATTTTTTTTAACCGCGATCACAAACATGCGGTGAGAGATGAAAGTCAAAAAACGTCATCTTAATTTAAAACCCAATTAACTAGACGCCCCAAACAAGAAGACTATACCTTGGAATGCTGAAAAAACTAACTTAATGAAACTCCTAACTGACTAACCTTCATAAAAGCATCAAGATTCAGCGCAGCCAGCGGCCGTCGTAGATTGTCAGCGGCTGAAGCGGCAGCGCTGGCGTTGTTCCTCAGCGCTGACAGCGCTCGCAGTAGTGTGCCCAGCGCCGTCTGATTGGCTACGGGTGCGTCCAGCGCATCCGCTAGGCGGGCCAATGGGGCGCGCGCTCGGGAGCCCATCGCTTCTTCTAGGATGCTTGACTGGAAGTGAGAAGAAAATGAAGTTAATTAGGGGGAAAAGAGGGTTAACAAATATTCGGCTCGGCACAGTCGAATCGACAGTATTATTTGAACTACAAACCCGACCCGGAGCAATTTGTGCAATTACTACAGATATTCGGCTTTCATTCGACTCATGCCAATTGTCAAATTTCGTTCAGTATCTATCATCGCTGAATCGTGTTCGGGACGAAGCTTTTTTCCGAACTACATACATATATTAGATTTTTTCCGCCCCGCTATGCCAAATAAAGCCAACCGTGGTTAACGAAGTCATTAATTTTATGCACAATTCTATAATGATATGGCAAGAAAGGAAGTGTCTGAAGAGACGACAACTAAGAGAGAAGTATGGAAAAGAAGAAATGCTGCGCCGATCCAAAATAAATTGGTTTAAGGGCACCAGAATCTTGACTATAACCCCAATAAAATTATAACAGACGACATTCGAGATTTTGGCATTGGCACCGCTTAGCGTTTGACTATCGAACCTGACGGCAAACGATTGCCTTTCTACAGTACCAAGTACTATTTCTCGTTTAAGGGGCAAGAAAAACGCAGCCATCAGACACTAAAAATAATGGATACGTTAAATCAATCTTCCTCGCTAGTCGCTCTATATACAGGTTTTTACTTAACGTCAGAAAGGCTTAAAGATGGTCAATCATTACCTGGTTCTTCACAGTGTTAACGAGTGCTGCCAGCTGGTTCCCCGCCTGGATGCTTTGCAGCATGGCGTTGTGCAGGTCATCGTTGCCGAAGAGGCCCACACCGATCGCGCCGCAACACATCACTGATAGTATCATCAGCGTTATCTGTGAAAGATTGTGCTGGTGACTCAAAATGAAACCCAAAAAAAAGTAAGCAAACTTTATGTAAAACCACACAAGTGATTCTTTCAAGTGTTTTCTCTGGGAAGAAGTGGCGAAACCCAATTTCCTGAAACTATTCTCAGACAAAGGCGTTTAGCAGGGGAGTTGTCCCCTGCTAAATGCGGGGATCCGCTGGATGCAAGACGCACGGGATCGGTCAATGTGGCGACACTTGGGGGAGGCCTATGTCCAGCAGTGGACGTCTTTCGGCTGAAATGATGATGAAACGCCTTTGTCTGTGAATAGTTTCAGGAAATTTGGTTACTACAGATAGGTTCAGTTCTATAGTTAGATAGATTTTATAAATTTGTTTCATATAATTTCTTTAATTCCATCGTTTCTGGCTGACGAGAAATTTCTTTAACATTAGCTTCCTCATTTGTTCTATCCCCCACAATTTACGAAAACTAACATAAATTTATAAAAAAAAACGCACCAAAAAGCCCTTTGATAATCACAAAAACCCTTTTGATCTCCAAATACTGACAGCAGAATCACACACTTCGAAACTTCTTATAAACTCAGCCTTAATAAGATCTTCAAAAAACTATTTACGCTATCTCAAAAGCCGTAGATCAAAGCTGCCCTAAAGTTCAGTGTCCTATTTTATTCCCATCATTAAGTAAGTAACGGTTTAAATAAGAAGTTCATAAACAAACCATCTGATCAGTTGAACATTTGCTACACGTCAAACACGTCACAGTATAAAAATAAACCAGTAAACCAATTACACCCCTTTTTTGTGAGATCATACGGGGGTGTAAGGGTTTTCCATTAAACTTTTTGTACTCCATACATAAAACGTAACCACTTGTCTTGATGCGACAGCTTTAACTTACTCACGAGTAACACCTGAAGCATGGTTAGAATTTGTGTAAACGCTTTGCATGTGTTTGTGTATTTGTATGAGCCGATTCAAATAATTTTTTCCTACTTGAAATACTGTGTGCTAATACAAATATCATATGTCTACTGTGAACACGTGTTATTCTGTGTGAGAATTATTTTGTGTTTGCAGACTATTTATAGAGCAACGATACCCTCGGGGCGAACATGATGAGTTTATCATTCCTTGTCGCCTGTCGGGAAATAGCTTTGAGATGTGTTCGTATTGAGATGGCAGACTTTGGGCCTGTATGGTGTTAATGCTATTATCATTTGCTGTATGGAAACTTTTAGTAGGAAGCCGTGGTTGAAGACGTTACGCATGAATTGAGACTGTAAAATGTAAGACCGCACTTTCTCGTGTGACAAAAGTGCGGTAAAAATAACAGAGCGCCTGATTGAAGGCAACTCGCAAATATACCGTTGTGTGGCAATTTTGCAAGGCACTATCGGCCAGTCTGCCAAGCATTTTCTCATAGAATCTTCTTGACCCTGACCGGGTTATTTATCAATTAAACTTCGGGAAATTGATTTTTGTTCAGAGGTCAAACGATGAACTCAACATAAAAAATAGTTATTCAATGTTCAAGTATTCCGAAGGTCGTAGTGATGGTGTGAGTAAACAATGAATAATAAATAAACTACGTCAGTCATTGAAGTCGAATAACGTACGCAAGCCTCAACTCAAGGAAAAAGAAAAATATTATATACCGTAAGTATCTGTTTTGGTCAAGAACTCAAGACTCAAAGAGTATCTAGCTAATGGATGTAAAAATATGAATGGATGAATCACTAACTCACACGTAGAAATTAAAAAAATGTTAATTTAGTCTATGCCAATCAACTATAGACCACACATAGGCCTTTCTTCAGTTACGCCGTAACAGCACGGCATGAATGGAGGTAATTACCATGAGGTTGCTAATGAGTACAACACTAATTATGCAATTAAGGGACTCCGGATTCCAACAATAGGACGCTTGGAAAAGGCTAGAACGGTGAAAGTTTTCCGTAAGTACTTTGCGAAGTAAATAAGTCTTGCTTAGTATTAAGATTTTGCTGTCAGACTAAGTTCTGTTGTCCCTTTTGCATACAATTTAGCGCCTAAGTGACGGATACATAGAAAAGCTTTTAGAAAGGTGTTCGTCCGGAAAAGTAATGTCACGATACCTATTTCTTCTACCGAATAGTTTTGCTGTTCCCGAAATTGGAACAGTAAAACTATTCGGTAGTATTTAAGGTGCTGGGCGATAACTTTCATATAATCGTTGTAGCAGTAATGTAAATTTTTATTTTGTAAATAGGTTTTTACACTTTTTATCTGTCAAAATAAATACATATCTTTTTAAAACTAGAAGAGGGAGGTGTTCCGTACCTGACTTTGAGAAGAAACAAACTCAGAGGTCACAGTCTGTTTTCGAGTTCAAACATAATCTGGTCAACTCACATGAGGACTATGCAGATAAGTGTCTGAGATGGTATTTTGAATAAAGCACCAGACAGGTTTGAATGGACCTGTCCAGTCAGTGCAAGCATTTGTCGGTTATCGTAAAGCTCGACTCTTAACTCAAGGAGTTCAACGACACAACGAACAATACCAAAGAAAGGACATTAGGCGGCATGCTTAAACACACCACAGATAAAAACTAACTGAGAAGAAAGAGAAAAGAATACTCGCATAGTCCTCATATTCACAAAAACACAGTGTTCTTACTAACATAAATGACAGTACATGAAACATTTTAACTATATGTCTGGGAAGGCAACACATCTGTGATGCCTTTGGTGTACTAGTGGTTACTGCCGCTTATGGTCATTTGCAGTCGAGTGCATGTGCAGTGCATCTTAACATCACGTCGTCAATTCCTCTGCCATTCGATAACAAATAACAGGTTTTTTTAACCGGCTACTTATGTTTGAATTTGGGCATGCAGAACCGATACCGGTCCAGTAGCAAGAACCGGGATTTGCCGGTTCAGTAGCAAAAACCGGGCAATCAAAATTTTCCGATTAGACTTCCCGGTTCTTACTATGGACCCGGAAGCGGTTCTCCATGCCCTAATATTGAAGTACGTGTCTAACCTTCAAAGCGGTGATGCTCCTCGGCGGCCGTTGCTTTCTGTCGCAGCATCGTGTAAGCAGGTATATGAGCAAAACGGTCAGCGTCAGGATCAGCCATGCGCCTGGTATTGAGCCAAGGATTCCCAAGCTCTGGAAAAAAAAAGAATATTATTTTACAAAAAAAATATTATAGACAGGCTTAAAAATGCACGAATTATTTTGTCAGGTATGGTAAAGTGAAGGTAGTGTATTGCCATTAACCAGATTCAAATCCTGGCAGACAAATTCGGGTTGCGACTGAGGGTGAGGGACTTCTGATGGAAATTTCCGACGTGAGAATCAAACCGAGGACCCAGTTCATAGCCTACCCAAACTTAGCACTTGAGATGACTAGATACGAATCTGTTAAGCTTCTTAACACGTGTCGAAAAAATATCCTTAATTATATACCAACATTTAAGAATAGCTCTTGCCGAGTCTGCAAGGGCGACTGGAACTTCAACCACTCAGTCTACCGCAGGACATCATGAAGTATCTTTGCTAATCAAATTTAATCAAGTATTTCCGCGGTATTATGTATATTTGCGTACTAATTCACTATGTAAACTAGAAACATTCGTGCCAAGCTTAGTAAACTTCAATAACGAACCTGCATATCCCCTCACTCCTGGGCACAAACAACCCGTAATGAAGTGTCATGTTGTGTTGACAAACGTGTCGTACTGAGCAAGTATACGGTTTCGGGACATGATTTGTTGAGCAGATGAAGTGGAATGGGGATGCGTTGATGCTCTTATTGAGATAGTGATCTTTCGCCGTAGCGTGCTATGGACGTATTACATGCCTTTAGTACACGGTGGATGTGGTCCTACTGCTCTCTGTTTATCATCGTAATTTATATATACAGGGTGTAACATAATAATCGCAAGACCTCGCGTGTGGAGTCGCAGACCACGAAACTAAACAACTTTTTTTTAGGACTTTTGGAAATTCATAACTTTTTTGTTTTACCATACATGGTGTCCAGCTGACCTCGTGAGTTTTTATAGAAAGTCCAATTTCAGTGTTCCGTACCCGAAGGGTAACTAACGCGACCCTATTACTAAGCCTCCGCTGTCCGTCTGTCCGTCAGTCTTTCTGTCAGTTTTTTGCGAATTTCTAGAACTCGTACAACAAAAGTTGTTTATGGTCCGAAAGACGGTACGGATGGTCTTGCGTTTATAACACCTTGTATACTATATTTGCAACTAGCATAGTGATTATTTTATCCTAAGAAAGAGTTGCACATTCATTTCCCTAACAAAAAAATAATAAGAACATAAGCAAAGCCAAAAGGCTTCTGTCTCTGACAGAATTCTTATTAGATTCTTGAATACAACACAGAGCGATGGATGGTTTTGCTTTCATACTAGATTATTCTTCTTCTTTGTTTTATCAATTGTTCTTATATAGGGTCTAACTATTCATACACGAAATATTTTCAGGGAATCATCTAAATGCTATAAACAGCTTTTTATTCTTGAATACAACACAGAGCGATGGATGGTTTTGCTTTCATACTAGATTATTCTTCTTCTTTGTTTTATCAATTGTTCTTATATAGGGTCTAACTATTCATACACGAAATATTTTCAGGGAATCATCTAAATGCTATAAACAGCTTTTTTTTCTAAGTATATTTTTTTATAAAAATAAATAATTTAAAATTACTTAACTCACAAAATAAATACTGGCTCCTTATTTTTAAGCATCCATTACGGTAGTTTACTACGAAGTATTTACCTACTGTCATTGTTAGAATATGGGAGTAAAGGTTTTATGCAAAAAGTCTTAAAAATTATTAGAATTATAATAATTTTGTAAAAAAAATAAAACACATTCAGATATTTCTTTTTCGTTGCTATGGCGACTTTACGACTTATAGAATTTACTCTTAAAATATTTCGTGTATGAAAAGATAGACCTTATTGTAATGTACCTTGACTTGAACTCTGACTAAAACTCTACACAGTAGTAGTCGGAGTAGCACAGTTAAGTTAATTTAAACCTTACCTCCAAATAAACAGGCGAGTTGGGCGCGAAGGTGTCGTTGACGCGGTGCAGCGTCACGTTGATATGCGGCAAGGCGTGCAGCATCCGCGAGAGACGCGGCGGCGAATACTCGTCCGAGACGCCCGGCGCGCCCATCGCGACCTCTCACTATCACACCTGTGGAACAAATGACATCATTATTAAGTTGTGCAGAGAAAATGTGACAACATCATTACTGTTCCTGCTAGCCTGCATCATAAAAATTTTAGGCAAAGTTCTCTCCCCATGACACCTAGTTTTTTACGTCTAAGGATATCGTCCCACCATCATAAAGGGTGTAAACAGACCCTTAACATAGCCGAAAGGCACTTGTTCTCACCGTCTTTGCGATCATTTTTTTTTTTCTAGACCATACCTATAACCTTCTAGTTACGGAGATATTGGAGGTCAAAGTTCCAACTTTTTCACAAGTTTTTTTTTAAATACATGTTTTTAATGTAAGAGTTTTACTTTATACACCTTCACGACCCGCGTACTATTTAATCCATCCATCAGCACAATGCTTTGAGTGCGTTCCATCGAGTTCTACCGTAAAACGTGATTATTTACCCAAAAAAAAAAATCGATTCCCAGCTATAATTTTATATATAATTTTGCGTAAAGTTACTTAGTTTGATGTACATAATGTTTGGTTGACGGCGATGTGTTGACACCCTGTATACGAGTTCATGATCGCCATTCGTCGGAAAATTTTCCCTTAAGCGTTTTTCCCATGAATGGCAATGATCAGCTCCGCCTGCAAGTCTAGCCAGATGCAGCTGAATTCCTCTATTTTACATGCAGCGACTGCATATCTGACCACCAGAACCCAGTCGTTGACGACGGCCTTCCGCATTTTCTCGCAAACTTCACAAGTTCACGCTCTTCTTTAAAAATGATGATGGTCATTATTATTAGGAACCGTTCATACAAGAAAAGCGTAGCCAAGTTTGTTGCAGGAACTACTTCAGCAGTTATTTCGCTGACCTAATTAACATCATCCTAACCTAGTTATCACCGGTCTATTCACATGAGGACAACATCAATGAAACTTTAATTGAAACTCGAACCAAAACAGCTAGCTAATTGTGGACTAAAATAACTGTTACTCGCAAATGTGGACCATCTGCACCATCAACGGTAGACACCCAACTTAAATTCACTATGACTCATTGAATTAATAACAATATTTTAAGGTTGGGAGAGTTCAAAACAGGTTTTCAGGTTTTTTATTATCTTTGGCACTAGGTCAAATGAACGTTATCGTCTTTCTAAACACATTACGGCATACTTAGGTAGTCTGGTAGTTACACTTTGATAAGCGCCAGTGATATTCGTTTTTGACGTATGTTTATCATTGCAAGTGGGTAACAAGTGTTGTCTGTAGGTGCAGATACAGTACTTGAATCGGTCTGATAAAACGATTTCGTAGCACGATGCCTAGTTTCGTAGCACGATGCCTAGTTTCGTAGCACGATGCCTAGTTTCGCACTATGACTACTTTTTTGTACTTTCAAGTAAGCGGTAGCACAATGCCAATGTTTTGAAACAATCATACATTAGCTCGCATAATGCCTACAACAGCGTATTATTCGCAGTATGCCTAGTTTTAATGACGTCAGTACTTTTACTCAAAAACCTCATATAGTATAAATATACGAGGGCGGGTCAATAAGTCCGTGACTTTTGGAATAAAACACAGATTTTTTGATAAAAAAATAATTTTATTTTTCAACGTAGTCTCCCTTGAGCTCTATACACTTTGTCCAACGCTTCTCCAATTTTTTTATCCCTTCCAAAAAAAATGATTTGTCGAGGTCCTCAAAATAGGCCTTTGTTTGCGAGATGACTTCATCATTGGAGTCAAATCTTTTTCCACCAAGCCATTTCTTCAGGTTTGGGAACAAGAAGTAGTCGCTCGGAGCCAAATCTGGAGAATAGGGCGGATGAGGGAGCAATTCATAGCCCAATTCATGGATTTTTGCCATGGCAACTGCACATGTGTGCACCCTTGCATTGTCTTGGTGGAAAAGAACTTTTTTCTTGGCCAAATGAGGTCGGTTTTTTTTCAAATCGTCATTGAATCGGTCCAATAAGTTGGCATAATATTCCCCATTGATTGTTCTTCCCTTTTGAAGGTAGTCAATGTGGATTATCCCGCGTGCATCCCAAAAAACAGTCGCCATAACTTTATTGGCTGACAAACCCACCTTGGCCTTCTTTGGCGCCGATTCACCCTTAGAAACCCACTGTTTTGACTGTTGTTTGGTTTCTGGTGTGTTGTGATGGATCCATGTTTCGTCCACGGTTACAAAACGGCGCAAAAACTCCTCCATATTGCGATTAAACAACGCCAAAGCTTCCTGTGAAGTTGTTACACGATTGCGTTTGTGGTCGACTGTGAGCAAACGCGGCACCCATCTTGCGGAAAGCTTTCTCATGCCCAAGTGATCATTCAAAATTGAAACCACTGAGCCATGCGAGATCCCTACGGCTTCCACAATCTCTCGCACTTTCAATCTTCGGTCGGTCAACACCATATCGTGAATTTTTTCGATTGTTTCGGGTGTAGAGACCTCAACTGGGCGTCCAGGACGTTCGGCATCTTCAGTGCTTGTACGGCCACAACGAAATTCAGTAAACCACTTTTTTACCATTGAAATCGATGGTGCAGAGTCCCCATAGTATTTATCAAGCTTAGCCTTGGTCTCGGTAATGGTTTTTTTTCGCAAGAAATAATGCTTAATAAGCACACGAAATTCACTTTTTTCCATTTTCTCCTCAAATTAGTGAGTAGTCTGATAAAAATAGCTGTCAAACACAAACTAACTGACGCAGCAAGTTTAAATTTTGACAGGAGTCAACTGACAGATGCCTGTTGACAGGAGCAGTGTTGCTGTTTCAGTAAAGTGGTCAGAAATTCAAAAAGTCACGGACTTATTGACCCGCCCTCGTAGTATAGTTGTACGTGGATCTTTTGGCGCGTGGTCAATCTCGGAACTTATTCCGACATCAACACAGTTTCATGAAAAGCTTTACATAATTATGTTGACCAACATTGCCCCCCTGTCAAGTCATTCAAGCGCCAAAAGATCCTTGTAGCACTGTAACTAGGTACAGTTTAACTAGTTGCCCGACCTAATTTAGCACATGGGGGTTTTTAAATATTTAATTTTACATCAACAATCGCCAGCCTGGACCAACGGTGCAACGTGTTTTCCGAGGCACGGAGGAAACTGGGTATGTAAAGGGCGGTCACCAATCCATGGACCAACCTAGGCAAGCGCGGTTTAACCTAAAGATCGACCCGTGCGGCTGTTATTATTTAGCCACGAGCGTCTCGGTAAGTGTGGTAGTCTCTGCCTAAAACTTTATATGCCAAAATATCGGCAAGAACAGTATTAAATCTTTGTCTATGATTTAAGTAACGAAACAAATACAAGCGTCTTCAGAAAATTCGAAATAAAACTGCTAGCAATGATTTTAAGATGTTGTACTTTGTTGTTTACTCGCGTCTTAAGGGGTAAAGAGCAAACCTTTTTAAAAGAGAACTGTTCGTTAATCTTTAGCACGTCGTACCCGTCACGTTCTTGAGACGAGAGGACTTAAATGCACTTAATGGAACAACAGGAATGCAACTAGTTTAAGTGCATTTTAAATAGAATATGGAACTCGGAGATCTTGGAATACAGTCAAATACTAAGGGCACCCCCTGTGGGGTACGAGCCTCGGCTCAGGGCGTCGCTGGGGAGGGCAGCAAATGGACAGACTAGATCTGAGTGATATCATTATTTAGGGGCTGTTTTAAACTACTGGCTCAGCATCGCGGACTGGCTCGAGCAAGGGTCGAGGGGCGAAGATGCGGGCAGAAGCTTGTCGAGTTAAAAATCTGTAACATCAATGCCTATTCTCAAAAATTCTATGTTTTCATTCATCAGAAAACCTGACAGTCCTACAGTTCAAAGAACCTTATAAAGTTTCTACCATTCAAAATGAAACATTGTAACAGACTGTCCTATAAAAAAACTCCAGCTAAGGCGCAGTAAAAACAAACAATAATATCTCTGAAGCATATGTATACTTATATTACGAAACGTAATCCTTTCACGACACAGAATTTCCCAGACAGAGTTTTGATATGTGCGCAAACTTTTCTGAGACCAACTGTACCCGACGCAGCAAAGCATTCCAAACCCTATTATTATGAAGTTATAGTGCATTCTTCCTTGACAGATGGTAGTCTGAAAGTGGATGTTTTCCTGTCTTCCCAATGCTTGGTTTAGATATACGTAGGTACTTGTACTAGGTACTTACCGCAACTATCTATCAGTATCTCTGCTTACGACGCCATATTGGGCCGGACTGATGGTGCTTCACTTTCACCGAGAGGACATCTGTAACAAACGATGGGGTAGAATTAATTCATGGGATTACTTCTGAATTTTGTGTTACTATGAATTGGAGGCAAAGAATAAACTGACTAGCTTTTACGTTTTGTAGGTCGAAATTTACCCTACAGGAACGTGTTACGGGGATAAAAAGTATTTCTTTGTCCTATCCGTAAGCTTTTAATCTACATCCGTCAAACAGTTTATGTGTGAAAAACTAAAAAAATAACAGACAGAAAGCAGGCATAATTATAATACATATTGGTTTGGATAGGGAAAATGTATCCCAGGAAATCAAGACGTGTTAACCAATATCATACAGGAAAACAAAATAGGAAACTATAACAATTAATAGTAACACCAGGAAAGTGATTCTATTCTAAATAAACAAGAAAGTCAAAGTTGGACGTACAACAGTCTACCAATAAGGTAGCTTGTTGCTGCGAGCTTTGGAGCTTGCCCTAGTCAAAACACATCGACACTCTGACATACTGTTTACTGAAAACGAACCCAACACATAAATTTCTCTCAACTCCCCGACGGTAACAAGAAACCACCATACCATACAGCTGCTCTCCTCAAAGCTTCGCCGTGACATTGTAAAACAATCACAATGAATTACGTGCAGATGCCAGCACATCAAGCTACTGCAATCTGTCAAATTTCTTTAATACATTTTCAACTTTATCGCTACAGCATTAGGTTCAAGATTGATTGGAAAAATTTAGCAGTTTCGGGTAGGTTGATCTGCTGGAGTCTGTACATAATCTATTGAAATACTTGTTTCCAATTGCTAATTTTAGCCTTCAAAGAAATTTAAACTTTGTCTTTAAGAATTAAGTTGATTTCAGCACGGTTAGTAGGTAGTAATTCAAAAAATGATGAAAATTTTAGAATTTGTAGCGGAAACTGAATTTTAAGTGAGTGTTTTGTCCAAAAAAGGCGCCGCGGCAGACCTCGGTAGGTGATGGCGGGACGAGCTGGACAAAACCAACGACCACATTAGCCCTGGATGGAACAAGATGCAAGTCATGAGGGAGGCCTTTGCCCAGCAATGGGATGACACAGGCTAACAGTATCAGTATCCAAAAATACATGTCTGTTGACATGTTTGGATACTAAATCACGAACGCAGTGTACCAACAAATTGTTTGAGGTACGAGCCATACGTGGCCTCCGACCACACGCAGCGTGAGGCTCAATGCTTCCCATTAAATTCGCCAACTACGGCCCGTTGTTGTACTGTGGTGTTATCGCCACCATTAAAATTATCTCGAATGCACTCGCTCGCATTTCTCAGATAACTAGACACTGTATAAACTAGGAACGAGCGCGTGGTCTAGGATAGTGTTACGAAACCAGACGAGGATTTTGTGACGGCGATAAACGGTTGTGATATCTTCAGTTATATCATAGTAATGTGCTAGGTTTACTTTTGCGGCGTGGGTTTTGAATCCGAGTGTTTTTATCATAATCACCCTGTAACGACTGTCAAAGATCTACGAACAACAGCTGGGAACAATGGTTTAGCGTGCTTTGAGCGGGCAAGAGGAGTTTTGGTGTGTAATAGATGGTCACCCATCGACGGACTGACCTCAGCAAGCGTTGCTTAACCTCGTAGATCAACCCGCTGGTATAACTTAGCCATTGCCCATAAGAAATATCAATATCATCTTCATCTTTCACAACATCCAAAATTGTTTATCACATACTCATCAAGTCATCACACTGACACAAGCCCGTGAAACCGGGAGCAGTCAAATTAAATTTGTCAAAAAAAACAGATACTTGCGGATTCAAGCAGTGGGATCTCGTACTGTAAACGCATAAAAGTCATAATAAAGGGACATTATGAGACGAGCGTTGAGCAGTGTCACGCAACGAATTACAGACAATTGAGACGAGAACGCGGCGCCATTGAGCTGTTTGTGTGCAAGCAGCTTTTAATTATAATCAAATGTGGTGGAAGCTGACAGCTATGTAAAAGGATCCTCTTTTACTACCGCCAGATACTCCGCAAATCTGAAAAATGGCTTCTCCAGTAAGGTACGAAATACCAGGACATGAACAAGTGACATTCACTAACCCGTACCGAGTCCACGTGGTGGATTATGGCCCACTCCCTGTCACAGAGGGGATACCTTTATTTTAGCATGTAGCAATCCATCCACGTGGATGTTCTCCTCCCTGAGGCGAGCGAAAGGGTCAGACTTCTAATGACCAAAACTTCCTTTGGCTGTGAAAACATTACCGGGTGAATATGCTATGCAGCATAGCATTACATAGTATTCTATGTAAAAAGTACCAGTCGACAGATTTTTGGTTGCTGTTACCTAAACGGGTCTCCAGCATAATTCTCAGCGTCTATACATAATTTATGGGTGAACGGGATAACAGCGTGCTCATAACTGGTCAGGCACGCGCCCATTATTATTTGGTATTGAAATTCCAATACTCTGATGTCGAGCGCGATCCATTGCATCTTTAGCAAGCATCTGCAAGAGTCGTCCGAGAATAATAGCCCGGACACGACATGAGAAATACCACAAATGTTGAACGCTAGTTTCCACAGTAATTTAATGCATTTTCCTTATATTTATACAGTTGTCCGCACCTAGATGCTATATAGTTTATGCAGATTCAAATCATGGTCAGTCATGAAGCGAGAGTAATGGTGGTCCCGTGGTAAGGGCCTCAATTTACAAGCTGTAGGTCGTGGCTTCGACCCCAGGCGCCTGCTTCGTGTGTTTTATTTTATCACCACTGCTCTCAAAACAGAGAGGAAAACGTCGTGAGGAAACCGCAATCTCCTAGAGCCTAGAATTCTAAGAAATGTGACATCCACCAAGCCATACTGGGCCCGCCTGGTGGATTACATCCCACTCCTTCTCACAGAGAGGAGGCTGTGACGCAGCAATGAGAATATTATACGCTGATTATGCAGTCATAATCCAATCACATCCAGTTTTCGAAATCGATTTCAATTTCAACGGCTAAAAAACCCAAACATTCAATAAAACACTTAACTTGATTGCATCATAAAACGGTCACGTTAGCATTCCAGCTGTGAAACACTTAATAACGTAGCCTAGACCGTGTCGAAAGCTGGGAGCTTCTGACTCATGACTCGTTTCGCAACTTGTTGACGCGAAAAGCGCCTTTTTTTTCTGTAGCTGAACTTGGTCCACATTCCCCTGTATGGACGGTGTAATCTGGACTACTAGATGCTCGGCATTCTTCGGCTACCTTCGTATTGCGTGTAAGAACTTTAGCAGGGTAAATTGATTATCCAATTAACGATGTTGATATAATTTGCAATGGAACTGGTTACTTTGTTTGTATTGTAAGGTAATTCCAAGATTTAATAAGTCAATATTTGTAATATTGATTTATTAAGCCACTTGCTACTTTGTACATGATCCATCGTTGCAGTCAAAAGGACCATTGCGCTGCCATCGACGAAGGAGCGAAAGAGGTGAAGTATTGGTCCCATCTAAATTAATAGAATGAAAAGGTAGACCGGTCGCAAAAATTTGGTGGATGCTGTTGGAAAAGAACTTGTCTTTGTGGTGCTGCTTGGTCTCCCCCAAGTCCAGCAGTGGATGTTTTGCTCAATAGTTACATAACCAGTGTGAGAACTAAGGAAGAAGTTCTTCAAATCCATTCCAAAAGGATAAGAAATGAAAGTTTATATAGGAGTTCGTCATTTTGCAGAAGGGAAACCACATCAGGCAAAACGGCTTGTTATACAGAATGGCACTCGAGTTTTATCCGTTTTCTAAAAATAGCTAACGCAGTAGAGCCATGCGAATAGTTAGAAGTACTAAAACTAGATCGATAGAAAGCTCTAGTTGCGTGTATGGATGGCCTCGTAAACTTTTATTGCTAACATAAGGACGGACTGTTCACGTCGACACACTGTTCTGAAGTTCAGAACGCTCGATTAGTTACTCATGCATGTTTATGGGGATATGAGGAAAACTTTCTGTTGTTGTTCAATCCCGGATAACAGGAAGAAGTATTATTGTAGTGGCATCTACAAGTTACAAACCGTGCATCACAACTGACGCAGAGATGAGGGGATTATCTCTGACTTGACGTCTAGCAAATAACTCTGCTTGTAGGAAAGCAGAGTTATGCAAGGTTTGGATGATACATCAGCTCGCAAACATCGGTCAGGCGAAAGTCTACCACACACAACACTCGTCTGGGTTGTAGGATCCTGCCTTTTCTATGGATATGAGACACTTTCCACCTTGTTCCTAAAACCGCTATACTATCACTATACTACATATATACTATGTAATATTACTGAAACCGTCGACAAAAGACCTTACAAATCCTGACAGTCTTTTCTTGAAGAGTAGGCCGTAACTTCTCAAGTTTTTACATTCCTTCCTACTGCGCACCACGTACTCACTCCACAAAGAAATTTGCTCATAAAGCTGACGCGCTAGTAAAGAAGTTTTCACACTTACTTCAGTAGCCAGAACTTTATCAAAACTGACAGAAAACAAAGAAAATGTAACAGCCTAAAGAATTTATTTATACTGTTAGACTATCCTGTTAATCTAGTTGGTCATAAGAGCTACTGTTAAGGTCTTAGGTAAAATTCGTAAATAGGGCAGAGTTATTGGGTTTTTCCATCAGAAATTTCCAGCAACCAGCGCGGAGACTTGCCCAGTTGATGGCAATAAGCTCGCTCTCTATTACATTGGACTCAAACATAATAACAAAATGTGAGTGCACAATAAGGTAAATCTCTGCCTTACCTTTCGAGGATTACAGGCGTCATGTTTAGTTTTTATCGCGCTTTAACATCTAAAGCTATTACCGTACGGTTCACAGCGAATAAAACAATAACTGTGCATTATTATACAATCGATATTGACCTATAGTCTGTACGGACTCACGGAGTCACGACAACGAAGTAATAATGTTATCATGACTTGAAACATTGTTACCAGTGCAATTTATGTATTGAATTGGAGAAATTTTGCTTTATAGGGACCACAGACTAAGGCCAGTTGAAGCACAAGTCACTAAAGGCATTTAACACTTAACTTATTGAAATCATCGTCCTGTTTCCTAACAAAGTTTAATAACAAAGTGGTGTTTTAAAAACATTTACCGTTGAATATGTGAAAGGAATCATGGTGCAAGTTGGCCTAAGAGTTAATACCACTTTACTTTATAGTAGGTGTAAAATACAATAGACAACAGTAGCTAGGTTTAATATTCCTGTCATAAAAACTTTAGTACCCACAGACATAAATGCAGCAATAAAATCAAAGAGTTTTTAAACATAATTGGCCTTGATGTAACTATTAAAGCTGTATACTATTATAGTACAGACAATAAGGACAAATGTTACCAAAATAACACCTAAACTCATCCATTACTACGTCTATTTATTTCAGTACAAGCCTTATGCTTTGTGGGATTTCTCACCGGCAAAAATGACGAATGAATTTTCCAAAATCCTTCCCCAGTGCTCATTTTTCTTTACTCACTCACCTTGGCTTCACGTTTCCTTGAATATCCATCGCGCCATCAATAGTGGCGACAGAACTGACAGATCAGATACCCATGGGGATATGGGTGTAGACAAATGTGGAACATCAACGACTGTCGGAACTAATCAATGCGTTCCCATTCCAAAATGCGTTGCCAACGCGGCATATCCGCGTATTGTTCCTAGAAAATCAGAACGAACTGTAAAAATTGGAACATCTGCCAATGTTTGGTGTCAAATGTATAGAAAGCTACATTATCTGCACTTTATAGATATGTTCAGCGAAATTGACCAAGATCGACAGCTTGATGTATACTTTGAATCAGCAAAGAGGTCGTGCATTGTATTAAACGATGACTCACTATAGCTTCGACGAGATTTAAAGTTCCTTAACTGCCAAAATCTATTGGAAATGCAACGTCACATAACTCTTATTGCTATTTAAATAGCAGCTTTTTTCTAATACCGTTTAATAGTCTGGCAGCCAAAATTAGCCTTAGCGAACGAGTGCAAGTGGTATGGGCGCACCAAATATAGAATAGGATATTGCACCATACATACCGTTACTCGATCTCGAATGCTGGCTTTTGTGGAGGGGTACAAGCAACTTGAGTCAAAGTTGTTCGAGTTTGGTACATGAGCCGATAGCATGTCATCACCACATACAGAGTGAACTGCGCAAATCGATATGCGAGCTATTAGATCATGCAATCTAAGGTTTCTAAACTGTACTATGAGGATAGAACTGCGTAGTTGCATATAAACAGCGATGATGTTCTTTTTAAATTTCGAAACCATAACAATTTAAAGCTGATCTGTTTTGTTTTTATAAATCCAGTCCCATCAAACAGGTTGGTAAGTTTGACTTATCATCCATCTTCTATGGCCCCATAGTATAGGAGCATGATTATGGTTTCTGAGTAGATTTTTATGCAAAGTAATGTCATTTGGACGAAGCCTTGGTAAAACGCGCCGATTGTCAAAGTATGAAAATAAAACAGGCTAATAAGTTTTGTATCGAATAAATAGAAACATGGTTTAACGCAGTAAAGAGCTTGATAACAAGGAGGATGAGCGAACGGAAAGGGAGGCAACGAAGGAAACGACTTTAGCAATGCCAAATTGGCAATTTCCAGAACATAAAAAATAAAAGTTTATTTTGTTATCTCTTCGTTTACTACGATGGTGCTTCGATTACGATGGTGCATTGGCACTACTAAGAAAAGAAAAGCTTGATTACTAATTGACTGATGAAAGAATACCAATGTATGGACGGTTGTATTCATTAGGTCCTTCCCTTTCTTAGGTTTCCAAGACGTATGGAACGTCCAATGAATGTCTGTACCCGTACCAACCCTCACTTTACCCATCAATCAGAACTAATCAACAATGAAACGGTGTTATTACTAATATGACGGCAAATCAAAATTTAGGCATGGATTTATGAAGAAAGAAAAGGTTTTCTTGGAGTGAATGATAGCGTGACCATTGATAGAAGAGAACCGAAAGAAGAAAAACGTGTCGAACCAACACCAAGTACAATCATCATCAAGGACTAGTTGTGCCTACCCCAAAAAAACTAGTCAAAGGGCAAGAGGACGATAATGTCAACAACCAACAGCTAAAACAAAAGAAAATAATAGATCTTCATATCCAAATTATTCTTCCAAACAATGCTTCCATTAACCTTCAATTTGAAGCGCGCACCCAATCAATCAGTGTTGGCTATTGTAAGAGATAATTATCACTTTTACAAGCCATTGTCTCCAGAACTTTCTACTTCACTGGACAATGATAGAGTGTGACCGATGGAAGTTGTGTGAACTTTAGTTTTCTTCAAAGTTGGCCTTTGAAGCTTGTGTGACTCGAAAACTAATCCTGGAAGTCTTAGTACACACATAGGAACATAAACTCACATCTTTTGCCAATGGATAGACGGAGACTACAGAACGCCAGTCGCTACGATCCTTAATGCTCGTTTTTGCTAGTCCACAAAGTCTAGCTACGATTTTTAAAATGATTTTGTGTATGATGTTTGTTCCAATAAGGAATCTTTTAATAATCTTGCTTGGATAAGGACGTCGAGAATTACGCAAGAATTTGTGAAGTGTTACTTTTACGAGAGCATTTCAAAACGTAATGTCCCGTTGTTACTTTTAATGCGCCGTCATTTATTCAATCTTATCTAAACATCACATCAATGTTCCAGCAAGACAATAATTTATTTACCACAGTTACAATTTCCAGTTTATCTGATCTATCATGTCATGAATTTTCGCTTCCTATTCATTTTTTAAGTGGCATTTCGATATCGTTCATCAGTGACGTTGAAAAATTCACCAAAATACAAAAGCCCCGCATTTCCAATAAAGCTACGTTTGCCCATTCACCACTTGACATTATTGTGGTTCTCGATTGTAGCTATAAAATCAACGATTACTCGTCGCATCGTAAACACATGGCGAACTTAACTGTGCCAACGGCAAAGTACACAAATTTCGAGCCACGTAAAACCTGACTGGGAAACCGGCGCAAAGTTGTAAAGTGACATAGTGCATGAGCTGTCTTATAAAGTGTGAAAATTTACTCCCCGGGCACATTTGGCAACATGACCTTAGAGTTGGGATCGAGCCAAGTCTGCCAAATGAAATGCTATCAAAACAGTTGCCCTGTGAAGCTCACTATGACATATCTTAAAGAAGGGACCCACGTTGCTGAAGTTCAGTGTACTTGGCACGAGCCAAGTATAAAGTTGGCCCAATATCAGGTACGGTTTGGGAACTATTACTTTTTCAATGAGTTTCATGCAGGGAGGTTGGGAGGTTGGTAGAAACGAACGCATTCGTTAGTTTCTTCAAACCTCCCATTGGAAAAAGGTGTGTGTTCAAAAACGATATTAGCAGTTTCACAGAGAATGTAAATGCTTCACTGCGTTTTCGCCACCCAGAATTTTGACACTCTCTCACTACCCCTAAAAACACTCAAAAACAGCCATCAACATTGTTTTCTGACATCATAAAGCATCAATTCATCATTGTTCCGAACCACTATTCAAACAAGTCATCCACTCGAGCCGGTCGTATGTCAGTTTTATGCATCGCAAATGGTTTGGCGACATCAATACACAAGCGGCCGCATACAAAGCTATCAGGAGCACGACAGACCACGGGACGCCTATTGTGAGACCATTGTGGTTATTTGGCTATTGTGATTCTGCACACGTGTTACTTATAATAATGCGTACGTGTGTCCGTTGCTACATGATGATTAGGTGTTCGTCAATGCTGGTCTCATGACCATAAATCTTTGCGAATTAGCGTACATACTTGTAGTAGTTGTCCAACAGGGCCCATTTATTATTCCAGTAATCGTTTGGTCATTGAATGACAAGGTCTTTTATTCGAATGATCGTTGTCTAGTTATCTAGTAAATACAAATTTTATCATTTGGACAAGTGACATTCCTTTCGTGTCTACAGCACAAACTGTTTTAAAGGCACATTTCTTATAACTTAAAAGGGTCAAGCAACAAATTATTAACTGTTACTGTGACAACTACTAGCAAGGATACATTTAGACTAGACCTAAGTACCATACGTATATCCTCACAACTTACTGCAACACATCTAATAAGCCTAGCGCTCCTGCATTCACTGAACAGCGTAATTGGATAGCATCGGTCTAAAGCTCAGCTGTATCGAATGCAGTATTGGAGTCAAGCTCCAGTGTGACATCACGTAAACAATTTCATACACCACTACCTCTGCATGGCAGACGTAGTCACGTACTGTTGCATACGTGGCCATTTACCACCTATACCGTCCCATTCACAACCTCAGGCGACGCGACTCGAGACACGACTTGTTTCGTGTCACTTTTCACTAGAGTTAAGACGCGCTTGTCACTTGTTTCCTTCGCGTGTGAGCTGCCGTGTCTTCTTCTTCTTCTAACGTCGCGTCGTGTCGCAAGTCGCATAGCGGGAAGTCGTGGCATGCTACAAGCAACTTAGTGTCTCCTCACTAGCTGTCGCAACACGCTTGTCGATATGCCATGTAGCTCGTGGTCATGCAGTGAGAAAGCTAGACAAAGCCACGCTTCTTTGATCCCCTATATTGAATACCTTACACCATAAATTCTAGTCTAATTTGGGATAAAACTGACACGCGAACATCGTTTTACTTGTAGGAAGCGGCAGAGCTGATTCATTACAGGATTTCCCACAACGGTGGGTGGTTTGTTGCGGTCGATAATGCGTGACGTTAAGCACCTACATAAATAAAATGGTAACACAAAGGATTTCAACATGCCTACTTTCTGTTAAAGTTATTTATATCACGCGGCAATGTTGTGGTGTTAACCAGATAATGAGGTTTCTTAGCCTATGATTGGCTGGAATACTTGATTTTTTTTTAAATTCTTCATATGCTATGTTTGGTAATTACTTTCTTTCTTGCAAAATACTGGACCGAAAGCCGACCCCAACATTGTTGAGAAAAAGCCAAGCAGATAACGATGATGAATTTATTACTGAGCAATTTCTTTTTTGTCAATGACAGGCAAAGCAATAGAAGATCATCTATACAATTTTATTAAAAGAACCGGTAATAAACCTCATCATAAAGAAACAAACAATAGGGGAATTCCTGATTATGGCCGTAACCGCTGGTTAGGTAACAAAGTACTATGTAGTAGTAAATGTAACAGAAAATTGAAAGCAACTGAAAAACGAACTAACTCATCAGCGAGTAGCTCATCGTACTAATGTAGCTAATGGATTAACAGAATCGCTGTAGTGGACAGATGACGGACAGTCGGTAGATAACGTCCATCCGATATCCGGACGCCGTCCGGCTAGTATCCGGCACCGGGCACCGGACACTACAGTGGAACTTTATGTAGTTGATGCCAAGTTTCGGCAACTCTATTCTCAGTAGATTAATTTTGAAATTACAGTAAATGTTAAATGCGGATAGTATGAAATGGGAAATCTGGCTTGACTGTAAACTGCAGTGAAGATACACATAAGAAGCACTTTTTCCTGTAAACAGACATGTGCATAATCAGCCTGTAATGTTCCCACTGCTGGGGCACGGCCTCCTCTCTGGGAGAGGGAATGGGCTATAATCCACCACGCGGGCCCAGTGCGAGTTGATAGATGTCACATGTCTTCGAATTTTTGGTTCTAGGATATGCCGGTTTCCTCACCATGTTTTCCTTCACCGTTTTGAGAGCAGTGGTGATGAAATAAATTACACAAAGTAATACGCCTGCCTGGGTTCGAACCGACGACTTACTGTTCGCAAGTCGAGACCGCCACCACTGGGCCACCGCTGCTCTCACAACTACTAACTACTACAACAGACATGTAATGTTTGTGATTTCTGATAGATTTTACGTAAGAGAGTTGAAAACGGAAATAAGTTTCGAATAAAATAACACTCAAACTCTGCCGAAATCTATGAATTTCCACCCGGAAATCCAAACGGGCATCCAATTTAACTCAGCTAAGCGGACCGTAGAAATATAACGCTGTCCCAACAAACTTGAACAATATGTAGAGTACATAAAACCGTGGGCTGGCGTGTGCAAAATTAAACGGACAACACGGCGAATATTCGTAGAAAGCCAACGGGACCCGCGTAAAAATTCAAAGTAATTTTGCTCGTACAACACTGACATTTATACGTACGTACCGCATTAAATAAATAATATATTACGCTTCTCTTCAATAGTCTTTTTAGAAGTAAAAGCATCTTTGCATTCATCTTATATTACAGACCCTCCTCTTTCCGTTCTGAAAGAGTTTATTTTTTCGCTCGAGACTCAGTACCATCCGATGCGGCGATGTTACAAATTGATTTTATTTCCACGTCTTCATCCCTTTAAAACATCTTTGGGTGCATTGCAGATTCAATTGAATTTTACCGAAACTAAATCAATAAGACAGTTCTGATCCTTTGCAAAGAATCGAATACCATCTGCAGATGTTTCTTTTCGTGGAATATTTTTAGACTTTACGCCGAAAGGCAGGGCAGTAAACGTTAATAGAATATTGAAGTCAAACTTCATGTATATCATCTATCAGTCCATGGCAAGTCTTCTCCGTTTGTAGGGACCCTCTAAGGAAATCGCAACGCACTGCCAACAATCTAATTATAAATCAATTGTCTTGTTAGGAGCCGCCAATCCGGCGGACCGCGGGGCCTAAGAGCTCAATTTGTAACTACGTACGCCCAGCAACTGTTCGCTCTAACCTAGTTTTGCGCGCGAGGAAGTTTCCAATCAAATTTTAATGTGTAGTCAAGGCGATCTAATTGAATTACCTGACCAGATTCGGTGTCGCGTCTGGAAAACAAACTGGCTAATTGATACCAAGACGTGCGGCAAATAGCACTTTGGTAAACCTATTTAGTTACCTACAGTTTTCTAGAACTTTAGGTGTCCAAATCGTAGGTTATGCATGCATTAATTCACGCCTTTCTTCCATGGAGGTAGGCAGAAAATACAGATCGCCAACTGCTAGGATCCTTAAATATTCTTTTTATAACAAACTAGATAATTTCGCCAAATTTACCACTTTTTTATCAATATTACTTAAAAATTAGGTGTAATACCTTCTTGAAAATACCGCTTGTAAGATACAAACATTAAATCAAGACATTACGAAAATCAGATTATTCAGAAACATCGCAATATCAGAAATGGTCCTTCGAGAAAAGAGCAAAATCAAACGACGTCTCCCAGAGCTAGTGCCGAACGTAATCGTCTTAATTTGACGTTAATAACTTGAGTAACATCAATGCGAACATCAAAGGGATTAATTTAAGTTCCAAAAGCGATTTCGTTACTTAGACAATTTATTTTATAAACATTAGGTCAAATTAAGGACATAAACCAAACGTTACAAGGTGGACAGGATAATGTAATAAAATTTTGGGTATTTTAAAAGCTTGTAAAAAAAAAAACAAGAATTAAGGCGAGAACTTCCTGAAGGTTGACAGCATACAATGTACCATCGTAAATCTTCAGGCAACCCTTTCAGTAAGCACGTAACCATATGTTTGTTTGGAATGTAGTTACGATTGCGTCCGTCACTGTTTCTAACACTAACTTTCTCATTTATAACTTCATTAAGTTAAAATTTATGCTTAATTAAAAGCCAGTAAACAGCAGATAAGAATGTTTATGACATAAAAGATCGTTGTTTCTTTCATCGAGATCATTATTCTTCAGTACAACGACCCGTTAATTCCGACCGTGAAAAGAAAAGTCCGAGGGTCTAATTAAGAAATGCTGCTAATATTTCATCAAGAGCCGCGAAAATTAATGGTTCTCTCCGCCTTTTAAATGGCTACGCGCCTGCGTGGTTATAGTATAATAATAAAACAGATTTTTAAGGAAAAATGGGCACTTAGCTTTGTTAATTCATCTGAAATTTATGCTTCCACTTTAAGTGGTATGTTAGGACTAATAATTTACCTTTCGACAAAGATTTTAATACATTAATTATGCAGTACAACCCATCCTTTCGGATTCAATTAAGTCCCATGTTGGGCGTCATTAATACATTATAAGAGTTGGCGCCCAAATGGGACTGAAAAGCTTAATTTTATTTCGACCACAACCCGTATGTATAAAGCTTATGCTTAATATGGTTTGATTGCGTGTGGTAGCTGCAAAGCCTATTACTACTTATTATGGAATCGATTAAGTTAATTTAATGAAAAATTACCGTAGAGTCTACACCACGTTGTTTGCAGATTGCCCGCAGACCGAAACTATTTTTATTCCTACTACGGCCTATTTCGTCGATACTATGGTCGAACACACGTGGTAGTGGTTATAGTACCGGTGAATGGAGCACGTGGTTGAGAAGGCGCGGCCGCTCGATACAACGGAGGCTGCGCTCTGAGCTTCGGCCCCGGCATTGCCTCTCCGACGACTAGGGCTGCCTTACGTCCGGATTTTTAGCTGTGTCCCGAATGTGGGAGGAATTCAAAAACGACCGAACTCTCAAAAGCAGAAAAAAGTACATATATTGGCAATAAGGCATTGAGTGCGCCTTATTTTTACTTGTGCATGAAATGTTTAATAAATAAAACGTAGTATTAAAATTATACTGTACAATTCTAAGGAAAAAGGTTAGTTAATGAACGTCTGAATTTTTTTTCAACCACCTTGGAAGAACAATCATTGTAAACGGACTCACCCTGTATAGACGCAAGGCGGTGGAATTTAGGATATTATGCTTTCATGTTACTACTGGTTTTTCTATTCAAACAAGACCATACTAAGGCTCAAACAAGATGAGAAACCAGAAATTCAGGCTTGGAGTTGATGTAAAGAGTCCAAAGGCAAAGACTACCTAAAATAATATCCCATTTTGTCGAAACTGTTTTTCGTTTTTATTTAAAAAAAGGCAATCTTGTATCTTCTCCACACTAGATAGATTCCCAAGCACAACTCTACGCAAAACGGGGCAGAAATTACATCACCAGTCTAACACGGTCCTCGAAACCGTTTCAGTAACATAACGAATGTTGCAAAGCCAGAGCTCTTGTTGGCTGGTCGAGTATTTCGATATGGATGTGTAGGTTCAGACCGTGTAATTGACGTGCCCTTATTAAAGTGTGAATTGAAATGGGCCCATTGTCGAGATATCTTCTAGGGAAAGTGCTGATAGTTAGGCCCTTTGTTCCTTTTGAATGGAAAATTTTGAACTGTTACAAGTAAGTAATTTATTTTTTATTTATTTATTAAAACTTTATGCACAAGTAAAAAAACTGTACAAAGGCGGACTTAATGCCATAGGCATTTTCTACCAGTCTACCTTAGGGTGATGCAGAGACAATATACAGTAGGTGCAATAACAGAAAAAAAGACTAGAAAAGTAATCTACGTTCGCAATTGTTTTTCAAAATATGTGAGTTCTTTTTTAAAGTAAAAATACCTTTAATACTTACAAATAAACTTCAGTTTGTTACAACACAGTAAATATCCCGTTTCTAGAGTTAATGATAATGTTAGTTTAAAATCTTAAATAACTTCAGTTTGCGTTACCACTTCAACAGTTTTTTTGATAGAACTTGTCCTTTTAAAATCAATTTTTACATAAGCATATCGTTGATATTTGTTTAAACAGAAATAACATTCCTTGGAAACAATAAAAATAATGAACTTTATGTTTGAGCAACTGAAACCTGTAATGAACATGTTAACTTACTATCAACAGTATGTACATATTTGCTATTTTATCGCGAATTACCAAAACATTCCAATTGTCTTTTGTAAATAAAAAAGTCCTTGAAAATCTGGTGACCATTTTGCCTATAAAAGAGTTTAAAATTAACGCAAAAACAAATTAGGTATGCTCAATTCGATAATATCTCGATAAATGTACATTTATCAATATTTATCGTCAATAAATAAACTGTTATTTTTAACTATGAAAATTTGATTGTACATCCACATTTATTACAAAAAAACAAAATCTCAGTTCGATAATAATACGGAAGAGGAAAAAAAATACTATAATAATGAATGTTCCACCACACAAAATACAAGTTATCCAATTTTTAATGCAATTAAAACTAAATATTTGTTTAGTCAAATTGATAAGACCTATAATCTGTGTAGCTTTAAATTTTCAGTTTTATAACCGGATGCAGCTGAGTTCAATACATTTATGTTTAATTAATCATTATGATGTGTTGAGAACAACGTCATAAATCAATGAAAAAAAAAAAACTGCCAGATATTCAAAACGCACAACGCGCTCGTACGAATGAATTCAGTTCTCACTCTTACCACATCATCTCAACATTCAAGGGCAGCTACAACAAACAGCTGTTAATCCGTAGCTCTTCCATCTGGCGAGCCAGTACTTGAAGGCCAAGAGGGGTCTTCACATGACATACCGAGCTTAGAACCGTCCAATAAACCAATCAGTTGTGACCAACATATCTTGAGACGCGGTGAAATTTAAAACGACGTTTAAAGTGTACTGAATTTAGAGATGCTCGTGGCTAAATAATAACGGGTTGGTGTTTAAGGTAGTGCTTGCCGAGGTCGGTCCGAAGATGGGCGGCTATCATTACACACCGAGTTCCCTCCGTGGTTTCGAAAGCACCTCTAGCCCCGGCGGCCCGGTCTGGTCCCGGCTATCATTTGTAGATCTTTGACAGTCGTCATGTGTAGTCAGAAGCCGGAAAGTCTGACAACCAGTTTTAGCAAAGACTATTACCCAGGAACTGGGTTTTGGAGGTCATATAAACAGTAGCTCCATGTTAAATACTGGTATTCAGCTGCTTCCGGCTAGACTGGAGGGCGACCCTAACATAGTTTGGGAAAGTCTAGGCAGATAATGTTGAAAATGTACAAAATTTGACAGGTGGTAACGTTTTTCTTACCAAGCATCGCCACCCTCTGATGTGCCATGTCAAGTAATGTTGGTCAAGTAACACTTGTTTATTGCCAAGCCGATAGGCACGGTGCGGGAGATAGGCGCAAAGCGACGGAATGGAAAGAGCTGATAAAGTAATTTCGGCCTGTGTTTTGTATAAATGTTGGTCTTTTATCATTTCCGTACGTATGAGGGTGAGGTTAGTGATATGTCGAGGTGACAGAAAAGGAATATAAACGCTAACAGGTTGGGAATAAAAGTTTTTTTTTTTTATAATAGCATCTCTCAGGTCAACCTATGAGGCTGGCTTCTTAAACGGACTATCCTGTGGGTGCCTTGAGTGTAAGGCCTCCAGCCAGGGGCAAAAAACTCATAAACTAAGCGACTCACAAAGAGACAGGCTGGATCTGAGTGAAGTATTTTTCCTCACAACAGCTCTCACTTTACAAAATGTTCTATCTAAAACTGTCGTATTCATGTTGAATGTTTCATTTAGTATGTTAGCTGAAGACAGTAATTTTCAGTCAAGTACTGTTATTTTCACGATATTAAAGCTGCTCTATTGCTACATTTTAAGCATCGTGATTACAGCAATTTTCTTTCACAAGCGCTCTTCAATTTTCTTTCGCAAATTCCATCGTAGTAGATACGGGAAGACCAAAAAAAAGATGGATGGTCAGTGTAAAAGTTTATTTCGGTAGAAAATGCTGTGAAAACAGTAACTGAGATGACGAGTAGGTAATAGAGAATTCCAGAAGAAGTAGAAGAAATGCTGCGCCGACCCCAAATAAATTGGGATAACGACAGGAGAATGCTGATAAAGTAAAGGTTGTCAAAAAGAAAAAAGCACGTTCCCTCCGAGATTGTATTTTGAACCCCATCAAGTTCCATCGACCTTTAACTAACGTGAGTACTACAAAAAGCAACAAAGTCTGTTTGTCCGTCAAACACTACGGAACTTGAAAGATTAGAACATTGATTGTTTGCGAACGGCCGCTTGGACAAGCTCTATGGTTGCTCAACACTGGTCAGATTTAGAAGAACAAATATGCTTAGAATTAGTTAGTGGTTCTGGCTACTTTTGCGACTTTGTGTTGATGCGCTTTATTTTCTTTAACAAGTTTTTAATGAACTCTCTCCATGTTTAGTTTTTTTAAACACTGTTGTAGTCATCAGTAAACCTATCTTTACCTACCTTAAGACTTTTTTGGAGTAGAAAATTATTTAAGTTTCTGCTACATACATATAGGAACCAGGAATTCGAACGTCATTGTCAGGGGCGCCGTTGATAAACATTTGAGCCATTGGTTTAGCAGCGTGCAGTGTTAGTTCCGACCTTTTCTATCCGAAAAAAGATTATTATACATCTATATTGTATAAAGAGTGTACAAGTACTCTTAACGAAGCCGAAAGGTACTTGTTCTCCCCGTCATTGCGATATTTGTTTTGTTCTAGACCATACTTGGGAACCTTCTAATTACGGAGATATTGGAGGTCAAAGTTCCAACTTCTTCACAAGTTTTTTTTTTTAAATACTAGTTTTTAAAGTAATAACTCTACTTTAAATACCTTTATGACCCGTTTACTATTCAATGCATCCATCACCACAATGTTTTGAGTACGTTAGATTGAGTTTTACCATAAGACGTGATTTTTCACCCCAAAGAAAAGTCGATTCCCTGCAATATTTTTTGCGTATGGTTAGTTTGTTTGATGTTCAGAATGCTCGGTTGACGACTTCGTGAAGGGTCCATTTACACCATGTATACGACAACAATACTTGTGATGATGTAATGTTAACCCATTCAGGTTATAACCTAACTCGCCAGGATGCCTCGGATACACTTAAGTACCGTTACACGATGGGGGGGTCACTTTAGTACAAGAATAAAACAAAAACCTACGTCATTTAAAGTCACTTCACCTCTTTAGTAGCCTTTTATAGGTCTCAGAGCTAATTTTGTCGAAATATCGTAAATATAGACCTTTATACGATTCTTTAAGGCCATAAAACTTATTGTATCAGTAACTTCATCCTACGCAAATCGTAAAGTCAGTTATATCCGATAAACGAGATTAATGGATAACACAATGGGCACAATGACCAAAATACGTTTTAAGTTTTTTCCGTAAATCTTACTAATAGTACGGAAGAGATAAAAACTAGTTTAATTTATGAGAAACTAGATTAATTTAGTATGGCAGTAGTTGCAGATTAATTCACAATACATCGAAAAATCTCTTTAACTTTCGGGTCAGACTCATCACATAAAGGTTTTTAATCGTAAACTCCTGAAACTCAATCTTTCATTCACAGTTACACCCCTCAGCCCTTATATCCTTTATTATTTTAGATTGAACTCTTATCCGGCTCGAAGGACCAAACTCTAATAAATAAAGAAGAATGAAGACATTCGACCTCCATTATATTTACGACCGTGATTTAGAAGCAATAAGCGAAAATATCCTTCAGGAATATCCCTCGGGCTTACGAATATTTTTGCCCATCATTCCAATTTTATATGCAAGCGAATTTCCCCCTTGAAACTCGTAATAAGTCATTCGTAGTTAAGTGGTGCATGTCTGGGCTCTCCAAGGGAATTGCAGGAAAAAAACAAGTGACAATAGAGCATTGTGAGAGAAGAAAAAAAGCTATCTACCTATTTAGCATATAAACTTGATAAACTACTTATCTAACAAAGAATTTAAATAGCATCTTAGTTAATTTCTCAATAGATTTAAATGGTTTACAGTTTAATTAGGTTGGCACGAAAGGAGGTATCTGATGAGATGACGAAAGTAATAGAGAAGTATGGAAGAAGAAGACATGCTGCGCCGACCCCAAAATGAATTGGGACAAGAACAAGAGAATGATGATGAGCTTAATTAGATTTAATTTTACAGTCTCTTTTCAATTTAAACAATATCTTTACGAATAATTACATGATATTTCCGATGTCAAATTCGATTGACCATAATAACTTTACGCAGCTTTCTATCAAATTTATTGGTACAGTCACGTTTTGGAATTTAAGCTGACTCACAAACGGACAATCGAGCACGGCGCCAAAGAACTCAATTATTTCAAAAACTGCCTATTAAACCATTGTATGTACCATAAAATGAACGCATTTTTTACATTTACACAATGCAACACCGTCATTATAAACCAATATCTACGAAAGCAGTCGTTCGAATTTCAAACGAGCACGAGAAAATATTTTCAGCCAGTGTTTTATTGGAATATTATGGCTAGTCGAGTTTGACTCGGAATATCGACTATTTTATTATGATTATATTATCGTTGTGGGCATGAATCAGAAAAATACGAGCGATATACCTTTCATCGATTTTCACTACAGAAGTATATCGTTAATAGGTTTAAATTTTTACTATAAAATATCTTAATAACTAAAATAACATAATAAGAACCTGAGAAATACTTGCTTCCGCTGGTGTCGGATAACAGAAAACGATAGTAAATTAGCAGATGACTCAAGGCATGAATACATTAAATACACACATTAGCCCTGGATCGAAAGAACTGGATTCTTCATCCAAGAATGATGTGTATTTAGTCAAGGGGAGAGGCCTTTGCACAGCAGCGGGATGACGCAGGCGAACAGTAACATGAGTAACAGTAATACAAAAACAAAAGTTAGTATTCCACAAGGACCACGGAATTCTAAATTCAAATTTACAAACATTGACATCGATTTTATTTATGGCGTCGAATCTAACTTCGGAAGGTTCGATATTTGAACTTGATATGTCATTTCTTGATATGTCTGATATGGAAGTATGTTCAAATCGTGACATTAAGGATATTCGTATCACGTAACACGATTTATTGACGACGCCGGCGGCGGAGCGAGACCAAAACAATTGAATGGGACACCATAAAGGAAGACTTGATGACTGCCGTTACTTAAATACTAATAAAAACAAGTCAAGTGTAAAACAACAAAATAATTACAGGACATGATATCAGCTTTTAAACATTATGGTTCATGCAGGTTAGAGGATTTCATATTCAAAGGTTTGGCCGTCAACCAAGACAATGAAATGATACCCGCCTGTAAATCCTTGCGAAAATATTGAGAGAAGTGTTATTTAATTCCTATTAAAAATACTTACTTAATATTTTATAAATCACCCTTGATTGGAGGTAAAATTAACATAATATCACGCCTGCATTTCCCGCGGGGTTAGTGATAATTATGTGTACCAATAGTACATCTACATTTCACCGGTTGAGTCCCATGTTATAGAGGGTGAGTCTATAGCTATCAACCGAGGACAGACTGGGCTACAACTGACTCGAGAAATTACTAGGTGAACTAAAATAACTAGAATAAAAGAAATCATGCCGGAAACTTTTTAAATGCATCGAATGCCATCAATTTTAAACTGTCCAACTTATAACCGATTCCTCTGAATCACACAGTGACTCACTGTCTCACGGATCATAAACAAAAACAATGACATACAACCTTTCGAAGAAGAAAAAGCTCCGTTGTTTATTGCTTCAAGTAGCGCAAACAATACTTTCTCCAGCTGTCAGCGAATTTAAATTATTATGGGTTTGTATAAAATAGAATATTAATCTCGAAAATAATGATTACATTATAATAATTTCTTAATATTTTACAGATTTATCTTCATCTGCCTGTAATAGCCTTTTTCTCAAGAATGTTGGGGTCGGCTTCTAGTTTAACCGATTGCAGCTGAAGGACAATATTTTACATGAAGCGACTTAGATAACGAGTAATTAAAACATCCCTTTATAAGACTGGCTGTCAGACTTTTGGGCTTCTAACATAGTTTAACAACTATTAGATCTACAAATAACGGACGGAACCAAAAGCAGAGTATCATAACAAAATATCACATTTCTTAGGCTAGGAAAAAGTAGAAAAATACAAAAGCGATTCCGTCTGCCATTCACTAAACGAATCAGATGCCGTCGGCAGACGCTGTCGATAAAACGTGCTACACATGACAACTGCCTTGGCCACGAGCTACGCGCTAGAGCGGCTAGAGCGACACGCTTCGGGCATGCCACGACTCAACTCATGATGCGAATTGCAGAGTGACGGTACCCATGCAAAACAAAACAAAAAACAAGCGACGTGCGCGTCTGTCGCTTGACGCAAGTATTTTCGCGCGATGTATAAACAAATAAAAACGCTAGAACCACAAATACGGAAAAAAAAAAAATCACATAGGTACCATAATTTTTGATAAAGAGAAAACCCAACTGAAAATTGTCGAGTACAGTCGTATATTCACGTAACCCTACGACTTCCGAGGGAGGGTCCAATGGGCCTTTGTCCCAGCTAGCCCTTTGCCAGCCTCGCCTAATGAACCACTAGAGATAACAAATTCGCAACCACCGGGACGGGCTGAATGCCAGCCGAAACATCAACGCGTAAATCGTTACAATTTACTGTTTCGTATAGAGATAGACAAAGCAGTTGAAATAACTATGAGATAACTTTAATAGCGGGAAGCTAAAAAGGGTCCCTCGTAAAATCCTATTTGAAGGGCTGCATTTCATCATCTGCCTATCCTTTCCCAACTGTGTTATGGCTTTATTGTACGCAGATGCAGCTGAATACAAGTATTTTACATGGAGAGACTGCATATCTGATCTCTACAACCCAGTAACTGCCTAATGCGATACGGCTTGGCTAGAGTGGCTGTCATAATTGCAGGCTTCTGAAGATTTTCGAAGATCTATGAATGACAGCTGGGACCAACTGCTTAACGTGCTACATGTCCAATTGTCCACGGACCCGAAAAACTGCATAACTGCGAATATCGACCCGTCTAGCGGTTATTATTTAGTGGAGGTAGTTCAAAAGCTAAAGCATTTCAGTACTTAAAAACCGTCATTATTCAATAAATAATTAAGTCTTGGTTACATTTCATCATGTCTCTGGAATGTCAATATATTTTACTATCAAGCGTAATCGGTCGAAGCGTCGTTTTAAATAGCCCGTATAAAAAGAGCCGTTTTAAAATAGTTAATTTCAGTAATGGCTGGCCGGATCGTGATTGAAAACTGTAATGCAGCCGTAAAATAAAGCAATCAGATTTATTAAACGTTTTTAAAGTGTAATCTGTACTTTGGAATCTAATATTATACGAGATATGATTTCTATATTAATACAATATTCATTAACGTTATAAATGACAAAATAACTGGTTGGTCTGTCTCTTTGTTACTTTTACACGCGTTAATCGCAAAACTGATTTTGATTAAAGGACAATGCCATAAAGCAGGTTGTCGTTGCGTTTTTTCCTTTTTCAGGCAAAAATCTCTTTTTAAATTAATATTGCACACATTTTTATTTCAGTCTGAAGCAAACAACGATTCAGTTGAGACACAAGACCAGCCGAACTCCCAAAGAAAATTGGACATTCTCCTTTGTTACTCAGGTAGACCAGGACCAGAGTTAAGACATAGGGTACTTTTTCCAGTAGTACGTTCCCGGGAGATAATTTCCATCTACAAGGAAGGTGAACCCGCTGCCAAAGTCTACTACATTATAAATCTTTCAGACTTACTTCAAATAGTATTCAGTAAATACTTTGATTTGGGACCAAAAGTCCAATACACAAGCAGTGACAGGTTAAAGCCCTCAGTCATGCATAAATTGCTAACAAAAGAATTCGAGGTTAATACAATTTTGAGCGGCATGTGGGGTTTTCAGCGGCTTATTGATTTAATAACCCGCTGGAAGGCACGCACTCACTTTATTTTTCATATTAAATCGACAGGGAATCCCCAGAATCCTGGAATATAATTGCCTACGGCGGAATTATAATTGCCTACTAATCCATTACTGTGTGTAGATTCATGGCCGTTAGACACTAAGCGACAACTAAATGAATGCCTAAACAAACACGGAAGATCTGGGAACTCCCGGAATCTTAGGATATAAATGGAATTATAATTGCCTACTAATCCATTACCGTGTGTAGGGTTATGTCCGTTAGACACTAGGCGACACCTAACTTAATTCCTGAATAAAAACGAGTGATATTGCTATCAGCGATACGACCGCCGTTGTCCCCATAGAAGAGCAATATTGTAAAAGAGCTGTGAAATCATTTTAGTGTACAATAAAAGTATGCATCTATCTATCACTAATCTAACTCTGTCAGATTTCCTGTTGGATTTACGGACTTAAAATTCAAACAACGCAATCATATTTAGGCATTTATTTTGATGTCAAGCATTCTATTATCGGGGCTTATTTTAATTAATTGTGGTTTTGTTGATAATTTTAATATTAAATTGATATTGAATATCGCTTGCAGGCTTTTCCGAACCGCAACTACAGTTAGAATTGATCAATGCCGAGTGATTATTTTAATCACACACATAATGCCCGTTGATTTAGTATTATCGATTTTTGCCTAAGGCCCAGTTGCACAAGCGAAGCGATCAAAAGAAAACTTTAACGCAATGCCCATTCATCTCTTACGAAGAAAAATATATTAAAGATCGGGTATAGTGACTGCCCTTTAAACTCTTACTAATATTTTCGAAGCAAAAGATTTATTTCTCATACGCGAACGGATAATAAATCATGTTTTCATGAATGTATAGCTACAGAGCATTTACGTTTATATTTCTCTGTGATAAACAATCGTATTTCACTAAAATATAAAGGTCGTTACAGAATAAAACTAAACCAGGAGGTTTTGGTGCGACGAAATGGGAACTTACACCGCCATTTTGTTTTTTTTTTTTTCAGCACAAGATACAATGATTCAGAACGCGGCACGAAGTTAAACCAAAATGGCGGGCGTCTGCGCAGGTTTAATTGTGGAGAAAAGTCGATTGAGACCCGAAAATGTCGTTGTTATGTTACAGATCGCGGCACGTAAGTTCAACTATGACCTGAAATGCGCAGTAGCACATTTTCGAATCTCAATCGATTTTTGAAAGAAACCACGGCCGTCCTAAAGCTCGTTGGGACGACAATATCGTCAAAGTCGCGGGAAACACCTGGATAAGGGACGCACAGAACCGGGAAGTGTGGCAGAAGAAAGGAGAGGCCTATAGCCAGCGGCGGGTGATTCCGGGCTGATATGATGATGAATCAACTTTTGTCCATAATTTTGTACTTGCGCGGACAACCGCCATTTTGGAACAACTTACGTGCTGCGATCTATACAAACGTTCACGAACAGCATCTCTCTGTTAACATTATTTGAGCACCAATAGATCCTTGTATACTGCAGCATGGTTTGTTTGGCTTTTAAATGACATTTTCGCGAGGGGCGCTGGTAGTAATCATTTGTGACATGACATTGTCTGTAGAAACTGTATTGGAAAAACAAGATGGCGGCGTTCCACCTATGACCAAGTGCGAAAAGATCCATATGCAACTATACATTTCTTCATTTCCTTATTTCGAGCTCTAAAGGACCCCAATAGCTTTGTAAATGCTTCATTAAAATCGTTCAGACATCGGACTTCAGCGTTGTCTATCAAGCCAGTTGTCCACGCTTCGTCGTAATAAGGCGATTTACAAACCACCGATACTACGTCTTCTAACTAATGTTATCTTCCATGTTGATTTTACTTAGAATTCCTCAGTCTTGTTTACTGATAAACCCGGCCTTATGGTAGGCGCCGTGCACAGAACGTACAAACAAAGGGTGATCCCCCACACATTTGTTTACCTAGCTATCGTAATTTACATGATACGTGCAAAATACGTTATTTTATTAATAAACAACTCGTTCGTTGAGCTCAAATAAAGGTATTTCAAGCACGTCTTTTGGGTACTTTAGTTCTTTACTTAGGTATTTTAATGTAGTCTACCTCGTGTCGTTGTTCACATTATTAACGCCGCCAACATTTTGTTCATGAAATAATTAAATACCGTATGAATACAGAGATCGTACACAAAATAAAAAAAACAGTCGTTAATTCTACCGAGTACTTTAGTGTTATCAAGGAAATCTCGGCGCGTCGCCGAAATGGGAACAAAAGACGCCATCTTGTTTTATAATAGAACAAATTTTCCAATTGTTTACTATCAATAGCACCTGCCTGTTAATGCTATTGAAGCGCTTTGATCCTTATAGTATTCACCAGGAAAATCCGTGACGAAATCGACGAAGAGGATGTGTACAGACGCCAGCATATCAAGCTACTACAATCTGTCAAATTTCTTATAGATTTTCAACTTTATCTCTGAAGCATTAGGTTCAAGGCTGATTGGGAACATTTTACAGTTTCGGGAAGCTTGATGTGCTGGTTTCTGTGCTACCGAGTTCACTGACGGTCGACCAGTTCTCACCCTTATGCCCCGAGCGATAAGGTTGTTGGCCTCATCAGTGAACTCTCTAAAACTAACCAATCGCATCACATCCCATCACACATCACAGCTGAAGCTGTGAAAAAAAGAGATATAATGAAAACACGGCCTAAAGGGCCTGCCGTGAAAGAGTTCCATTCCATTAGGCCCGTCGATACCACATTAGCGAAACAGACACATGTCAATGTCATGAAGGAAAGTACTGGTAATTATCTATATGCGAGCAAGGTCCTCGCATAAAAGGTAATGTACATAATTGGTGGAGGAAGTGGACGATAAGACTTGTCATTTGTTCTATGTGGTGAAGTGCAAAGATAAAATAAGTAAATAAAAGTGAAAGAGGAACAAAAAATCTCGACTTAGCACACGAGGTTGTCGACATGTGGAATGTGAACTCTGCTTTCTGCTACCATAGTGCCGATTGTCGTAACGGCCAATGGTCTCATGGCCAAGAACCTCGACGAACATCTTTCGAGGCATTCCTTAAGCAGATGGATCAAGGGTCTGATTCACAAGGTACAGACTCCGAGAACTGATACAGAGAAATCGTTGATGGAAAAATCCAGTAGAATTTTTCCCGACTTGGTAATCGAACACAGGCCCTCATGATGTGCTTAGGCTCACTAGACCAACGAAGCCAAACCAAATAAAATAATTTGTTTACTTTTCAGGATTTTATCTTCGCAGCATAGCAATTAACTGTATTAATAATTGTCCTTTGTCTCCACCTACAGATTTATTAGTCATCTATTTTGCATTTTCACAATAATAAATAAAACTAAACAAACAAGGGAAATATTATTTTCCATTTATAAAATCTACCTACCTACTTGACACCACAAGTACCTAGACCTACTTAACTACGTATCGGGTAGCGGTTAAATCTTATCATACTACTGATATCATAAATATAACAAAAACAGGAAACAATCCCAGAAAATAACCACCTTTTTGTCATAAAGAATTAAAAATAAAGTTCTCTAAATTCAATAAAACGACTTTGTTTACGAAACATCAATTTTAATTATGAAAGTCAATAAAAAAAAACAATTATTTTCGTAGTATAGTTCAAGTAGTCGAGTCAATATAGTCTTAGTCAATAAAACAAAGCAATTATTTGCGTAGTAGTAATAGTTTACATATCTTAAAATAACGTACAGACTTTTCAAAGTTATTTTACCTCTGACAGCAGCAAACCAAAAACTAACTTATTTTTACCACAGTAAAGAACACTTTAATTCCGATTGACTTGTCAGTGACAACCAGCGACCTTATTGCAACGAATATAAAATCATCGTGATTTTGGCAATGATGATAAAATAACTAAGAACGCACTGTTTATTTCACATTGACTTTCACCATAGCATTGGAGGTTTAAATTATAGTTGGCTAACGCGTAGGCGCTTATTTACGCTCGAAAACGTGTCTGCGCGACAGCAATATGTGCATTTACCCTAAAGATAACGCTATCTCCGATAGGGTAACTTACTGCTTGTTAGAAACGATTTTCTCTTAGTTATTGCTTCCTTATGGGTGGATAGACCAATTAAGACTAGATTATTCCTAGATAACTACATTACCTGACAGGAATTTTGAGAGTTTACAACTAACGAAGGCATCCTAAATTAATAATAAACTTCGGAAAAAATAACTCGATACTTTTTGTTAATTTATTATAGAAACACGACCTTTATGACTACGAGTACTTGGATTAATTAACAAAACAATTTACATATCACATTAACATAAGAATTTTAATCAGATCAATACACTACTTAAAGCATTGTTCACAAAATAAAAAGGGTGATGCCCAAACTGTTAACATATGAAAAGTTATAAAAGGGAACTGGTTCTTTCGTTCCTCGATCTGTAGAATGTTTATTGCACCGCTTCCGAGTAATACCAAGTCCTGGCAAACTGAGTGTTTAATTGCCCTCGTAAAACTTTAATTCTGCGCGAATTTGTCCATACAAATGTACAGTCCGACATTTTCCCGGTAAATAAGCTTATCTGAAGAATTAAATAATAAAATTCTGAATTAATTTTATCCTTTCAATCAGGTTTTTAGTGTTATCGCTGTTAATTATGGTCCTTTCTCATGGATTAAGGCAGGGAGGTTGCGGAGAAATATTGGCATGTAATCATGTCTTGGTAGATCGTTTGATTGTACTTAGCATAATCAGCTTACACCGTACCCGTTGCTGGGGACCTGAGGCCCTAGCTCAAGCGCACGGTGAAGGGAGCGGCTCGTTATCCACCACGCGAACCCATTGCGGGTTTGTCGATGTCACAAGTCTTTGAATTTCGGTTTTAGCTAGAACATGCTTCCGGTTTCATCTTTATGTTTTCCTTCACAGTTTTGATGCTTACTACATACACAATAGCATTACAATCTTCCGCCCGCGGCTTTGACCGCGTCAATTACATTTTTAAACACAATATCTTTATAAATTATACCCAATGTGTTATGCTGATGTATAAGCTGTATTACTCTCAAGTTTTTTCGAAATCCGTTTAGTAGTTTTTGCGTGAAAGACTAACAAACATCAATCCATTCTCACAAACTTAAGCATTTATAATAGTAGTAAGAACTAAGATTAGTATAAAGGAGAACACCCACTCTGTACATAACCAAGTTGTATTTCCGACACCTACAGCAAAATCCCGCATTTCAAAATGAAACGGTAGGCAAATAAATATGAAGTCTTAATCCCGTAGTTCAACAAGATAGTAATCTCCAACATAATCGTTAAATGATCAAACGGGCCATAAGATAAAAGAGTTAGTTTGTAATACGGCGGCGATAGCAACCAAGGTAAACTTAGTTTAAGTACCGTCATCTATTAGAATAAGATGGTTATCTTGAACCTCCGTCTGTATCGTGTCAAACTGCTATGGAATACATATTACATAGTTTCCAGAAGCTTGCTAGTCGTAAAGTTGAGCGAAGTTTAATGAAATTTCGCGGAAAGCTACAGATCTTAGAGGTATCAACTAACGGTAGTTTAATACTGTAGTAAGTAGTAAATTTACTTTCGTTGACAAAGTGCCAACAGCTTATACTTGGATATTATAGAAACCTGAAAATAAACTCTATCAATGAGAATTTCCTATTGAATAGATTAATTAGCAATTCGATGTTATATTGCCATTAGGGATCAGTCATATTCAGATGAAAAGAGAGTGGATGATAACGTGATAGGTATTACCGCGCTCTCTGACGGTCGACCACTTTTCAACCTTATAACTGAGGGCATAAGGGTGAAAAGTGGTCGACCGTCAGTGAGCGCAGTAGTACATAGAAGACAACAGATGGGGTAACCATTTTGAACAGACTCCAAAGACCGGCAGAAGATTATAATTTGCGAATATTGTTACTATTCAAAATAATTCAGTTCTTTCAAAAGGCTTTCCAAAGTTTATAGGTACTTATGGATCCCAGGCAGACTGGAAAACACCTGGTAGACTGTAGCCGATCTCATTAATTTATGTACAACACCTAACCTGTACCTACTTTCATAGTAAATAAAATTCTGATTTTGATGCAGGATCTGGAAACTTTTACAAAGCAAAAAAAGAGAGGTCATCATCATCTGCCTAGCTTTTCCCCAATTACGTTGTGGTCGGCTTTTAGTCTACCAAATAACTAGGAATCTCTAGTGAAAATCAGCTGAAACTCGCACAGTCTACCTACACACTTCCCACATGATGTAAGTAGGCGTAGGTACGTAACTATCAGACGCACGTGGGCTATCTATTTCCGGGCGGTTCATTGACCGGCGGCCTTGCTTGCTGACCGTCAAAATGTTGCACTGCAGACGCTTACTTACCAAGGTCGCCATTGTTTACCGACTGTGTGACTCTGATTATTACATTTACCTTTTAGGTAGTTTGGCAGATTCTTTACAAATGATAATAAAAGAATTGAGAATTTACCAGTTTAATAGAACATTGACCTATGTATAAGCGATTAACACTAACAGTAGGTAATCTAAATTATGAGCAAAATATTAAAAAAACCTCATCTGATTACCTTATAAAATTTTAGAAGTATTATTAACTCCTATATTTTCCAAGAAATGCGGAAAAGCAATTTGTGGTTCAATTTGGATGATATGCAAAACTAACGTTAATGAATTAATTACTTATATTTTTGTCTGAACGCAGAAGGTAACTTATTTTGCCATAAATATGTAACAAGATAAAAATTCATAATAGGGATTTGTTTAAAACTGCGTGAAGGATGACATGACTAGAAAAAGAGGTGTCTGACGAAATGGCGAGTAATAGAGAAGTATGGAAGAAGAAGACATGCTGCGCCGTCCCAAAATCAATTGAGGTAAGAGCAAGGTAATGATGAATAGGGATTGCTTTATAATAAAACACCAATATAGCTAGAAACTGCAGTATTTATAATAACATGTCAGCTTTATCCATTGCAATTGAGTAAGTTGAGAGTCCAGATCCTTAGATAAAGATAAATTGAATGGCTAACCATTATTGTGTCATTATAACACTATAGATCTAGGATAGTGATAATGCCCTAGGCTATTACTATCAGAATTTACTTCATACTGTTCCAATATTACCTTCTATTATTGTACTCGTGTCTTGCCTATTTATAACTGCGGTAACCAGGTCAAGATTGTAGACGTAAATAAAAGTCGTTAGTCACACTTTTATTGCATAACTCAAAGAAAAAATGTCAGTACATACAGGCTGAAGGCTGCTGGAAGCCTTAATAAAATAAAAGAAAAAAACAATAAGAAACAAGGCAGAGATTCTCATTTTAAATTCTACGACATTTTACGAGTGCCATCAAAAAGTTCTGTACAAGCTTTACTTAAGCAACTCCTACGTACGAAACTTTCTTCTCATTCCAAGGTGACTTAGGCGACTAACAAATTAGATACTTACAAGCTATATACTTTCGGCCGAAATCGGAACTTACGACAGCCGCACCATTTTGTTTTTTCTATACCCAAAACTTTGTCAAAAATGTTCATCAACAGCGCAACCTGTCAACGTCATTATAACGCCAAAAAAACCATGCAGCAAGTCAGAGTTTTTATGGGCGGCATAAAAACTCTGACACGTTAGGTACTAAACCTACGAAAAAAAAAAAAGAAAGATCGATAGAAGCTTTTGAAAGCCACTTCAACGTAGGTTGTACGAAACTTTCTTCTCATTCCAAGGCGTGTAACAAATTATATGCTAACAGGATTCAGAGAAACGGGTCTATGCAAACGGGATTGTGACGTGTGGACTCAGTTCAATAGGGCAGAGATTGTGTGAGATATCCCGCGTCGTCGCCTCGCCCCCGAAGTATGCTGCATCTGCAGGTTTAATAAGCAACTCCAACTCCCAGAAAAACTATGCGTTTCAAGTTTTCGACAATCATCGTGAAACGCGCAACAATAGCTGCACAAGTAACTATAAAATGCGCCAGTAAAGAACTTAGAAGCTTTGCTTCTGTTGTCTGCGGGTTACTCCGCGGCGGTGCGACGTTCGTGCTAAATACAAAGATTACCAAAGAGCATACACTTCCGTTTTAACTGTACGAAACTTTCTTCTCATTCCAAACGAACAGGATTCCGAGAAACGGGTCTATGCAAACAGGAATGTGACGCCTGGATTTGTGAACTTAGTTCAATAGGGCAGTGATACTGTGGGATATCTCGCGTCGTCAACGATGTAAGCTGCATCTGTAGAAGCTTTAATAAGCTACTTCAGTGTACAGATCTGCGAGGCAAAGTATGCGTTTCGATAATATAATCATCGTGAAACGCGCAACGATAGGTGCACTACTACGTACAAAACGTGACAGTACCTAGAGGCATTAGAAGCTTTGCTTCTGTGGGGGCGCGACGCGACGTTTGTGCTAAATCGGAAACACGAAGATTACCGAACAGCATACCTTTTTTGTTTAACTGCACAAAACGTTCTTCTCAATTCCAAGACGTCTAACAAATTACTAGCTAACAGGATTCAGAGTCTATGCAGACGGGACTGTGACGTGCGGACTTGTGGACTCAGTTCAATAGGACAGAGATTCTGTGAGATGTCTCGCGTCGTCTCGCCCTAGATGCAGCATACATCGGTAATGCCAAGTCGTTCTGCAAGTGCATGCATAAATACATGAGTGAGAGGCGTTCGAGTGTGAACAAATTGCAATCAAATATGAGTTCAGATCTACAGTTCATTCGATGTTGGATGATGAAAATATTATTCAGTTCAGCGATTTTAGTATTAGAGGTTCTTTGTTTACTTTCTTAAAATATCATGTTTCTGATAATTTTCAGTGCAAATAGGTAAACTCATAAAATACATTTATATGATGGCCAAATACTTACAAGTACTGTGATAAGCGCTTTGTTAATAGGATTCTCACGAAGATTAAGCAAAGTGATATCTCCAAAGCTCAATAAAAACCGAATTTATCAAACCAGTCTCATAACAAATCCGATCGAAACGAGTAACAAAAACACTACACTCTTTTTTTAGAGAGTCGTCTAAAAACTTACGCTATGCACGAAGTAATCAGTCAAAAACATCGATCCATACCTGAAACAACAAACAAAACATAGTCATTATTTAGTTCAAAGCTCCATTATATTAGTTACAAAGCATTACATTTAGTTACGAACCATTGGGTCAGAGATAGTCTCAGTACGTATACAGAAAACAATGTATCGATGACCTTAGGCCGACGACCTAGTCCGATCAGACGGAATGCCTGCAGAGATTGTTACTTACAACAAGACATTGATTAGCGAGCTACGGAGATTGAATATAAAAAATAAAAATGCACAAGCAAAATAATCGGACGGTTACGTCGCCATTTTTAGGGTCCGTACCCGAAGGGTAACCAACGGGACCCTATTGCTAACCCTTCGCAGTCCGTTCATCCGTCTGTATGTCAGCGGCTTGTATCTCATGATCCGTAATAGGTAGATAGTTCAAATTTACACAGAATGTGTATTTCTGTTGCCGGTAAAACAACAAATAATAAATTAAAAATTAAAGGGGGTTCCCTTACTTCGATGGTGCTTACTTCGGCCGGTTTTTTTTTTTATCAACGCGCAATCAATGTCATTCAAACGCCATTGTTGCACTGTAAATACACTACACAAGGCTTAAAAAGGAAACTTATATAATAACTTTTTCTAACATAAGTCTAAAACACTGTTCTTAATTATTTTCTTGATACATGCTTCATTCTGAATTAGGTCGTGGAGTGGTTATTTTTGTACGAACTAAACTTTGTCACGCACACAAAGTTTTTCTATTACTTTGCACTTACTTCATTGTGTCAAATAAATCGAGTTTTTTGTTGCTTTTATATTGTAAAACAACATGCACTCGACTTCATTCAAGTTCTATTACAAAACACCACGTATTAGGTGCGGATTAGGTGTTCATAGGAACACCTAATAGAACACCTTCATTTCCTAAGGAGCGACCCTATTGCGATTCAAACCGAGCACAAATTCAAACTCTGAGCTGTTACTGAGAAATTTGTGATGGATAAACCCAATAACATTTTGCCCGACCGGGGAATAAAACCCAGGACTACCAAAACCTTTCTTCCTAAAATCAGAAGAAAACTTTAAAGACGTGATCTAGAATAGAAATCTGACATAGAATCGACTTGGCTTCTCAACGAACGTAAAAGCCGCGAAATGATCACATAAAACCGTACCAATCCCGCCTCAGAGAATGAAATTGAAACTATAGCTTTGCTTATTTACAGTGTCCCTATTCCGTAACGATTCTTGGCCTACGGACAAATGTCCTATATAATACTATATAGTCCTATATTTTAAATGGTGCTGTAAGTAGCAGTCTGTCGTAAGTCTCCGCCCACGTAAGGTAGATCCTATAATAATAACTCTGGCTGTATCTCGAAACATCGCAGGTGAGACAAAGCTGGTTTATAAGGAAATAAGTGCCAATATTTCGAGATATTCCGAACAGTATTTATTGAGTCTGTCGAGTTTGAAGTTATGAAGGTCGGGAAGTAGAAGATAGTGAGAGAATATGCAAGAAGTTTTAATCCGAGCATAGAGTCAAAAATTTCAGCAGAATCATTCATACACCGCAGCCTATAAGGCTATAAACAGCTCCCTTGCGCTCATGAGACTTCTCCGATCAGAGTATGCACTCATTAAAAAGTCTTCTCCCTACTTAGTAAGCAGGGAGAAAACTTTTCTACAGATTCATGAAATAAAAGACCATAGTGCATCTATTTGCTCTGTTCAATGCAAAAACTGAGAAGACAGGGTTTTCATCAAATCCTAGTTTCATAAGATTCTTGTACCTAGATGATACACTTAAACATTCTAAGAGCGAAACCGTAGCGGCTGATATTAATGAAAACTAGTGACCAATTCTCAAGGGCAATAGTACGGCGAGACACAAGTTCACTCAACACAAGGTTGTAGTGTAATATCAGTAAATGTTTAACGAGACTGCAGCGTTGGTCATCGATGCCATATCGATTACCAGCACTCGTGGCAATTGCGGTTCTCCTTCTCGGAATAAACCATCGATACACACATACAATGTATTGAACGAACGACCCATTGTATTGTATTCGCCATTCATTGAAGGCTTTCAATTCACGCCGGTTGTTGCTTTCCATGAAATAAAGCAATGGAGAAAATGGATGACCATTTTTCGTAATAACTCAGCGATTGTTGGATTACAATGGAGTTTTCTGATTGGAACTTTCTTTTTGTTAATGTTTAGCGTTTATTGTTTGGTTTGAAAAGGAAAATAAGCTTCAGGATTTTCAATTGCAATTAATCAAAAAGCTGAAGCTACCATACCTCAGTATAATCTTGTACAGTTATTTTACCGCTAGCAATGCAGTTCACTAACCTGAATTTTAAATGATTCCCCTGTTTTTTTTTTACACAAGGACAGTACTTAATTAATTTCTGTAGTGTCATTATACTTTTCAGTCTCATTCAAAAGGCTAGTTATCGGATGTTACCGTTACTTATCTTTTTACAGCTTTTCCAACAATTGTTTGGACAATGAATGTCAACAGGGCGGAACGGAGGCGACAATCCGTGAAATCAGTTTGAGCGAACAGACCGTTCCACTGGTTTAAACAAGGATTAGCTTGTGCTCGGCTTGGAATAACTTAGATAGCCTCGGAAGACTATTATTCAGTTTTAACTTGAAGCTAGCCCGGTTAAGCCATGTCTCATTCGCAAAATTCCACGAATTTTTAATTTTCAACAACAATAATTAATTTATTGTGTTGTACGAAGTTCATGAATATGGATGGTGTTTCGCTAAAACTACTGGCTACTGGCCAGCTTTTATGGTAAGCTGAAAGACAACTTTTAGCAGTTTTTTTTTTTTTAGTATCCTGTACTGTCCCACTGCTGAGCAAAGGCCTCACCCAATTCCTTGTGCTCTTTTTCCATGTACTCTTTCCTCTTTCTTTTTTAGCAGTTTTATTTAAGTAAATTCTCAGTACTCTTCATGGACATTAGAAATTAGACATCTAAAGTGCTACTTAAATAAGTAGTAAACACGGAATATCATCATTTTCCTGCCTTTTGGTACCTATTCCAGTTATTTATGGTCGGCGCAGAATGTCTCCTTCTTCCATCCTATAGAAAACAAGGGATCATCCAAGAGCAGTCAATCGAAAACTACTGAAACTACAGTCAAGTTAATAACGTTCCTCAATAAACTTTTACGACAGATAACAAAGCTCTACAAATATATTTCTTTGACTCTGAAATCAGTGCAAGCATTTACATTTAACTCCAGCTGGAGTCCATAAATTATATTCAGTCTACAAAAGTTACTCTTTGACACGACGTTTAAACGGAATTCTGTGAAATTCGACTTTGAGGACCAAGTGCAGCAATATTGCACTGTTGGAATTTTAACTCTTGATGCAGAGCCGAGGTTTGAAAATTGAAATGTGTGCTTTTAGTTAGGCATTCATTCAGATCATTTTCCAAGTAACATGGAACAAGGGCCGGAAGATGATTCAGAAGATGCCTAGTGGAATAGTCATCATCTGCGTAGCCTTTTACCAACTATATTGGAGTCAGCTTCCAGTCCAACCGCATGCAGCTGAATACCAGTATTTTACATCGAACCCAATTAGTACTTGGAAATGTGGTACTCCTTGGTGAGACTAGTTGTCAGATTTTCGGGCCACTGATTACGACTTAACGTGCTTTCCGAAGCATGGAGGGAACTCGGTGTGTAATGGGTGGTCACCCATCCACAGAACAACCTAGGCAAGCACGGCTTAACCTAAAGATCAACCCGATAGGCTGTTATTATTTAGCCACGAGCACTTACCTAGTGAATAGTGATAGTGTAAATGGACATTCGTTTGAAAACGAGATGGGTAGCATAACGAACTCATATTATCTTAGCCGACCCCGAAACTACTGGTGCAGTAGATTCAATTAGTTGTTTTACAACGTTTCCAATTATGCTTTTCCCAGTAATAGGACATGATAAATTAAATTAACTTTTTTAACGTTCATTTACACAAGGATACTAAGTGGTTAAGCAGTAAAGACGAGGCAGATCAAATTAAAATGATGAATTATGTGCAGTCAAATCTGAGATGTGTAACCAACTGTATAATTATCTTTTCAGTAAACCGATTATGCATAATCTGTGCAACAGTTTCAAATTAGTTATTATTTTAACAAAAAATCCATATCCTACCCTAATACCAATTTATTTGGGGACGGTGCAGCATGTCTTCTTCTACCATACTTCTATAATAGTCATGCTCTTATGAATCACCTCTATTCTAGCCAAATTATCGTCTTATCCAAACAAACGCTAAACAAATGTTTATTTTTAGAGGCTAATATGTAAATGTGTCGAAGCTAACCCCAAAACTAGCCACAGCAAGTTATTGTTTATGCCGCAGCCCGTAGATCGCGTGACACACGGACAGACGGTGGCGGTAATCAATTACAAGACCCTGCCTCTGTACTGGTTCCCTGTACTCAATACATTGCTAAATAATTATAATACATCAATAAAGACTTGTTATAAACAGTAATGGTGAACAACGTTAGCAGAGCCTGCTGATTCAGACAGATAGAATGAGGAATCTGAAAAATTATTAAAGTAAAAAGTAAAGGAATACCATCTTTTGGATGAGAATATTTTAAAAATGGAGACAATCTTTAGGAGTAGACTGCAAAAGCAACAGATGAGATGAAAAAACAAAAGACTGCAAATAGAAGTAGTATATGTACAAGAAACAGGTTCAGCATATGAGCGGATTTCCTCACTACACTATCAAACATGAAGAAAAAAGAACTAGATATAAACAGTAAAGGTTAATAACGTAAGCAAAGCCGACACTGCTACTAAGATAGACAACTTTGAGGAAATCGAAAAAAAAATTAAAGGAATTGAAAGAAGTGTAAATCCTTTTTCAGTAAAATACGTGAAAATCTCGCAGCTTAAAAACTGAGGGGATTTCAACACAAACTCAAAACTCAAACTCAAAGCATTTATTTCAATTAGACCATCACAGGCACTTTTGAATGTCAAAAAAACAAAAACAAGCGAAGCTACAGTCACAAGGCATAATAACTTGAGGAAGTACTGTAGTAGCACATTCCAAAGCGTAGATCTCTATGGAGAAGAATGGGCAAGAAACTCTATGGACGCACTTTTAAATCAAAATATTGTTACAAAATCTTGGTTATATCATTCCTGCTGAGATTATACATATATTTGAGAACGATGTAGAAAGACGTGCACATTAAGAGCGTCCAGAGTAGAAGATTAAATCAACAATGAAAAAAATAAAGTAATTAAAATAAACCGTGGTAGCTAAGAGATGACCAGTCCCAACTAATACTACTAAATCATATTATACATCAATAAAGACTTGTTATAGACAGTGATAAACGTGAAGGTAAACAACGTTAGCAGAGTCAAACTTGATGATTCAGACAGACAACAATGAGGATTTAAAAAAACATATTAAAAAGTAAGAAATAATGGCATACAAGGCAGAAGGGAAACTGTCGTAGTAGATCGAGACAGCAACAGACATGATAAGGACTCGACAGATAATAATAAAGTAGTATGCAACAAAGACAAACAGGTCCAGAATAAAAATAATATTCGGGGATTTCCACTAATGGCAATGTCTCAACTTTGAACAGGAAAATAGCTGATGTCATGTTTTTACAGATAAACTCCATAAAAACAATATCACTAATACGCACGGAAATGCGCAGTACGTTCCACAAAAAAAAAAACAAAAGGAGAGGGTAAACATCGATTTAGACATTAATCTTATCATTATAATTGAGCCAATTACAGGCCAGTGCCTTATCAATAGACAATCTGCCGAAATCTAACCAATCACATGGTGATTACGGAATTATGACATCATTTATTTAATATTGATAACTGTATTTGCAATGTGCTTGACCTATTAATAGTATTAATGATAAATTCGCGAACGTTGAACTTTTAAGTCGGACAATGACTCATAAATTCAATTTTTAAGAACTGACGAAATAAGTACGGTTAAATTAACTAAGAAGTAGGAATGATATCTTCAATATTTTTAATTTCAAAACAAACAATTTGGATTCGTACAAAGCCTTTCATCAAATCCATAATAATGTTCTAAACTCATGTAGATTTATTTCCCTTCAGTGTCGTGTTTTGTTCAACTCAGACTCAACAAATTCAATAAACACAATGGATGTTTTAATACATAATTGTACATATTAACTAAATAATACTTAATATAAGTATTAAACAAGAACAACCAATACCAAACCCAATGACGCATTGTGATGAAACAATAACATCGAAGTACCATTGTGATTCTAACTACATAGTTCTAACAAAGTTATGGGAACCCACATATTACATGTGGGTATGTATGTTGAAAGATTTTACGATACCTCAAGATAGCGATCAACGACGACTAGTAATGGAAATGTCGTGTTAGTTGAACTTAACTATGTAGAAGTCACTTAGTGTGCAGGAGCTGAAATCTTGAATGCTGCGTGCATTTGCCGTCTTATATTATACTTTCAAACGGGTATCTGGTACACAAACAAAAATCTGGCTTGCAGTAGACGAAGAAATGAAGAAGAAAGTTGGTCAAACTGAATTATCAGGGCGATTCAGAGCAACAATAGTTTAAAAGATACCACAAAAAGCTTAACATTCTACAAAATCTAGGATAATCGTGAGAGAAACTGTTGCAGGTAACCGTAGACCGTTGGACTACTGTAATAAAAGCAATAAAGCAATTGAAGAAAACCGTTTCATTCAATTGCACAATGACATGAGAATGATAAGAATCAAAAGTACAAAACATTACATAAGGAAATACTCTAAGTGCTACCAAAAAAGCATTAAAAACGACATGAAAACCAATAGGGGAGGACTAAAGAAAGGATTCTTAAAACGCATGTTACACAATAGTTGGCACGACCCATACAACTGCTCCCAAAATGGTGTTAAGGAAATCCTTTCTCTAAAAGGTTACGACGCATTACACGAATAAAAATATGCTATTATTCATATGAAATGTCAAGTAACACCGTCGAGGTTTGTACGAGTCTCCATCGGAGGCTTCAACAAAAGGAATACGCACGTGAGCTTTTCGCCGACTCCTGGCGAAGTATTTTAACAAAGAATTCACGGCACATTCTGGAATAAACCGTAACTCATGGCAGCTACGTTCTTTTTTTCTATGAAAAAGCAAACGTCAAACCCACCAAAAAAAGAACGTGTCGCCATTTGGAGTCAAAGTTCAACCTTCAATGCAACGTGTGCCGTAGTCGATGCTTTACTTTTCGACTTTATGTTCAGAAAGTAAAGGTTTACATTTGGGTGAGTATCTGCAGAGACTCGGGGACCGTACAGGGTGGTTTTTTACGCGGTCGTGTGCCATATTGTGTCGCAGCCGGTGACGGAGGGTTTGTTCGAAACGAAATGCATGGCTTGTTTATAGGTGACGAGGTTTTGCCTTGCTGTACGATGGATCGCTATTATTTCGAGTTTTCGCTGACTCACAGCCAGCTGTCTAAAGATTTAGAAGCCTTACCGGTGTTATTATTTTTTACAAACATAAAATGCTAGTTTCTATGGAGACGTCTATTGTAGATTGTCCCAATCATTTTCTAAGGATTGGATAAAGCGCTTAACTCAGCAGTGTTGCAAAATTTTATAAAATATCCTCAACAAGTAAACCAAAAACGCCACATGTGGTCCACTGAACATTATTGAATATCTATTATATCTAATCTAACCTAAACCCAACCCTTATCTAAAAACTGATTAAAACTCAGAAATACTTGGACGAAACAAACTTTGATTCGGTTCCGGCAGTTAACCAAACTTTCTTGTCGTTTTGGACTATTTCACAAGTTGGTTCTTGTGCCAAGGGCGCCGATAACCTAATTAGGATGCTAGTAAAATTCTGGGTCCCTGCCAGCTATCGTTATCTTATTCTGTAACAGATTATTAACGGTCTACTAGTGAGGAAAGGGGAGCATGTTCCTGTGAGGGTACCGAGTCGAATGGAAACGCATTTACTCGGTATCGTTCCGTAATATTTTGCTTCGTAGGCTTTCGTTGGTCGTTAATGCACGTTTTTCTTTGGGGAATATATTTTCCTGGTAGAGTATCGTCTGTAACAAATAAGCAATCATTACGTACCTCGTATAGACGTATTCGTTCTAGCAAATATACGCAGTCTTTAATGAGGTGGACTTCGTAGCTACAAATCACAGAGCACGTATCACGATGCTTATTAATAAGCGGTCATAATAGGGGCATAATGCCCGTGAACTGAATACCAATAAAATGTTCGTATCTCGTACAATCAATTTGTTGACCAGTTATTTCATCTATCCATGACTATCAGGTCTAGATACGTCGATGACATTATCGTAGTGAGCCTAACGCTATCGATCGTGATTTGTATCAAAATCACAGCACTATAATTAAATACTGTTAATGGAAATCTTAATATCGATATGTATCGTGTTGAAATCCAAAAAGAATTATATAACATGAGTAACCTTATTAAGATTGATGCATCGTCGACTGTCTACATCGTTTCCGGCAACACTATACCTGTCTTATTCTGAAGCCTTCTCAAATTAAAATAAGTCCTACCTTGTCATTTTTGTTTTTTATTTCGAGTGAGATCCAGCCTTATATTATCCAAAACTGAGTTCAAATTACACCTATTCGTTGTAAAATTATAACTTATCCTCCTTCTTTCTTTTACTTAGTAAAGTTAGTTAGGTATGGAAATGATCTCATACTTTCCTGTTTTTCTGATCGTAATTTAACAGTGAATGAATAAACAACATGCATCATCGATGACGCATTAAGCCCGTTCAGCAATATCTTTGTCTATTCCGTTCCTGCGGGTAAATTGATCAATGGACTCCCGAACGATTCGTCATTCATTTGTGGACGCAAGCATTTGTTATTAATTCAAAATTATACCTAAAATGTAATTAAAGAAGGTTGTTAATTATTCCCTACCTAAAATATTCTTAGTTAGCTCCCATAAAAAGAAGAATTTATCAAAAAGTTTTATCTCAGAAAAGCTTGTACGGTGCGACAAAATTGCATGCAGACGAAACTTTGCTAATTTTATCATAAGCTAGAGTTTGCTGCTAACTTTTACAACAAGACACTTTTTACTAAACTTACTAACTGCAGCATAGGGAAGTTGTGAACTCAATTATATATAACATTTCCTCTAAGGAAAATGGAAGCTTCTGGTCGTTTGTTACAGCTCTAGTTCTATCGTATGATGAGTGTTTCTTACCTCTATCCTATAAATTACTAGCTTTTGTCCGCGGAATCGCTCGTGTTAATTTAGAATTAGACAATCAATTCGCACTACTAAAGTTTCTATAATAATATAATCCTGATATAATTCTAATTATAATTCTAGTTCCGATATAATCCTGATATTAATTGAATAATCTTTAAAATTCAATCATGATTTTAAAGACACTATCTATTTATCATAGGAACGTTATTGTTGTTTTCCTCGGGAACAGTACTTTTTTTCGGGATGAAAGGTACCCTATGTCCGTATATGCAAAATTTCGGGACAATCGGTTCAGTGGTTTGGGTGTGAAAAGGTAACAAACAAAATTACTTTCGCATTTATAATATTACAGTTGGAAGGATGTGCGTCAATACATAGTTCAATAGTCAACAATAACAATTCATTTTCTTCCTAGTTTTTCCGGGATTCTGTTAGTAGCCATATTACCAGACATCGATTCATAATGCCTCGTTTTGGTTTCCGCATATCAAAGCACTAAGCAATCAGATTCCGTTAGTGTACTTATAGGTGGAGAGGAATACAGACGCAGGTACACGTTAAGAGGCAGATGCTATCCATAAGTCCCCCATTACGACACCGATAGGGTAACTTAAGGGTTCACCCTCAAGTTTAGCAAGACACATGTAGTTGATATGTATTCTAAACTCGTAATCACACTGAAAACTATATACTTGTTATTTTACACAACAACGACCAAGAACACAGAAGCAACCGAACCCAATAGCACGCGAGAAAATCACTGTGATTTTGACAGACTTGTCAGTAGCAACCTAACAAAGACCATCATCATTTGATCAGCCTTTTTCCAACTATGTTGGGGTCGGCTTCCAGTCTAACCGAATGCAGCTGAGTATTTTACATCGAGCGACTGCCTATCAGACCTCCACAGCCCAGTTCGTACTTGGTTAGACTGGTTGTCAAACTTTCGGGCTACTGACTACCTGTAACGACTGTGACGTATCAACAAAATTACAACCGGGACTTAAAGCTTAATCTGCTTTCCGAGGCAAGAAAGAAACTCAGTATGTAATGGATGGTTACCCATCCACAGACAAAAATTGGCAAGCGCTGCTTACCTGAAAGATGGACCCGTGCGGCTGTTATTATTTAGCCATTGTGAAAAAAAAATTACTGTTACGACAGTGATGCAAAATTAGAGAAAGGCCTGTGTGCGACACTAATCAACACTTTTTTACACAAAATGCATCGATGAAATTCCGATCTACACGGATAGACCTTAGAAATTCAGTGCGTGCTATACCAACGCCACCTAATTTGTAAATGAAAGGAGAAACGCCTTGAACCTCCTTTAAATATTTAAAAGAGATTCTCTCCGAGATGTTAAACGCTCCGAGGCTGGCCTATATGCATAATAAATTATGTTTACAGCTAACTTTATTGTTTCGGTTAAGTAATAAAATATACGTGTGTATGTTTTATCGGAAAACGTAAACCGAGCATAACTCCTTAATGACAAATGCGACTAGACTTCCAATGCTAGTGGGAATTAGTCTCATGTCTTTCATACGGTTTCTGATTTGAGAATTTGAAGTTGGGTAAGAGTAAAAAAAAGAATAACACTAATAAAACAAAGTATTAACATAAAAAAAGGTTATAAATAGGTAAGTAGTAGGAAGGTAGTAGGTAGGTAGTAGCAAGGTAGTATGTAGGTAGTAGGACCTTTCTACTACCTACCTACTACCTTCCTATTTATAACCTTTTTGGCCATTCATTTAATTTTGAAATCTTGAGTCCTGGGCTAAGTGAGACAGTGTCTTCACCCGTTTTTGGTACTAACAATTTATGCAATAAAAATAAAATTTTAGATTAAAATTAATTGAATGCATGCATACTCTTGTGTGGTGTGTTTATGAGTAGTTGTAAATGTGTGAGTGTGTCGTATACACTACTTTAGCATTAAATTTTGAAATTCGAAGGAAACCCACTAAGTAGGACCACCCAACATATCCCGTACTTCCTGCTAAAGTACTGTTTGACAGGTTCTCAACTACAATATCTAAAACAATGACTTATACATTATTGAAACGATGAGTACAATGACCGATGAATGAATGAGTATTAGATTAACAAAACTCTAAACATTGAAGAAAACGTTTAAAAGCATCACACTACATTTTTTTACAGCCAAAACATTTTATTCTTAGACCCGTCACATTGCATCAACTGCTTCCCGTCACTAAACCACATCACTTTAGCCTTACAAGCAGCCCGTCCTCAAAATAGGACATAATGGAAATCCGACAAAATCAATTTAGTCAGACGTTAGATTGTTGATTAGTGGTCGCATGCACTACTGCTGAGCATGAAGTTCTGGATTCGCTTTCCAGGTCGGACGAAGTGTTATAGGATTTTTTCATCAGGACTTTAAAAGTAGCCGCCACGGAGTCTGGATTTGTGCCCGGTTGATGGCGATTGGTTCGCCCCCTATTGCATGGGACTTATGTTTAACTTGCAAGATGTCACTTTACTATTAGGTACACGCACGCCGCCGGTAGCTAGTACTACGCACCTGACCTTTCTAAAAATCACACCAATTAAGTCAGTGTGATCGGTTATCGTGGTATGGACATGTAATGCGGAGGAATGAGGAAACTGTAGTGAGGGAAAAGTTGAGTATGAATGTAGATGGCTATAAGAGTAAAGGAAAAGACCAAAGAAACGATGGATGGATTGTGTGAAGGATGATAGGGCTAGAAAAGGGGTGACTGCTGAGATGACGAGTAATAGAGAAGAATGGAAGAAGAAGACATGCTGCGCCGACCCGAATTAAGTTGGGATAAGAGCAGGAGAATGATGATGTCTATACCTCTGTCTTACCTTTCGGGGATTACAAGGCGTGGTGTTATGTTAGAAGATTCATGTTAATTACGTAAGCGACAGTTGAATAATTAGAAACACCACGCGTCATCAAACGGGTCGTCCTCACATGGGCAGTATGGGCACATTCCAGAAGTAAACACAAAACTGGTTTACTATAGGTACAATTATCTCAAGACATACCGTCTGCCTTTTATTTATTTGTTGATTCTATGGGATCGGTAGCTCGTTGTTGTATTTGAACAGTTGAATTCACACCTAAGTGTACTTCATTTTTATTTTAAACGTTTCATTAGCATTTATCAGTTTCCACTAACATCGTAAGCCTATGGCATTGACTATCTATCTATTTGCATATTTGTAATCCAATTAATGGCTTACTAAATGTATACATATAATTAAAGTTACATTATTTTAGCGTATTAATTAATAGTGACCCAAATATTTCGAATTTAACTAAAATTGTAGCCTGCACAAGTCAAAATTGTTCGTCTAGAAATCATTTACTTAGTTTATTTCTGAAAGACTAATCAAAACTCATAACGGCAAGAACAAGACAGACGGAAAAAGAAATAAAATAAAAGAAACCCGATTCCTTTACACAATAAAAGCTGTATTCAATCCAAACGAAATCAACATAAGAAAAGGGAAGACCGAAGAACTCCCGTAGGCGCGGGTTCAACGACCCGTCTTATCTCGGACACCAACTTTTATCTATCTACAATCCGCATCTCCTCACGCCTTGGAACTTAATCGATTTTTCAATACTAAGATATGGACCTTATCTCCTAACAATAAGGCATATTTCAACCCTAAGTCATCTTTACCCTGTATGGGAATCTGGCACTTCTTCTCATTGGATTAGAGGCTTTTATTTTTTGCACGTGTCTTCTCACAAAGGTTGGTCCCAATTTCGCGATGTGCCAAGTCAATGCCAATATTTGTCTAGATTAGATAAAAGATTTTGGGTCCGGCTGTGCAAACTCGATTTTGTATTGAATCGCTTTCCGGTTTAGTGTAATACGATCGGAAATGGATTTAAATGTGTTTGCGATTCCGTTTATGATTTAATCAAATCCGCTTGCAATATTGAATTTTGCAAAATTATATTAAAACACATAAATATTGAAAGCAGTAGCGTTTGGATATTTATGCGTTTTAATCTCATTTTAGAGCTTTGTTTGCGAGCTGTTCTGAACTTCTGCTCAATAATGAAACCGACCAAATTGAATTTCTGATCAAACGTTCCTCATACACCATTGCTTGTTTAGAAATCCTTATTTATGTGTTAACAAAAAGCTAACCCTTCCAATTCACACAATCAAAACATAAAAATCTCTACAGTAAAACAAGAACACTACAAAACCAATAAAACATGAACAAAATGGGGTCACACACTAAAAAACTCAAGAAAAAAAGTCGTCGAAGTAAATGCGAGGAGACCTCTCTTACATCCGTAGAGGGTCGCTTTATAATTTATTCATCTCTTACCGAAGAACAAAACTACGGTCTAAAAGCTGCCTTAGTGCGTAGCAGTTATGTGCTAACAGAATAACGAGGCTTCCCCTCTCCGACCACTTCCCTCGTGTGGCGACCTAAAAATAAGCAAGGATGCTGAGACGTAACTATTCTGTTAGCGGACATTTGTAGCCGGATGAGATTTGAGGATGTGGCGTTTGATAGCTCGTTGAGAATTCGCTAGGATTGAATGGAGACATTTCGGCTTGCAAAATGTTAGGCACTCGTAAATCTGTATCTGGTTGCTTATGAAGTTTTTAACGGTCGAGAAACGTAAATTCTGATAGTGAATGCTCAAGTTGTAATCATTGTCCTGTAGAGCTTTATAAATTAAGTCAAGTCTTTAACATTGTGAATGCAGAGCGATGACGAGTTAATTCTTCCCCTATGAACAACAGAATGGCTCAATTTACGTAACGTTATTTGCTCTTAGAACACATTCGCAGACCCCAGTTGAATTCCATTCCACCCCAATTTAACGAATGAAGACGTTATCTCCGTAGTTTCTCTTCGATGCTGCAGTATTTACAAATAATAAAAGGATTTTAGAATAACATCCTTATAGTTTCGTAGAATCGTTATAGTTTTATTCTCCAAATTGAATGTCATTCAAGTAATTTATTTATCAAAACCACAAATATGTACATCTACCGTCCTTATTCTCGGGACGTCCTAACTAATGAATAACATCGAAATCCATTAAGAGACCATAAATCATTAAACCACAACTTAATTATAGTGCAACATTAAACTTAATGTTATCAGTCTGAGACCATCAATTCGTGAATATGCATGAAATTATAAATACAATAACGTACACGGAAAGCTTATCGTAAATCAAAACAGTGTCATTAGATACGAGGCTCGTACGCTCGTACCGGGAGAGCGGAATCTTTAATATCTGCATGCCCAGCTAATTGAGACCCGTATCTGTTCAGAAATCGCATTAATTTTCTAGGAGTATCACAGGTCTTGTGTGAATGGTTGGTGTTTAGGCGTCCAGTCGTGAAAGAGCTCTGGATTTTGGTGGTGGCTTCCTTCAGTTGTTGGTCAGTGAACTGTGTGACGGGAGAGGGGGAGGTCAGCGAAGATTGGGTGGCGGAGAGGTTGTTCCGGGCGGGAGCTCAGCGCGCAGCCTCCGCTGTATCGAGCGGCCGCGCCCGCTCCTACCCACGTGCTCCATTCACCGGTAACACCACGTGTAAACTGTCTTTCGACGAAAAACCACTTACTTACGTGATTTGCAGTTTATAATGTTTGAAATATTTAAAAAAAATGCGCAAAAAAAATTGGCGCCCAACGCGGGACTTTCTACATTGGAACCCGGAATTTTTGACATGGTATGAACGATTTAATCAAATAAATAACTATTCACTAATGGATTTACTTTAACACAACAGATAACAAACCTATATCTCACGAAGTGACGATTTTACCTCTGACCAGTTTCCTATAAAAATCCCGTCAATACTATTAATCACACATAAACGAATTATCACCTGCACGCTACCGATAGCCGGTTGAGTGAATTGACATCGGAAATAAAAGTGACAGCATGCACCCGATCCTGTGGGCTCGGAAGTAGGCCAGCCATTCATTAAGTAAACTGGTGTCAGCGCATATCGAATTAGCCTTTACACCGACTCGCAGTACAAGTCAACTAGTAGAAGTCTACATCTGCATGCAAATCACGCTCATCTATTCGAATAGTCAATTAATTTAGATTTTCTAGAACTTTGTTCTTCTTCTTTCTCATTAATACAATGTTGAGTCATCTAATCATATTAGATTACACTTCTCATTTTCTTTAATTTTATTTTCATTCAGCATTGAGCGTTCAGGACAAGATTGTATCTTACTGTACTTACAAACGTTCTATTCTATATTCACTCACGTGAGGGAAACAGTAAAATGGCATTAAATAAGAATCTTTCTCTTCTTCTTAGAAGAGAAGAATAAGAATCGACACGGCAAGCTAGTAATCTTTAGTCCAAACCAAACCCTTAAAAAAAATTATCAATTTATATTGATTTCGGAAGATGAAACGCAGTTTAACCAATTAAACATCCAGTCACGTAAAGCAAATGGGTATCAACGGAATTTCCATAGAATAGACCGCAGATCAATTGACAGCTAATATAAAATATGGTCAGTTGACCATATTGAATAGCACTGGATAAACGTACGACCTGCGGCGTACGACTGACCGACTCAATATATTTAGATGGAATCAGATTAATGCCAATGCATTAAATTGGAATAAATGTTGACTCATACACCGATTATCGGGTGCAGTTATATGAAACGATAAAATGCAGCCCTCGATTTGTTAAAATATTACCCACTAGCAAAGCCTAGTGGGTAATATTGCCCGCGGCTTCACATACGATTGCGGTCGATAATTATCGTACGAGGACGTACTACCGCCTTGGTTCAAGCCATGGTCCGGAGCGAGAGGGAATGGGAAGCCGTCACCTCCTTCTGCGAAGCAGTCATGCTAGTGAAGGAGGTGGCGGGACGTGAGAGGGAAAGAACCTCACGTCCCAGTCGCCGCGGGAGACGCCCTGGGCGTTGGGGGTCACGTGGTGGCTCCCGGCCACCGTAGGCGCGGGCCTGTGGACGGCGAGTTATGGGCTAGCTCGCCGTCCGGCCGTCTTATGACGACAGGCCGTGTCGACGGCGCGTTCGTGTTCCACGTGCGCCTCAAAGAGATGTCAGCAAATAAGTAGGGGTCCGCAAGGACCGATGCCTGCCAGGGCTGCGGGACTGTTCGAAAGAGATACCGTGGCCCTGGAATACAAAGGGCAAAGAAGGAACATGGATGGGTTTTAGTCAGTACAAGTCTGACACTCCCTTCCGCTCCGCCCAGAGTGGGGGGGGTCATTTGATGATTTCCCATCCGGAAAAAAAAAAAAAAAAAAAAAAAAAAGGACGTACTACCGGGATAAAAAGTATCATGATCTATCCGTGTGCCAATTATCAAAGTCTGTTCCGCCGTTAATGCACGAAAAGCTGACAGACAGATAGTTACTCTCGCATTCATAATGTTAGTATGGATTGGATTGGCTTTTTATGGCGTAAAAAGAAGAAGTGAATCTGTTTCTTCTAAACTTTGCTTCTAAAGCTGAAGTCTATAGAAAACCAAAGAATATAATAGAACAGACATTCGCGAAGGATGCTGATCCTGGCATATTTACGAGGGTCCTCCTATTAAATCATACATGTGCGTAAGCGGATAGTGAAGCTGATCGTAAAAATATGAGATTTATAATCTCTCCTCATATAGACATATTGAGGATAAAAGACGGATTAAAAATAATTAGGCATATTTGAGAGCAAATTATACAGCTTAATCTCCAAACCGCTAATGCTTACAAAATTCCCAACGAAATTATAAGGTAATAATCTCATAGTAGCCAACTTAAGTACCGTTAAGCTTGACCTCGCGGTCACATCCGTTGATCCGTCAGCCGTTACCTAAATCAAAACATGATGTCAATGAAGTAAAAAAAAATACAAATTGGCTCATCGATAACCTTGTGGCCAGGTTCATCACATCATAGCTAAATAAAAGTCAAATATTAATTATGATCTTTTGCTATTGAAAGTAATACCTACCTTCGACATGAACTGAGTATTCTTTGAAGACAATATTCGTTTGCAATAAACTGTCAGTGTCGTATGAAAAATTTAATTGGCTGTCCATGTCTACCGTCTAGTTTTTCTTAGTCTTACTAGAGGCATAGAAAGACAATACTATTTTAGTAATAAAATACTAGTAGTGTAATAATGTCTTCAATTCCTTTTTATTTCTTTTCCTGAATATCAATTAGCACACATTATTTTTACACACAGAAAGAAATCCTAATTTAGAACACTTACTTTTAAAAAAAGATCATCCCATCTAGCGAATTCGCCCTACATCAAGGAAAAAGTAGACCACAGCAGTATCACATTTTTGCCTCATTATGAATACCGTCAAAGACATTCCAGCATCCAATTAGCGCTTCATCCCATAAATCTGACACCGCTGAGAACAGCTATTGCTAACAAGCTCTCTATCAAACTGTAGGTTTGAGTCTTGACACCATTTCCTTGCCGTGCTGTATTCATGATGTAGGTACAGGCAATTACCAATTCTGAAGAGATAATGTGTTATACCTATTTGGATAGCAAGTCTCTGTCGTCCGAAATATAAGCATGTACTGCCTAGGTGCGTGCATTTTCCAACGTATTCGTCGTAAAAATTCAATTCAGTAGAATCCAATGTTCTCCAAATTCGCAACCCATGAATTTGTGCAAAAGACTTGTTATAAGACCATGAATGTCATCAAAATCTTGATACGCAGAATTCAGGTAACAATCATTTTGGCGACAATTGAACCAATACAAAGATTTCATAAACGACGGCATAATTGAAGAGAAATAGAATTGAAACTAGAAGAACATAATAAAGAAAAGGGAACAGTGACTTACAGTTTAGAATTGGAACAGGTCTACGGTATAAAACTTGAGAATTTCATCAAAACATTCCTTGGCATTTTAATTTTAATCCGACACCATTCAATATGGCGTCCTCAGCTCGGCAACCATTTGAACATGAGACATCAGGAGGCTATTGTGACTACAGGCAATATTATTTCTGCTAACGCGCTCATTGTGCTGCATTACTTTGAGCACTTTGCAACAAGGTGATATCACGACAATGCGTGAAAGGTTGCTAAAGACACTATGTAATAAAGCGCTGCAGCGCTGCTATAACTTTATAGATGACTAACGAGTACCGGTTACTAACAAGGTCTGCCTTTGATGTTATTGTTTCTTTTATAGGCAAGTTGGCTAGCTTATTAAATGTGGAACTGTTTCTTTAGAAGCCTAGGTATGCTTCAAGAAATTCAGTATTGTGCTTCATATTTTTTGCTGTTATTTCATCGTTGAAATGTAGTCGCCGACTTTACTGCTATAACTCCGAAACTTTGGATGATGCATATAGTCAGCATATAGTCAGCCTATAGTGCTCCCACTACTGGAACACAAGCCTTCTCTATTCGAGAGGGACACGTGCAACACGCGGACACAGAACGGCTTGGTAGATGTTTGTGATGTCTTCGATTTTTTGGCCGCAAACTGCGGGATTCTTCGCGATGTATTCCTTTCTTCCTAAATTACACTCACGGTCTTCAACAAATCCTAAGTCGAAGCCATCACTAGACCACCACTGCACCAAGGATGACTATGATTTGTTTATTTGGTAATTTCAACGTAAATGTTAGATCAACAAAATGTTACGCCTGACCCTGTCACACAACCTTGCCGGCCTCAAAGATTTTGACATCAGAACATTTTACACTAATAATGTTATGTTTACAACCGTTTAACGTTCTGCCTGGCTTTGAGCCACGTTTTATTGATTCTGTATCTTACAGAATTTATTATTAGTAAGTACGCGGATTAACTGCAATGCATAATATCAAAATTCTGAATGAAATAATATTACAACTAACGGAGAGACTTCACGAGAAATATTTTAATAAAGGCGAATTTACGCCAGTTATCTTTACCCCAATTAGCATTTTAACTACTATGATACATCCTGAGATAACAAATATGATTCTAACTGGAGACATCATAGCTACTTAAAGGGAACTACTAAACTGGCCACTTGAAAATCTCCAACAAAAATACTTTTTTCTTCGCAACTGCAAAGGCAAAGAAACGAGACTCGGTGTCGGGGCTCAAATCACCGGGGAAGTGCTGCTACTGGCGGGAAACTTACAACGGAAACAAGTGGAAAAGTTCGCCACGATTCACACCCAACGACTTCTCAAACGCTTTTAGCGATGTCGTCGACTGCGCTCGATGAGATGTTCTGATATGGACGATTTGGTAATGACTAATGCGCGACTTAGGAAAGCCAAAGTGAACGTCGGGATAGAAGTCTGAACGATATCTCAGTGAATAATCCAAGAACTTCAAGTAGCATGTAATCAGTAATACTAATTTTTATCTTTGTAAACAAATAACAAAAAAGTTAAACAAACTCAATTAGATTTCACTCACATCCACGGTATTTCAGCCACAATTATCACATCAAATTTACACTTACCATTTACAAACAAAGGCGCCTCTTAATGATATAACGTTGAACGTTGCCAAAAATTCATTAATCACCGACACACGCTTAGCAAACTCATAAAGTGAACAGCGAGAGGGTCGGAATTACCGTAAAATGTACAGGATAAGTTTCTCGGCTCGCGAAGTTCAAGTTGCATTATCCTCGGTGCATCCCTCGCATGAATGATATATGGAGGCGTCTGGAGCTCCTCATGCATAACATAAGGGATTTTGTTGGTAACATTGCTCTTCCAATCCGACATTATCCTAGAGACCTATCTTAATATCATATTGGATTTTCTGCTCGGGTTAAAGTGCAGCAATTTGCAATTGAGAAAACTTAAAATCCGTCGAAACAAACAGTCGAGTAACGAATTGGGATACACATTGTATTTATTCAATTTGTTCCACCGATCTCTTTTAAATCGTCAAAGCTATTAACAGTTCGGAATATTGATTCTACTGTGAAGGACCTATAAGAGAGTCGATTGCGCTGCGGTATTTATTTTCTGCAGATTTCCCACGAACGTGATGCAATGAAGCATTATTGGCTTAACTTGATTTCAAATTATGACTGTACTGTTTGCTAATGGACAATAAACTTGTTCTATTGCCATTTTATCTTTAGTGTTATTGTTATCGATATCATCCAGTAAACTGTTCTTACATCCATTGAAGTCTTGTCGAAAGAATAGCTAAATATTCTGATTTAGATTTATTTTCCATTAGGTTCATTTTTATTTCAGAAGTCATGAGTGCCGTTCACATTTGGCTTACGTATTCACATTCACACGAATCCACAAATTCAGCCTATCCATCTCCATATAAAAACCATTATGATACTCAAATCAATTGCTCGGTATCATCCAGTTTATTCCGAAATGATTCACTTTCTATTTCACACGTTGCAAAACCAGCTTTACGGCTTACCTTTAGGTTACATTTTTGAAAAATGGGCCAGTTGAAAAAATTTGAAAATCTCAAATCGTCGATTTGTTCTGAACAAGACACGAATCAATTAATTAAATTAGTCGGTTGAGGCGGATCGTCGGCAAGTCGCCAGCCCTCGAGAACATTTGAAGCGTTGTGGAGATATTAATTTTGCTCTTTTCAACGCAGAGACAACTTGGATTTTTTTGCTTTGTCTTCCATGTTCCATTATCTTTGGGTTCTTTTGAATATTTTTTTAAAATACCTCATACTTTGTAACTTTCATTTCTATGAAAAAATACTTCAACACTGATAAGAGCCGTATACAATTTGTTTAATTAAGAATGTAACCCATTGTTTATAAATTTTACAAAGGAAGTAACTTTAACTGGTTACACACTGAGTAATATAGCACAGCAGTTATTCATCTATTGTGAATTAATGATACTTACATAGTAAACGTGAATAAAGCCGCAATATTATCACCAGATGACGTTTCTACGTATTTCATAGCACCACTGTAATTGTTCTACGAACAACTGCGGTCACAAATTCTAAAGGAACTGTGTATTAATGATAGGGTTGGCGCGCGAAATGTTTTAATTTATTTTAAATAGGTGATGGTACTTCTTTCAATAGGTTTGATTACTCTAGGCTTTACATTAGAAATCAAATTAGTACGTTACATTATTTACTGTCTACTTCTCAACGTGATTCAAGAAAGTGGTAATGTTAAAAATAGTTTCATTTTCTTCTTGTGTCGATATAAATCACACAATGTGATGGCCTTACAATGCGAAGACAGTCATCGACATAAAACAAGCCGATAATTCTTCGTAACCTGTTCAGTTTTCAAAGTAACTGATGTTAAAACCATTCACGGTTTACTATCAACGTGCATTGAATACCATTAGGCTCAAGTTATAGCGAACCACTTTCCGAATATGTCGATGAATAATTCACGGCACAAAAAGTTTATTTGATTAAAACTCGCCGCTTGCGCTGGCTATGAAAAATTAAATAAATTCAAAAATTGATATAGGGATATTGTTCTTGTACAATGGACCAGACATCGGTGCTAATACTTTGAACTTGCGCTGGCCTAGCTGGATACTGGTTTTGTTACCACTAGCGTGCGGCCTTTTGTACATGATCGAGAAAATTAAAGAACAGTGAAAAATGATAGTAATTATCTTAGATTTACAAACTAACATAATAATAGTGGTAGTACGAGCTAACTTAACACAATAATCCACTACGATCTATCTGATCGTACTATTGAGATTCTAAATAGTAGGATCATCTGGATTATTAAATAAAATATTCTAAATTTTAGAATATTTAAAATACTGAAGACCATTTTGATAAGAAGTAATAATTAGCCATTATGGAATTCGTAGCAAAAAAACTTGTACAGGACCCACATCTGAATTTTATGACCGTTGACCTCGCTCATCTAATTCACTTAAAGAAGTTCAGACGTTTCTAAACATTAGCTAATCACCGACACAATATAATTAATGTAGCAATCATAAGATCCGCACTGAAAATTATTAAATCAATGGAAACTCGGTAAGATATAAATCAGTTAGAGAAATCACCATTATACGAATAGTACATGTTAAACACATTGTAGTCATTAATAATGCAGAACTTAGGCTTGGTACTGACGACCCAGTTTTGAATAGGCACAATAGATATTATACTAACACAAGTAACATAACATGGTTTTGTGTTTAAAGAGGAAGGACAAGTTCCCAATACATAAGACATTATAGCTTTTCAATGAACAGAATTGTCCCTTGAAGTGTAAATACATTTTGAAGTCCTAGCAAATAAGGCGTTAACAATTTTCAAAGCCTCTTCAGGGCCACTAATGGCCTCCTTATATTTTACGAAATCTTGGGTTCAAAGGAAAGTCAACCGTTAAGTCAGGATTAAGGTGTTTTACGTTTACTTTGAAGATATGGATGAGCAGCGTGGTCGAAGCTTCTTTCAGACCAAAAACTTCGAACTACTGGGAAATAGACATAAGTACGCGTTGTTTCAATTTGAGGATTTGGACAGGGATTATGACATCCGAAAATCAAATACTCAATTTTCGGATTGAATCTGCTCTCTAATAGCATCAATCTAAACAAATCCAAACTAAACATCTGCAATGCTTATCATCAATACTGAAATTATTCCTCAATTTCGCGGATCTAATTTACCAAATGAATGACACGATCACCGTGGGAATTACGTCCAAATATTCTCATATCGGCCATTCGGTAATTCGATAGTAAACGAGTTATCATTCACTCTGACAATGAACTACTGATTTGTCAAACTACTTGCTTCTGTTTTTCTATTAGCTACTTATTTTTGACAATGGCCTTGATAACTCAATAAAAATGATGTATCGGTTATGTTAATATCAGTTGGGTTTTTAAAATTACCATAAAATCCAAATATGGTACTGACCCAAATCCGATAGCAAAATCAAACATATCAGGAGTAGAACTGGACAAGCCTTAGGCAATTAAAGTTTATGAATTAATCACAGGAAACGCCAATACAGGATCTTGATTCAAAACAACAAGCAAACAAATACTATCTCGAGTCAATTACGAAGAACATCTCTCGAAGTACCTACAAAACTCAAATAAATGCGCTCCCGAGTACTAGCTAACGGATCTGACTTAAGCTTTTGACACATTAAAACATTCTCAACAAATCTAAGAAACTGTTGAACGAATCGCAGACGACAGCTGGACTTCTTTTAATATTCTTGCTCGCAGACGTTTTAAGAACTGAGTTTCGTCATGTTATTTCAGTTGACGTCATTGCATCTATGAGACACATGATCTATAGCCGTGAGCCCAATGAAATTGACGCTCGATGCCAATAAAATATGTGTCATCAATCAGGATGTTTTTGTATTTATGTACCTCTTATTCATAACTATGAATTTTACTCTTAGTGTCAATCAAAATGAAGCAATATGTATGAGATTAATTATAAAATTACTGGCTGTGAAACGCTTATCTTCAAAGCCGACTAAAGCTGAATTCAAACGGAATTAATGTAAGAACTTTTCAACGCCCCACCACATACAATAAGGGTTTAAAGACCGCATTAACGGTAGATATTGTTTAGTAAGGTTCTTACCTTCGCAGACACCTTTTGTAACCCTATAATCGCCGCATTATTTCAGAGCCTTCACCCTATAAGGGAACGCATGACGTCGCGTTTACTAATGCCCACATAACGAGCTAGCAGTTTTAGGATTCAGATAGCGTGCTGTTACCCCGTGCATGGGTTATGCACAGAATATTACGTAGGCTATGCAGTTAATCGATTCCTGACATACATTGTCGGTGAAAACACGCGAATCGCTCGTTTTGCACAAAATTCTGACAAGACTCGAAAAAGACATTTATTCAAAGGCTGATTTTCAAAAGGTTTTAGTTGCATGAGACAGTCCCATTCTTCACCATTTCCTAGACTTTTAGCTAGCGAAAACTAGCCGAACAAGCCCCCCAGCAATTCGAAGTTCCTTTTCATTCCCCGTTAAAATCCATGTATTGACGAGCGTGTCTTGGTCGTGGCTTAGGCCTAAACATCTATATTAATATTTCATCATTGGGCTTCGGAGTAAGTATGCAAGGCGCGGTACATGGCTTCCTATTTGTTTGTGCTGTCAACACCGACGTATTTGGGCAGCGCGTCTTCGGCCACGGGAAGCTTTGATTCAATGCACTCCCACATCCGGGCAAGGTTATAGCATTGTCTACCATTGGTTTACTTAAAGCTTCCTGTTTAAATTCCTGATGGATTCCAATGGGATATATTAATCCTAAAATCATAGTCCAAATTACTCGTTAATCGTTTTCTTAAAGCAGGAGTGTGTGTACAAGATACGGGTAAGCCTCATCTTTCATGTGGTTAAGCCTCGCTCAGCGCGTCGGAATTGCTGTTATTAATTATTCATCAAACATGCCAGATAAAGCTTAATGTGGAGAGCCGTCTGCTCTTGATAAATTACTTTGTACATCCACTTTAGAGTTTGAGAGATTTTTAGGCTAGAACTTTCTGAAACCTCAATGTATTTAAACACATTGGTATGTAAATGTCGGTAACGCCACGTAAAATGATAAATAGAAACCAGTATAACATCTTTATTCGTCAATCAAATAGACACAGGTGATATACATCATATAGTGGAATAATAACAGAGCGGTAAAACAAGCAGTTCCATGTACTTGCGGCAGCGCGACGCGCGGCGGCCGGCCTGCGTTATTTAGCATCGTAAATTAGCGTGGCTTGAGCAAAGGTACAAAAAAAGAAGTTAAAATAAAAATGCATCTGAATATCAATAAGGATTACTAAGTGACTGTTTCAGCTACACAAAGGAGCATCATCATCGTTGTCCAATGTTCGCCTTTGTCCAATTTTGTCTTCTACTTCCATCTTTAAGGCTTCATATCAATAGTCACGTACTTTCTAGCCATATGTCTTTCACACAATGCATCTCAAAACTGTGTGGTGCTGTCTTCAAAAGACCATCTCACACACTTATCTGCATAGTCCTCATGTGAGTTGGCCAAAATTATGTCTGGACCTTAAAAGAGACTATGACCTCTGAATTTGTTTCTGTTCAGCTGAGTCTCTTCTCAGAATAGTCAGATATGAAACAACGGAACCACCATGTTTAAAAAAAAATTACATGTAAAAGTGTTTGTAAAAATCTATTTGCAAAATAAACATCATTTATCATTTGTCCATTGTAAAAAAGTCTTCGTATACTGCATCAAGGCTCTACCGATTCTTTAGCTCTCGCATGTCAACCTAAGGAGTTGTTTTCTGCTTAACCGGGGCATTTTTTGGATACCTTAGGTCTATTAAGAAGTGAAATATTCCTTAATCCTTAGAACTCAGGCCAGTTCACTAATTTCTGCAACAAACTACAAGAGTAACCCGTAACCCAACACGTCAAAACGTAGCAAGTGTTGCAACGGTACACCGCGCAATCGAGATAATGCGATTACTTAAGCAATTATACGCGAGCTCGCGATTGATCGCCCGGATCGGCCGCGGTGCAAGAGATGCTAATTGCACCAGTGTGCAGTGTGTTAACGTTAACGCCTTCGTTAACGTTATTGTTACGTTTGAGTGGTTTTTGTTTGTGATTACATATCAATTGCGTTTTATGCGGGTTATGGGTTATCGTTTGCGTTAGTTTATTTTTGACAGTTGAAATTGGGAGTGTCATTTGTTGATGTAAATAGTTTTTGGGCATTGAGTTTTGTTTGCGCAGTAAGGACCGCTTCACCACAAATATAATTATTTAAATGCGTTTAGTGCTAAAAGTTTTTAATACTATCAATGTTTTAAACGCATTAATTCGCGTTTTTGGTGCAAACGAGCCTAAGTAATTAAAGTTTACGTTCAAATAACCCAGGGGAGTGTTATTAGGGTATTGATTGTCAGCAAACATATTTATTAAGTCCACATAGGCATTAACGAGCATTAATTACTTTGGTATCATGTATGTCGAGTTAATTGTTAATTACAGCCCGAACATCGTTTACAACTTAGTGGTATACATGGCCCGGAATTTCGGTTACCGAGTAAAAACAATTAGTAATTTTGCAGCCGTTATTTTAAAAGCACTGATATAAAAACAGAATATTAAATGTAGTTTTAACGATAACGTATTGCATTAAAGTTTATATTATATGGGGGTTTTCCCAAACGACAACAAACCGAGTGTTGTAAAAACAAAAATAGATGTCTACTTTACAACTGGCAACATACCGTAATTACCGTCACAGATAAATTAAGACAGTGGCGTTGTCCAGACGACAGCACATCAAGCTACCTGAGACTGTAAAATTTTGCCAATCAACTTTGGACCTAATGCTTTAGCGATAAAGTTGAAAACCTATGAAAGTAATTTGACAGATTGTACTTGCAATTTTCCCACACAAATCTTTATCAATCAACTTTGGACCTAATGCTTTAGCGATAAAGTTGAAAACCTATGAAAGTAATTTGACAGATTGTACTTGCAATTTTCCCACACAAATCTTTCTTTCTTTCTTTCTTTCAAATCAGCAAAAAGATAAATTCTACAAATCTATAACATCATTACATAAAATTTGATTTTTCACAGAAAAAGGCAAACAGAAAACAAACTATTGAAAACCAATAAAACAGAACATCTAGATTACACCAAACATCAGATCGCGTCCCAAGTTTGACTCATCTGCGAACGACTCATCCTTCCTGCCTCCAAATGATTTATTTACATATTAGCTATCAAACAATGCAATCATCATCTGCCTAGCCTTTTCCCAACTATATTGGGGTCGGCTTCCAGTCTAACCAGATGCAGCTGAATACCAGTATTTTACATGGAGCGACTGCCTATCTGACCTCCACAACCCAGTCTGTACTGGGTAATACGATACCCCTTGGTAAGACTGGTTGTCAGACTTTTTGGGCCACTGACTGCCTAACGACTGTCAAAGATCTACAAATGACAACCGGGACCAACGGCTTAACGTGCTTTCCGAGGCACGGAGGAAACTCGGTATGTAATGGGCGGTCACCCATCCACAGACCAACCTAGGCAAGCACGGCTTAACCTAAAGATTGACCCGAGCGGCTGTTATTATTTAGTCACGAGCTCAAACAATGCAATATGGGTTATTAATTTATCACCCCGGCTATCGGAGCGGGGCAGCGATGCAAACGCCAACGCGCCGCGATAACTGAGAATTTATGATAACAACTACAATTTGCAACTGATTGCAACTATGTTCCCAGGATTGTGTTTAGGGGGAAGGGACGCTTAGTGTTACTAAAGAGGGGAGATACCAAAGGGCTTTAATAAAAATTACGATAATATAATGTCAAACGGCAGCACGATGAAAACCGAAGGCATTGAAGTAGACGAAAAACTGATTGCACCAATGACACGGACAGCTCTGGTGGAATCCGCCTTTACTAAATGCGAAATGCTGTAAAGTCGGGCCAGCAGGATTCCGAAGGACGCATTATGACAAAAGTGCTTGACTTAAACAACGGACAATAATAATAAACAAACTTAAGTGACACATAGGTTACTCACAATCCCAATAAGCTATTACTAAGCCTTTCTCATGAAAGGCTTCATCACACCTTTACGAGGTAGTTTGAACCCACGGCCTTTCTGTTAGAAAGACCCCTTGATGCCTACCCGTCTGACTTTATTAAGTAATAGACAATTAATTTGTTAAGTACCTACCTCAAAAGTAAACGGCCTTCACCCAGCAATGATGTGATGCAGGCTAACAGTAACAACAAAAGCGAAAATTTACCATCATAGTTGATCTTGTCGATTCTGGGGTAGCCCGAAGAGTCCAACAGTCACTACGGAATGCTTAGTCGAAAGAATTTAAAGTTCTAATTTTAGAATATCTAATTCGTATTCGCTTGATAAAACGTAATAAACGAGCCAATTTCCAGACGAAAAGACTCCAAAGGCTAAAACACCGAAGCCAATAAATTAGCAAGTACTTAAAATACGGAAATGGAAATCAGAGCAATGAGAAAGGAACGAAGTCTGTTAAAAAGCCGCGCATAAAGTTCCACAAGTGGCTGTGGCAGGTTAATTAGTCGAGCATTTAACTAAATCACACGTGGTTTTGTAATCCTTTAGCTGTTGTAACATTTCGGTAACCTTAAAAACGTTAAGGTCATGACAGTTCCGTGCGATCGTCCCAACATAATTATGAATACGTTAAATTATGTAAAACTTTGGTGGTCGTCATAAAGTTCGATTTTATATTAAACTGTTTAAGATTTCCCTGATAAATATTGAATGAGGTTATGTGACTGAATTAGCAGCTACTTATGTGTGAAAATTGAGGTTACGATGGCATCTCTATGAGTTTGATATTGTGCTTACCAAAAGCTTTTTATTGGAAAATTATATTTGTGATCGAACTGTCGTACTGTATGGATCGGAATGCTGGGCTGTGAAGAAGATGGATGAAAAAAGATTGCATGTAGCCGAGATGAGAATGTTGAGGTGGATGTGTGGTGTGACAAGAATGGATAAGGTAAGGAACGAGTATATTAGAGGAAGCTTAAAAGTTGCGCCAGTTACAGAAAAGCTAAAAGGGAATCGACTGTCTTGGTATGGGCATGTGATGAGGAGGGACGAATCGCATGTGACTAAAAGAGTGATGAATATAAACGTGGATGGATGGAGAGGGAGAGGAAGACCAAAGAAACGATGGATGGATTGTGTGAGGAATGATATGCAGGTGAAAGGAGTAAATGATAGCATGACGGTTGATAGAGGAGATTGGAAGAAAAAAACGTGTTGCGCCGACCCCAAGTAACATGGGACAAGGGCAGGAAGATGATGATGATATTTGTGATCGAACTGGCTGCCCTCAAAGAAACACAGGTCTCACGAAAAAGCTAAATGACACTTAACTGTGACACTGCTTTACATTTTGGTCAGGATCGTATTTCGTTGATTTTTCAAAACATTAAACAAGTCCTGGTAGATTTAAAAGTGTCATGAAAGGCAATAACAATAAATTTGATGACGCATTCCGTCGAGTCAATGGCTCAAGGGAATCGAGACTTGATTGGATTCCCACCCTAACATCACAAGGTTATAACGACATTGCTGGACTCACAGCCACCCCAACTGCATACTCTGGCACTGCACGCAAATTATACTCTGTAATTGCTTACTTTATTTAGTCTGAACAGAGGTCTATCGATTTCTTGTTAGCAATTCAATTCTTGTCCGTATTATATCTTGACTATGACTGTTTGAATCTTGACTCAATTGACTGTTTAATAAAGCAATGTGTTGCTTGAGTTTAAAGAGGCTACGGGAGCGGGTGTTAATTAAATCAAACCATTAAAATCTTGAAATATGAACAATTAATTCACCAAGCATTTAACATCTGGTTTTCTAGCTCCTGACAACATGACAAACTAAGACCATTCTGAAACTGTGTAAAGTGAAACAATGTTTTATCTGTGACAGATGTAGTTTTGCAAAAAGAGACATTAACCCAATTCACAGCGGGTCGTTAGTGTCACAGTCTGCGAGTCTGTTATCTCGAGAGCCATCTCTGCGGTCACCCAGCCGCTGTACCGTCGAGCACAGCCTTTATATTTTTAGTCAACATTATTATAACACTGCGAAATATCTTAATGAGGCCGGAAAGAGAGCCTAGAGATTGTCATCTTGTCCTTTCGTTTATGGCGGAAAAGGGAGCGAAATTAATGACGATTCCTTTAATATCCCCCATTTCTAAGAGCTTAAGCGAAATAAGAAAATAATAATGAGGGAAGAATGGGAATTGGAAATAAGCAATTGGTTCTAAAGTCTTCAAAAAACCGCAGCCAAATCACGCATCAAACTTTTCAATACCGTTTCGAACATGATCATTAAAACGCAGTTAATAAAAACCAAACAGACCCGCTATTAAACTGTGATTGATTTATAATCACACGTCATTTATAATCCAAAATCTGTGCAAGAGCTTTAATTTCGTTAGGAGACTAATCTGCCTAATCTGGTTTAGTAATAGAGGAAGGCGAGCAATAGCCGTGTGCATCTGTAGCCCCTCCCGCAGCATCATTATGATTTATGGCGCACGAGTTGGCGCGCGCGTTCCAGCCTGCCGAATGACGCTAAATGACAAGTTCCGCTACACTATTCTTGGTGGCTTCCTGGATACTCTTCTTGGTTAAGAGCTTCCTGGATTTATGCGTTTGAGATTTTTATTGCATAGTTACTATGGAAACACCAGTAAATGGCTTAAACCGCGTTCATAAAATCTAAAATCGGCGGTTATTGGCGGAGGAATGCAATCTTGTGGCGACTGTCTGAGGTTTTTTTTGCCAAACATGCCTTATTTTACTACACTTAAGAACTTTGCCTGACCCATAAAAGAAATAAATGATTCTTTGTTTTCTACCCAGACATGCGCCACAGTTTGAAAGAAAACTGTCAAGGAGATAACGTGTCTATCAAAATGATAGCTCTGAATGCTGTTACCATGTAGGATGAAAAATGAGTGCTTTGCCCCCGCAGCCTTGTCATTTATCAGTGTCGTCAGCTCGCCATATGTCCAGTAACGATTGAAGTTTCATAGCATCCGGCCACGTGCACGGAATGACCACTGCTATGCTTTGGTAGCCAGTAATATAATATCTAAATGGATTTTATTACAGACAACATTTCGGGAGACTTCCGAAAAGTTTAATTTTGATGGATATGGAATCCTATACATCTTGATTGTATAATGTCATCAAACTTTGAAAAAAATCGGAGTTATTTGAAGCTCGCTACTGGTGAGTATCGTACAAAAACAGGATAATTTGTTACGGTGTCACAGCTGCAATCTGCTAAAGTAACTCGAGTATACGCAAAGTTGTCCTAATGATCGTGGTGAGAAAAACAAAAGTTTTAATGATCCTCATAATTCAACAACACTTTTTAAGGAACGGTGTCAAGAAGAAAGCTTTTACAAAAATACAATGAAAGGGGAGCAACAGAAGACCAGGTAGCACTGGTAGCATTAAGGCGGGATCTGCGGTCGACTTCATTATAAAAATCCCAACAACTTTGGTCTGCAATTATGCAAAAGACTTTTTCCGTGCCATTACGGATTACGGCTGCAGTTTCATAACGCGTTGGCATTTAGTTTTTACGCAACCGCACTGAAGTGCTCCGAGGTTGAGCGGAACAACTGTTTCACTCGGGAGATTTAAACGGTGTTAAACGCCATCGAATCATGGTGGTTACGGAATTAATCTTTTGATTTATTACTTGAGAAGTCGGCTAACGCGGTTCCGAATTGATATCGCATGCTCGCGAGTAAAATGGGTTTATTGAACTGTTTGTGGAAAATCTAACTTTCTAAGTATTAGGGTCCATTACACAAGTTTCTCTCTTGTACTTGGGTGCAGCTACCGTGCATGTCAACCTTTTGCGATACTGTCCGAGATTGCCATTGCGCTCGGTATTTATTGTTTAAGCTTCCAATAAAGGTTAATGAGATAGCGAGACTATGCCAACACCAAGTTTCCCTCCCGACACACTTGAGTCGTGCATAGTTTTAGCATAAGTACTGTATTCAAAGATCAGAGGGGCCTACCAAAGAGATCGCGATGCATTATTTATACTGATTAAAAAGCTGAAGGCTACGATTTAGTTGCTTTTACGTAGGTGTACGAATCATAAAAATAACCGATGTCACCGAATCAGATTTCGGGTGACGTTTGTGCATAAAATATGACGCGACATAATCCTCCCCCGGTTCAACTCACGGGGGGTGACCAGAAGTAATAACTTCACCCTTATTTATACTCGGAGCGGCCTTGGGGTTGTTCCCAATTAAGTCTAACTGGGTATCCCGTAGACGTTATTTTTAGATTCGTCGCGCAACTGGGATAGTGAAAGTGTGTGTTTTGTTCTGCAGTCGCGTGGTTCTAGTCTAATAATAGGTTGCCATTCTATTTCTTCTTGTTGGTATCGCAAGAGACGAGTCTAGAGCTGTTTTTGAACTAAGCTGGATGCGCGACAGACACTTTATAACCTAGCAGCAGAACACATAGTTTCATTCCTTTTAAAAGCAAAGCTCAGAGGAAAACGAAAATACTGTTTGCAAAAGAAATACATGCAGAATGTTAACTTTTGCGATGCGAATGACGCAGTAGCGGATCGCCCTTTCTGAATCTCAGCCAGATCGGATTACCTGCGATCAGCGATTTATTCGTTTACACACCACGAAATTCTTGGAACATCCGAAGACAGAATATCGACACGGCACGTGTAGTTTTAGTCAGATATAAATAGTAGTGTTCACAGTTTTTTTTCATCGGAAGAAAAATTCAAGCCCTTTCTAGGCCTAGGCATCTGCTTGAGAATCGAGGAGTCCATTCACTAGAACTGCGAAGTGTAAGCCACGCGCAGGGTGACTCACCCCCGGTGGTCGACCCGAATTGAGGTCACCGCTGTGGCCTTCCTAGAGCCGGCATTGTTCCTTTTATTTCAACTCTATTCAGTTCTACATTACGTTTGAGTACCGAAAGTTATAAATGATACTTGGCAGCGGGGTTCATGGTGAATGTTTTGAATTATCGTAAAAACTATTGGGTAATCTATGGTTTTAGTTGGGCCGACGTTTTTCGACGAACTTGGATAATTCCAAGTGTGAACGGAATTACGCATTGAATTATTTCTTTCGCCTTTTTTTGGTTTCGATGGACCCATTCTATAATGTTACTTGCATGAGTTGCATACGAACCAATTGTGACTTTTAAATTAATTTCTCATTCATTTGCACGTTCTTCACGTCGATCTTTCAACATTTCACATCATTTCCAATCGGAAATATCTACGTTTCGGTCGGTTTAAAGCCTAGTCTAGGTTAAGAATTGAATAACTTGTGGTAAATAACATTTAACTCCTTTCCGCCTTGTAAGTACATTCATTATATCTGGGGTCTAAACCAAGTTTTTAAGGTGCGCGTAAAAAGTGTGGATGGGCCTTTAGAGGCTCATAAGAGACTACTACTATTACTTGATTACTTGGAAAGGAATAGAGTGTTAATTTGTAGATTCATACATTTTAATAAAGATAGATGTATTTTTTAAATATGTCTAAACAGAAATTGTAACATGTTGTCTTTATTTTGGACTTCCATTAAGAGAGAATATTCTCAAATATCCTAATCACAACACATGTACCTACTTTATTTTACACAGAATATGCAAATATTTACCAACTTAATTTGTGTAAACTTAAAAAAACTGCAAGATTACCATTATTTACACAATATCAAGTTGAAGGACGGTTCACAATGTTGCTCTAATCATTATGCAGTGCTTGTAAAATGCAAAACACACACATTTGGCATACTTAGTGATTTGAGTTCAGTTTGCATGTGTAGGTGTACCATTAGATGGCTATCTTTAATGTAAATAAATAAAAAATAAATTGACGATACAATGACATTGTGTAGTGCTAGTGAGTCATGTATGGAACTATTTTTTTTTCTGGGGTTGTATAGTTCATGTGTGAATATCAGCTCTTCAGGTTATTTTCATGAAAGAAGGTTCGGTAATAAGTTTACTAGATTTTATGCTTTTTCAGAAAAGATGACACTCTCTTAATAAATCAGGAAAATTCCATATATAATTTTAAGTAAATGAGCATTAATCATTGCTGATAATTGGATGGTTTCTGTTTTAGTATTAACTCTAAGTGTTAAACTTACTTATTTCAATCCAATGGTATTAAAAGTATCTCCATATTACAGCTAATGTTCCAATGACCAGTAAACAATTCAGTAGGGTTTCAAAACCTGCAAAAACAGCTATGACATCTGTTTTTTACTGTAACTGTGTCTGTAGTTATTAACTGTGTTTTATACTGAGTCATGCAGTTCTTTTATAAATACATGGTGGATGGGACATTGTGACAAACTTCACATACATACGGATTCAGTACATGGTTCTAGACCTCCCAGGTTACAATCAAAACAAAAAATTCTGACTCTTGGATTTAAAAAATCCAATAAAACAGCCAGACCTGTTCCAACACATATTTAATTGTGATTAACCTGACTTAGTTAATTATTATTTAACTTAGTTACAGAAGGACATTTAGGCTACAATTGGTTCATCCAATTTATTAGACTTCAACATAAAAACAAGTAAAAATAAAAGTGTTGTGCCCATTTACATATGTTTAACTTTATTTATTACATCTCATTTACATAAATTATTATGTTAATTAGAATTAATATTCTCCTCTACCTATTTACCTCTACCTATTTTACTTTTTAATTGAATATAATATAAGAGGTTCTAATTAGCATGAATGCACCTTGCTTATTTAAGTTTCATCAGGAATTCCCAATCGGAAATTGTCATCAGATTTTCATGTCTGAAATGATGAAATAAAAACGCGTTGTTTACACAAACGCTGACTGAAAACGTACAAATAGTTTCAAGGTAGTATCAATACGAAGACAGATAACAACCACTTTCCTTTTGTACGAAACGAAGAATGCATTTGATTAAAAAATCAATAGGATTAAAATGTAAGGAATAAAGACCCCTGTTACAATAAATAATGACATTTAGCACACGCACAGTATTATCCGTTCACCGATCCCCGTCGGCTTAACCCAGGGGTGGGTCTAATGATAAATGCCCGCATCGTAAGAATTTATTAGAACACCACTCGTTATGCCCGAACATCGTGACATAAAACCTTCATTTATTAATTAAAACTACAGTTTCCACGGCTAGAATTTCTCATAAATACCTCATAGAATGCAGATCAAGGCAGCAAATCAAGTGTCGATGGGACAAATCCTTGCACAACCACTAAACTGAAATTATACGAAAATAAAACACACTAACACAAGGCGTTCACTACTTTTGTTAAAGCAAATCAACACAGCAAACTATAACACGAACTGATTGTGTCATAAAACGTCCAACAAATATATATAAAATGTGAAAAATGTTGCATTTCCTATTTTATGTGCACCGGCAAACGATCAACACAACCACCGCTACAAAAATCTTTATAAAACTGAAAAATATAAACGAACGATGGTGGCGCTGCGGTCGACGATTAGCGCAAGCGCTGTCAAAAAGTTTATTATAAAGACCCTTATACACGTAACAAATCTTACCGAATGTAGCGAAAAAACACAAAAATAATTGGTTATCTCATTTGTAATATTTTACACCATTATATTAATTTTAGAGTGTAAAAATGATATTTTTCACATTATTGCTTTTTCATTTTATTGTGCGTTTTGTTTCAATCTCTAGAGTCTACTAATACTTTGGCTGTGTGCCTGTCTGTCAAATTTTTATTGTCAAAATTCTACTTTTTTATTTACTTTGTAGTTTTTTCGTTTTTTATTTTATTACTGGACAGGATTGTTAAAAATGCTTGACTCTGTAAAACGTGTAATACTAGTTCTTTCTGGGAAAGGAGGTGTTGGAAAATCTACAGTTAGCACCCAATTGGCGCTAACTTTAAAAGAAAGAGGTTATAAGGTATTCATTCAATTGAATTTATTCTTTTTGTTTTTAAACCTCATTAGAAGATGAGAGTAAATTTTATTCGTACCTATATTGACCTTGCCTTTATACCTTAATTGCTTCCAGGTTGGATTATTGGACATAGATTTATGTGGACCCAGTGTTCCATATTTGCTCAACTTGGAGAACCAAAGTGTCCACCAAGGACCTGAAGGCTGGATCCCAGTGTATCTAGACAACGAACAGAGGTTGGGCGTCATGTCAATAGGCTTTCTTCTAGGCTCCCGAAATGACGCCGTTGTATGGAGAGGGCCGAAGAAAACTTCAATGATTAAGCAGTTTCTAGAAGATGTTTGCTGGCAAGAACTTGATTTTCTTGTGATTGATACTCCTCCAGGTAACTTGTAATCTTTTGTGGTATTCTAATGGTACAACCATACAGATATACTGTATTTAGACCAATATTTAGCAATATACATTATGTAACTTTCTATAACTTTTGTGACTTTTATTTTAACTTTTTGGATCCATTGTTACCTGCTAACACTTGCAAATGTTGTTCCACAAAAAGTAAGTCCAAAGCACTGATGAAAAGGTTACTATAAATTAAGAGTTTTTGTGAAGTTGCCATATTCAAAACATAAATTCTTATGTTTCAGGAACCTCAGATGAGCATATCACAGTGATGGAGAATCTCCGCCAAGTGCCACAATGTGGTGCAATCATAGTGACCACACCACAAGAGGTAGCCATCGAAGATGTCCGCAAAGAGATTACCTTCTGCAGAAAGACTGGCATACCCATACTGGGCATTATTGAAAATATGAGCGGGTAAGTCTGAACAATGAAACAACACCTAACTCCAGTGTCCATTGTTACTAAGAAATTCCTGATGCAAAAAACCAATAACACTAGGCAGTGTTATTGGGTAGGCTGGTAATTGAACAAAGGACTTTATGCTTAACAGTTGCATAAGTTTACAAGACTACATTTGTAACATGAAAAAATGCATTGTCACTGTTATTAATGAGTTGTAAAAAGCTAAAGGAATTTAAATTTTTTTGTGACGCTGTGCATGTATAAAGTAGCATGTAGTGTCTTGGTCAAAGTGGGTCATGGTCATCCAACATAATTGAAATATATCTCAAATTCATACTACAGCATCAAGTACCAAAGTTGCCCCAGACCAGAGCCGCAGCCAATTGAAAATGTTGCATTTTCCTTATTTTGTTGAATATTTGACTAGAATAGTAATTTGTTTTTTAAATAGATCATGTTGAAAGCATTGTGCTAAAGTTAAACACACAGTAATTAATCCAAGCTAACGTGGTAAGGTTGTTGAATCAACTAAGGACTGTAGACGCTGTACTACAAAAGCTCCCTTTTTAAACTAGGTTTATTATTCATTGAAATAATGGATCAAATCTGTGGTAATATAAAAGAAAATAGCAACATATTTTGCCTCTATTACTGCTCTTGGGCAACTCAGGTACTTGTTGTTTTGAATGCAGTCTTAATGATAAGCTATAACTAGCCTGCAAAGTTCCCACTGCCGGGGCACAGGCCTCCGCCTGAGAAAGACTAGGCCATATTTTACCAAGTGAGACCAATCTGGGTTAGTAGATGACACTTCAAAATATTGATGGTTGATAACACCACATGTTTATCAATGTTTTATGGCCTGATTACATTGTTTATGTGGGCAAATTTTATCTTCTAACAATGACATTGTCATTTGTCTACATCCTAGGGCTACTTGTTATCACTGTGTCTATGATGACTACAACTGGAGGTCAAGTGATAGGTCAGAATTTATGTATTTGATTTGCTACCCATAATGAGGGTCCCAAATAGCAGCAAACAACAATGCGACAGGCCTAGAAGCAGATGACGGGTTGAACTCGACTCATTTCATAAGAATTGGCGAATAACAGCTAGGGATAGGGATAAGTGGAATGAGGGTAGGGAAGCCGTTGCCCTGCATTGCAAGGGTTTACCTCATTATCATCAGCTAAATGTGAATAGGCTCATTACTCACTACTTGAGACTTAAATATAACCAGAAAAATGTGAATGAACATCTCTGCTTACCCCTTTGGGAAAAACACATGCACAGATGGCACCCCCATGTAGATTGCCTGGATACAAGATTCCTGCTGTATCATAGAGTTTAAAAATTGCCAATGTTATAGAGCATAGTTATTCTTTAATTAAGCTTGCTGCTCTAAGTGACCTCTCTAACCACTTTCTAATAATAGGTCTTTAACTATGAAATTGCCGTTTTTTTCTCACATTTTGTTCTGTTTGTAACTTTGATGTATCGGTTTTTTTTTTGTCCTAATTTCATTTTTATTGTATTAATTGTTAAATAACGTACCTTTTAGAGTTTAAAAACCGTACTAGTAGTTGCATATTACCTCATAGGGTACTGTGTCAAAACACCTGTTTCAATGTGCTGTCGGTTTCACTGCTTCAAGTAGTTATATTTTCACTGCGTATCAAACACAGTCTGTTTGACACGCAGTGCAGCGCAGCTTTTTTCACTCTAACTATTGTTTGCAATTGCATCATAATCGGTTCAAACGTTTCTAAGAAAAATAAACAAATGTTAGTATGGAATCACTTTTCACGAAACCGTCCATACAAATCGGCAATTTCATACTTTAACACCTAATATTAAAACCAAGCATAATGTTGATTATTCTTTTCCAGGTATGAGTGTCCAAACTGCAGTGAATGCACCAACATCTTCTCAAGTGGCGGAGGCAAGTCCCTAGCAGACATTTCCAAAATACCCTTTATGGGCAGTCTGCCAATCGACCCCAGAGTTGGCAAACTAGCAGGGCAAGGGTTAGCGGCTGTCAAAGAACTGCCAGGCTCAACAACTAGTCAAATCTTCAGTGAATTGGTTGATCAGCTTGCTGATACTCCAAATGGTCTGTAATTTGTATCTTTTACCTTTAGACCGCCAGAGCATAACGCACGCGCGTGCCCTCCACGCTAAGCCAGGCACGCGCTTGCTTGTCACGTATATGTGACAATTGCGGTCAAAAGGTTAAGGTATGAAAATGTATATATTTATAATCATGGGAATATTTTTTGTATAACAAATATTTATGCATATTTTTTATTGTCAGACATACTTGCTATGAGTCATGGCACTATTGTAACCAAATGATTTTGTGATACATATTGTTTGATAGTGATACTTTCTAATTTCCTGCTCCAGAATGTTCTTGCTCTTGTTTTTATCATTGATATTTAAGAAAATCTGATGATGTACTATAAAATATAATGTTACTTAGGCAGATATTGAAATAGGCAGGCAGGTTACAGTGAAACTGAATAGTATCTCAAGCATTATCAGCCATTCTTCTTAGCGTGTCGATGGCAATCTAAATTGTATCGGCCCAGAACTGAGCTACTAGTTTGGCGCTTTCGATAGCGTTCAAGTGTACTGTAGTGTAGTGTGCCATTTTATTCCATTCACACCCACTTCCTGACGCCCTATAGGATATCTGCCTCAATATTGCTCACTGTGCAATATTTAGTTTTAAGCAAAAATGTAAAATATCATTCCGTTGATGGATTATGGTGTAAATAAAACTGCATCTTCTTATTACGATCTATTTATTCCATTTACTATTACATACATAAAACACGTTCTAAAAATGCATTGGTTTCTGGATTTTGTATATTAATAATGGTGTATAAAACTAGATTTTTGTACTACAGTATAGTAAAATGTTACTTTTTAGTTTGAGACACCCTGGTATTTGATATTTATGCATAAATGTGGTGTTATTGGCATTCTATACTACTGTCTGGAGCGAGGTGAACTCGAAGAGCTGCAGTACGATCGACTCGACTCTACCACTACCCTCCAGTAGCTCGGCGAGTTCGCTCCACACCCTACTTACATAGTGATCTGTCGAAACATATTTTTGGATAATTCTGATCATATGATTTTTGCCTCTGCCATTAAAAACGAAAATAAAAAATATAGGTATATTAAATCTTATTTTTTTTAATACAGCTTTCTTGTTTTTTTTTTAAATAAATGAACCTAAATTAGTTCCATAAATCGAGTTTTGGCTTAGACTAGACTGCTATTACAAGAAAAATTGAGTTTTATTGGCATTCTATATCACTGTCCAGAGATATAGCAAACTCTACGGTCTACTGGACGACAGTGGAACAGAATACCGAATAAATACCCTTCTAAAATAGGAACGGTTAATAGCCGTCACATACGTATACAACACCAACTTGTCAAGCATTGGAAAGTGAACTTAATATCGTGTTTTATATGGTGACATTTTAAATATACTGCCATGCATTGCTTATGTGTCGCCGTAGACAATCTGAAATGATACTGTACTACCGTACTGTGTACGCAACATGATATAAAATTCATATTTTAATGCTTGACTTCAAGTCAACTAAACTCATTAATAAAATATATCATAAAACTTAACGCAAGCTCAAAATAAATTCAAAGTAAAATAATACAACATTTTAGTGTCCAAAGACTTCGAATATAGTTCTCATAACTTAGTACATTATCTTGAAAGGTCTAGAAAGATAAACCACTTTAAAACAGCAAAAAATCATTTCCTACACATCAATAAATTTCTCATCATATTTAACCCTAAAATACACAAATCACACATAATTTTCATAATTTATTGAATATGAAAATAAAATCATCACACAGGTGATAATTATAGTTCTATCACTTTACCAATTCCTGGATAATATTTATAAAATCTAACATTTTAATACTAACAAGTACAGTAACACAATTTACTTACCTACCTAAAATAAAAATATCTACTTAAGTATATGTTTTACTTTTAAAAACACTTTGGTTTTACAATGACAACTAGGTTGAATCGAACTAAACTTATCTTACACAAACGTGAAACAGATCCATCGAAATCATATATAATATATACAATATTGTTTTTAGTATATGCAAAACCTGAATATAGTTTGTAAAGAATAAGTAACTGAATCGATTCCAAGAATTTTTAAACCATGTTATATTTTGTCCCAAAAATATTTAAAAAAGGTTACAAGTTGGACACCGAGCGACACTAAGTACCTATCGCAATCATTTAGGTACCTACTGCCAAATTATTATTATCAATGAGCTCAAGAAGACGCCGGAGGTGCACGCGTGGCGGCGGCGCCTGGTAATCACGTTTTTGTGCGGACAACCAGGTAACAACTAGCTTGTAACTTTGTGATTTTTCATGATACAGTTTTGAATACTAGACACGTGTTTCAGGTTTCGCATATACTAAAACTAATGTTGCATAGGGCTGCTTGCACCGCCTATCACTAAATAAAACATCGTTCTATCTCTTTTTATCATTTGAAGACGACAGAAACAGAATGATGTTTTAGATATGTTTAGCGTTCAATACCTTTCGTGATTGGATGGCATGAAAGCCCGCTTGCACAGCGGGCTTTACAGCGAATTTCAGCGATGAAACTGAATTCGTTCAAGAGCTGTCAGTGTTCACACTCTTGAACCCAATTTAAATGTTCTGATCGCGTTCAGCTTAATTGGTGAAATACGCACATAGTTTGCAACTTATTCATAAATGGAAAGCATCTTAGCGAAACTACGAAGCAACTAAACAAGAAGAAATATTAAATTTAAAAAACCCCTATTGCAACATAGAAAAGCAAACAAACATCTGAAAAGTCAATAAAATGGCTGAACCGCTTTGATAAAACATGTCTAATTGTAATATACACATCATGCCCTTTCATTTGATACCCCACTTGGCTATATTTGAAAATATATGAATATTTATCACCACTTCCGTTCTCCATATTTAGTAAATGGCTGCACCGATTTGGATAAAACGTATCTAAGAACCATCACCAAGAAACTAACTTTCAAATAAAAATAACTGCATCCAAATCGGTTCACTCGTTTAAGAGCTACGGTGCCAGAGACAGTCACACACACACACATTGCGGTCAAACTTATAATACCCCTCTTTTTGCGTCGGGAGTTAAAAAATTATGCAATGGCAGTTGGATTTTTTGATTAAAAATAACTTGTTTCGTATTTTCTCCTTACGACTACACGTCAATATAAATAGAGTCTAATTCCGTACGTCACTGTTTACTCGTTGAGCCACATGAATTGCCGGATTTCGTCTTCTGAGGAGGGGCAGCAATGGGGGGGAGCTTTTTGCAAAATATGGCGCAGTTCCTGGAAAAAATAAAAGATATTTGTGAATACACTTGTCTAGGACAACAGTTTGATCTGAACAGTTCCCAGTGAACGTTACGACCCAGTTCACACGGCTATGATCAGTGGTGTTAGTGTTAGTTATAATACCCTTTGACCGCCACAGTCACATAAACCTGATAAGCCCGCGCGTGCCCTGTACGCCAAACGACATAAATAATGTGATAAAATGGTAGGTGAAATTGTGGCTTGGCGTGGAGGGCATGCGCGTGCTATGGCGTTTAAAAGGTTAAAATATGAATTATTTGATTGCATCGTTACTAACGTTAACTTCGGTTTGTACTGTTCTGAAATTGAACCAGCGCCATCCGATGAAAAACATGCGAAACACAATTATCAATTGGGGGACGCGCCAGGGTAGCCCGCAAAATTCAAATTTCCTTATGTTTTTTTTCAATTTTCAGGTCATTGTCAGGTTGTATGTTGAGTAAAATATGATTCGCGACCGTAACAAAGATGGCATTACAGAGTTATAATTATTAAAATCATCATCAACAACCCTCTGAGTTCATTGAATCCCATTCAATTACTATTTCATGAAAAGTCATTCAATAGGATTAAGAAAATTTGAATTTCGCGGGCGAGATCCTGTACGATTAGTCAGTGACAAAAAGTGTTAGTAGCCCGACTGCACTATATTTTACGGTGAACAGCTACCTTAGGGTGTTACCACACCAATCGATCGATAGTAGAATGAATAAATCGACGTCGATCGATAGTTTCAACTACACCAATTGATCGATCGTCGTCATTTCTACGGTGATCGGCGATCGATCGATTGGTAACACCCTTACTTATCACCGTAAATTTCAAGCGTCAACTGTCAAGAGGATCCCAAAATTATACAGTAAAATATCAATATCATATTAATCATCGCCGTGTAAACGGGGCTTTACTTTCAATAGTAAAATAAATAAATAATAATAATATGAGTAAGTAAATATATGAGTAGATAAAAATAATACTACAACAGACATTTAAAATTAAAAAAATAAAATAAAAGAGAATAGAAGAACATGTCATAAATATGAATAAAATTGCAGTAAAGTTTATGAATGTGTAACGCCCATGGGTTATATTGTAACTATGTACGAACCCCGACTATTTCGAACCATTTTTCTTTGTACAGGCGGCCAGCTACTGAGCGGCCCAACCACTGCGGAAGACAAGGGAACATGGACTGAAGCTCGCTACGCCAAGCACAAACTTTTTGTGTATGTTGCTGTTGTGACAAATTGTGCCAATATAACAGGTAAAATTAAACTAGGTAGCGAAACTTCGTAGACGTCATGTTAAAACTAAAAAAAAATAATGATTTATTTTAGACCGCACTAACATTCGTATCTCTATAGTCAACTTAAAGTAATAAATTGTGTTTAAATAATTACTTATGCAATAGACAAGAATTTGAACGCAAGACGTCAAAGAAAGCAAAGCTAAGAATTCTAACTTTTGACAGTTCTAACTCCAAGCAATTACTAAACTAAAGAATGAAAATAGTATCTTATGTAATTATTTTTACTAAAGTAATGAATTTTACTGTTTATAGATACAGAATTATAATCATTAAAATCATCAATAACAGGGTTGTATTGATGATTTTAATGATTAAATAACTTTTTGCATGAAATAGTTATGGAAGGGGGTTAAATGAACTTAGAGGGTTGTATTAATGATTATAATTCTGTAACTACATATGTATTACTAGCACGATTCATTTTTCATCAACATGCAACCTAACACTGACCTGCAAATTGCAAAAAACGTAAGAAAATTTGAATTTCGCGGGCTTCCTTACCTTAACCAAGAAAAGAATCAGGTACCTAATAACTAATTCTATAAATCTATTAAAAAAAAAATGTGAGCCGTCACGGGACGCCTGGCAGATGTGAAACATCGACATTATTTTGTAAAAGTAATATGCAGAAAAGAACAGATTGTGATAGGAAATAAATATGTCATAATGATAAAATAAAATATTACTATTTTTTTTTCCAGATAACGATGACTATTTATTGAATAAACATTTATTTTCATTAAATACAAAAATTTACGAATTTATTTCAAATCGTGACTACTTAATTCGTTTAATCAGTGACTTCGGTAATAGTTATTTCGATGTTGCCTCTGAGGACGGTATTACTGTGACAATTGGTCGATGGTAACTGAAGTATATTACAAAAGTATTGGACATAACATTATCAAGATATCTAATAAATACAGCATCTATTGTTGTTCCGTATCTGGTGGTACTCGTAGGTTCTCTTGGATTGTTATTAATTTGCAATTGAAATTCTTCTTGGAGAAACGTAATTAATTAATTAATTAATACATCCAGCAGGTGACGCACCGTACACACTACTGCATATAGACTGTATATATATACCATCATATAGCGTGGCGACGCGTCGCCACGGCATGCGTCGCCACGCCAGAAATCGGTTTTACGTGCGGCTATAGATGTTTCACATCAAAACCTTTCGATTGATAGATATACACAGCGAAAGAGATCTAATACGAATTATTTCAGATTATAAATATAAAATTAAGTTATAAGAAGAAATAATAATCATGTACGAAGCGACGCACGGGACCTGTCAATGTGGCGACATTTGGGGGAGGCCTATGTCCAGCAGTGGACGTCTTTCAGGTGAAATGATGATGATGATGACGAAGAATACAATTTGTCAGAATAACAACATACATCCCTGTAATTGGTGTAAACAGTTTTCATAATAAAAATAAAAACATTTACTTAATTACGATTAGTTTGTACAAAGCATGGGGATTTCATACATAATATATTATAGAAACAAATAGTAAATACTGTATACGATGAATGACGTATAAAATGAATATGATGGGTAGTCGTACACACGGCGGCACATCAAGCTCTACATAACCAGTATAACCTGACTTCGCTTTGTATGAGCTTCCCGTACGATGAGAGATCAGTATAATTTGGTTTTGCATAGCTTGATTGGCCGCCGCGCGTACATTGGTCTTTTGGATCTATTTGAATATTTTGCATTTTAAGTAGCTAAAACAAAAGATATTAAGTAAAAGAACATACAGGAGTCACAAAGATTAACCGCCTCACAGTTACCACAGTATAAAGGCCATATTAGACAACCTACCTTCATAGCATTCTTGTTCCTCTGCGCGGCGGCCAAGTGGTTCACTACCGGGGCGGGGTAATCCTTGCCGATGATGCAGCTCGCACGCTCCTGTACGTCGATAGGAGCCTTCCATGGTTCGTAGCTGGAAAGAAACGATACACACATAATAAAATAAACTGAAATATGATGTGGAGTAGAAGAAAATTGTAACATTGTAAGTTGAGCACTGGACAGTTTGAGATAAATAGTGAAATTTCTGTAATATTTTTGGACAAGGTCAGCCGAGTTTAAAGGGCTATAACCATGAGTTTTGGCTTTTCAAACAAAGACCTTCGCACAGCAGGACCTCGTGGCTAAATAATAACAGCCGCTCGGGTCGATCTTTAGGTTAAGCCGTGCTTACCTAGGTTGGTCAGTGGATGGGTGACCACCCATTACATACCTAGTTTCCTCCGTGCCTTGGAAGTTGGTCTCGGCTGTCATTTGTAGATCTTTGACAGTTTTTACAGGTAGTCAGTGGCCTGAAAGTCTGGCAACCAGTCTTACCAAGGGGTATCGTATTACCCAGTACTAACTGGGTTGTGAAGGTCAGATAGGCAGTCGCTCCATGTAAAATACTGGTATCAGCTGCATCCGGTTGAACTGGAAGCCGACCCCAACATAGTTGGGAAAAGGCTAGGCAGATGACCTTTGTACAGCAGAGTCGCGGTTAGTCGTAAACTTACTTACTTAGTGTTACAGCTGCTGCAATACTCAGCCGTGCGAGTCCTGCAGTGCCTCGCACGTCTGTGGTGGTACCTTCATAAAAGCCCAAAAGCTTGGCTTGCTCTTATAACCTTCTACTCTTCATAATTGAAAGGGTACTGATCAGTCCACTGGCTCTTTAGGCTTGCCTAGCTGGGCATAATGTACTCACATGTACTCGACGGGCATGCGCGCCAGCTCGGGCACGTAGCGCCGCACGTACTCGCCGCTGGGGTCCAGGCGCTGGCCCAGGCGCACGGGGCAGGCGCACTCGCCCGAGTCCAGCAGCGCCTCGAACGCGGACGACGACACCCACATCCAGTTGCCGGCGCAGACCGACCTGGGGACAGACAGATGCAACCATGAAATAGGTACAAGATGACAGGATGCGTGAGCCGATAGCAGTAGCGTCGGCCGCTACAAATACATTCCTACCGGTTCCGCTTCAGAGATTCAGAGCAGCAACAGTACTATTGCCAAATATCATCGTCACACTACGGGTATTTAATATATTTGAACAACAACAGCAGCTATTTTCATTAAATAACAAATAAATCAAAACGTTCTAAAATAACGTGGCGCCAAAGCGGAATAATCGGTTTAAGTCTAACTTTTCGCTAGTTTATGTCCCATGTAATATGGTTGGTGAAGGATGATGCTACAGTATTGTGTGGTGCAGGTATCGTTCAGATATAGACACTACTCACCAGTCGGCGTCCAGCAGATACTTGAGGAAGTGGTTCAGGCCATGTTCCCAGGATAGCCAGAGTGTTCCGCGGGTGAGGAAGGATGCCACAGTGTTGCGGGCTGCGTGGTGAAGCCAGCCTTCTGTTCGCAGTTGGCGCATCGCTGCGTCTACGAATGGGAAACCGGTGCGGCCTTCGAACCATCTGGAATAATGGTGGTAACTTGAAAAAAAACTAGTAAATCGAAAAGCCGCGTTCTAAAGAGCTTTGAAAGGAAAGAAAATAAATTGATTTAGCGCACAAGGCACACATCGTATCCTGCAAAATAAACACGAAAAAGCGTAATCCGTTGAAGAAAAGCGCGCCAAAGTTCGTCAAAAATGCCTGACAACCGAGACCGGCTTTAAAGAGTTTCATGAATGGATGTTCATGTTGTTTTGTTTATTTTTTTCCCACTACTTTTGTGATCTTTTAAGTCCTGATTACAAAGACAGTCCGAAAAAAATATATAAGAAACATAATTATGAAGGTTCTACGTACCTCTGTAACTCATCTCCTTCAGGATTCTTCCACGGGATGTCCAAACAGATGGGGTTACCAGCCATCTGCCCGTAGTTAGGATTGTTCACGCTCATCGTGTAGAAATATTCGCGCCAGATTAGCTGGCCTGGAAAGTTTGCGACAGAAAATGTGTATTATTGCATTTAAAAGAAACTGACCTCCTGTCCTAGTCTTGGCGTTTCTTATCAGAAGTGGGATAGAAAAGAGGCGGCTCTTTTCCATCCCACTTCTCCCTCACTTCTTTCTATCCTCTACTTCTAAAACATTATTTGTTTTCAACACATATTATAAGCAAACTTGTTAGGTAATTCATAGGTTTACAAAATATATCTATACCAATTTATAAAGAGGGTAATCTTCGGAACTACTAATCCCACTCCGAAAATTCTTTCACTAACGGTAAGCGACATTATCCCCAAGTACTAAAAAGGCTATATTTACAACGTTCCCGTGGACAAAGCCGCGAGCAAAAGCTAGTATTAGATAAAATAAAATATCTTACCGGTAATAAAATGAGAAGCGGATTCGGAAGTGAGACGTCCCTGATGCACTTTCCGGAATAGGTCTTGTATAGACCAGTAGAAGCTGAGAACAACGTTATATTATAAATTAGGCTCTTTGTATCTAAATAATACTTGATCATAATACGTTAGACAATGTTGGTTTCCTTACCTCCTGACGGAGAGACATCCAAACCGCAGTGCTGGACTCAATGATATCGGTCGCCCCAACAAGTCAGGACTGCCATGCGTTGGCAAATACGAACCCCTGAAGACGTTCACATTTTAATTTATGAAAAATGAATAGACAAGATTAAATGAAGGTTTACAGATAATTGAACGACTGACACGGCGGGTTTTGCTAAATTCCGGTTAAAATGTACGTTTTGCCTCTGAAGGAGGGACCTAACGAAAACAACCATATAATAGATCTGGGAAACATGGGCCACAAATTAGAAGAATTGGCCTCATATCTAAAGACTGATTTTCAGAGACAAATAGAATGAGCTACGAGGGTAAATAATAATAAAAAGGATAATGTAACAACACGCGTCTGCGGAGAAAACAAATGGAGAAAGTTGAACATGCCCGAGGCTCCGCTTGTAGTCATACCTGAGGAAGGTCTCATACTCCACAGCGAGACGTTGTTGCATCTGTTTAAGCGCCGTGGTCTCCCCGCCCACCCAGCGGATCATCCGGATATCCTCGTTCTCGAGAAACACGCCCAAGTCTTCAGGTTTTGGGGTCTAGAGGGATTAAGTTATATTGTTACTTCTTACACACTTCTAAAAGCCGCGTTCATCTAGTGGTCGAACGTTACTACCCACTATGAAGATCTGAGTTTGATTAGCAGGATGGTGTATGTGTTTTTGTATTTTTTTCGTTAGGAATGTCTCAGCCGGGAATATGGATTTGTGCTGACAAGATTCGTTCGCCCCCCAGTACATCATTACTGGCAAAATGTCGGTGTACTAATTAAACACTTCTACTTTCAGGAATACAGATATGATCATTTTATGATACATGCGATGTTCAAGCCTACAAATACCTAAATTATCTTACCTTGTCGAAGACCGTAAACTCCTGGTAGAAACATTCCGGCAGGCTGCCGAACTTGACTCCCGTGAAATCGATATCGCTGACTGGCCGCGGAGGGTCACCAATAGTCGTGACCGTATGCTGAAGAAAATTAGGATACATTTAATTATTCTTGTTCTGAACATCATAAAACCAAACATTTCCAAGATTTTACACAGGAAAGCTAAATATTGCAGTCTATTGCCTAAAAGTTTACTTACCAAAAACATCTGGTAAGTGAGCGGCGGGATGCCCCCGTTAGCTTTGATGACGGTGTCGGGCTCCCACAGAGTATGGGACACATGCTCCTTGCAGACGACGCCGATCTCCTTGCACGCAGCCTTCACGCTGTCGTCTCGAGCGCGCCACACTGGCTCGCAGTCTTGCTCGAAGCAGAGTTTACGGATGCCTGCAAGACGTTGTTGATGGTCAAGATTTAAATTATTCATCAATCCAATGTTTCGATCCAAAATTGGAATCCAGTAACACTAGATCGAAACTGGTTTATATTAAAAGGCGTTGCTCCAGTACCAGTGAATTCCAGCGCGGGACATAAACACAAAGTCCTGGTTATTTTAAAAAATAAGCTGTTATAAAGTTATATTTATTTATTTATCTACTTATATCTACCATTGTAGGATAACTAATTGCAATAAATGCGCCTTAATTAATCCTAACTTAATTGTTACTAATAACAAACAAAGCATTCCTTGAATTCACCCAGAGAACAACAGAATAAGTCCATCTCCCTCGCTACAAAGTTGAGCGTGCGGAGTGTACGCGTCAGCGGTTAGTCCGAGCTCGCGGTGCCACTAGCAGTCGGTTAAGTTATTGCTCTCCTGTCAATATGTATGACTAGACTAGTATTTCAAATTAAAAATGGGAATAGAAACTGTCAGATCTTGAGGAAAATAACGATCGTGAGTCAAGCTTGAGTTCCTCGTGCGGTCCATGGCCCTTTACGGGGCCCCGGTGTGGGCGCGTTCTTTGAGGCGGCAAGCCGCCCACTACCTGAACGCGCTCCAAAAGGTGATAGCCATAAGGCTAATCCGGGGGTACCGCACGATCTCCGGCGAGGCGGCTAGCCTCCTTGCCGGATTGCCGCCATGGGATCTGGAGGCGATAGTCCTCGCGCGCCTGCATGAATGGCGCGCGGAGGCACTACGTCGGGGGGAAACTCCGCTGCCGCGGCAAATTGCCGCTCAGCGGACAGACCTCCGGCGTGATCTCATGACGACATGGAGAGAGCGACTGTTGCAACCCCGTGCAGGGCACGCTACCATAGTGGCGATAAGTCCCCTCTTTGAGGAGTGGCTAGAGAGGCGCCACGGCGCCCTCACCTACCGCCTGACGCAGATCCTCACCGGACACGGTTGTTTCGGGAGGTTCCTGCACCGAATCGGGCGGGAGGAAACGCCCGGGTGTTTCCACTGCGAGGATCGTCCGGGGGACACGGTGGAGCACACCGTAGAGGTCTGCCCCGCTTGGGCGGAGCACCGCCGTGTCCTTGTAGCGGCGATTGGCGGCGGCGATCTCTCGCGTCCGGCTCTGGTTCAAGCCATGGTCCGGAGCGAGAGGGAATGGGAAGCCGTCACCACCTTCTGTGAAGCAGTCATGCTAGTGAAGGAGGTGGCGGGACGTGAGAGGGAAAGAACCTCACGTCCCAGCCGCCGCGGGAGACGCCCTGGGCGTCGGGGGTCACGTGGTGGCTCCCGGCCACCGTAGGCGCGGGCCTGTGGACGGCGAGTTATGGGCTAGCTCGCGCGTCCGGCCGTCTTATGACGACAGGCCGTGTCGACGGCGCGTTCGTGTTCCACGCGCGCCTCAAAGAGATGTCAGCAACCGAGTAGGGGTCCGCATGGGCCGATGCCTGCCAGAGCTGCGGGACTGTTCGAAAGAGACACCGTGGCCCTGGAACACAAAGGGCAAAGAAGGAACATGGATGGGTTTTAGTCAGTACAAGTCTGACACTCCCTTTCGCTCCGCCCAGAGTGGGGGGGGTCATTTGATGATTTCCCATCCAAAAAAAAAAAAAAAAAAGCTTGAGTTCCTAAAAGCTTCATCATCATCATATACGTCCTGCTGGATTCAAGCGTCGCCATATCACCCGCTTCCGTGCTTCTCGGATCTAGCGGATTCCGCGAACTTCACCAGTCAAAAGATTCATGCCTTTACTATTACAATGAGAACGGAGTCAAGTGACTTCACAATGCACCGTCCGAGCACCATAGTATTACATTTTTTGTACGGAACCCTGACAGATAGGTAAACATCAACCACATACCGAATTCTTCCCAAAGTCTCCTGAGCACGACGTTAGGTTTTCCCTTCAACATAATCAGTCTGCCGCCATGTTTCTTGAACTGGCTGTCCAGGTCATCAAGAGCTTCCAGTAGATACCGCATTCGATTGTAGCCAACCACCTTTGTACCTGTGAAACATGATAAGAGTATTTAGCATCAGGGGCAGCTGCCTCCCTGGCGACGCCCATGCCACAGCGGAGACGAGAAGAGACGTCTGTGGTGCACATCTCCTCTCCTCTCCGCTTTGCACATCTCCGCACAGCTTCAGTGGATACACGCTAGCTCTCACGCATCTCCTCTCGTCTCCGCTTCTCACGTCTCCGGTCGTCTCCGCTTTGGTGGGGTCCGGGGCTAAGTCCGACTTTATGAATTGTAATTTGCTCGATGAAAACGCTATAGGTTAATAAACTTCCGAATAGACTTACCCGCAGTTTCTCCATCGAAGATGAATATAGGGAAGAAGGGAAACCCTTTCTCCTCTAGCGCAGCATGTAGGGAAGGATTGTCATGCAGGCGCAACCCGTGCCGGAACCAAAGGACGCTGCCACCAAGCATTGTCGCGATTGAGGCTTACACCTGTGAACAAAGGAAAATAGATTTAAAGGACCATGGCTTTTTTCAATACTCCGTCAGCGGTCGTCATAACGAGAAAGGGGCAGCTTTCAAATAGGCTTACCATTTTACCAATATTTTTAAAAGTCCTAAAATCCTGAGAAAAAGCTGGTCATTTGCAAACCGCGCAGATACCCGCCGTATACAGTGTCCTTTCAAAAACCTTATTGTTTGCAGAATTTATTGTCATTTTTTTTTTTTTCTAAATGAATTAATGTCGAAATCTCCAGTCAAATGACAAGTCCGAACGGGCGATTAAAAAGCCAGACATCTACGGACAAATACGAAAGGCTATTAACCCAATCTATCCCAATTCCCATAAATTACATCATAAACCAGCCGCCGCAAGAGTTGCAAAGCGAAGTTAGTAATAGACACGGTCAGGAACATAATCATCCCTGGAATATTCTCCCATAACCATAAAGGGTTAGAATTAAATAAGTAGAAAGAAGCAAAGAAAGGGTAACACCCCAAGTCTAATGAAATATAACACGACGTAATAACGAAAGAACCCATAAAATACCGCCCTTTAAAATTCCTTGAACAAGTCAGGCGTTTGCGCAATCACAATGAGAAAATGTAAAATAATAATCATTTCAATTTCTGTTTGATAACCGTTACATATCGAAGCCAAAAGAATGCGTAGGAGCCGTAGGCGGGGAAATTCTGGAAAATTTAATCGTAATAGCCCTATAGAAATGTTAGCTAGAAGTGTTATCGATAGTACCTGGAGTAGTAAAATAAATAGGCAATTCTTATAACGATTCAACCAAGGATTTTCTCTAAACAAAATGGAAGTTTTGATTTACGGGATTCTTTTTTCGGCTAATAACGTAAAGTAATATATTGTACCTACTCCTTTTCTTATCCGACTACGGCGGAGGGTTATGATATCAGCCCTCATGTTTGTATGTTCATCTGTTCCCGTATAACTTCTAAACTAGGTACTCATGACAATTCGACAAACGAGATTTCTTCTAGTTCCCAAAACTATCGATAACCGAAAAATGTTTTCTCGCCGAAGAAAATCAGGCCGAATATCGTTTTCGGTCGATCTCTCTCAACAAGCGAGTCTTATAATCAGTAGCAAATGAATGACCCTGAAAACAGCAGCGTAAGTACATAAGTGCATGACATAATAGCCGACAGGCGATACCGTTATGCAACTGCTGTAAGCCGATATTGTATAAAATATGAAGTTATAAACGTAAGCGATGGCTAATGAGGAAACTTGATATGAGTAAAGCGATTTGGTTTTGTTTTTACGCCTTTGATGTGCTAAAACTCATAGATTCTTGAACTTATTAAAATATTTGAAATTCTGATCTAATAATGATAGGTCAGTAGGCTGACGACTTGAAGGAATTGAGAGAAGAATTCTAAGAGGTAGAGAATCAGACATAAGTAAATCGGATAGCGATAGTAGTTTATCAAGTTTAGTCCCTTCATAAACCATTAACATTGAATCATGTAATTGTTTTCATGTAACGTTATTAGTCCTTAGTAGATTAAGAAACATCTCTGTACTACCTAGTTTTAAGAAAACATTTCTATGTGCTCAGAATGATGTCCAGAGTACGTGGTAACCGTTTTCGCGTCAGTGTTCCTTCCACCCCGTATTGAATTAACTTGATGTTACAAAAGTGTGAAACATTACACCTTTTCCGACTAAGACAATCCACGATCCACAATTTTCTTTAAGTAATTCCTAATTCCCTTTCTTCCCCCCTCTCCCCGATTCCTGGCTACGGCCCTGCCCACCACTTATCCCGACAATGGACTACTGGCCAATGGATAGTTTGTGGTATCAAAAGCTATAACAATAACTATAAAGTTCAACATACGATTATTTATATCTCCGGGCACACCGCAAATTACTTGTGAACTAATTTAATTTAATTTAAGTTAATTTAACTAATTTTGTACCCTCTCTGGCAGACCAAGGGCCCCTCGAAAGAATTTGCTACGGGCCCCGCGCTTGCTTAATCCGGCACTGATCTGAATGCATTTTTAATAACAGTTGTGACTGATAACCCATGACCCAGGGAAACTCGCGGGAATCTGTTAGATACGGGAAATAAAGGACCAGACGATGTTGCGATGGTAAGGAGAGGCATATCTCCAGCAGAACACATCTTTCGAGTGAATGATGACGGAGATCTGATACAAACAAGGAACCAAGCCCTGAGAAAAGTTTTGAGAAAGAATTAGATGGCTATAAGATTAAGAGAAGACCAAAGAAACGATACATGTATTATGAGAAATATTAAAGCTAGTAGGGGTGACGGGGCAGGGGTGGTGGTCGACGACTAATCAGTGGGGACGGCAGGGCAGAGCATTTTATCTTTACCTAACGTAAAACATACGTAGCCAGTGGTAACAAGATACAGATTCCAATGTTCAATGTCGCGAAGAGAAAACCCCTTTGATGCTTTGGGGTCGAACACTAAACATTGGAAACTGTATCGTGTTACCACTAGCTATGCATGAATTTAGGCTGGGTGAAGATATAATGCTCCGCCCTGCTGTCCCCGATGTGCGCTAGCCTTAATAGAGGTGTATGGAAGAAGACATTTTCGTGAAAAGAGGACATACGAGCTTACGAAAAAAAAATAAAAAAAATTGCTTGGAAATCAGGAGTCATGACAAAAAGTTAGACTTAATGAAACATAACATAACATCACGCCTGTAATCCCTGAAGGGTTAGTCAGAGATGTACCTAACAGTACACCCACATTCGCCAGTTATGTTTAAGTCCCATGTAATAGGGGGCGAGCCTATTGCCATCAACCGGGCACAACTCGAGACTCCGTGGCTGCTACTGAGAAACTGATGCGCGAAATACACTCAAATAAAGAAGCCTAACTAGTTACAGACTACATTGAAGCCTGATTGAAATATTGATCCAGTTAGTCTTACTATGCGGCACAAACTACCATACAAATGAGCATATGATGATTAAAACGGATTGGTGTAAAAAGTATGAGGTTATAAAAGCCTTTGGAGATGAATTTTATTTTCTTTAATAAGTCATGATATCCTCGCAGTCGTGATTTCTAATTTACTTCAAGGTGGAACCGCAAGGGTAGCCCGCCAAATTAAAATTTTCTTACGTTTCCCTCGCGTTGTCTTCTTTTTACTCATAATAGGTACTGTATTACCACATACATATATAAACCCACGTCTTTTTACCATTCGGGTATACAAGGTATGGACTACAAACCGTCACCTGCTACAATCCTTAATTATTAACAGGTTATTAAGATGTCACAGTTCTCAATCAATTAGCAAGCATCGACAATAAAAACTACATCAAGTCTAAATGCACAACATAGAAAACTCGTTTACCGTGTGATTCATAACTAGCAATTAGTTATTATTCAAGACTATTACTACATTGATAATCCTAGTTCCGTAAACACTACAGCGAATCTAGCCTAGTTATACAGTCGACGCGATGATTACAAGGCGAACACACGACTCTATGCAACGATGCACCGGTTCCCAACAAAACAAGTTGATAAAACTAATGATCCACATATCTGACTCTATTAACTCCAACCATTGAATCTTAAGATCCATCAATGACGAGATATATACTAGAAAAACCATAAACAAGCCATTTTCACACATACTCACAACAAACTCGTTCAAATTCAAATCGAGATTCCCATAAAACGAAACACGTGCCACTGGTCTGAGAGACGAATGCGTACTGACGGCAACACTCCGCAAAACTCAACAGTAAATAAAATCATACCTTCTAGAATGTTCTACGATTCCAATATCGCACAATAAGCAACCTTTCAAAGTCGACCGACCAGTGAAAATTGAGCTTCGGGAAACCCAAGTCCCCATTTAAAATTGGAATGTAAAAAGGGCTGGATAGGTCGAGGGGAGTTGGTTAGGGAAAAGTTTATCCAGGCCGTGAAAGCACTGGGGTTAACTGGGGTATAATAAGTTAAACAGTGGTTCCAATTCAGGAACGGTTTCATGAAACATGCATGTGACTTTCATGCGCATATACGAGACGTGTTTTTGCTTGCAGTCATTCCCAGCAATGGATTAGTGCAAATGTGGTTTGTTTATCAATTTAAGTCGATGATTAATTGCAGGCACTTAGTTTGTGATGTGTTTGGGACTGGGATCATTCCTCAGTTAGCACCTTCACAAATCTACCGGTAATTCGGACGGTCAGACTATTTTCTTTCCGAACCATTCAGACTAATATGATAAGTGCGAAAGTAATTCTGTCTGACCGGCAATCTGTCTTTACCTCTTACGTCTTAAAACGGCTGAAAGGATTTCAATAAAATATGGCACAGAGGTCGACCACGGGTTAGGCCGTTAGGATATTGGATACTTTTTATTCCAGTAATACGTTACCATGGGATAATTTCCGAACAAAACACGAGGGAGCGGCGGGCAGAAGCTAGACGTTTATAAATGCTTACTAACAATCCAGCTATCTACGAGTTCTCTGACGTAAATGATGCCCTTGACAACGAATGCACGGACAACAAACTGAGGATCGCAAATGAAGAGTGCAGGCAAACGCACAAACCAATAGTTTGATGAAGTTGAAGCATAATATAGAGCACGTGTGGAACTTTCTAGATCACTAATAGTTTCTCATCCACTATTGAAAAAGGGGATCCTCCAACCGCCGGGTGTCTTGTCTGATGGAGTTCTACCCAAGTTGCAATAGAATAATAATTCAACAAGCATTTCATATCCTCTCATGATTTACGATATTTTTTCCTTTGTGCAAAAACCCATTCACATAAATAATAATGTCACCCATGCAAAAATTTTACACCATGTTGCTTGACCTACACTGCAATTTAACCATGTATTCGAGAATTGAGAGCAGCGGTGGCCCAGTGGTGGAGACCCCGACTTACGAGCAGTAAGTCGTGGGTTCGAACCCAGCCAGGCGCATTACTTTGTATAAGTTATGATCTCAGAACATCGTTGTGTCTCGATTGAATCTACTTGTATTGGACGTCGGGTGCAGTCGAGGCCGGCTTGATTGGTTTTAGTCAACAGTCTAGATATAGAACAGATATAGTGCTCTTTCAATCAGTCTCCATTGCAGGAAATAATGGAATAGCTCGGTGAATGTTATTGGATGGCAAACAAGGCGAGTTCCTCCTGATTGGAGGCTTGAGTTTATTTCGTACATAATCTAATCACATGCAGACTTAGGGCCGACCAATTTAACTGAATTACAGCTGGAAGAAGAAGAACAAGTAAAACAAAGACATAGATAGACTTCCTAAGTCCTCGCCAAATTTCAGCCATGGCAGCCAATCTCAGCAGAGGTTAGCTATCGACACAGCAGATATTATAGTACATAAGTTTGTACACAGACACAGGTGCACTCTCTTTGTCTTTGGTCAGAATGACAGATGCTTTATTCTCATGGTCCGATGTAATGGCAACCCGACACGACTGACGACGAAGAGAGATCAGGCACAGGATCAAAGGCTACAACAATAAACAAACAACACAGATAAGCAGAACAAGTACTGAAAATCTAGATTCTATTCTGTGCTGGAGCGTACTGCTACAGTAGTAAAGTGATTTGATCGATAATAATCTTTGAATGCAACCTCAAATGTTTGACAATAAAACTGCGTTGTTTTTAGGTCATATTGCGAAATAGTTCACGCTAGGAGCTCGTGGCTACATAGTAACAGCCGCCGCTCAGAACAATTTTCAGGTTAAGCCACGCTTGCCTAGGTTGGCATATCGAGTTTCCTCCGTGCCTCGAAAAACACGTTAAGCCGTTGCCGCGTTGGCCCCGGCTGTCATTTGTAGATCTTTGACAGTCGTTGTAACGACTGTCAAACCTGTATACCTGTAGGGACTCAGTGGCCTGAAAGTCGGACCAGTCTTACCAAAGGGTATCTTATTACCCAGTACTACCTGGGTTGTGGTGGTCAGATAAGCAGTCGCTCCATGTAAAATACTGGTATTCAGCTGCATCCGGCTATACTGGAAGCCGACCCCAACATCGTTGAGAAAAGGCTAGGGTGATGATGATTACAGCAATATAGTTCACAGGATTTGACAGAATCTACTGTTTACACAGTACAACAGACTGAATTGTCATAAATATAACTCCCTATTCAATGTTAGAAACACTGTTTTGAATGAGTAGCCGTCTGGCTTAGTCTGGGTAGAAAATCAATGGCTTGTCATTGTCACTTGCAGAATGCCTCCCTAGGTGGTCGTCACAAGGTTCTTTGTTGTTGGTTCTCATAATAGTTTACTACTATGAAATAGACAGATTGACATTTAAATTTACCTGTGTTTAGTTCTATATAGTGAGTATGGGCCGTTGTGTAAGCGTCTGGGCCGTCTGATTCTGTATTAAAAATTTTTTGGACATCAATTATTTCGCAAAATTTACTTTCTATAATATACTTTCCCAAGAAAAAGAATAATATGTTGTATCCGAAAGTGAAAACGAAAAAGTACCTGAAAATCTTCGAGTTTAAAAGACCATCTTTATATACTTAGTTCTTATTTGGCGAGAGCCCTCCTTTAATGAACGAATACAGTGTTTTCGATGAAAATTGATGACGTAACAAAATATTGTAAAAGAAATAAAAAACAGTAAATTTTCAGGTATTTACAACAAAATAAGAAAATATATGGTTTCTTGAACTTTTCTAAAGCTTAATTTTCTGACAAAGCGTTCTTACAATTTATTTGGAATTGCAAAGAAAATCTTTACAAACACTCAAGCAAAGTTAATCTAAATCAGGATTTGTTTACGCAACTACATAATTGGAAAAGGGAATTGAGAATTTCTTGAAATTGGGAAAGTCACCTTGCTATGTTTTCTACATTTCCAAAGTAAATTATTTAGAGGACAAAGAAGACGTTTAGACATTCAAAAAAAATAAAGACTTCCCAGCTTTGATGCGGTTGGGCTGGACATGTGTGCCAAATGAGCATTGGGCCTGTAAAAAACAGAATTGGAACCCTGGAACCGCGAGACTAGGCCGCGGTAGATAACACAGAACTGGAAGACAACTGGTATGTCTCCTTGAAGAATTGGTAAGAAGCGGCTTAGAACTGGGCCCGATGGAAAGGATGGACGCCTTTTCCCAGCAGACCAAGATGGAGCCAGAATGGAGGTATCAGAAAAAACCAATACTGAACTACGTGCAGAAATAGCAACATTGTTCAACATTGGTTAGGTAATTAGGTTACCTGAGGCTTCAATGGTGAACACACAACAAGGGGTGCAAAATACATCCGTCGGCAGTTTTGAATCGGCAAACATAAGTGCGTCACCAGCTGCCGATAACGCTGAGCAAGTGCCGCCCGCAGCCGCCATCGTCCGCGCCACAACACCAGCTGCGGAAACGTCACGCGCAGGTACGTCGACCCCTAAACGTGCCTACGCTGTTATTGTCACCAGCGGAAATCAATCAGATGCGTCGCAGCCTAAGCGACAAACCAGAAAAGGGGAAAAACTGATAAAGGGTGAACAACTTGCTCTGACTGCGGTCTTTTTTTTTACTGCTCATTGGATTTTCATCTCTCGGGGTCAACCCCGAGAGAAGAAAATCCTATCCAGTTCAAACTGTCAGTCCAAAAGGTGTGCTAGGTTGTGCTACATAGGCTTTTTGACTGAATTTCAGGGTAATTCAGTAGACCCCCGTTACTTTCATTCTAAAACATCACATATATCATAGCGAACCGAGAATACGCCCTTGTGGTACTCGTATCCCTGTTTTATTTGCAAGATATGCCCGCCTTTAGAATGACGACGCAGGCAATGTCGCACGTTCAGCGATTTATTACAACAACGTTTACTTATCATAACATCACGCCTGTTTCCCCGACGGAGTAGACAGGAACCTAGGCACTTAGCAAAGGTGTAAACTAGACCCACATTTCACCAGACATATTTAAGTCTCATGTTATTAACCGAGAAGCTCGTGGCTAAATAATAACAGCAACTCGGATCAATCTTCAGGTTAAGCCTCACTTGCCTAGGTCGATCCGTGGATGGGTGACCACCCGTTACCTACCGAGTTTCCTCTGTGCCTCGGAAAGCACGTTAAGACGTTGGTCCTGGCTGCCAATTGTAGATCTTTTACAGTCGTTACAGTTAGTCAGTGGTCCGAAAGTGTCTTGCCAAGGGGTATCGTATTACCCAGTTCTACTCAGTGGGTTGTGGAGGTCAGATAGGCAGTCGCTCCATGTAAAATACTGGTATTCAGCTGCATCCGGTTAGACTGGAAGCCGACTCCATCATAGTTGGGGAAAAGGCTACGCAGATGATGTTATGAACCGCAGCAATATTGATTTGATACTTTGGTTTTCTATTTCGACTAATCTCTTAAAGCCTGTGACCATCGGCAATAATGACCTAGATCCATCCCGTTACGCAATCCCAGTGCCTGCTTAAACAAAGCGGTTACGCAGTCACTTTGCTTGTATTGCAACTACAATAAGCTCATTTTCGCGTGACAAACAGATTGTAAAAGGTTTTACCTCGTTTAATCCTACAGTTCGATAGATATGTGCTAGGTTAGAATTACGACCTACTTAGGCCTGTATGGAGGTAACCTACTTAGTAATTTGTTACTTAACTCATCTTTTAGGTTTCCGTACCCCAAGGATAACTAACAGGACTATTACTAAACCTCCGCTGTCCGACGCTGTCTGTTTGTCAGCGGGCTATATCTCATGATCCGTAATAGGTAGACAATTGAAATTTTCACTGAGTGTGTTTCGGTTGCCGCTACAACAACAAAGAATTAAAGGGCGTTCAGGTAGTGGGCGGCTTGCCGCCTCAAAGAACGCGCCCACACCGGGGCCCCGTAAAGGGCCATGGACCGCACGACCCCCGCGTATAGCCTCCGGCAGGAGGCGTTCGGACCCCTCAGGTTGGGCAAGAGCCGCTTGAAGGCAGCCCCTGTCCGTTCCAGTTTGGGAGCCAAACGTCGGAAGTGCTCCACGAATTTCCACCGGCTGTCGAGGACGAGTCCTAGGTACTTCAACGTCGACCCGACGCCGATGGAAACCCCTCCTGCCGTCAGTAGGGATCCCGACGGTGGCGCATTCCGAGGCCCATGAAAACACATGGCCTCGGACTTGTGCAATGCCACCTCGAGACCCAATTGCCGGATCCTATCCACGACTATCGCAACCCCGCGTGTCATGTTTTCGGCCGCCGCCTCGTGCCGCCCCTACTACGATGGTACGGAACCCTTCATACTCGAGTCCAACTCGCACCTGGCCGGGTTTTTTGGATTGCGATGACAAGTAAATTTTGTGTGTTTTTGTGTTTTTTGTATTTTGTTTTTGTTTTGTAATTTTGCGTTATCTATAGATAACGCTTGTATTTACTAATATTATAAAGCTGAAGAGTTTGTTTATTTGGTTGAACGCGCTAATCTCAAAAACTACTGATTCGAATTTAAAAAATATTTTAGTGTTGGATAGCCTATTTACCAAGGAAGGATAGGCTATATAAGATAACGCTACGATCACATTAATAAACCCTCTGTGACTCTGTTTCTCATATGTGACGCTGACGAAGTTGCGCGGGCAGCTAGTACCTGATAAGGGTTTTTCATCGGCAAAAATTACGAACTTTACACACTTTCATCCCCCGTTTTAGACCTTTATCCGTTTTAGAAATAAATGAAAACGCAGGTATAGAAACTAACGGGTTCGAATGCACGCACGGCACTAGGCATGGGTCATTGACGGTTTTTAAGTTAATGTAATTTAACTGTTAATCATTAATGGTCAACGGGTTAAAAAAGCTGTTAAATAAATAACAGGTTTTAAAACTTCAATCATTAGCGGTAATCGTCAATTTATTATGTCAACGTTTTTGATGACAATTTTGTTGCAGATTAAGGCGAGGTTATCCAGATAAACGTCATTTTGTACTGTGTTTTATTCCTATATGGCACGGATTAAAATTCTGAAAAAAACATATTACATATTTCACACTTCGATCTAGATATTCCGGCAAAGCGATACACGATTACTTGCACTTTGTTGCATCCAATTAAATCGCAAAGACAAGTCTAAATGATGGTTTTTAATATTATATCATTTGAGTTATATTAGGTTTTTAACAATAAAACTTATACAGAAGGCCTATGACTCGGTGCCACATACATGGCTCATGAGGGTGCTAGAGTTGTATAAAGTTGATTCAACTCTGCGCATCTTCCTGATGTCATGTATGGGGCAATGGAGGACAGTCCTTCGCTATCCGGGATGTCGGCAAATCCAGAGGAATAGCGAGCCGATAAGGATAGAGCGAGGTATATTTCAGGGCGATAGTTTGAGTCCGCTTTGGTTCTGCTTAGCCTTGAATCCTCTTAGCATGCTGCTGGAGGATTCAGGTCTAGGCTATCGGTTGAGGAGAGGTGGTCAAGTTATATCTCACCTCCTTTACATGGATGACCTGAAACTCTTTGCCCCCAACGATTTGCAACTGATGGAGCTACTGAAAGTAACTGAAACTTTCAGTAGCGCCATCAGGATGGAATTTGGTGTGGACAAATGTGCGGTCATGCATGTAAAGCGAGGGGAGATTGTGGAATCTGTGGGAACCCAGCTCTCGGATTCCATAAATCTTAGATCCCTCTCAGCAACTGAAACCTATAAGTATTTGGGTATGTCGGAAGCGCTGGGCATCAATGTTGCTGACATGAAGCAATCGTTGAAGGAGCGCTTCTTTGGCCGTCTGAAAAAAGTATTTAATAGTCTTTTATCAGGCGGCAATAAGGTGCGTGCCTTCAACGGTTGGGTCATGCCGGTTCTGATGTACTCTTTCGGCATACTCAAATGGACTCAGACAGAACTAGACGCCCTGGATAGGAGGGTCCGTACATTATTGACGGCATATCGAATGCATCACCCGCGTTCTTCTGTTATGAGACTGTATATCCCGCGGAGGTGTGGGGGTCGAGGCTTTTTAAACGCTAAGACTCTTCACAATCGTGAGATATGCAGTCTCAGGGAATATTTCCTTGAAACCGACGTGGGGATGCATCGAGATGTGGTCGCAGTAGACAAGGGGCTCACCCCGCTCTCCTTGGCTAAAGAGAACTGGCGCAAACCTGTAGTGCTTGACACTAACGACCGCATGGAAGTATGGCAGAGTAAGGAGCTTCACGGACGCTTTTTCCGGGCCCTGCATGGGCCCGATGTAGACCTATCAGCGTCCGTAGCCTGGCTACGTTCCGGGGACCTCTTTGGAGAAACCGAAGGTTTTGTCTGTGCAATTATGGATGAAGTTATGATGACGAATAACTACCGGAGATTTATTGTGAAGGACGGTACGGTTGACATATGTCGGGCATGCCACCGTCCAGGCGAATCAATCCGTCACATTATCTCCGGGTGTTCTCGTCTGGCTAACGGAGAGTACTTACATAGACACAACCTTGTAGCCAGGATTATCCATCAGCAACTTGCTCTAAAATACAACCTTGTGGAATCGGAAGTACCGTCCTATAAGTATGTGCCCGACCCAGTTCTCGAAAATGGCAGTATCACATTGTACTGGGATCGATCCATCGTAACTGACAGGACTATTGTAGCCAATAAGCCTGATATAGTGGTGGTGGATCGATCAGAGCGGCGTGCAATGATTGTTGACATAACGGTCCCGCATGATGGGAACCTCGTGAAAGCCGAGAAAGATAAGCAAATCAAGTATCTTGACTTGGCTCACGAGGTTGTCGACATGTGGGATGTGGACTCAGCGATCATTGTGCCGATAGTTGTATCAGCCCATGGCTTAATTGCCAAGAGCCTCGACCAATACCTGAGGAGGCTCTCGTTAGGCAGCTGGATCAAGGGTTTGATTCAGAAAGCGGTACTGCTGGACACGGCTCGTATTGTCAGGAGGTTCCTCTCTCTGGAGCCCTGACCGCCGGTAGCTTGGACCCTGTTCCCGATACCGGTGGGCTACAATTTTTTAAATTTTTAAATGTTTTTTATATTGTTTTTAGTTTAAGAAATATTTAAAAGTGTATAAGATTTGTGTAAAGATAAATAAAGGAAATAATAAACTTATACCATTATAAAGGTCGTAAAAAATGTGACAGTACACGGCAATCATAATTTTAAATATTTAAAAACACCTAAACAACCATTTCCAAAATTTGCTGTTTTCATCATTTCTTACTCGCATCGCGTGCTTCAGTCCCGAGCGGAACGCGTTGGAGGTCGGACGTGTGCCAATTTTTCGAACCCGCCACCCCACCCCCGCTAAGTTCTAAGTTACGAGCTGAGCCAAAAATAGTTTGTAAAAAATAATATTTAGTAAACACCGAGCCTAGGTTTATATGAAATGTCATTTGTTTACAAAAGTACAGTAGGTACCTAATAGGGAACGTAGTCAGAAGGTAGAAGATAAGAGTTACGCAATAGAAAGAGAGGCAGCTTCTAGGAGAATATAACTGTAGGTAATTAGCGCTGCGCGGCCTGAATTGAACTTTATTGTGTCGTATCAAAAGTCGCTATTTATGATTTCGCAATATTATTTATAAATTTCGGTAACTTTGGAATGGGCAACTACAGTACTTTCACAGTTATTATGCCTTTTGAATGGGACTGTAGCTTCATTTTATTATCTTTTTTTACGACAATTCAAAAACTGCCTGTAACTGGCCTACTAAAATCAAAACATTTATTCCACTAATTTATTTTGTAAGGAGTTCTAAAAAAGTTTTGTAGGGAGCCCGGTAAGCCGAAGATTAACGAGTTCGACATGGGCAGAAAAAGAAAGTATGTAGGGGAGAACGAGACAGAATGAGTAATGGTCGTGGTCGATTTCGTATTTTGTACGCACGACGGCCGATCAAGCTGTACAAAACCAGTTTATGCGGATCTCTCATTGTATAGGAAATCTATACAAAAAGAGGGCAATTTATACTGGAAATGACAGCTTCATGTGCCGCCGTGTGTACCTACTAGTTTTTTTTGTTTAGTTGACTTATTTACATATTTAAAATAAAATCATTTTAATTTTTTTTATTTTACTTCCTCTGCATTTTATGCTTTACTTTTTTTTCGGTTTTTTCGTCATGGGTGTCATTTTCATGGTTTTCGGGGTCGCTGATAATGAAATTGAAGTCAAAATAAAATTCAAGATGGCGCCAATTAAAATTTTCAGCTTTGTCGTCATGGGTGTCATTTTCATGGTTTTCGGTGTCGCTGATAATGAAATTGAGGTCAAAATTAAAATTCAAGATGGCGCCAATTAAAATTTTCAGCTTTGTCGTCATGGGTGTCATTTTCATGGTTTTCGGGGTCGCTGATATCGAAACTTAGGTCAAAATGAAAATCCAAGATGGCGCCGACGAAAGTTTTTGTTTTTTTTTTTGTCATGGGTGTCATTTTCGTGTTTTTCGGGGTCGCTGATAACAAAAATGAGGTTAAAATGAAAATCCAAGATGGCGCCGACAAAAAATTTTTGGTTTTTTCGTCATGGGTATCATTTTCATGGTTTTCGGGGTCGCTGATAATGAAATTGAGGTCAAAATTAAAATTCAAGATGGCGCCTATTAAAATTTTTGGTTTTGTCATCATGGGTGTCATTTTCGTGCTTTTCGGAGACGCTGATAACAAAAATGATGTCTAAATGAAAATCCAAGATGGTGCCGACGAAAATTTTCGGTATTTTCGTAATGGGTGTCATTTTCATGGTTTTCGGGGTCGCTGATAACGAAAATTAGGTCAAAATGAAAATCCAAGATGGCGCCGACGAAAATTTTCGGTTTTTTTCGTCATGGGTGTCGGTCTCGTTGTTTTTAGTATCGCTTATAACGAAAATGAGGACAAAATTAAAATTCAAGATGGCGGCAATGAAAATTTTCGGTTTTGTCGTCATGGGTGTCATTTTCGTGCTTTTCCGGGTCGCTGATAACGAAAATGAGGACAAAATTAAAATTCAAGATGGCGCCGACGAAAGTTTTTGTTTTTTTTTTGTCATGGGTGTCATTTTCGTGTTTTTCGGGGTCGCTGATAACAAAAATGAGGTTAAAATGAAAATCCAAGATGGCGCCGACAAAAAATTTTTGGTTTTTTCGTCATGGGTATCATTTTCATGGTTTTCGGGGTCGCTGATAATGAAATTGAGGTCAAAATTAAAATTCAAGATGGCGCCAATTAAAATTTTTGGTTTTGTCATCATGGGTGTCATTTTCGTGCTTTTCGGAGACGCTGATAACAAAAATGATGTCTAAATGAAAATCCAAGATGGTGCCGACGAAAATTTTCGGTATTTTCGTAATGGGTGTCATTTTCATGGTTTTCGGGGTCGCTGATAACGAAAATAAGTTCAAAATAGACATAGAAACAAAAAAATTTTTTTGGTGCTATCGAATTTTCATTTTGACCTAATTTTCGTTATCAGCGACCCCGAAAACCATGAAAATGACACCCATGACGACAAAGCTGAAAATTTTAATTGGCGCCATCTTGAATTTTAATTTTGACCTTATTTTCGTTATTAGCGACCCCGAAAACCATGAAAATGACAGCCATGACGAAAAAACAGAAAAGTTTAGTCGGCAGCATCATGAATTTTCATTTTGTACTCATTTTCGTTATCAGCGACCCCGAAAAGAACGAAAATGACACCCATGACGACAAAGCTAAAATTTTCATTGGCACCATCTTGAATTTTAATTTTGACCTTATTTTCGTTATCAGCGACCACGAAAACCATAAAAATGACACCCATGACGAAAAAACAGAAAATTTTAGTCGGCAGCATCATGAATTTTCATTTTGTTCTCATTTTCGTTATCAGCGACCCCGAAAAGAACGAAAATGACACCCATGACGACAAAGCTAAAATTTTCATTGGCACCATCTTGAATTTTAATTTTGACCTTATTTTCGTTATCAGCGACCACGAAAACCATGAAAATAACACCCATGACGAAAATACCGAAAATTTTCGTCGGCGCCAGCTTGGATTTTCATTTTGACCTCAGTTTCGTTATTAGCGACCACAAAAACCACGAAAATGACACTCATGAAGAAAAAATCGAAAATTTTACGTCGCCGCCATCTTGGATTTTCATTTTGACCTAATTTTAGTTATCAGCGACCCCAAAAACCACGAAAATGACACTCATGAAGAAAAAATCGAAAATTTTACGTCGCCGCCATCTTGGATTTTCATTATGACCTAATTTTAGTTATCAGCGACCCCAAAACCACGAAAACGAAACCCATGACAACAAAACCGAAAAAAAGTAAAGCATAATTTTTTTTAAAACCGAATGTCGCGTGGCCTGTAATTTTGAATCATACCCGTATTCATGATCTTAGTGTCAGTCAGATTTTAAATTCACCTTATTCACAAAAATAAATAAGTATACCTTCTTATTTTTAATTATATCTACTTATTTTAATTGTTAGTAATTAGGTTCACGTTCATAGAATACGTAGGTTCCTAATCTATCTATAACCAATACTTTCTAGAAAAATAAAACAAAGTGAACTTATACATATCAATTCAAGTTGTTTTACTGCATCGCTCTACCCTGTAACGCAACTTAGTACCTATCCGAGTTCGTGAACTCATGACCAGTGCGCTAAGCGCGCGCGTTTTCGCGCCGCGTAATTTGTTACGTATCGTCTCTCCGTGCGGGGGCTGGGGTAAGCGATTGATGCATACGGCGCTCGGGGTAACCTCGCCTGAAGGTAAAGATTATTGATTTGATAAGCATTTGGATTACTTTTTTTTTGAACTGGAATGACTTTTCCTTCGTACTTTTTCCAGGCTTTTCATGTTTTACCCAGCCAGTTAGGACTGACGAAAGATCCAGGTGTAGTTAAAAGATCATCACACACGCACAAGTTCGCATCCAATGCGTCGACGCCACGGTGTTCGGTAACATCCGAAAGTAAAGACTATTTCCGAAGCAGACTAAATTCTCAGAAATTAATAAAATAATGGATTGAGTGCGTTTACGAAATTGACAGTTAATATTTTCAACCTGTTTTTTCATTAATGAATAACAGTTAACACATGGACGAATGAAAAGTCGTTAAAAAAAACCGTTTATTGATTTAACGCCCACCTCTACACGGCACGGAACGTGACACAAATTGTGAACTCAACACCCTTGCCGTAGTAAACATTCACATACAAACACTGTCGTCTATAGACACTGTTGATGTTGTAATTCCGTGCTCCGTGAGTGAGCCTACTCTACAACAGGTTCATGTTAGTATTTAACTATGTAAGCCTTTCTTCCACCTCCATGTGCTGGTAGATCTATGCCTATTTCTTTCAGAAAAACAGGTGTTATGTTATAATAACTGGCTCATCTGAGAATAAAAATTTCCTTCAATTATGCCTACTCAGTGTAAATGAATTCCATCTGTCAGTGGCTCTTATTATACAAGGCTTTAATGATTCTGCTATTATCTATAAATAGACACATCACCTGTTTTATTGCAGGTATTGCAAGATAACATCTTGTGTAACTGCAATTATTAATCATTATTTAGTTTGATAAACATGGATGTTAGATTAATTGAATTCAGTAGAAAAGAATTATAACACTCCTTAATGCAATGCTAAGGGGCCATCCATAAATTACGTCACACGAATTTCGTGATTTTTTTACCACCCCCAAGAAAGGGGGTGGTAAAAAAATCACCCCTTGTCACATTTGTTAGACTTCCCCTCCCTAGTGTAATGTCACATATTTTACCATTAGATTTTGAAATGTGACATCACAAAATTTAAGAGCCCTCCCACCCATTGTCACACAATGTCATACTTTGTCTTTGTATTTTTTTCTCTGATTTTTGATATTCTCTCTTTAATGGCTGCTGGTAAACAAACGTTCAAATATTACCAGTTTCCTAAGTTGATCAGAGGGTCGTATTATTTTCTAAAAACCGGTTTTGATATTTGTTCCGAAATGTCTAAATAATAACCAGTTTTCTACTAAATATTTGGTAAAACGGTAAAGATTAATATATTCGCAAACTAACCTCGGAAAACAGAAATCAGCTGATCGAAGTTTTACTCGCATCCCACATAAATCAGTCTTTATCGACCTGTAAATTTACTAATAGCTGCCACACAACACTGTTTTAATCGACTGTCAAAAATTATTTAGCTGCCTAGCACGTAAATAATAACAGAGATATAGATACAATCTTGAAAAACACATTTTCAAGGCAAAATATTGATATTGCGAACATGAATTAGTGTTGCCAACAGATGGTAATGGGTTTTACATAAATATGGGTAAATGTTGGTGCTATATTATGGAGGCAAAGTAATAAAAAGCCTAGAATATAAAAAGGGTCGTAATTCGACCCTTTTTATATTCTAGGCTTTTTTATAGCTATTTGAATTTATGTATATTCTTTTCAATTGAAAAGCTGCTTGAATAATTTGGTCATATTGACAGAATAAGTGAAAGGTGACTAACAACAGGCAAGTTGTCAGTGGCAACGCCGGAAGGGAACGCACTAGGTAGAACGACACGGACTGACCTTATTGGTGAGGTTCTTTAGAAAGGTCAGGTGCATATTACTCGCAACGGGTAGCGCACTTGCAAGTGCGTGATCATATCAGATTCATGAACAAAAGTGGTACAATCGCAGACTTGACTGTTTGAAGATAGGTGTTTATGTTTTATTTATTTATTTATTTTAACTTCATGCACAAGAGTGGTACATAGGCGGACTTAATGCTACAAGGCATTCTCTACCGGTCAACTTTTAAGTCAAATGGGACAGCATTGTGATATAGTACAAAAAAATAATAAGATAAATACCATTTTTTTAACATAAATTTATTGAAATGCATAAATAGGTACATACTAATACACATATATACAATAAATGTAATGTGTGTATGTAATGTTTTGAACAAATAATTAAGTTGTAAGAAAAAGTGCTTGCAATTTTGATGTAATAAGTTCGGGAGTTCCAAGAAAATTGCAATTTAACATGGGAACCTACTATTTTGGAGCATGTAACCCTTTCTATAAGTCGCTGTCAATTTATGTCACGTGCTCAGAACAATATTGATTTAGTTATTGTTCTGAGGTCACTTGTCAGGATTTAGAGGCAAGTGTCAAGCCAGAAAATCGCCTTACACCTAATAAAACGTCTAGTACAATTATAAAGTATAAAAATCATAGAGGAATAAGCTCTAGAGTTGGGATAGTTGGACTTACCCCTCTGCTAAAGCGCAGAGAGACGCCAGCACATTACGCTACTTGAAACTTAAATAAAACTAGTTCATTCACCGACAGACGCCATTGTGTATCGTTTAATGTCACAAACAAGAAAAGTCGTTAAACTGTTGACTTGACCGGGCTCGCTGGCGGGAGAAACTTGATCAGCGTTGCACTGGTATGATACAGAATAAAACACTTTGGAGTACTTCTTCTTCTTCTTGTTTATTTGATGTTGCTATTCTACAAACAAAATATAACACTGTTAACTATTCGATTATTGGAACTGACGAAACTGACTCCCTGCGTGGCGTCTGCGCTGTGCTTTTACACCATCAGCAGATACACAAAAAATATTCGCGGTTATTCTAGCGGTGTATTATTGTTCGATAAACAATCCTTTATGTACCTTCTTACCTTTAAAACTATTAATAACAGAAATCACTCAAAATCAAAACACAAACACACTGTAATGACGTGCTTTTTAAAAAACTGTTCTAGACACTTGTCGCGAACATCACTATTAATCAGAACCTAAACATTCTATTAAACTACATAACTTATGTTTCGTCACTAACACAAGTGCTCTCTAAAAATGGTAAATTGTGCAGTTTCCTGTTGTTAAAAACTTTCTGCCACTTCTAATCTGCAAAACCATCGTGTTTCGTGTCATTGCCATGTGGGTGCTAAATACGCAACTTTCATTTAACTATAAGTTCGAAATGATAGAAAAATTTGGTTACATTGGCAGTTCAAACAAAATACAGGGGCTAACAGGTAGTGTGACTTGGCATAATGCTGGGATAACGGAAATGTATGAATAATTAAATAAATTGTCAGAAACCATAGTTTGGCAATACGCTCCTTGTTGCCTCCATAACTTTTTCCTCTATGTTTAATTAATAGTGTAGACGAGTTACTAAACCATTTTTTTATTTGTCTATGTTTGACTGTCAATCTGTCAAATTGAAGTTAAACCTCTATTCTTAACCTAAAACTAGAAGCGATTTTTATTGAAGAAGAAAAACAAGATCATAACAAAAATGAATGGTATAAGAATAATCAAGAGCCTTCCTCTTCAATGGCGTTCGTTTTCACGATGGTAAGGAGCCGATTGTAATGATCTCATTAATATAGAAAATAAAAATAGGTTATCAAACTTGACCAACACAAGTTCGTTTATAAATTAATAGGCATGTATACAAATTTAGAAATAAATTAGTGCTTGAAATCTTGGAAGATCGAAATAGATCTTTAGAGATTTAATAAAAAATAATTTTTCAGTAACACTGTGTGTAATTTTTCAGTGCTATCCTCCGCCAAGAGGTTGCTCAAGCAGCGACTCCTCTGTCCATTCCAGTACCAGAGGGCGTGGACAAACCCATATCCCCAAAAATCGAAAAGATTGTCTCTGAAATCACCAACTTAAACCTCCTTGAAGTATCCGAACTTAGTCAAGTCCTAAAGAAGAGGCTGAATCTTCCTGACGCTCCTGTGATGCCAGTGGGGGGCTTTGCCATGGCTGCCCCTGCACAGGATGAGGAAGAAGCCACCCCCAAAGCTGTGAAGACTAGCTTTACTGTAAGTACTTTTTAAAGGACTGTTTTTCGCATAGGAAATATGATTTCCAGATGATCTATTTTTTTTTTTGTTAATACACCAATTTGATCAATTCTTTTTTTAAATTTTCCAGGTCAAACTTACAAAGTTCGACGACAAACAGAAAGTAGCACTCATCAAAGAAGTCAAGAGTCTTCTAGAAGGATTCAATCTTGTACAAGCAAAGAAGTTTGTTGAAAGCGTACCCACCGTCGTGAAGGCTGACGTGTCCAAAGATGAAGCAGAGAAACTGAAGGAGGCCCTCAGCAAAGTCGGCGGTGTCATAGAAATAGAATAGATGCAATATAGTCTAGGTTAAGCTTTTAGTGTGTAAATTATTTAGAAAAATACTGAAATAAAAATATGAAACTGCATTTGAATTATTGAGCCTTTCTTTGTCCCTATTTAACAACTAAAAAGAAGGGGCAGCTTAGCAGCTCTAACATTTGTTTATCAAAACTTGAAGGTTGACAGAAGTGCATTAAGCAAGATTCCCTGGTTAAAATACCGTAATCTTTAAGCGCAGGCCATACCGCCAGCTGGCGGGCGGGCGAGCGAGGCGAACGAGTCCTTTTTCATACTTCGTGCGACTCTTTTGATAGTTCGCGGTGTGAACCAAAGTATGAAAAGAGGTGAAACGATGTCTCGTTCGCCTTACTCGTCCGCCCGCCAGCTGATGGTGTGGCCTGCGCTTTAAGCAAGGTGCCTTGAGACTAGTCTAGTGGACACAAGTGCACTGCACGACTATTGAGGGTGGAGGGACAGTGTAGTTTGATTTTGAAAGCTGCTGCTCCCCTTCGGGAATTAAATGCGTTAACTTTTTAAATGCCATCATCACATATAAGTGACAAGCAAGCGCGTGCCCTCTACACCAACGACAAGTACCTATGTGACAAAAAATGTAGTGCAATATAAAACATATAGTTTTGGAGTCCCTATTCTTTTTGCGTAAACGCAGGCGCGTGCCCTCCACGCCAAGTTTGTGACTTGGCGTGGAGGGCACGCGCGTGCGTTTATGCTCTAGGCTTTGCTAAAATTGTGATGTTTGCAAAAAAAAGTTTTCAGTAGAACTTCAAACTTATGGTTCCTTCTATAGCTGGATTTACAATCGAGCTAGTTTATATCCTGAGCATATACTTTAGTTTGTACCCCAATAGAATATCAGTGTCCTTCACCACACAATCCTGACCTTTGAAAACTTCATGAAAATCAATTTTGAGTACGCAAAAAAAATTGTTAAGAAATAGTCACCAAAGTTAAAAAAATAGTCGCATTATAATTCCGAAGTTAGAGCTATATGTTGGTGAAGATTGTGGGGTGAATTTCTCCACACAACACAGGATTGTGCGGTGAAGGACAGGAATATCATTGAATTAAATTAGACTTATTTGATCCAGAATTTGAAGATACGAGGGCGGGTCAATAAGTCCGTGACTTTTGGAATAAAACACAGATTTTTTGATAAAAAAATAATTTTATTTTTCAACGTAGTCTCCCTTGAGCTCTATACACTTTGTCCAACGCTTCTCCAATTTTTTTATCCCTTCCAAAAAAAATGATTTGTCGAGGTCCTTAAAATAGGCCTTTGTTTGTGAGATGACTACATCATTGGAGTCAAATCTTTTTCCACCAAGCCATTTCTTCAGGTTTGGGAACAAGAAGTAGTCGCTCGGAGCCAAATCTGGAGAATAGGGCGGATGAGGGAACAATTCATAGCCCAATTCATGGATTTTTGCCATGGCAACTGCACATGTGTGCACCCTTGCATTGTCTTGGTGGAAAAGAACTTTTTTCTTGGCCAAATGAGGTCGGTTTTTTTTCAAATCGTCATTGAATCGGTCCAATAAGTTGGCATAATATTCCCCATTGATTGTTCTTCCCTTTTGAAGGTAGTCAATGTGGATTATCCCGCGTGCATCCCAAAAAACAGTCGCCATAACTTTATTGGCTGACAAACCCACCTTGGCCTTCTTTGGCGCCGATTCACCCTTAGAAACCCACTGTTTTGACTGTTGTTTGGTTTCTGGTGTGTTGTGATGGATCCATGTTTCGTCCACGGTTACAAAACGGCGCAAAAACTCCTCCATATTGCGATTAAACAACGCCAAAGCTTCCTGTGAAGTTGTTACACGATTGCGTTTGTGGTCGACTGTGAGAAAACGCGGCACCCATCTTGCGGAAAGCTTTCTCATGCCCAAGTGATCATTCAAAATTGAAACCACTGAGCCATGCGAGATCCCTACGGCTTCCACAATCTCTCGCACTTTCAATCTTCGGTCGGTCAACACCATATCGTGAATTTTTTCGATTGTTTCGGGTGTAGAGACCTCAACTGGGCGTCCAGGACGTTCGGCATCTTCAGTGCTTGTACGGCCACAACGAAATTCAGTAAACCACTTTTTTACCATTGAAATCGATGGTGCAGAGTCCCCATAGTATTTATCAAGCTTAGCCTTGGTCTCGGTAATGGTTTTTTTTCGCAAGAAATAATGCTTAATAAGCACACGAAATTCACTTTTTTCCATTTTCTCCTCAAATTAGTGAGTAGTCTGATAAAAATAGCTGTCAAACACAAACTAACTGACGCAGCAAGTTTAAATTTTGACAGGAGTCAACTGACAGATGCCTGTTGACAGGAGCAGTGTTGCTGTTTCAGTTAAGAGGTCAGAAATTCAAAAAGTCACGGACTTATTGACCCGCCCTCGTATCTGGACTGTATTTGTAACTTGTTTCTTTTTTTTGTGTTATATTTCTTCTATTCTTTTAGTTGCCTTCATTAGTACTATACATTGATAGTGTCCTGCCCGACTTTATGGATTGTGGATAGACAATCATTAGTTGAATAATAAATGTAGCACATTACAACCCTCAACCTTGACTACTATCATTTGAATATCTGATGTTATACGAAACGCCTGTCTATATTACCTGCGCAACCTACATTGCCGCGTTAACCTGCCTGTTGTTTATTAATACAATAGGTTTTTTCGAAACATTGAGCTCAATTACCAGAGCACTGGATAATGAATCCTGGATTAAGTAACGTAGAAATACGGTTACCCAATTACCTATTTTTTCACTAAGATTGGATAGCAGTTTCCTTTATCAAACCTTCATATTAAGTTGGAAGAAGTTCACCATATCAACATATAAGTAATGTTGCGTAATAAATCAAGTACTCTCAAACTCTCATCTCAAGTGTTGTGTAAATAAAATCTACATATTATCTACTTAATTATTATAATGTAGGTAGGTACCTATATTATATTTTATTCTATGTAGGTATATGTGCATTAATCATTTCGGTAAAAAAGAGAAGCAAATAAACATCGGTACCAATACGAGAAAAACCAAGTATCAGAAAAAATCCCTTGTGTGACACAAAAGATCTCGAGGTTGCGATGAAGTACAAAAACTATACAAACAAGTCCGAATATAGCTTTATTGTATAGACTCTAAATGCTTACATTTGAATTCCATAAAAACATATCCACCAGTTAGTTCATAAGTACGCGTAGAGACGGACGAACAGAAAAAACGTGATTACCATAATTACTTATATAATATCTACGATTTTAGTTTTTCGGCCTTGCTTACCTGGAGAGCGAGAAACAAGTTATCTAGTTCGTGTTTGACTGGCAAGTGGAACCGATGACTGCGATTTACAAACAGATTGTTCAGTGATTATAAAATCGACATTTTATTCAACAAATAACGAGAATTATGTCTGTAGTGTATTCAATTTTGTGTGAAAAAATTTGCGACGCGTCAGTGTTTGGGTGCGTTATCAAATCTATAAAGTGTTGATAAAAATGTAATCGTAGCGGGGACAAAATAGTGCCAGTAATCATTATTATTCAGAAGATGGAAGTGAGCAACTACTTGAAAAAGTTCAAATTGCTTGTGGAATACGTTTTTGAGGGAAAAGTAGTGTTAAACGAGAACACAACGGAGAAATTGTTGAATTTTCTTGAAGATCGTAGTGACAATAGTGAGTAGAACTATGATTTATTATTGTGTTTATGTGCATTATGTGTTATCTATGACTTGTAACAAACGGTAGGTAGGTATAAGGTAACCACAACTTATTAATAAATATTGTTTTTCATAATAATATTGTAACAAACTTAATCATCGTCATAGAACTCATAGATCTATTTGTTGGTGCACTTCGCTAGATATACGTAGGTATAAACAGAATGTAAAAACACATATTGCCAAGCTAAAATCTACGCATTCTGTACATCAAGCTAAGCACAAACATTGGTGGGAAACAATCTCTCTCAGTCCCAGTCATGCCCAGTTGCGCACATTTTCGCTACAGTATGTAGGTACTTGAGGGGGCGTCCTACCCTACATTTTTAGTTTGCGTCTCTACTTGTAGACCAGCAGTAGAACATGATGGCTAATATTTTAAGTTTGGCAATTTACCAATTCCATAACATATCATCAGCATCACGCCTGTGTCTCAAAGGGGTCAGGCAGTGGTAAACCCTACATTGCACTCATATTTTACCTGGTAAGTTGAAGTCCCATGGGTTATCATTCGTTCGAAATCGTTCCCTATTACATGTATTAGGGAACGGTTTTATTGCATTCGACCGGGCTCAAATCCAGGTTCTAGGGTGCTGCTACTGAGAAACTCCTCCAGGCCAAACCCAATAATGTGTTGTGGTGATGTGTCCCGACCCGAGAATCGAACCAGGATCTTAATCATGTTCAAAAGTATCGGTTGCGGCCACTGGACCAATGAAGAATCTTCATCTACCTTAGTTACCCTACTTACCTGCATTACTGCACACAATAATGGAACCGACTTTTGACTCCGTCGTCATTATTAGCTGCGAAATAAAAGACAGGTAATTTTAGGTTCCCACAATACGGGGTCACTTAAAGACTACGCTTTCGAGCAAGCGAAGTCATTACCTTCTTCGGGGAATTAAGCAACCAGTTGGGTAACTGTCCAATCGGTACTTGTCCCTTTTTTAAATTTTATCTGTATGGTAGGCAGCGTTCCAGCGTGGGGTGCGTTTGGTATTGTAGCCCATAGGTGGCGGTGACCACTAACCTACGGGTAGGCCGCCCACATTCATGAAATAACAAAATCAGCTGATGGATGGTAGGGTCAGCAACATAACTCCATTAACAGTGTTCTATTTTAATTGAATATTTTGTTTAATCCTATTTTTTTTTAAATCACACAGTCGCACAGCTGGGCAAATGCCTCCCCCAAATTCTTCGAGGATGGCTTATATTACGCTATCTCAAACCAGCCCTCGCAGTACGCACCCAGGTCGTTTCGCCACCTCTTTCTGGGCCGATCCGGGACTCCACTTGCGGGACCCATTGTCTGGAGACTTGCCCAGCGGTCTTAGTGCTTGCGGCTGATGTGACCCACTCAATGCTATTTCAGCCTGGCAGCCTTCTTGCCAACGTTGAACTTGCCAGTTTTGTAACGCAAGTGTTTCGAACTTTGCCTTTTGGTGAGAGACCAGGCTGAGCACCGGAGGTTAGGAATCCGTTTATTATTTATTATTTATTTAACACTTCAAGCACAGAAGTACAGAGGCGGACTTAATGCCATAGGCATTTTCTACCAGTCAACCTTTGGGTGATGCAAAGACAAGCAGTGGTAGGTGTAAATCTGAAAGTAATTTTAAATAATAATAAGATTAACTACAAGGATATATAAAATACTATCCGTTCGTTTTCGTTTCTAAACTAAATTAAAGTTTTTAAAGACAGCTTAAGGAATATCACCTCGTTCATAGTCGAAGAGAGCCCGGACAGCCGAATCTTGACCGTGACCGAAGTGATTCCTCTTCTAATCGGTCGTATCGGTGCCCAAATCAGCCTACCCCGAACAATTTCCCTCCAGATTATCCTATCGTATTCTCTCATCACTAATCTAATCAATCTGACGTTAAATATTCACCAATCATACGGCACACTACTTGCTCATCATGCCGTAAATAAATATCTACGTAAAACTTGCTTCGTTCATCATTACACAGTTTTTTTGGCATGTGATTGAATTATTAATGGGCAGTTACCCTCTATTCATTATTTACCTAATACTAGGGTCATCTAGATATGTTTGATCTCCGCCTGAATGACTGGTGATATCCAAGTATAGTCATTGTGACCTGAGGATAGCAAAATAATCTATAGGGATTTGAACTTTTTTCTAACAGAAGCTGGCGTAATCACTCCTTCATCATTTTTCGCGAAGCTACTTCAGTTAGTTCTACGCCCTTTTTATCTCGCTCTAGCAGAACCAAGCTGTACAACAATTGTAGCCAACTCGATCTACTTAGACATTCGTTCTCGATCTATCTAACGTGCGTTTTGTATGTTCCAGGTCCTGGTAAATCTCTTCTGGAGAACCCCTGCTTCTCCGATGTTATATTTGATTCGGTCGCAAACTTGAAAAATGCTACGACGTCGGTCAAAATTTTCTTCTTTGAAATCATTACGATTCTCTTCAAGAATGAGCTTCAATTCACCAAAATGCAAATGCATGGATTACAAGGCCCGACGTTTAAATATTGCATTCTCAATAACTTGAGTACGAAGATTCAGAGCCGTGGACTTCACCTGGCTTGTATAAAATTGGCAACCGTTCATATAACACACCTTTCTGGATTGAAATTACTTCTTGAACATAAAGTATGGGAATACATACTCCACCCAGACACCCACCGAGCACCCGCCCCAATTTATACAGCAGCCTACAAATTCATCACAAAATTAGTGAGAGAGTTGAACGAATATGAAATGGAAGCAGAATTGACGGAAGTGTTGGAGTACGTCGTGAGACCGATCATGACGAGCGAATATCAAACAGTGAAAGTAATAGATCATGAAATGGACAAGGTATTTGCTGAAAAAATTGGCTCACACATGTATGCGCTATTACAAATTTTAACCGAGATGGAAAATGTACCTGTCAACCATGTAGTGTCTATTTTGCGGTCATACTTTTTAATAGAGCGCCCTTTGATGTTCGTTGTGAAAGCATCGAGGTACTCTTGTCTGCTAGGGTGTGTAAACGACATATGTCTCAGATTTTATTACGCTTCTCATAGACATTTACTTTTCAGTGGTAGAATAGACGAGTTTTGTAATGAATTTACTGTTTTTTACCATAACAGTATATTACGATGCATCAAGAAACGAGAAATCCAGGCTATCACAGATTTATCTATAAAGTGTAAGATATTCTGGTCAAACTTCGAGAAGACTTACAAAGATAAATTACCTTTACCGCTTACATTTGAGAGGAACGGGCAGAAATTAGAGCTGTCCAACCAGTTCGTGGTGTACTGTGTGGAGCCACTGTTGATTTATGCATTTGAGAATAAGCCTGGACGCACGCAAGAAGAAAAACACGAATTTCTGGATAAGTTCCTTACAAAGATTGGAAAAACTTTAACGGAGCACATCTTCACTGCTTGTTATACATACAGGATACTGATAGATTCGAATGATTTGACAGTAGTCGCTATTGCAACGATTAGAGAACTTTTTAGATTGAAGGGTCATCTAAACGCAGCACAAGCAGGACTATACTTCCAGAGTCTCTTCCACGTTTTGGATATTTTCATATTATCTGATGGAGCAGGGGGACTGATTCTGACCGAGAGTCCTATAAAAAGTCCAAACGACGTGAGACTGCTGTCGCTGGTACTAGATGCAATTCGAATGTTGCTGAAGGAACATAAGATATTCTGGTACGAGAATGTCGAGATCGCTAGCCTTCAAGAGGGATTGATGAATTTACTGAGACAGAATTTTTTGAATACAAAGGTAAATAGAATATTCATTACTTGTTTTAAGATTATTATTCAACATACAAAGCGTAGATAATATGTAGCATTGTAGTTTAAACCTGTCTAAAATTATTAATGGCTCAAAATCAACATTGACTAGACGATTCCTTAGTATTAGTAACCCAGACGAGAACTTGAAATGGACGAATAATGTTAATCACCCAACCCAACTAATGACAATGACAACAAAACTGATAAATAACCACAATTTGTATCTTCAATTACAGCAAGTAGTTCAAGTGTTAGATCTGATAGACCTGTGCATGAAGAAGTTCCTGTCTCCGAACATGGCCTTGCTGGTGGAAAGCCGGCAGGAGAGCACCCTGACAGTGATAGGGGCTGTGATGAAGATGTACATGCAACACGAAGACTGGGAAGTGAGGGACTCCGCCTTAAACCTGGTGCTTAGTTGTACAGACATATCTTTCATAAGTGAGTAATTCGTTTATTACGCGTTATGGAACGCAAATGGAGTTGGCCTGGATACTTAGCTAGGTGTGGTGATAGGTGGAGTAAAACTGTGCCGGAGTCACGGGTAAATCCTGGATGAAGTTGTCACAGGAGCGTTGAGATAACACAAGTAAAGAGAGGCCTATAACGAGCAGCAGGTGAAGTCAGACTGTGGATGATGATGGTTGTGAAGTGAGTAGGGGAAGACCAAAGAAATGATTGATGGACTGTGTGAAAGATGATATGGCTACATGGTGATTACGGAGATGACGAGTTATAGAAGTATATGGCAAAAAATAAACATATATTGTAATAAGGACAAGGCAATGATGAAGAAGTCTTTTTCCTACTTGCTACTAGTAAACAGCGAGACTAACGCAAGAGTTTCGAAATTACCAATGCCAATCAAGACAAAATTAGGTGACAGATTGTTCGGTGAAACAGTTAAGAAACTTTTTTGTAAAATAATGGTTTTTACTCTGTAGGCAAGCACATAAAAATTGCTGTAATGGCTGTATACTTATTTATAAGTACCACTATTTGCTATGCATTGGAAAATACGATAATACCTCTAGCAGAGGTAGAGCCAAAATCTTAAAACATGCAAACATTACACGGGTGTTTTAAGTTCTTAGTAGTTGCACCTAGTTTTCGTTTTATCACCAAAATTAGTTCATCGTCAAACTAATGATATCTGTAATGTCTTGCAGATTGAAATTAATCATATCACCGGATATGACTTTGATTATATGTTGTTCATTAATCTTCCAAAACTGGGTGATAGACACAACGGTGTCCTAATAAACTAGGAAGGTCCCAAAATGGTCTCCCATCTAGGAGGCTGGGACTATAATTTGTGTTATCCCAAATCAGATCTTACTTTAGCCCAACCCCATAACCTTTGAGCCAGTATTTGAATTTATTCGTACTTGTGACATCTGAAAAAGTGGTCAGTTTTGTAAATATAGTTTCTTATATCAAAAACTGGTTCGCTTTATAACCTTTTTCATAAAGGTTTCAAGTCCGACCGGTATTAAAATGCACTGTCATGCTTACCTACTTGGTACACAAATATTAGTAAATACTTGCATGACCACATAATTATATTTACTTTGCTAACCGTAATTTTGGGCCCGTTTGCATCAGAAAATTATCACACATGGTAGAAATGTGATAATTTTCAGAATAAATTGAAAGCGTTTCGATACGATCATCTAAAAAATCTATAAATAAAATTAGCAACCACGGTAGAATTTATTAGAGTAAGTTTTTATCAGTAGGAGAGAGTCTGAAAGTGGCTTCGGTGACTTAAAAGTCGTTTGTCATGGTATAGGCTTCTGATGCGGCGGAATGAGGAAAACGTCGTGGGGAAAGTTTTGAGAATGACTGTGAATGACTATAAGAGTAAAGGATGACCAAAGAAACGGTGGATGGACTGTGTGAATGATGATATGGCTAGAAAGGAGGTAACTGCTGAGATGACAATCAATAGAGAAGGATGGAAGAAGACATGCTGTGCCGACTCCAAATAAATTGCAATAACGGCAGGAGAATGATGAAGTTTTTATGGGTATTTGTCTGATGCTGATAAAGCTAAATCTAGAACTCACTTGACAAAGAAAAGATGTGACGTTAATCAATAAAATTAGGTGCAATACATAACAACACACATACACACCGACCGATTCAACCGAAGATGAACGAAAAACAAAAAAAAGCGTTTATTTGTGGTGACATCTTAAGCATTACAAAAAACGTTACTTCTGCCAAACTGTAAAGCAGTTTGTTGGCAGATGTAGCTTTCATATTACCTATATTTTTATGTAACTACTCGTAGGTACTTTTCCATCAATAACAAGGATACATCAACCGCTAAACATGAACAATAACTAAACACAAATATTTTACTTACAATATCGGTCGGTGTGTCTGTCAATGCTTTATACCTTACTTCAGTGTAGGAACGAGATGCAGCTAGATTTCGTTTATAGCTCCATCCCTTTCGCACACTGAATAAAGAGTGAAGAAGTACTGCTATAAAAGATGGTTGTACACTGTCCCAGTTTAACTCGACTGTGTCATCAACGAAAAAACTAGTAACATTTTAACATGTGACGACCAGATCGGAGGAGCTCGTGGCTAAATAATAACAGCCGCTCGGATCGATCTTTAGGTTAAGCCGCGCTTGCCTAGGTTGGTCTGTGGATGGGTGACCACCCATTACATACCGAGTTTCCTCCGTGCCTCGGAAAGCACGTTAAGCCGTTGGTACCGGGTGTCATTTGTAGATCTTTGACAGTCGTTAGGTAGTCAGTGGCCCAAAAAGTCTGACAACCAGTCTTACCAAGGGGTATCGTATTACCCAGTACTAACTGGGTTGTGGAGGTCAGATAGGCAGTCGCTCCATGTAAAATACTGGGATTCAGCTGCATCCGGTTAGACTGGAAGCCGACCCCAACATAGTTGGGAAAAGGCTAGGCAGATGATGATGACCAGATAAAAACAAAAACCTAGACATACCAGCCACTAAACACTGCTATGCCTAAAAAAACATGAAGGTAATTGACGTTAGCAGCTTAGGCTACATACTCTATAGGTTAGTCGCAAGTCGGGTGGTCTTAAAAGTTTTATAACTTCGCTTACACAGTCAAAACATTCACAAGTATTGACTATAAGACTAGGGGAAGACCAAATGACCAAAAAAGATGAATGGACTGTGTGAAAGATGACATGGCTAGAAAAGAAGTGACAAGGAAGGACCGCTGAGTGGGAAAAGGAAGTACGGGAGAAAACCCTAAATAAATTGCGATACTGGTAGGGAAATGATGATCAAATTAACGCTGATTGTCGTTACAAGAAAGAAAAGCACGCGATAATTTTAACAATCCGAAGTTAAGTTTTATTATTTTTTTCCAGAATACATACCTCTCCAAAAGGTGATCAGCGAGAACAAGCTTCTGATGTTCGCTGCGAAAGCGGCGCTGACTGACCCGGAGTACTACGCGCAGAGCACCGCGCTCAGGTGCCTGGCTGCCGCCACGAAGATCGAGAGCATATGGAAGGAGGTGCTTGTCGATAATCCTCATATTTATGTAAGTTTTTGTGAGAGCATAGCTTCTCTGTTCATTGCTTGATTTTGACAGGTTTCCCTAACTTCGCCGATTGTTGAACTCGCAAAAATAGGTAGTTGAAGAAATGTCAAGCGAGCATATGCGAGGATAGAAACAGTCCCTCAGCAGTATCCACCAGTAAAGGACTGAAATCAATTTTGGTCCTTTAAGGGCGGATAGATTTTTTTAGCTGTTACTCTCGATTTATCTTTCAGCTTCTTCAAACGGGAGTAGCGCCAGTAACAGAGGAGGAAGTACATACATCATATCTCGTACATTTACAACTTGTTCTATAAAAATGTTTTCTTTTAATTTCAGTTGCAACTAGTCTTCATACTAAGAAACCATCCGGAAGGAATGGTCCGGAAAGAAGCAGCGAATGTTCTGACGAAGGTCTACACGAATCAGAAGGTGACACAGAGCTTTCAAACTACGTTACACGAGGTAATGCTGGCCGCCGCGTTGGACGACTTGCACTGGGAGGTGCAGATAGCAGCCCTACAGTTCTGGAAGCACGAGATATCGAGCCAACTCAGTTACAGGGGAATGCTTGATGGAAAGTTCCCATCCGTCACGTTCTCAAAAGAAAAGAGGAAGATCATTACGTTACATGACAAAGAAATTTTACGACAACTCACTTCAATAATGCACGATCTATCTTTAATAGGATGTTTAACAGTACTTTACGAATGTATGAACGAAGTATACAACATAGAAATTATGGAAGTAGCCTACTGCATGGCTACAGAACTGATAGGAATACTAGATAAATACAAATTCGGAGTCATTAAAGATAACGCTATTACGTACCCAATGGAAGCAAAAGTTGAAGTGAATGACGAAGACGAAGAAATGGCAATGGATTTGACTTTCGCGAGTAATACGGACACAAGGGACAAAGTTATAGATAGTATAGTAAATACAAATCAAAGCGAGCTTATAATGAATCTACAAGACAGTTATTTTCAAAGAAATACGGATCAAATGGAAGAAGATTATAGATTGAACATTCCACGAAAAGAAATGATACATCCAAATAAGTTTCTAGAAACATTTAAAGGAATGGATTTTCGCTCAATCATAAAAGACAAGAAGAAATGGAATTCTGAAGTTTATAATAGTTTAGACATATTGCTAGATGAAATATTAGATGTTTAAGTTCTAAGTTTAGGCACAGATAGTACTATTGTATAATTTCAAATGATCTAAACATTTAGATGTATTATTTATGTTGTGAATTTTTAAATAAAAAAAAACATTGATTATAAAGAAAATATAATCTCAAGCTTACTAACAGTAACATTATTTATAAGTAACACAGTTAACACCTTAACGCTAGTAACAATCTAAAGAATTGGCTTCATGATTAACTTCATATAAACCAAGAACATCATCGAGAAGCGACGAGAAGCTTCGAATACCGTCGTTCCACTTTCTTTTATCTTCAATAATCTGCTTAAAATCTGTGTTTTTGAAATAAGTAGTAAATAAGTAAGGCGACGCGAATCTCATTAGTTTTATCTTTGGCTTTAAAGGTGGCACTACCTTGGTACTTTGTAGTGTCATGTGTCTTTCGTATATGCTTGCCAGTAGGTTTACATCATCTACTTTTAGTATGTCGTCGATGACATTGTCAGAGCTCTGCACGTCCATCATGTCTACATTATCATCTGTCTCTATCTTTTCCTCTTTGATATGACTCAGGAGTTCTTCTACGCTGGTTATTTCTCCAGGTTTTGGCGTCAATAAATCTGGCACGTTATGTCTTTTGAGAATATCGTACAATTCCTGTACTATGGTTAGGGTAGCATCCATTATGCATACTTCAGTTTGGTCGTGAAGTAACGTAACGAAGACGGTGAGACATCCGATGCCTGCTAGTTCGTCAAGAATTTTGACGAGTCTCTTCTGTATTTCGGCTTCATTTAGTGTGACGATTTTTCTAGTTTCCCTAGAAAATGTCACTGGAGGGAAGTTGCCATCGAGCATACCTTGTCCGCTGAGGTGGGAGCAGATGACGCGCTTCCAGAAGTGGAGGGCGCTGATCTGTACCTCCCAGTGGAAGTCAGTGAGGGCGGAGGAGACCATGTGCTCGTACAGGGTCTGTGTGAAGTTGGGACACAGCTTCATGTTTTGGTATAAGCTGCAAAGCACACTGCACGCTTCTTTTCTCACAATACCTTCTTCGTTGTTGCGCAGAATTAAGAGTAATCGCACCTGGCAATAAGAAAATTGCAGATATAATAACAGAAAATATGGAATGGGTTTGTGTGCTGGAAGCTTCGCCGCGAGACAGCGCTGAGTGCTTGTCATTTGAATGCAAAGCGAGCAATCGTCAAGCAAGACAAAAACATCCCTCGCGGAAAAGTTGAATAACAGAAGCGGACACCTTGCACTATCTACGCAGAACTAGTCAGTTTTCTTCCAAATTGAAGATTTGTACACGTTTTCAATCATCAGTTACCTGTATGTCAGGGTACTCTACGATCAGCTGCTCCCACACCACGTTGATGCGGCTGGCAGCGCCGATGCACTTGAGTGCCGACACCTGCACGTAAGACTCGTAGTCGTTGAAAGCGATCGTTGCTGCTACGTTAATGAGGTTGTTCTCCAAAATCTGCTTTTGGAACGGTGGGAACTCTGAAAATAAAAATATAGCCTTTATAATGCTCATAATAAAACTGTAAATGGTTGTTTTAAAGCCCCTATCTAGCCATATCACCGTTTCATTGGGAAAAGCCAAAGAAACAATGATACGGTTAGATAGGCTATGACTAATGAGATAACGACTAATAGACAAGTTTGGAAACAGACATGTAGCGTCGATGCCAAATAAATTAGGTTAAAGGCAGGAGAATGATGACGATGATGGTTGTTCTATAGGTATGGAGGGCAACTAAGAGTTTTTTTATTAAAGGTTAATTAATGCGCTAAAAGGTAGATGCGCTGCGGGTCGATGGGGCTCCAATATGCACACCACATTTCAATAAAAAGCTCAGCGCGCGAGGTGCGATGAATCATACAAAATGTACGAAAGTGATGTTGAAGTGTGTGTATGTTGCGGTTCGGCCCGCCCAAAAGGCAGCATTTTAATAAGGAATTTCATAAGAGAAGAGCTCATTTAGGCAAGTTAAATAAAACAAGTACTATTAAAAGTTGGGAAACTCGTAAAATAATACAAGTACCACATACTTATATACGCAATGTCGGTGCAAATGTGCAACAATTCCAAGGCAGTGTCCCTGATCTCCCAATGCCGGTCCTGCATCTTCCTGTATATGAGCTTGCCGAGGTCATGGATTGAGCCACCAGGCTGTGCATCCACTAGTAAACTTAGATTTGGCTGCAGGAACTTTTTAACCGTCAATCCTATTACTTTTAGGGATACCACCACGAACTGAAACAGAACAACCAAGTAGAATTGAAGAATAAGAATTGTAGGTACAATTCTGACGATGGAGCTCAAGAGCAAGAGGCAGTGGGTTCTAGAGGCAATAAATATGAGGTCAAAATAAATAAGCTAGTGAAACTGCACACGTGATAAGTACCGATATCTAAATATAGACAAAACTAAAAAAAAAACTACAGAGTTCCAAAACAAAACACTAAAACCTGGAAAATAACTTTACTTTCGGAATTCAGTGACTCTTGTTTATTTCACTGCGTTTTTTGCCACCGACTTCCGTAAGTCAAGTTATTTCGTCGGTTAAAAAGAATGATTTGATTATTTTGGGGGACAACAGCCACAAGTAGTGTGGTTACTTGAAGTAAGAGTTAAGAAAATCATAAATTTTTGTTTTATCTTTTAAGCTATCGATACACATCACGTCTGATTTTTTCTGTATAAGCTATATTTTTCAACTCACCTTGCAACTCAAGTTAGATCTCTCCAGATTGTTAATAACAATATTGTACAAGCACATGATTTCTACACTTTCATGCCAGTTGATGTTTCTATGTGTGACCAGAGACAACACGTTGTCCATCACATACGTCATCACAAGGTTCTTCTCTTCACCGTCTTCGAAATGTTCTAACTTCGGGTCCCCGTTCATATCCAGCGGGTTATACTCTTGCAGTACGTAAAACAAAGCTTGAAAGACTAAATTTGCTTGCTCATCGTTCAAGTAGTCCTTCAAATGGATAAGTTTCTTCACACATTGCAGAATTACTGCCAACGTGTCCAATTCTCCAGTCAAATCTCTCAAAGCATAAGCGGCTTTTGCTGTATACTGGCAGGAGAGGTTAAACAGTCTCTCTATGTAATCGTGGATCCTTGCATCAGTCAGAGCCGATTGTGGCTTCCCATAAGTAACAAAGACCAAAACAGGCACCAAGAATACAAACAACATTTGATTTTTCATTTTAATCCGCTTCTGGTCATTCTCTTGGTACATACCAGGCTCCTTATCCTGGCAAAGCTTATTCCATATTATGTTACAAGCTGAACAGAAGTCTAAAACCAACGTAGCGCTGCGACGCTGCACAAATGATTGGATGACATTAAAATTGAAAGCTGCTACTTCAAGGAAATCTTCGGCAGTGTAAAGTGTTCCGGGAGCCATCGGTTTTCCGAGGAAAACTTTCGCAAGTGTCAACCAGAACATTAATTTCAAAAAGGCCAACGACAAGTCGTCTGTGCGTATTCGCTCGTGCGCTATGTACAAATAGGAAAGAACTGAGTATTCCTTTATTAGTATACTCATAAGCAAGGTGGCAGTCTCAATGCGACATTCTTTGCTTACTGTAGCGAGCAGTATCCGTACCGTGGGTTCTACTGCAATACATATTTCTTCCTCCTCTTCACTTGTTAGTGACTGAACATTAATGAAATCGTATTTACCGATGGGTTGTATTAAGTGACTGACTATTATTCTGATATTAGCAGCATCGCCGAGATCGTTGAGTTTCCAAAGGAATTCTGACATGAACTTGTATATTTGGCGTACAACAAATACTGTGGACTTCTCATTGCATAAGCTAAGTATTTCTTTCCATACACCAGTTTCTAGAATCCAAGCTATGCCGGAGTTGTGTGTTACAATTTGTAGTGCTGCTTCCATGTAAGCTACTCTTATGCTTGGGTTAGTGTTGGGTTCACAGATATCTTTGAACCCTGCGCGTAGTCTTTCTCCCTGCTTAGCGAACATTTTGGCGAAATGTAGCTCTTTCTGGGAAGCGATGGCGAGGACCCTGATGAGGAACACTTTGACTGTATTGTGTGCATTGTCGGCTTGGTCTAATGCTTTGATTATCATATCAGACAGTAAAGGCGCACTTTTGAGGAATGCCACCTCTGAAAACAAAGATATTCATGAATTACAAGGACAGTCAAGAAGAAACTAAACTTAGAACGTATTCCTTGCAGCAACGTTTTCTAGCTTTTGAACGTATACACGGGTTTTTTCGTTAAAACATTATCACGACTAAACTTAACTATTATCGACAAACTCTTGTAGCCATTCTCTTAAAGTTATTTAATCCAGTTAGGATGACATAGGTGTTATGGCTACTGGTAGTTGGTACCTACTATGATTCATTTTATAATTTTTTCCGCAGTTTTTACGACGTATTTACTATACAAATTGTTCAGTTTTTTGCCAAATCATGATCATGCCATGCGAGATTTTTGCTAGTTATCAACAAGTCAGACAAAAGAAGGTTTGTGCAATGATGAAATGGCAGATTTTGGGTTACAAAACGTGAATAATGCAAGGTGAGTTGCAGATGTTTTAAAAGCCTCTTGCGTGCTGGCAGGAGAAGTAACCACACTAACCAGTCCGAGCTTCCAGTTATAACCATGATTGGGTCTGAAGTTTCATCTCTCGTCTTAGCAAAATTGAGATGAGAATAGTTCCTGCCGTGGTTAAAATACGTGGCAGTCAGTAAGGTGGCAACGGACTGAGCTGAGACCATAGAACGCTCGTATAATGTGCTCAAGTAGGTACCGCTAGACTATTATGTGGCTAAGGACAAGGGCACAAGTCTTAAGACGAGTCGTCTAGGAGTGCTTGGTTCAAAGTTTATAATTTATTATAGCAAGAAGCAAATGCATAAGTTTAGTTTGCATTATCGTCGACCTATTTTTCAATTGTTTTTTTTTTTTTTAACGTTTTGCTTCAAACAATATAGTATTTTTTACATTGTACTTTGGTAAACACGCCAGCTGCTAACCTGCACCATCAATCTCCAGCCCTTATCCCTAGCATAAGTAGGCGCAGCAATTTTCTCCGTCTATACTTCTCTATTACTCGTCATCTCAGCAGTCACTTCCTTTCTAGCCATATCATCCTTCACACAGTCCATCCATCAATTCTTTGGTCTTCCTCTACTCTTATAGTCATCCACATTCGCACTCAAAACTTTCCTCTAAGCGGCTAACCTGCATAATACGAGGTATTTTTTGTTGTTGACCAATTACCTATAATCATTGACATCATCGATATAAAAATCATGATGACAATGCAATGATTTGGAACTGGATCGGCTGGTGCCGGTTGCCTTTTTTCTTATCAAAGTACAAATATTCGTTTTTCCAACGTGTTACATATTTCAGTAATAAAATATAAAAAAGCTAAAGTTATAGCAGCTGAGTCTACATCCAACATGTCGACAACCTCGCGAATCAAATCAAGACACTTGATTATTGGAATTATCGATGCCGAATAGACAAACGTTTAATTAGTTTGGTGCTCAAAACCGGTTCAGTGTATAAACAATGCGCGATGGGAAAAGTTCAAAATAGGTGTGATTGTGAGTTATTGTCACATATTTTCAACGTTTCACGTCTAATTTATGGACCCAAACCGAAATTGTAGATGTCCATGGTAGGGTTCCCTAATTAAAGATGGCGGGCGTTTTGGTGGACTGTCTAGTGTAACTGACGTTTAAAAAGTGCTGATTTCAGCCTTTTGATTTGATAACATTTTAAGTTCCTAAGCATTTGGAATATCGAAACGCCTGACAAAAAGCCGGACATTCGCAAAAACCTCACAAAAGGCGGACATATGTGAACAAATCCTGGGGAATGGTATCACTACCCTTGTGCTAATTATGTTCACAGACATTATTTACATGTATGTTTGCATGCGGCTTTTTAAAAGCTTTTATTTAACTTGCCTTGTGAGTTAGTTTGTTAGTATGTAACAGGGATGTTATGGAGCTCCGTAACCGTAACCGAAACTATCGGATATCCGAAATAAAAATATATCCGTAATCGTATCCGTTTCACAAGTTTTGGATAGTTACTTAGCTATATGACTGATTATAATACCAAATGATAACCTAGACTGGATAAAACCTATAAATAAAACCAAATTATTACATGCTATTTGTGTTTTTATTTTACTTCAATCTAATATCCGTAACCGAAACTATCCGAAACTAACGGATAATCCGAAATAATTACATATCCGTAACCGTATTCGAAACCAGATCCGAAATATCATATCCATAACATCTCTATTATGTAATGGTCAAATCTAGTAACTGAATTTCAGACCAGTTCCCCCCAACTGATTGAGCTAAAATTTTGCACACACCTTTGGTTATGGTGACAATGCATTTTTGGTACAGACATGACTTGATCCTCCAGCCAGAATCGTCTCCTCACTAGAGATCTCCTCAACGGTTAATAGTACGGACACGAAACTTTGTATACGAGTTTAATGTTAATAGATAAATCTAATTTTCTAATAAAAGTTTTTTTTTTAACAAAAATTTAATGTATTGTTAATTATGTCCCACGTGTTATATTATCATCCTACATTATAATTATGTAATTTATACTAAATACACTTATCTTGTTTGAAAACGTGTGCAAAGCTTCTGGCCATAATTCTAACAAGCTATGCGCACGCGCCTAACGAAGACGTCTTTCCAAACCAAATGTTTAGCGCTCGTGATTGAAAATTTATTAATCAAACTCATTTATTGTATGAGGTGAGGCTTTGGTCGGGCAAATTGTTACTGGGTTTTTCCATCGGCAATTTCTGAGTAGCAGCAACGGAGTCTGAATTTGTGCAAGGTTGATGGCAATAGGCTAGCTCCTTTTTGGGCCTGAAACTGCGTAAAGCGGAGGCCCGCGCGATTTCACGCAAAAGTGCTCCGTTGCGGGGATCCGCGCGGTGCACTTTTGTATCGTCCGCCTTACACGGGACTTGAACATAAGAAGCGAAATCTGGGGGGGCGTACAATGTCGTACAACTATGCCTAATCCTTCAGTGATGGGCGTGATGGTATGTTTTAATCAGAATTTATTTATAACATTAGAACTAAGTTTCATACAAGAGGATAGAATCTAACTATCTTAAATCTAAGATTCACTCACTAATGCCTGGATTACATGCGCCGTATAGTACAGTGGTGAGTCAGTCTTAAAACCGAGAACTCTGGCTACTGCTTGGGAGGTGCACTCGGTGCAGTTGATCTGTCTCGCAACTTGTAATCAAAGCATAGCAAACAACATGCATGCAGTAGTATACTACTGGGGCTAGGCTTTGCACAAGAGCTTCAATATTTTAAAAGTTAACGACGCAGTTGGCGCAGTGTCTGAGCGATTGTAAACGCACCCACGATACACGAGAAATTCCTAGAGCGAAACCAATATTATTTTTTTTAAATTGAAGTCTTCCAAAGTGATTAAAATAGAGTGTGGAAGTTTCCATTGAGGTTGGTCATTTTGCCGACGGGAAATCATATCAGGACTTGTATTATGTGCAAGGCAAAAATATGTTAGCTATTTTCTTATAATATAAGCTCCTAACTTGATAGAAAAAAAGCAATTAGGTACTTTTCAACTACCTATCTAAAAATTTATATTTATCTAGAAGATTACGAATGTTGTGTAGGATTTATGATGTCACATCTACGCCTCCATAAATACAAGATGATATAATTATTGATCAAAAGTAGATAAAACAATAGATAAAATTGTTTGGTGTGATTCTTATTCGATTATTGCGCTTTATCGGATTATTGCGCTGGAGGAAAGAGTTGATTATTTGGAAAGGAAAACCTGCTCGACAACAGTTGAAATCCGAAGTGTACCAAAACTGATCTCCGACCAGAATAAATTTGAAAGTAAAGAGGACCTAAGCAATTTTATCTCTAAGTTGGGCAAGATAGTGAATGCAGAGTTCAAGGATACTGACATCAAAGATATTTTCAGATTAAAGCCACATGAAAAATCGAATGGCACAGGTACTATCATTGCTGAGTTTTCTACAGTACTAGTAAAGGAAAGAGCTTTAACAGCTATAAAAAAATTCAACAAGGATAAACAAGTAAGTGACAAGCTACATACGGAACATCTTGGCTTGAAAGGAGAAAGGAAGCCCATCTATGTATCTGAGAGTGTCACAAAAAAGACTGCCAAATTATTCGCTCAGGTCCGTGATTTTGCTAAAACAAATGGCTACACATGCTGGATTTTTCGTGGAACAATTTTTCTACGACTCAATGACAACAAACGCGTGCAGATCAAAGCAGAGCACGATCTCGCTAGCATTCAAAATAAAGAAAGAAATCATTTAAAGAAAGAAAGAAATCATTTATTTGCTGATAATGTAGGTATACATATAAGTTGGAATATTGCCAAGTGTCCCGATACATTTTACCTTACGGCATGCAACATATTAGGTTTGAATTTAAATATAGTACTATAGATACAGCTATCGATATGATCATTATTAGCCATAGTCGAATTTAATATGTAATTACAGATCGGACTAAAACGAAAAAATAATAATAATAATAGCAATAACAATCAAAATAATCAATGAATTAAATATAAATCTCTCGCAAATTATTTAATGAAGAATATGTCATAATGTGTAATGTTAAAAAGCTTAATGTCAAAATAATCCAAAACATTGACTACAATCACAATTACTACCAGTTATAATTAATGTCAAAATCTGTTTGTCAAATAACTATATAGCTACAATCATAAAAAACAACAAATAAATAACAATGTCATTATTATAATTTAAAACATTCGAAATTGCAAAGACAACGTACATTTATCGATAACATTTTCCTAAATAGTTTTGTCATTTAAAAAGTCCTTAATTGTGTAATAGCATTTCTCCAGCAGTAGTTTTGTTAATTGTTTTTTAAACATTTTTATGGGAAGATCTTTTAAATTTTCAGGTAATTTATTATATACAAGCGGTCCCATGGAAAGGATGCTATTTTTTAATAAGGCTGTTTTATGACCACCTGTGCACAATTGGTTTTTATACTGGGACCTCATTGGTGCTGTGCGTTGTCTTATGTCAATCATTGAAGTAAATAGGTGTTTATTTATTTTAACGAATAGGGCAACTTCTAGTATATATAAACAAGGAAATGTCAGAATGTTTAGGGATATAAATACAGGTTGACAACTTTCAGTAAACTTAAGACCTGTCATTGATCGAATACATCGTTTTTGGGCTCTAAATATTCTTTCCCTTTCACTGCAATTGCCCCAGAATATCACACCATATCTTAATAATGAAGCAACTAATCCATGATAGGCTATAACTAATGTATTTATGTTTAGTTTATTTGAGAGGTTATAGAGTACGTATGAAGATTTACTAAGTTTTTGGCATACATTTTCAGCATGAGATTTCCATGTCAATTTATCGTCAATATGCACTCCTAAGAATTTAGTCACTGAAGTAGTGTCAACGATTTGGCCATTATATTCAACGATTACTTTTTTTGGCTGTAACCTCTGGTGAAAATGCATGACTTTAGTTTTTTGTAAATTTATGACTAGATTATTTTTATTAAGCCAATCTATTATTGTTTTAAGTGTTCTGTTTATTTCATCTTCGTAATTCGTCTCATTCATACATTCGACTATAGCAGTGCTGTCATCGGCAAATAATGTCATTGGGTGTCGAATTTGACGGGGTAGGTCATTAATATAAAGTAGAAACAGTAATGGACCCAGTACACTGCCTTGTGGAACTCCGAACTCTATTACTCTGCAACTCGATAGGTATTTCAATTCACGTTTAGTTTTAGTACAGATTCTCGACAGTTCTGTATACTGATTTCTATCCGTGAGATATGACTTTATTAGGTTTAGGACATTTCCTCTTATGCCATAGTCGCTAAGTTTATCTAAAAGAGTGTCATGTTTTACATAATCGAATGCCTTTGTCATATCTGTGAATATTGCACATATAGGGTTTTTTTTATCCACATTATTCATGATTACTTTCAAGAGATCGAATATTGCCATGTTGATATTTTTATTTTTTCGAAAGCCCTTTTGTTCTTCACATAAAATGTCATTTTTATCTATAAACGTGTAAATAGATTCATAGATGATTTTTTCAAAGATCTTAGAGAATACTGAAATAAGAGCTACAGGTCTATAGTTTGTCATGTCTTCCTTGTCATTCTTTTTGTGCAATGGTTTTATGATCACAGTCTTTAATTCATCCGGGAATATACCTGAGCTTATACAAACATTTATTATATGGCTTAATGGTTTTGCGATAATATCAGAGACAAATTTGATTGCAACTGTGGAGAAGCCATCGAATCCGAAACTTTTTTTATTTTTTAAGTTTTGTATCACACGTGTAATATCTTGGGGGACTACCGGCTGCATAAACAAAGAATTACGGGTTTTGGTAATTGCAGCTGTATTTCCCGTACAATTACTGGATACATCATGTATTTGGTCAACAAAAAAGTTATTAAATGATTCTGCAATCTGCCTAGGGACTTTTATTAGTTTGTTTCCGTCCTTAATTTGCAAAATTGGTTCTTTAATTAAATTATTATTATTATTTATTATTTGCCATGATGATTTTGATTTGTTTATTGAGCTATTAATCAAATAATTATTTTGGGCTCTTTGAGTCAGTTTTACAATCTTTTTAAGTTTCTGTGCATAGTTTTGAAATTTATTTTTGTTCTCGCTTGTGGGTGATTTTCTGTATTTCCATAGCATATTCCGTTGTTTTCTGCTACAAATCCTAATACCGCGTGATAGCCATTTAATTTTTTTATCAGATTTAACATTTTTTAATTGCATTGGGAAGCATAAGTTATATAATAGACGAAAGTGATCTATAAAATTATTATATGCATCATTATGGTCATCTGTTTCAAGTACTTCTGAGAAAGATAGGCACTGAAGGTGCTTTTTAAACAAAATTAAATTTTCTCTGGATAAGTTACGCTTTTGAATTCGCCAGGAGTTTATTGTACATGTTTTGCTTACCGGTATTTTTAAAATTTGAGCGGTATGGTCCGATAAACCGAAGTCGATTACTTCGCTCATACAATTTTGTTTGGAATTGTGTGCAAAGTTATCTAAACACGTATTGCTCTTTGGTCTAGTTGCTTGATTAATCACTAACTTTAAATTATAATTCAACAGTAAATTTTCAAAGTCCAATGTAAAGTTATTTTTTTTCAGTGTGTTGATGTTGAAGTCACCGCATACTACAATTTTTTTTTTTGCCTTGGTACATACTTTCTTTAACAAGGTATCTAGATGATCAAAAAACACATTAATGCAAGACATGTTCGGTGGTCTATAAATACAAATAACTATCAATCCCTGCTGACTTAATTCTATAGCACAATACTCAAATACACCCGTAATAGATGTGTTAGGTAGCTCTTTACATTCGTATTTGTTTTTAATAAGGATACATGCTCCTCCTCGCTTCTTACTTCTTGAGTAACACGCTGCAAGCTTATAATTTGGAACGTTGATTAAAGATTGCTGTCCTGAGGTTACGAAATGTTCGGTGATGCATAAAACATCTATGTCTAAATTTTTGTTTTTTGCGGATAGCTCTTGGATATGCAGCGTCAACATATCGGTTTTATTAAGAAGTCCAGCGATGTTTTGGTGCATGATGTTCATGTGCTTATAAAAGAAATAACTGATCTTGTGTTCCTGTTGATTTGTCTTCAATCACGCTATTTGAGAATTGTGGCGTTTGGTCAATATTGTCGTTTCTGAAATCGTCTTGAGAGTAGAATAATTTGTAGTCTATCAATATGTTAGACATGATTTGTTCAAAAATGTTCCTCCATCCATTTCTGCTTAATTTTCCTGTACTATTGGAAAACATTTCAAGTGACAGGGTGCGATTACTATCGAAAAAGTATGCGTATTGATTGTTTTTTATGTCTAAATATAGCAGGTTATTAAATAAATCGACTTTGTAATTGTGAATTAGAGCCCCAGTTTTGTATGTCGGAGCGCAGATAATAATGTTTGTGTGGTTGATATTTTTCATCACGTTTTTAAGGTTGTAAAGTATATTCAAGTAGTCTCCATTGTTCAGATCATTTTCTCCAATGAAAAACAGGCAGCAATCACTCATCGTGAAATCTTTTAATTTATAAATAAGAGAGTTCAGGAAGCCTGGTGTGGTGACTTGTGGCAGTAAATGATGACAAAAATTAAAATGTTTTGAGAAGACTTCTTCGATTAAGGGCAGCGTTCCCTTTGTGCAATTGCTGCTAATTACAGATAATCTGTTTTTACGTTTTGGTACATATACCTCTCCTGATGTAATTTTACACACTTGAGAAGTTGCTATTGACTTTTGATTAGTTTGCGTCGATTTGTCGTTATTCAAATTGGATGTTTGGGTTCCCATATTAAGCATTTTAATTTTTTTGGAAGGAGTTTCTTTAGTCTTGGACTCATTATTTGAGATATTCGGTAAAATGTTTTGTTGTTTAGAGATTTTTTTGCGAGCTGATGGTGTAGAGACCTTTTTTCTATCAGGCGTTATGCAAATCTTTTTACAGGTTTCTACGGTCTTCAAAGATTTTTGTAGATCAGTTTTTAAACGGAAATTCTCGTTATTTAAGTCATCTATTTCTTGATGAGCACTCATTAATTGCATTGTAAGTGATTTAATTTGTTCGTTCAGGTCGTTAACCATGTCATTGTCGCTATAGTTCTGTAGACTGTCGGGTATGCTTAGCATTGTGGTGTCTAATATTGTTTTATCCTCGTCATTTGTCATATCAGACAAATTACTCAGCGATCCCGATTTGTGCGGTTTCCGATGTGTAATGTTGTTATCTAAATCCATGTTTTTTTATATCACCGGCGCCCTCTGTCGGCACTTGCACGTATTCAACTGTGAACAATTGGTGATCAAACATTCACAAAAAGAGGTCTCAGATAGCGGGGCTCGAACTTGGTACTTGTCGCACAGAGCGGTTGCAGAGGTCAACGCATAGCGCACCGAGCCATTTGAGCGATAACTATGATGTCCAAATTACGCTATAGATATTGTAGTGTCATAAAAAAAGTTCGTTGAGAAGTTTTCAATTCAAATGTTTTTAGTGAAGTCCAAAGGTCGTTTCTTTGTTTGTTGTACACTAATGTTTCACTTTTTTGTTTCTTTTAAACGCTTCTTTAACACTTTTAGGGCATATAATGTTGAGTTTTTGTTGTATTAGGTATTTATTACACGTTGAACACTGCTTTATAGTTTGTAACACTTGATAATTTGGTCGAATAGAGTTTATGAAAGATACTTTATATAAATGTTCACTGCAGTCTTTGAGTTTTTATAACACTTCCACATATACACCGCACAGTTCAGTTTATTATAGTACTAATTTTATATCAGTTTAAGTAGTTTTACTATTTTTAGACTTTTACTAACACGGAGCACGCACTTGCCGTCCGCGCGCGCACCAACGCCATGTGTGTAAACCACAACTTTCAACATTTTTACCTTTTTAAAATTTTGTTTTATAATTTTGTTCTTATCATTTTGTTTTGTATAGTTCTAATTATTTTATTAATTGTAAAAGAAAATTGTATCAGTTTTGAATGTACACTCACCTGTAAAAAACAAAAGAATACACAACCTTCAATCACATCCATCAATCACTCTAGACCACACCACTTCAATAAACACACTCTTAAAATATATGTCCAATCAAATCAAAACACACATAAAACAAACACAAATATCATACCAACACACTACACACATTATAAACAATGGTCAGCAAGGACTAGTATAACTTATTATTTTAAAAATGGCTGCCACGAGTGAATCATTACAAACACTACAAGAAATTGACAAAATACAGATTGCCAAATCGATCACATGCGATTGTATTGATCTTGTGAAACCTACAACCATACACAAAAATGATTTCACTATAATTTCCCAGAATATTAGAGGCATTTGCTGCAATTTTGATGACTTTTTAATTACATTATCTTCTCTTAAATTTGAAAAAGACACTATTATTTTAACGGAGTGCCAACTTAATTTAAACAAACCTATTCCACAACTTGATAATTACAACTGCTATTATACCACAAACCTTTCAAATAAACATGATGGAGTCGTCGCGTATGTGAAAAAAAATTTAAAACATAAAGTTACTGAAGTTAAGCTTATTCATGCAACCTGTCTTCAAATCGAGGTACTAAATAACATTGTCGTCGGTGTATATAGATCCCCTGCAAATTTAAGCGCAGATAATTTTATTGACTCTTTAAGCTCACATTTGGAATCACTCAACATACAAAAAAGAAACATTGTTATCACAGGGGACATAAACATTAACTTGAGATCCAGCGAAACTGAACAATACTACCACCACAAAAATAGAGTAAATTACCTGACTATGTTATCGTCGTACGGAATTCTGGCCGGGCATACACTACCCACTAGAGAAATGAATTGTCTTGATCATTTCATGCTTAAAATTAACCCGAAAAAAATTTCAGCATTTATACCTATTTTACGCACTACCACTTCAGACCACTATACCACCTTTCTTTCTTTGGCAAAAACAAAAGACAAAATTGCTCCAGATAAAATTAAAACAACTATAGATTTTGACAGTGCTCTCCTATATTTGCAGAATAAAAATTTAGCTGAACTTCTATTTATTGATGATCCAAGTGTGGTTATAATCTCTTTGATGGAAAAAATAACTGAATCTTTGTCGGTTAATACACGCACTATTACCATACCAAGCAGTAAACGTTTATTAAAACCTTGGATTACTCAGGGTATTCTGAGATGTATTCGGAATCGTAATTCGTTACAGAAAAAGGCACGAAATGATCCTCACAATGAAATTGCCAAGATGACGTATACGCGTTATAGAAATTATTGCAATAATCTAATTAAAAAGTTAAAAAGAAAATATAATAGGGAACAAATTACTAACGCTATAAGTAACAATAGACTTCTTTGGAAAAATATAAAAAACATAACTTACACGAATAAAACACGAACAGAGAACTTAGAATTGCTCCAGGTTAAATCATCTCCCATAGAATCCGCTAACTACATAAATAAATATTTTGCAAGTATAGGCAGACATCTGGCCCAGAACATAGCATCTGGTAAAAACTTATTTGATAAACCCCTAAATATACCGCCATCACACACAAGCTCAATGGTACTTTTAGGTACTGATCAACCCGAAGTTTGCTCTACGCTCATGAATCTAAGATCTGACAGTGCCCCTGGATGGGACAACATAGCCACTTGTTTCTTGAAACTTGCTAAAAATGAAGTTGTTCCTATTATCACGCACCTTGCCAATCTATGCTTTCAAAAAGGTGCTTTTCCAGCGCCTTTAAAAAATTCTATTATTACACCTGTGTATAAGGGTGGTGATAGAGACGATATTAGCAATTATCGACCTATTTCCGTTTTAACTGCGATTTCAAAAATTATAGAAAAATTAATAAACACTCGGCTCTTGAAGTATCTAAGCAGATTTAATATTCTGTCACCTTTTCAATTTGGATTTAGGCAAAAGAAGTCAACTGAAGATGCTGTTATAGCACTAAGTTCTTTGGTAACCGAGCAACTTGACAAAGGAAATAAATGTTTGGCTGCCTTTCTGGATCTAAGAAAAGCCTTTGACACCGTCTCTACTCCCATTCTTTTACACAAGCTTGAAACTATTGGAATTCGTGGAATACCTCTGGCACTTTTTAGGGACTATCTCTCTGGTAGAACACAAAAAGTGAAACTGGATCAAATCGTTGGTGAGGACGCAGATGTATCATACGGCGTACCACAAGGAAGTGTACTAGGACCTACGCTATTTTTAATTTATATAAATGATCTCTGCAACATGAGGATCACTAATGCCAAAGTATACTCATACGCCGATGATACAGCTGTCGGCTTCTCAGGGAAAACATGGGATGATGTTAAAAATAGTGCTGAAGAAGAGCTAGCTCTCGTTGCTAACTGGCTAAAAAATAATCTGCTCACCCTGAACACAAGCAAAACCACATACATTTGTTTTAATATTTATAATACTCAATCACAATCAGACAAAGAATTTAATTTAAGAATCCACACGTGCGACATTACTACAGATGGAACCTGCAGCAATTGCCCTACTATACAGCAAGTTACTCGAACTAAATATCTGGGAGTGATAATTGACCAGCGTCTTTCCTGGTATCCTCAACTGGATCAAGTCATGAATAGAGTTCGAAAATTCATCTGGATATTCAAAGAGCTGAGATATGTTGTACCAAGGAGAATAAATAAAAATAATAGCAACCAAATAAATCTATTAAATGAAATTTATGTATCTTTGGGCCAGTCTGTTTTAGTATATTGCATAACTGTGTGGGGTGGAGCAACGAAATCTAGTTTCCTAGAGTTAGAACGCGCTCAAAGAGCGATACTTAAGGTGATGTACTTCAAAAAAAGAATATTCTCCACTGAAAAGCTTTATGATTTATGTAATCTGCTGTCAGTGAGAAAATTGTACATCCTTCTGATCATCCTCAAAATGCACAAGGCGACACCATATGATCCCAAAATAGTAAAGAAGAGAAAGAAACATTGCATAGTCAACGTTCCCAGGACTAAAACAGAATTTGCCAGCAGACAATTTAAAAAACGCTCAGCCTTCTTATATAATAAAATAAATAAAAATATATATATCTATGATAAAAAACTAATTGAATGCAAAAAAAACTTATAACATGGCTTCATAGTTTAAATTATGATGATTCAGAGCTACTTTTGCAACGTGTGACTTAATACTGAAAACCTTTTTTAATGACATAACACACACACATACACACACACGCGCATACACACACACTCTTTTCTTAATTACGTAATTGTATATTTATATTGTAAGGGAATGAGCGGAGCCTTCAACTACAGGCATTTCTATGCCTAAATGGAGACTCCACGATATGCAATGTAAGCCAAATTGATATGAAATAAACTTATTTTTTTTTTTTATTCTTTAAAAAGTAAGTATTTTTAATTGTTTTTCTAGCTCTAACAGATTGTTATAATGTATTTCCGCGCTCAATGACGGTCGATCACTTTTCAGCCTTATTACTCAGGACAAAATAGTGAAAAGTGGCAGACAGTGCACTCGCTAGTAGTACGGTATCTAGAGGCTCAAATAAAATTAGCTAGCATAACGCTCCGTGATGAGTGTAGTAAACATGAGGTGGACAACCCAAAAAAAAAACATCAAACCATTTTCATTTTAGTTAATATTATATTTAGATATCGATACCGGTCGTGTCTGAAGAGATCCTCTAGATAAATATGGGATTTAGGTGGCGAGATTTTTACTTTCAACTGGGACAATAAATACAAATTCAGACTCGTGGCTGCTACTGAAAACTTCCTGATGGAAAATCCCAACAAAAATTGTACACACTGCGACACATCAAGTTATACATTTCCCGTATAACATAGCCTCGCTTTGGACGCATGAAGCATGATTGAACGTCGTGCGTACGACCTGGGTATCTAAGTTTCTCAGACGTGTGACTTGCGAAAACTAGTTTTTTTTTTGCTGAATCGAGTCGTGTCCACCCAATGATAGTTAGGTATTTGTTAGCCGTCTTACAACATACAGTCGCTATTCCAGGAATCCAGGCAATGTACGAAAAAGTTGTTCCAGTCACGCAACGCGAATCGTTTGAAGCAATATTTGTTTTGGTACATGTTTTTTGATAGCGTATCTTATCGTAAATTGTAACAGAGCTTGGTAGACCTCTGTATGTGCTTAGCTTACACAGCACTTTCCGAATTAAATGGTACCGGTCATTACTGTGCCACGTCTTCTTTGCGTGTCGATGGACCCAAATTGTATTCGACCAACATCTGGTCATTTGCACAGTTCTATCGTTGGTTTCGTCTTCTAGCTTTAGTGATCCTCTAGCAAAGTCTTGCTGACTAAAGGACCTCGCCCACTACGCGGTCACGACCACGAGTAGTCGCATGACTACAATCTTGAACAAAACTGGTCGGACCCCGGTCGAACGGCCAAAGTTTCTTCCTGGTTCCGACCAAGTCGCTTCTACGGCCGAAAGTCGAGGTGCTGGCGGTGTAGTACGCGAGGTTCGTTATCCATTCACTCCTCCACTAACTCAAACTTGTGCCACTAGTCCTTTCAGGCTTATTTTACATTTGACAGCTGCAGTCCTCTAACAAGCTTATTGTCTGAGGAAATACAGCTGTTATTGTTAGTGGAAATGAGCATGAAACTGTCAAGTGTAAGGGCACCCGCCTGGCTGCTGCAGTCAGGCTACTGCAACCGAATTAATGAGCAGCCAGTTTAAGGTGGTATCAGATATCAAATAGGTGACAATCAACAGTCTCTGAACACAAAATATGTCTGCTACGGCAAGTGCGCAGGGACCGAAAGCGGCCACATAATTATATTCGCTTTGTCTTGCTCTGGCTGTGCGGTCTTGCGGCTGTCGCCGAATCATGTGCGTTTAATGACGCAGCCAGACATCCTTGGCTGCCTACTGCGCGGGTGCCCTTAGGCATTTATTACCTAATCAATATCAGTTAACGGCTAAACAATCGGTGCTTGGATACCTACTTTCTTGTCATAAAAATATTTCGGATAACGCATAACGTTATCAAAAAATAAATTACTGAGATGTAGTGTCCGACCGAAGCTTCAGTATCGGCTTCGGCTGAAGTAAGTCGAAGCTTAGAGCGTCTAGCACAAAATGTTAACAGTGCCTGTGAATCTTTAGGGCATTCCATGACATGCAAGCACCATGTCACCTATTAATAATATTTTTTTAATACCCAACAAAGCAGCATCCACATATATGAAACAAGCTATTTGTAATGTTATCTCAATTAATTTCAAAGAGTTCAAAAAGTTATCAGAAGTTTATTTTAAAATAACTTGGATGTTTTCTTAGATAGGTAAATAACAAATGAGGGTGTGGGTGGGCTTGCTAAATAATTATGTTGCAGAATCTTTTCGCATATCAGCCTAATGACATGAAACAAAGTGTCTTCCCAATTTGCTATGATTTTTTCTATTAATAAAATGCAGAAATATGCAAGTCTACTTTTTGAGAGAGAAATGAAATAAATGAGAAATGGCTTTAAATAGAATATTAATGGAACAAAATGGAGGACTTTCAAGTTCTAAAAATTAACTGTTTCTCTCTTTTTTGAGTACACATCTAAGTCATTATGTTAACCTCTAGCAGTGGCGAAGGTTCCATACAACTCAAATCCTATTGGAACCCTGCCCTTTGAAAAATGGCACAGTCAGTATTCTATAGACAAATAATATAATCACATTAAAGATTTGTACTCCGGCTTACCTCTAACAAAAATTGACCCTTCGCTACTGACCTCTAGCGATTGTCTACTAAAAGCCAGGTGGCTTCTAAATAATTCTCATATACATTAAACAGTTTTCCAGATTAAATTATGTTATATTGTTGTTTTAAGTGAAATATACAAAATGGGAAACAACCCAGCAACCCCTGGAAAACAATGCCGTTACTCATACCAACAAGCTCCATTAAGAAACAAAGCTAAACATGTTATAACATATAACATAAACAGTAGGTATAACATATTATGACATCACACCTTAAAGATCATTTATTACATTTCAAGGGCATTTGAAGATGTAGTGATCAAAAAGTATTTGATGAAAGTATAAACAAATAGATAAGAGGAAATGGTTTAGAACTTAAACTGAGGGCTTAAGTTTTTATACCTGTCTTTATAAACTTTCAATTTGTAAATACATCAACAAATCAAGCTGTATGAAACGAGTTTATGAGGATTGTACAGGAAATCTATACACAGCGAGGCCATGTTATACTGGTAATGTATAGCTTGATGTGTTGCTGTGTGTACTGATATTGAAGTAGTGCTATCCGGTCACAAAAATGGAAACAAAATTATTCCATACAAATTGAAGTTCACTTGAACTTCAATTATATGTTTAGAATGATGTACTGAATATGTGGTAAGAATTTGTGTGTCAGTATCCCTTCCATCCTGTATTCAAGCTAATGACAGACAGGGATATATGCAAATGATTATGAGAACGTTGGAGTGTTAAGGAATGCAGAACCGGGTCCGGTTCCGTAGTAATCCCAGGAAATCCCAGTTCTTACTACTGACCTACTGCTCAGTAGTAAGACTGGTTGTGCTTGACAAAGGTCAAGGAAGGTTGGTAATGCAACAAAAAGAAAATATGATATGCATACTTTCAAAGATATTTCTCTAATAAAATTCTATTAAGGAAACTAGCCTAGATTACTTTTAATTTAGTGTGCATAGTTATTGTGAAGTATCTACAAAATTACATTTTATTTTGCGATTGAAGTTTTGTCTAATTATAAGTTAGTGCAAATTATTTATCAAGTCGGAACCGTTTGTCTGAATGAGGAAAACTAGTAAAATAATTCTCTGACAGCACACAAGTACAACAAACTTTTTGCACATAAAACATAATACTATGGCATGTATAGCACTATCGGCTTGTTTGTTTTAACAATTAGTACCAAATAAAATGCAAATACTGCGTCTGTTGCACAATAGATAACAATGTAGTTTATCTACATTTCTCTGCTAATTTTGTCTAGAACCTTATCTCACTATGAGTAAACAGTAGTAACCATTTAGAAAGATATAACATTGCGAATACTTACCAGGATCGGCGCAGTTTGATAGTTTCGTAATAAGCCCATCGGCGTAATAACTATCGAGCACATACTTCGGCTCGGTAAGTTTTTCAAACAATAACTTTATCTTATTTTGTATCTTAACACATTCCATCTTTGTGGCGGTTTCACTGTAGTTCACATGAAGAACACTTTACTGTAAAAGTAGTTGAGCCGGACAGCAGTAGAATAATCGGCTAATAAGCAACTACAATGATTTAAACAAGAATGCGGTCTCAAACACAACAAAACATATCTCCAAAATGTGGTCCCATCCGCGTTCCCAATTGACCAAATCAATTGACATTGACACTCGTGACAAACATTATATTTTTTTTTTTTTTTTTTTTTCGATTTACCCCGAAGGGAAGGCTAAAGTCTTTTGACCATACTGCCTAGTCTTACGTCCATAGGTATTTTCTTCCGTGATAGATTTTATACAATAATGTCTTTCGTATTTTTCCATATTTAGTTTTTTTATAGTAAGTCCATTAAAAGTTTGTCATATCCATTTTTATCAAATCCAATGTAATTAAACGTCATTTTGATGTCAACTCAAACTACTTCAATTACAGGTCAAGTTATAGCTATCTCCTCTCCTCTTAGAAAAAACGTAACCTACAAAATGCTTATACAACTTAAAAGGTTCAAATAAAATATATTTTACAATTAATATACTTATGAAAACAATATATACAATTATTATACTTATAAAAACATGAAATGTAACCTAAATGTCATTTACAGTCTCTGTTATAAATTTGTACAAATATAAATAGGTTGAGGCATTCATAAGTAGCTCCTGAATGCATTGCGGGACCTTTTCAGGTTTTTTATAAATTTTTAGAAGCTCATCCGACAACACAAGGCGCTGAATGTTGAAAGACGAACACTCAAAAAAGATATGATGTAAAGATTGAACTTTTTGTGATTGACAATACTCGCAATATGGAGAGTTAACCATTTTAAGACGATGAAGATGATAATTTAAACGACAGTGACCAAATCGCATACGACAGATAAATGAATAAAACTTTCTATTTATAAAATTGTTATTCCTGCAAAACCAAGGTGTGGAGTTTATTTGTTTATCTAAAATGGCATACCAAGTGCCTTTATTTTCAATCTGTGTGGTCTGGTATGAATGTCTCCCCCAAGTTTGACACATACGCTGTCTTATAAGACTAACTGCATCTGTATGCGGTATGAAAACACTCATATCAGCATTTGGAATTAACTCATCAAGATCAACAATTTTTTTGGCCAGATAATCTGCCTTTTCATTTCCTGCAACGCCAATGTGTGAAGGCACCCAAACAAAACTAACTTCAATATTGGAATGAGACAGTTCGATCCATAGCTCTTTTATTAAATAGATTATGTAGTTTGTGTTAGCATGTAATTTATTATTAGCCAGATTTTTGAGAACGCTCATGCTATCACTTACTACTACCCACTTGCTGTGTCCTGAATTACAATTTTTTATATGTTTCAAAGCACTCAAAATAGCGACAGCTTCAGCTGTAAAAATACTGACATTTTTATCAATTTTTCGACCAAGACTTAAATTTGAAATTGGCTCATAAATAGCAAAAGACACTGCTCTATCATTTTTGGAACCATCACTATATACAAATTTATGATCTGACCATTCTGACAACATTGCATTAACTTCCTCTTTTGAGGACAGGTCCTTTTTATTTTTTATAATTATATTTATATCTGGAAATTTTGCAATAAAAGCTCCTTGATAACAAGGCAGAATATGTTTTGATTGATAAATGTTTATACTTTTAATAAAATTTATAAATATATGAATATCCTGTAACATATAAAATGGCTTTATACCTAAACTAGGATTGGAATGCAACAAACTGACCAAGAGACTATTATTAGATACACTAAAAAGTTTTAATATAAATCTTTCTTTCAAGTAATTGAATCGAATACTTAATGGTGGAACATTACATTCAATCTGCATTGCATTTATAGGAGTACTTCTGAATGCCCCAGTGATAACACGCAAGCATTTGTTTTGCAGAACATCTAAACTATTTACAGTTTTGGTATCTGCAGCAAAACAGTAAAAACCATATTCAAAGTGACTACGAACTAAAGATTTGTACAACAATAGCAAAATTTTTGGGTCTGCACCCCAGTATGAACCAGCCAAAGATTTCAATATATTATAAGCTTTATTTGCTTTACTAATTATATGTTTGGTATAATTGTTCCAGGTTAAATTATATGAAAAAAGGACCCCTAAAAATTTGACTTCATGTGAATTGGGCAATGCACAATTGTTATATTGCACGTGGGGCATATTATGACACTGTTTACCAAACACAACCACTTTGGACTTCGATGGATTGACATTGAGATCAAGGTACGAGAAATATTTACACAGATTTGACAAGGCATCGTTGACTATATGAACAACCTGTGATAAATTGGTTCCAGAAGAATAAACAACTAAATCATCTGCGAATTGTAAATTTTTTACTTGAGACCCTAAAATTAAATTTAATCTACGTATATACAGTATAAATAATAAAGGTGATAATATACCTCCTTGACAAACTCCTTTGGAAGCAAATCTAGGACCATAAAGATGTCTATTAAATTTAGCATACACTTCTCTATTGTTCAGAAAGTTTCTGATCCAAATGATTATTTTTTCAGGGATCCCTATTTGTAATAGTTCATGGCATAAAATATCTATATTTACACTATTAAAAGCCCCAGCTACATCAAAGAAAACTCCAACCAAATTATTATTGGCCAATAAAGAGTAATGTATATCAAGCTGAAGTTGACATACACTTTCCCTAGCAGAACGATTTCTACGAAAACCAAATTGATTAGAAGGTAAAATATGATTTTTTTCAACATAAAACTCTAGACGCTGCTTCAACAATTGCTCAAATAGTTTGCCAACACAAGAAGTAAGTGCTATGGGACGATAAGAATCGGGACATAATTTGGGTTTATCTGGTTTTAAAATTGGTACAAGGCAATCCACTTTCCAATCTTGAGGTATAATATTATTTTCCCATAACAAATTCAGAACTTTTGTGAATGTTTGTATACTGGTAATGCTGAGTTTTTTAAATAATATGTAGGGCATTCCATCAAGACCATAAGTAGTGTCTCTTCTGGAGGAGATGGCGGATATTAATTCACTGATTGTAAAAGAATTAAGTAGATAGCTATGGCTGGAGTTGGTACTATTATTAAAAAAGGAACTTGGGGCATGTGACACAAAATCTGGAGTGTATTTCTTCAAAAAATCGAAAATCCATGCGTCGTTTTCTTGATTATTACAATTAAACGTTTTGTTGTATTTGCGCATGAATTTCCATATGATAGATATAGGCGTGCATCTGTTAAATGTTTCACATAGGGACATCCAACTTTTTTGTCGTTCTGTTTTTATAGTCAATTTTTTAAGTGCTCGAAGTCTTTTAAATTGTATATAAGTTTCTTCTGATGGATTATTTTTAAAATTTATGTAGGCCATTTTGAAATTTGATACAGCCTCTGTACACTTTTGATTCCACCAAGGAAGGGTAGTTCTTCTAATCCTATTTGTAGGACATGAGCGACTGTTGCTATTTATATTGGCCTTACAATTTGGGATGGAATTAGCAGCAGCTGTACGTAAAATTGTACAAAAATGATGATATGAATCGAGAGGACATATATTAATTGTTTCGAAATCAACTAATAATTCATCCACATTATTACTATACATTTGCCAGTCTACCATTTTGTAATTTGGGTAGGTAGGCAAATGTTCAGAATTTGAACAATTTCCACAAGAATCATTATTTTGACTGTTACTACTAATCACTACTTTTATAATTACAGGGATGTGATAACTACTACCAAGAGGACTATCATGTATTTGCCATTCGCAATTAAGTGCCAATGATGAAGAAACCAAAGACAAATCCAGTGCATTAGGACGCCATGTTAGAGAGCCAACTGTTGTTGCCTGACCATTATTTAGCAGAATTAGATTATTTTCGTCAATGACCTCTAAGATATTTCGACCGCGTGGAGAGTCAAAACCGCAACCCCAAGATGTGTGATGAGCATTAAAGTCCCCAGCAAATATAAATGGACCAGGAATAGACTTCACCAATGAATCAAAATTATCTTTATTGAAAGCTGGATTAGAATGCAAGGGACTGTAGAAACTGACTATACTGATTTCCTTATTATTAACTGTAATTTTTACACAAATATTTTGTAAAGAATTGTCAAAATAGGTGTTAATTTTAGTGTAAATGATACTTTTATGAATTATAATGGCAACTCCATTGTGTTTGTTACCACAATCATTCCTTTCAATGTTGTAATTTTTTATTTTAAAATTTTGTTCAGGTTTGAACCATGTTTCACTAATTATAGCAATGTGAATATTATGTGTATAGAGGAAATTGATAAATATGTGTTTGTTACTATTAAGACTTTGTGCATTCCATTGCATTATATTTAAATTTGTTACATCCATTATGGAGGTGAAGATATTTTATTACTTAAAGTTTTTTTTAAAACCTCTTTAATTGATGATGTGTTTATAGGGACATCTTTATTACTAACTATTTTTGTAATTGTCTCTACTAATATATTTATAAATTTATCTGATTTCATTAAATTATTAATTTGTACATCTATATTTTTGGCTGTTAAAGCTGGGAAAGCATTAATATTGAAAAGATCGGAGTATGTTGTACTTCTTGATTTTATTTTGTTTTCTTCCACTTTTTGTTTTTTTAAAGGACATGATGAGGAGATGGCTATATGATCGCCCTTGCAGTTTGCACACTTAGCATTCTTAGGGTCGATCTGACAATTCTTGAAATTATGGTTTAAAGTACATATAGAGCAAACCTCGGTATTGCGACAAAATTTTGCGATATGTCCATACCGAAGACACTTAAGGCATTGTTTTACCGGTGGAATATATTTGCTTACCTCGTGACGCCATGAGTCTAGGTATATATAAGCAGGAAGAATGGTGGAGGCGAAGGTAACAGCAACTGCCTGAGTTGGTACAAATTCAACACCGCCGAAACCCTTTACCCTGCGCATGAAGCGCCTGACCTGAACGACATTTTTGGAGCTGCCGATTAATGAAAAAATTTCCTTGTTGGACATGTCTACAGGGACTGAAGTGAGGACCCCAGTTATCTCTGTGTCTGCGGCAGGGATGGATGCTTTTAATGTCAACTGATCCAATAATTTTTTATTTTTCAAAAACATATTTGCATTGTTAGGCAAATCAAATGTGATGCCAACCTTGTATTTATTTAAGGAACGCAAGTGCATGACGCCTGAAACGCCATGCTCTCGAATACCTTTAGAAAGGGCCATGCGATCCCTATCACTGAATGGCTTGTTTTCTTCGCAGTGATTGAGAAATACAACCAGCTCTTTTTGTTTAGTATCTTCTGGGTACTTACGGGTGTAACCTTTAACTTTAAAAATACTGTACTTGTCTTTTGGGTCCTTATCTGTAGTAGTAGAGTACGAGAGGCATGTTACCGCTGATTCCGCTGAGTCTGAATCAGAGGATACCTGCTGAGAATCCGGAGGTGGTTCCCCCTCCTTCCTCTTTCTCTTTTTGGCCATAATTACAAACACACTAACTATACGACTTAACACTAACTATTTATATGAGTATTTAAAAAGATATTGTGCAAAATGTACAAATAAATATTTTGGAATCAAAAAAGCGCGCCTTTTCTCCTATACGTTTTCCCGCCTTCCTCACGTCACGTTCAAATGAATGACACTCGACAAACATTATAACAGGTGACCATCGACATCATTGACAGCTTATTCTCTACAGTCTAGAGAAAAACACGTAAACTCGACTAAATTTGGCTTAGAAAAACCATAGAAGAATAAGCTATAGAGATGACAAAGTTGGGCTTACCCCTCTGCCAGAGTATGTACTGACATGACGCCAGCATATCAAGCTACCCGAAATTGTATTTTCCTAATCAACCTTGAACCTAATTCTATAGGCGATAAAGTTGAAAATCTGTTAAAGAAATTTGACAATTGTAGTAGCTTGATGTGCTGGAGTCTGTTCATTGGCGATTTAACCATACATTTGGGTACATAAAACTAGTTCATTCGCCGATCGCCACCATTGTGTATTGCTTTGTGTAGCAAACAGGAGCTCTCTAAAATGGTAAATTGTGCTGTATCTGTGTTGTAAAAACCCGCCTCATCATCAGCTGCGGAAATAGAAGAGATGCTCCAAGAGCTAAGGAATACAAGCCTTGAGGTAGGACTAAAGATGAACATGTCGAAGACTAAGGTCATCAAGTCACGACCTACGTGCTCACCGATCAACGTGCACGTAGACGGAGAGAAAATGCTTTATGTCTAAGAATAAATCTACCTAGGCCAAGTAATTTCCTTCCAAGCGAGACAAGACAAAGAAGTTGCAAGGCGCACGGAAAATGATTACAATAGCTACTGGTCAATGAAATAGCTGTTCAAGGGCGATTTACCCATCCCCTTAAATCGTAAGCTAATAATTGAGATGTTTATTCTCCTCATGCACTGACTTACATGTAGTGCACAGACTTGGTCTTTGACTAACACCCAGAAGTTCAAACTCAATGTTTGCTAACGGGCAATAGAGCGCAGTATACTTAACGTTACCGATCGTATAAAGAAGCAATTTGAGTACTGGAGTGCAATGTGGTTTACATTGCACTCCAGTACTCAAATTGCTGACGTAGCTCATAAAGCTATCCAACTAAAATCCAACTGAACTGGTCATATTTGCCGAATGCGGACAAATCTGTGGGTCAGCATTTAACAAAACTGGAGCCCTGAGATGAACGGGGTCGCGGCAGACCGTGGAGAAGATGGCAGGGGCGGAGTGGAACGGTGTAGGCTTATAAAATAAAAACCGAAAGCTATGAACCTCCTTTGTGTTAAATAATTAATGTCCATACACTAACGTTTAGTTCTGCACAAAATGTTATTAAATTCTTTTTGTCACTTGCACTTGCCGATTCGGTACTACATTCTACGCAAGCTTAAAGTTGATTTCGTTTTTCCTCTAAGTACGCACGCGATAATCATAGATACTGTTTCGTAGTCGATTTGTCGGAGCTGGTATGTTATAGGACGGCTTTCGTGTTTTTAGTTAAATATTAGTCTATGGTCGTTGGGTCATGATTGTTCTAGAATTGTGTTAGCGCTTCTGTCAAATTTTTATCTGCAATCTGCATGACAAGTCGCTGTTAGCTGTTGAAATTGAACTGAAAAATTGTGCGAAGACTGTGTATGTGAAACGAGTGCATTACTCAATTCAATACAAAGTGACAATAGTTGAGTGTTTTTTTATTAGTGCGTGAGATGCCTTTGAGAGGAAGAAGTTTCGTAAGTGATCATGTTATATGATATCTTGTTTCCTTCCGATTTGTGTAGCGATGTCGTGCGCAGCGTTGCTATTTCATGCATGTATCTAACACTGCTTTCGTCCGGCGTCCGGATTCCTGGAGACGCCCTTGACTGTAGTCAACATTCATCTGCATTATTGACATACTAACCTAATAATACTGTATATTCATGTGTAAAGTGCTGTGACGATTGCATCGATGAGTTTCAGTTTTGCTTGCTTACAGTTGCAGCACATTTTTGGCACACTCCCAACTGTAGTATCCTTGACTGTGTAATAACTAATATAATAATTAACATTAATTTGGGCTCAAACTGAAGGTGTCGCTAGAGGTCTGATATGGTGGTCTTCCACAGGATGGTTGATACGTGCCTGCTATAACACAAGTGTTCCCGAGTGCCTCCTAACAGCCTGCTTTTGAGGTTAGTCACACATTTTGTTGTCTCTCTGCTGTAGGCAAACCAATATTTGAACAAGAATTGGTCATTCATTTGTGAAGTTTGCACTTGAATTGTTTGTAAAATTGTGGTGTTCTAATCATAAATTGTGCTTAATAATGCGTTTGCATTGTGTGCCAAAATTGTGAAGTCCTTTTTACAGTATTTGGAAGCCAAATTTTCAGACCATGAAGCGTCAAATATTGATGTGTCTACACATATGAACTGTTTGCGCTGCTCTATGTATGGTGGCAGTTACTACTGGTGTAATGTTGGAAGTTATATTTTGTAAAGTAAATAAATTATATCTTATGACTCTATTTTCGGCAAATCTGCTGTTAAAATTTTATGTTTCAGACTTATTATCGTGTACAAAATATGAAGAAAAAGTTTCATATTTTATTGTCCAGTCAAAGTAATAACTATAGAATTTTATATGTAACCAAAAACTCATCCCAAAGTAATAAAAAAGTACATACTACGATGATTGAGCAAAAAATCTTCACACTTTAGAAATTATCACTTCACTCAGTTCTTCAAACAAAGATGTACTCAACTGCATATGCATCTAGAAAGTGTTCAATAGAAATCTCAAAGTATCCTTGAAAGAGAAAGTAGTGTTACACTATGACAACAGAAAAGAGAATTTTATTATTTACAACATTGTAAAAGTTATTGGCTAAATTCTTTTGGTGTCTGGCCAAATCATTAACCTCTTAAACATTCTTTCGTTTATTGAGAACTTGAATATTAGAGAAGAAAGTCTTGTTATTCGTAAATATTATTTTTATTTGAAAAATACTGGTATTCAGCTGCATCGGGTTAGACTGGAGGCCGACCCCAACATAGTTGGGAATAGAGAATAGGGCTAGGCAGATGAGGATTTTTTTTTTGAATGCTGAGATATTGTGATATTGTTTTCTTTTAACTTTAAACTGCAATAGGCCGACAAATGATGATAATGTTTTTTTTATTTATTCAATGATTTTTCATAATATTGAATGATATAAAAAAAAGCAAAGAATAAAAAAATATGTATTTGGAGACCGACAAACTTGTAATTTAGAAAAAGAAACAATAATGTCTGCCACTGATGAACAGTAAAATTACTGGAAAGGGCAATAAATAGCCAGGCTTAGTTTATGACTGTTTACTCTTTGGTTTTATGTTCTTTACAGCTATCCAAGAATAGATAAAGGACAACACCATTCCTTTAGCTTAACATAGTTTCTATAAAAGGAGCAAGTAATAAAAAATTAATGATGTAACATGGACAAGGTACATGTAATGTTTACTCTTAAGACTACGGCCACACTTATTTGGCTTTGTAGTAGTTTCGTGATCGACTAAAAGAGACAAATTAGCAAAGGAACTAATATTCGCCGGGACTTGTTGATGTTATGTAACTGCAATACAAATATTTGGTCTTTGAAAGGTTATATTGAGGTCAATATTACTTATATTACCAGTTTTATTTTAAGACCAGCTTATGCCCGCGGCTTCACCCGCGTGGAGTTCGGTAATGTTCTACAGTATCGTACTGCCGGGATAAAAAGTATCCTATGTGTTAATCCAGGTTATAAAGTATCTGAGTGCTAAATTTCATTCAAATCCGGTCTGTAGTTTTTGCTTGAAAGAGTAACAAACATCCATTCCATCCTCACATTTATAATATTAGTAGGATTCACCTCTGCATCGCTCTTTTTACTCTCACTTAAATTCTCGCGGTTTTTTTTTAAGACAACTCTTGGCTTCAAAAATCTCTTCTAAACGATAAAACTACTTATTTTTTTTAAATGATCACATGGTACACAGCAAAGAGTATCTATCCATCGGTAGATTATTTATTCTGTATCGTTTTTCGTACTATTGTCCTCCAGTCGACAGTTACAACATATTTATGGGAACATCCATGCATCTGGGCACGCCTCGCCCAACTTTATTTATACGCTGACTAAACTGATTGACATTTATTGCTGCCTACACAACTATTCTCTACTAATAATAAATTTCGTTATGTTGCGCGTTCTACTCTTGATCGGTTCTTTGCTCCTATTGCAATGGTGCAATCAAAATAATGATCTATAGTCGATAGGTCGTAGATGCGCGATTTTAAGATAGGTACTTTGTAAGCTTATTATGCACGCTAATACTGAGCAGGGCGGGACTAACTTCCATGGTTGATGAGTAAACTTTGTATTTTTTTAAATATCTAATAATCTACCGCGATGTAACAGACAATCAGCCAAACACGAAATAAAATGAAAGTAATAATTGTACGAATCACGACATATTCACTGACGTCATGTTCCGACACTCGGAGAATTAGGTTGGGCTAACATTTTTGTGCCGGGCACACTCGATTAACTGTTATTAGGATATTTACATACGCAACTACGTCCGCAGACGATGTGAATATTGTTTTACACGCTACGTAGCATGTATGTCCACAGCGTTACGAATGATATATCGTATATTCCTACTAGATAATAGTTCGGAACTCGACGAAATCACGCTTTCAAAGGCTAGTTGTTCCACTTCAAAGTTTTATCACAATGCTGTCATGTCCTTTCTCCCTCCCCAATTGGTTTTTAAGGCTTCAAGCCTCTTCGTTATCTTGCCACGTTGTCAATGCTCCCTAAAATTCACCTAAGCAAATACAGATGAAAATCTGCACCTTTTGAAGTGTCCATTCTTCAAGGCTTCAGAAATGTTTTATTTTTAAGCTGGGAAGAATGTAAAAATTGGTCTTTACTGGACAACCTAGCCCAGAACCACGCAGTACGACAATGATAATCACTAGTCGTCAAAAAGGGGAGAATTAGAGCAACGCTTTGTAATCTAATCAATAAGTCACCGTCGCGTAATTTTCTTACTAGATCCATATTTAGTGGGTCACTTCATTGCGTACACGCATTTAGATAGGACTACAACACTGGTCTCACGTAGCAGATGACAAGACGTCAGAATATTCTAGGTTGTAGAATGCATCATGTTCCTCATTGAAATGCCATTTACTTTCCATTCTATCCAAAAAACGCATAACGTCTTCGTCGTCTGTGCCAAGTTCTTTTCCGGCCGTATCTTGGAAACCTCTTGGAAAATATTTCTTTGACAATATAGCTGCTATAACTTGAAATGTACACCTCTTATATGACCCACTGACCAGATCTTGTGCTACTTAAAACTTTGGTACTTTGCCTCTTGTCTTTGATCCATTCTTAGCATATGATGCGCTCAAATGTACTTGTGGGTTACAGACTATAGAGTTTCAGTTAATGAGGCATAGTGAACGCCTAGTCGTCTTATTTATGGAATCATTTATCATCATTTATTACAGTTACGTAATCGACAATCACGTCCAAAACGCTTGGTCCGTAGGTGTTAAGCTACTTTCAATAGCTGTTCTCTTTCCGTAAATACGGAGACGTGAATAAATTACAGAAATTATATCTCTCCTTATTTAACAGTTCTTAAGTAATATCCCGTAGAGTTACTTTATTTGTAAAATTATTTATTGCTTGCTATAAAAGTGAGTGGACAGTAAAGAACGCCTAAAAAGTTTTTATCGCAGATTTTGCAGTTCTAAGAAATTGGATATATAATTTTCTCAGCAGATAGAACTAGTTTACATCAGATGTAAACTAGTTTGCAGTAATTGTCATGCATCGTTTTATCCTCAATAATTTATTACACCTCATAAATCAACATGTAGTACCTATTCCTTTGCCTGCAAATGCATTATGCACTAATTCTTATGCATTACTTGAGCATAAGATGCGCATAATAATCTCGTCGACTCAATAAACATCGCAATAAAGCGTTTAATATCGGGCAGAGGTTCTTATTAAAGCAATTCGTATAATTAGCTTAGCTCTGTGCAACTTGGATCGAATCAATTAGGTTCATTCAGTAGCATTGATGGTGGAATGAATGAAATACTGACAGATTTTTGCTACGCTGACGATCTCTTTATTCTTTTTGTTCTTGTTGAATTGAGTGGCAATTCTGAATTCTTGTTCTCTGAGCAACAGTCCTTTTCTAAATCAAGATGATGGTTGTCAGAAAAGGACGTATCAGATTGCGAATTTGCGCTATTTAGTTTGCTTTTACTAAACTCATTTTAATAAGAGAGTTAAGCGACGCATGTTCTAGTCTAGCAAGTAGAACACCAGGTATCTAAATATTTACCTAGGCACAATAATAGCTTTTGTGTGTAAAGGCGGATGTTGGTCACAATTGGAAATGACTGGTGTTAATCGTCCATCCAATGATGATTGAGCGAAATCCTTTATCAATGTCGTGAAGTCGAATATGTGCAGTACAAACCGCACAACCGTAGTAGCGTTAATTTTTGAAAGTTGTCAGCTGTTTCTATTATTTTAGTTAAACATAAAAGTCATTGTATCAAGCCTATAGTGGCGAGTAAAGTCAAGCCATCAATCATAAATATTATTTTCTCATTACGTACATTCGTTAGCGCGACAGAAACAGATTCTGCGCTTGTAGTCTTGTACTTATCTCACCTTGAATGCCGTGTTTTTCTTAGAAACACCGAGGTGCTTCTGTCATACAAATTCCTCGCATTTTGTTTGTTTAGCTCGCATACTTAACGTTTAGCAACAACACAATGTGGAGTTTAAAAACATGTGATATGAAATTATTTATGTTGTCGTAATTTTCTTGCAAAGTATTTCGTTAATTTCTAATGTTAGGTGATGCAAGCTCTTTAGCAGAAGGGTGTAAACTTTGCAAACCGTTTTGGGTCAAAGGTCTTTAACCTATGGAGTACCTCCAATTTGCTACATCATTTGCTGCGAAACATGCTACGGAAATGGCTCCAAAGTGATCGTAGAGGAAGCAACATAAAAGCTAGATACAAGTGGATGGCCAATTTCCTTTCTGGGTCAAACATACTCTTTCGACGTTTATTATTCCTTGTAACAATGTTTATCAACAATCTGCAAACTTGCTTTGATAGGGCAGGTCGAGAATTGCGGTTCTGGGGTAAAATGCTGCATGACACTTTAAGGATCTATATTAATTGGGGTAGGTAATCGATTCGTTTGTTTTAATACATCGTTATTCTAAAGAAAATTTATTTTTCTTCAATGTTCAACACATATGTGTCTAACATGGGTTAAACATCCTCACCTGCATTTTAAACAAATTCAACGAAGGTCACAAGTCTCATTGGCCTAATTAAAAAATGTATAGTAAATTCTACTTCCGTATCATGCGATGCAATTTGACACTCGACAAACTCCTCATTACTACATGAGTAATCTCAGTCGCCGCCTCCCCAGAAGTAATGAATGGTTTCACCAGTGCCCATGTTTTTTTTTTTATTTTGGCTCAAACAAGCGCTGTGGGCGTTTTTGTAGGCGTATCATTGCTTCAGCCATACATCAATGTGCCAATATTTTATTACTTGCTTTGTTTGAATAACGCTGAAATCTCTGCCTCTGTATTTGGCCTACTTGACTTGTTGGGTCCCGCCGTAAAATTGTTTAAACGCCAAAAGTCGTAAACCTGACCTATTTTACCAGTCGATAAATTTTATTGATGTCCAAATATTGTGTCTGCTTCTTAATGCATGCATTGTGTCTTTGGGCTTCAAATCATTGAGACGCAGTATTTACTTTTAGAAAAGAGCATCTACAAAAATTCAAGGGCAAACATTGCTCATCACTTTGTCCCCTTCTAATTCTTTCAATTTTACGTCTATTTTTTTTGCTGTCGTTCGTGATTTAGGTTCCACTTATATTTTAAGGTTAAGTATTCATCCATCAGCTTATCTCTCACTTCATGCCTTCATTCACTTAAGCTAGCTATCAAGGCGTTTATGAAGCTCCTCCTAAGCCATAACGATCGACGTCTCCCAAATTGAGGATATTACAGTAATTACTTCATTGCGTCATTTGTCTATCTTCCGTAACTTTGATGGCTTCAATGAAAAAGCGATACTAGAAGGTAGATAACAATTTTATGTTGGTAAACAAACTTTTACGTAACGTTACAGTTTGAAATGTTGAGCGCTGTATAGAATTTCTTGGAGAAACATCATCTTATTTGAAGTCAACGATCGTGATTTCAAGTTGTATTGTAGACCACGACACAACATAGGAATCGTAACCTACATTCGACCCGCTTTCGGTTGAATGGACTACAAAACTGGTTAGCAGGTAGTTTGGAAACAATTTGCAGGCATTTAACAAGAGTGCTCCCAATTTGCTTTGAGGAGCCAGGAAACGATTTCTGTTTTGTAGCTGTTGTAAAACAGTTCTATGTGTAACTGCATATATGCGGCTACGTTTACTACGAGGGCGGGTCAATAAGTCCGTGACTTTTTGAATTTCTGACCTCTTTACTGAAACAGCAACACTGCTCCTGTCAACAGGCATCTGTCAGTTGACTCCTGTCAAAATTTAAACTTGCTGCGTCAGTTAGTTTGTGTTTGACAGCTATTTTTATCAGACTACTCACTAATTTGAGGAGAAAATGGAAAAAAGTGAATTTCGTGTGCTTATTAAGCATTATTTCTTGCGAAAAAAAACCATTACCGAGACCAAGGCTAAGCTTGATAAATACTATGGGGACTCTGCACCATCGATTTCAATGGTAAAAAAGTGGTTTACTGAATTTCGTTGTGGCCGTACAAGCACTGAAGATGCCGAACGTCCTGGACGCCCAGTTGAGGTCACTACACCCGAAACAATCGAAAAAATTCACGATATGGTGTTGACCGACCGAAGATTGAAAGTGCGAGAGATTGTGGAAGCCGTAGGGATCTCGCATGGCTCAGTGGTTTCAATTTTGAATGATCACTTGGGCATGAGAAAGCTTTCCGCAAGATGGGTGCCGCGTTTGCTCACAGTCGACCACAAACGCAATCGTGTAACAACTTCACAGGAAGCTTTGGCGTTGTTTAATCGCAATATGAAGGAGTTTTTGCGCCGTTTTGTAACCGTGGACGAAACATGGATCCATCACAACACACCAGAAACCAAACAACAGTCAAAACAGTGGGTTTCTAAGGGTGAATCGGCGCCAAAGAAGACCAAGGTGGGTTTGTCAGCCAATAAAGTTATGGCGACTGTTTTTTGGGATGCACGCGGGATAATCCACATTGACTACCTTCAAAAGGGAAGAACAATCAATGGGGAATATTATGCCAACTTATTGGACCGATTCAATGACGATTTGAAAAAAAACCGACCTCATTTGGCCAAGAAAAAAGTTCTTTTCCACCAAGACAATGCAAGGGTGCACACATGTGCAGTTGCCATGGCAAAAATCCATGAATTGGGCTATGAATTGCTCCCTCATCCGCCCTATTCTCCAGATTTGGCTCCGAGCGACTACTTCTTGTTCCCAAACCTGAAGAAATGGCTTGGTGGAAAAAGATTTGACTCCAATGATGAAGTCATCTCGCAAACAAAGGCCTATTAAAATTTTGAGGACCTCGACAAATCATTTTTTTTGGAAGGGATAAAAAAATTGGAGAAGCGTTGGACAAAGTGTATAGAGCTCAAGGGAGACTACGTTGAAAAATAAAATTATTTTTTTATCAAAAAATCTGTGTTTTATTCCAAAAGTCACGGACTTATTGACCCGCCCTCGTACTTATTATGTCACTGGCACATACTACGGTCTACAAGCTATGATTTGTAGTCGTAGCGTAAACGCGAAGTGCTTTTGCCTTTCCACTGGCACTTACAAAGTGCATTCGTGCGGTCTGCATGCAAACTGCTCATAAGACGTAAATTGCATTTGCTATCTGAATACTGATCGCTTTCCACAGTTGTTGCCCGACTTTTACTGCTTTAGCGGCGAAACAAATAAATAACAGATGTTCCATAACATGAAAGATATTAATACCCTTTCATCCTTTGGTGTGCTTGGAAAAGACGTATTTCAAATGTGTTAACTTTATGCAGAAATCCGTGGTTAATTTAAAGGAGTTCTGGATTTGTTCAAGATTAATAAAAAAATGAAATGCTTAAATTGTTAAAACATCGTTTCCAGACATCGTTTGTGCTACAGTATAGTATTAATTACGATCGTAATCAATTAAATGAATAATCGCGTGTTGAGTCACAGGCTACTTCGACATATGTTATTGTTTTAATTTCAGTATAATTGATGTGCTGAGTAGCGTTAAAATAAATGTTTTAATTATGAGTTGTCAGATTGGAGCGTATGTTATGGTTTCGAAATTGATTGTTCTTCTGATTTATGATATTATACCTCGTTTTGATTGTGGTTTTCAAGGGATGTTGAACGCAACAATGCCTTTTTGATCAAAGGGCAAGAATGCTCACCAGTTTTGATATTTAATGTAGAGTTGGATATTTTATCAATTGTAATTCCTTATGCAATGACAATGTAATTATTGATTTATTATTTGGATAACTTAGACTAAAACAAAGCCAATTCCTCTTCAGTAGTCATCAATCTCACTAAAGCACACGTAAAATATCGTGTCCCAGTGTTTATGCGTACTGGAAGTCGTCCCACAACTGCGTAAAATTGGACTTGGCACACTTTGATGTTAGTCATACTTACCTGTAATGTACAGTGACTGTTCATTCAGATCTTGTAAATTAACGAATGACCTAAAACTGACTAATTGGTCCGATCTTGCTGCCTTCATCTTAACTTGTTGAGGTTTAAAATGCTTCAGAGGCAATCATTTACATTATTAATATTAATAGGAAAAACAATAATTTTTCAGGTTGATGATTTTTTTGAATGACATAATGGGTTGTCAATAGATAATTATCTATCTACTCTTTTTATCTATTCTCTGAATTCAATCACTTCTTAATTTCCACAACATTGATTTCCCTTCTGTCGCATAAATATTGTATGTCATAAAGTTTTGATCTTAAGATACACCCATTTATTACTAAACTAAATATATTTTAAATAGCGCCTCATAAGTTCAAATCAAACAATGAAATTGAACCATTCATTACTGTTTATTTCTGCAGTGGTTTGGCGCCGGTTTTGCATACTTTATCTGGCGCCGAGCAGGATTAGTAATTATTCTGTTATTCACAAAATTTATAGCTGCGTGCGGTTTTTCAACTACATTATCTGTCCCATTACGCAAGTTAATTGTTCGAAATACCAGAATCGATATGAAGAAAATGTTCTTTTGAACAAAAAACTCGGATAAAAGTAAGAGAGACTTGAATCAAACACTAACTACAGAATTATAAAAAAACAAGAACATTCAGGCGACTTGAGATGCATCTATTTTTGAATTCGGTTAAAACTCCTATACCATTCCCAATGCATCTCTTAGCTTAAGCCAGTCTGGAACATTCTGACTGCCCTAAAATTTACTGTCCTGACATTTCTATATGTGCTTCTTGTCATAGAGACCTTGACAACAGGACGGTCAATGCTATGACTCTCAGACGGAAGATACAAAATGACTTGAATGCAATGTAGATACTAGTTGCAATATGTTATTCTTTTTTCCTTGTTGATGTCCATTGTAATTCTTGACGCATAGTGATGCTAGCACACGTATTTCGAACAGGTGATGCATAAATGTTTATTATTCAGTGTGTAGGCGCAGGACATAATGTCAACGCATGATTTGCTTATAATTGTCGCTATCACGTTAAATCTTTTCAAAAAGCCACCCACTACTAAGGCAACCAGCGTAATGAAATTTTTGGATGTTTCTTCAAATATGTCCAGACTCCTGAATAAGTTTCTTAACTGTATCATAATGTTCATGAAGCTCATTGAGTAATAATTTTCAATACGAAGTAATAATAATCCTATTTAAACTTAATAATAAAATTCTTAATAAACAAATAATACAAAAGTTGCGTCCTGAGAAATTAATTGTTCATTCAAGAAATGATTGTCAATCGATGAATCAAGACTTCTCGGAAAGCACATTTTATACAATTTACATAGTATTGTCCATCTGTGCAGTATTTAGAACAATACGAACAGCCGTCGAAGCATGAAGCGTGTCGTCTCACGGCTATGTTGTGTCATACAAAAACAACGATATTTATGTTACTCACACAAACACATCACGTGTAAAGTACCTAGCTTTTGCCTGTGACTTCACCTGCGTAGTTGTCGGAAATTATCTCGCGGCACGGTACTACTAGAATGAAAATAACTGAGTCTGAGTGTCCTGCTGTACCCAGACCAAGATCAACCTGTGTGAAAATCATTAAGCCGCTAAGACTTAAGAAGATAGCCTACAGACAGACAGAGCTACTTTAGCATTTGTAATTATTAGTATGTAATGGATCTACTTCGTACATCTGTTTTTATATAGACCCTGATATTTACACTATTTGACAGTTGCTTGACAGTTCGGGGCATTGGCACAACAGTATTGTTTTTCCTACTGCCTAGGCTCCAGATTCGTGTTTGGCTAGTGTGTTATATCTCATTCTCCAAATGATCATCACATTTAGTTTTTTTTTTTATGTATTATGATTAGTGTCACACTACCTGTTATCGTTAGTCATTAGGTTTTCCCTTTAAACCGCTACATTTCATTGCATTGCAGTCATCGAAATATTTTTCTGTGATACAGTGCAGAGTATGTACGTAAAGGTAATGTTGAGGAAAAATAAACGAATGTACTCCTTTCCCTAATGCATTTATAATATCATCAAGAAGCGGTGATCAATAAATCAACTACTTAATCATACACGAAGCAGGACATAGTGAGACAAGATTCATTAGATATCCGGCTACACACAGTGATTACATAAGCCATGCTAATATAATACGTAATAACACGTTGCCTATATGGTATGAACACAACAAACTGCGCAAATGTGTGCTGAATACCAATAATGATCATTTTCTGAAGACCGCTTTGTTAGGGGATAGCGAGATAGATCTCTCGAATTTCTTCTACATGTTTCGTGTTAATTTCCGACATGGATATTATTATTTTGAGCTCGAAGAGGTTTTTTAATAGAACCTTTTTTTTAATTTAGCTTTTTCAGGGTCTTCAATATCGTTCTAATGACTTTACATAATACTTTTACGAGCATTTACAAAAGTAGCAGTTGAGCCAATATGGTTGCCAATTTCTTTTATAGAAATCCAGAAACTTGCTATATTTTCAAAATGATTATAAAATACGAAAACTGTAATATTTATGTAGTTTGTTGCTAAACTTATCATTGACAAGTAGAATAATGAATGGATGCCAAGCTTGAACTCTGAAAACTTTTATCAGCTGAGTAATAATAGTTTTAATTGAATAATTAATCAAAACAAAGTTATTTTAGTGTTCCCAAAGTCAAGTTATCGGTTATTTCCCTGCTTGGGCCTTCCTTATCTAGTCTATTCAGTCGCTTAGCAACAATTTAATGCTAAAATAGAATTTCATAGTCCTATCTTGGGTATAATGCGTCGCGAGATGAGCAGATGACTTCTTTTATCGTCGCGTCGCGAGTAAAACCTGGGAAGGCCGGCTCAGGAACGTGGAGGGCACAAGGAAAGAGAGGTCTATCCCCAGAGGATGTCTAAGAGGGCGAATAGGCATATCCGGCTGTGGATGATGCTGATGATCGGGGATACGGGGGTAAACTTGTATTTCTGTCTGTGATTAATGGATAGAGCCAAATAACAAATAATTGGACCATCTAATTCAGAAGTTCAAGAGCAATAAATGACAATTACACCAGTCGTAAACTTGATCAGCGGTGACTGATTGATTCGGCACGGGCTGACGATGAAATCAACCGATTTCATGCTTCTCCTTGATGCGGATTTAATTGAATGATTAAGAAGCTTAGAACATTCTAACGTTTTACTTCTGTTGTTTAATCACGAAGATTTTTAGCCTTTGACTTTTATTAGTCGTTCAATATCCGTCAATAGTATAAGATTGATTAGTTTTACCAGTCCTGTAATAAATTAACTAAAGATTTATCAGCTGCGACCACAGAAAAAATAAAATGTTGAATATTTTAAACTTTCATTGTTACTATATCGATCCAATTTCCATAAAAGAAAGGTGGCAGGATGTACGACAACGTTTTCAGAAGAGTCAACTTCATATAACTTCCGTTTTATAAAACATAAATGATTCTGCGTAGCCACGACCGCGATTTCAGACGAATCGACTAACGTCGACATTGTACACAACATCAGATCGACGCACGCACGTAACACTCGCGCAAGATTTGACAGATCTGGAGTACATAAAAATTATGTTCTTATTCGTGTACAGCGTAGACTTTAGAAGTATTTAGGTCGACAAAATTGTTACAATGTCGATACTGTCTTGCTCACTAATGCAGTGAAATTTTTGATAAAACCTAGGAACTCGCAAAAGCTTCTTGCTTAAAGAATCATGACTACAACTCTAAAATGAGTTCACTGAAAAAGTGACGATTTTTTTTTCGGTATTGATTATTATGAGTTTAATACCTACTCAAATATCGCGTGGTATCATTAGCACGAATTTGCAAATAAAATAAAAATATTCCGTGACACAAGTACCTTAATAATAGCGCGCAAGGTCGTCCAGGTAAATTATGTTAAAACCTAGAATATCCTATGATTTGTCGTACGACTCAAATTGTGTAGCTTCAAATAAATCACCACGCCTGTTTGCTGTCCACATTTAAGTGTCATTCCCTTTATTTTACAGAACCTGAGCATAAACACAGCTGGCCAAAATTACGAAATTCCGCGTGATTATTGTTTCTATGAAAATGACGCGACGTAATTTCTTCAATCAATTTAAACATAATGGCTATGAAACTGTATCAATAGTTAGGCACTATGCAAAAAGACAGCATAATGGTAAAGTACATGTAGTATGGCAATAAAAAAATATTATAGCAATAAATAAATTATTTAGTCTTAAAATGGAAGAAACAATCTTTTGTGTCACTCCAAGTCTTCTTATGAAAATGACAGGAAACGTAATCTAGGTAATGAAACACTACCCCAGCAACGATGAAATAAGCGACCGGAATAAAAAGACAGTAACCGTATCGGATCTATTTATCATCATTAACACTAGTTCTCGCTACTTGATATTCATTAGGGTTGAAACACAGCCATACTATACTAATACGGGGTGTATACGGACCCTTCACGAAACCGTCCACCATCATTTTGTAGATCAAACTTAGTAATTCTACGCAAAAATTATTGCTCGGAAACGACTTTTTTGGGGTGAAAAATCACGCTTTACTGTAGAACTCAATGTAACGCACTGAAAACATTGTGATAGATACATATTATGGGGATCGTGGAAGTATTTAAAGTAAAGTTATAAAATTAAAAACTTGTATTTAAAAAAACTTGTGAAAAAGTCTGAACTTTGACTTTGACCCTCAATATCTTCGTAACTAAGAAGGTATGTTCTAGATTTCTAAAACAAAAAAAATGATCGCAATGACGTAGAAAACAAGTGCCTTTCGGCTTCGTTAAAGGTAGTTTTACGCCCTTTATTATGAATGCGAAAGTAAATGTCTGTCTGACACCTGTTCACGCCTAATCCACTGACCAGATATCGATGACGTTTGGCGCACAGGACCACAAGCGTGATCTGGGTTAAGACATAGAATACTTTATAGCCCAGTAGTATGTGGGATTATTTCTGGTCATCAGGCGGACCGAAGCTACAAGCAAAAGCTTGTGTACCTACTATATTTTGCAAAGAATGGATACTGCATTGCGTTATGCGGATTTCATCGGAAGTCGGTGTATTCCACCCCCTATAATACATACTGATACGACAATATTAAGCGACACAATTTAAATTCCGAATCCCATGTTACTGCTGAATAAATTCTAATGAACAAAAACAAAAATGACATGTAAACCACGTTAGATAGAAACCAATTATTTCTGACTTCATACACTGTTAACCCTAACCGCAAATCGCTTGCAACACTGCAGTGTTCTATCGAGAAATAACATGCAATTTGTGCGCGTGGGTGATAATGAATCAGTACAGTAGTGGGCTGCTCAAGGACTTCCCTTTTACTGCACCTATGGAGGAAGAGAATGAAAATGGACGCACGTGCTGCCTTGTTCGCATCAACCTTTGAGACTTCGCTTACGTTATACTACGATATGTCCTGCAACAAGTTATTTTGAATGGAAATGCAGTCGAAGGCTTTCCAAGTTAATTCTACATTACATGGTCTCTTTTTCAAGCTAGATGGCGCCGGTATTTCCTAAGTGACTGCTCCTTAAGGAGAAATTAATTTATCTGCTATTTGCCTAGATCTACATCTAGAAATTTAACAGCTATTGATGGGATATTGCGCTGTGCCCTAGTATAATCAATATTCACCTGCCAATCATCGGTCAGTTATTTGGGATCCTACTGTGGCCCAGTTGCGTGCTACGTTTACGTTAAAACGATACAAAGCGGACTTGCGGTTGCAATCCAGAATGCTGTACGAACAATATTTTAAGTTAATGTACTAGAGGTGAGGAATGTCTAGAGGAGTAAATAAAATAATTTGATCATCGCCGTTTTCTTCGTAATAACGATTACAAACAAGAAATAAATTCAATGTTTTGTCTAGCATTCTAATGATAAATAGAGATTATTTGCGACAATTTTCGTGTGCTTTCCAAGTGCCTGCGTATACGCTCTTGATCTTCATCTCGTCAAACGTTAGTCCAGTGACGCAAGGAATATAATTTGTGTAGTCTTATTCCAAAAGTTCTATTTCGGTGATCGCGGCACCCACCCACAGCACATGCAAAACGACGCGCAGACGTGAACGTGTGAGTGGTGCTGAGACGGATATATAAAATTCAGTGTCGATTCCAACAGCTAAATGATAATACGGCAGTTAAAAAATATAATAACGTGAGATAATTCGGTGACAGTACAATATGAAGCGAAACGTAAGTACACCACAGTCATTGGTATTGGTGCGAACGTGCGGTGCCACATACAAATTATAAATAGCTTCGAATATTGTATTTGTTGGTAACACCGATCACACGATGCTGCCAACGATACAATGTGTTGTTTACACGCTTTAATTATATTATCTGATTTAGGCTTTAAAACGTCATCGATTATATATTATGCACTGATTGAGTCGACTACAATAGATATGCATGTGACATTAAGACGCTCCGTGCACTATTTTCTGGGTGATGCTATTCACTTTGTCCCTAACGTCTTATCCAGGGGTCTAAATTGGAAATTGTTAAATAATTGGGGAATTGTTTTCATATTGCACAACATTATTATAAGAATCGTTAGGTATTTGGAGCGAGTTGCCCTCCTACGTCTCCGTGCGTCCCACTTTGCTTGTTTATAGTATTTTGATTAACCCTGAAGTATTTCTAGTTAGACGTTTACCTCAAACACGTTCACTTATACTCCGAATGGTATTAAACTTGCTAGTTTCTTTCTCCCTTCTCGGTAAGTTTATAATCCCAATATATCAAGATATCTTTTAATAAAAAAATGTGTAGTCATTGTACGTGACTCTTTCTAGTCACTCTAATTAAAAACGCTTAGCCAAATCACTGCTACGCAATGTGAACTGTCGGTGTTCGCTTCCTGAAGAAATCCTGACATTAAAGCTGTTAAAAATAGCCTCTGCTGCATACCTGTTGAAATTGGCGTTCATGAAAAAAGGTACAGCGTAAGACGCAGTATTTGCAGCGACATGACGTGTAAACATTTTCTTCAACGCTTCCTTTTCTTTGTTCGAAAACCTTGATTAAAATTCAGTTTTAAAATGTTAATTGCGACTGATTAGTCGTCATTTTTTAGCGAAGGAAATTAACCAGCTCTATCCGAATGAAGCTGAATGAATGGGGAACTTATTATTCCACCTGCGTTCTAACACCGTGCGCGGTACTCGGTCAGCGATCAATGCATGGTTGCATTGATTGCCAAATAGCAATCAGCTGATAAAGTCCGCTAGGTAACAAATAGTAACTAATGTTTCAGTTTACATGGTATCGTGAAGTATTTAAGTGTTTTGGGACTCAGTCGAAGCATTTACCCAATTTAATACAGGTTTCCGAATCATTTAGATCACAAACCGAATAGCCGTAGAGGTAGTTAACCAATTAAATATTTTGGCGAGTGGAGGAAGGTCTTATGAATTTCAGCTTTTTGAACCTTGATCTATTTAGGTTATTGTTGTGTTTTCCACCAAAGTCGTCGTCATTATTGTATTTTTATACGACTTCTAAAAAAGAGGTGATAATCTATTCGACCAGTATCTTTTTTTTATATTTGTACATAGATTTCACCGTGATTACTGGTCCGATTTAAGTGATTCTTTTTCATTTGGTAGAGGAAGCTTGCGCGGTCGTCCCATATTAATTTTATTAACTTTGCTTCGGTACTTAATGAGATATCCACAATAATGCATTTTTTCTTCTTCGTCTATGTGGATGATGTGCTAATAACTTCTAGTTACAATGTAAAATTGCAAAAAAATAACGGTGCGTTATTATTTTTGCATTCAAGTTTTTCTATTTTTATTTTGTTGGTCCAAACTTCGCCACCTCCACGGACTCGTCGTCATTATGGTGACGTTTGAAATATCGTGTTTATCTTTAAAACGAACAGAACGCCTCTGCAGTCTGGAACGTGATGATGACATATTTATTGGGCCGTGAAATAAAACATAATAATAATGCCGTGAGTCCGTGAGTCGCGCACGAAAAACGTATGTGTTTTTTCATGCACGCGTTCCGGCTTCTCGCTTGAATTCAATGTTAGTATGTAAACAAACGTTTTAAAATAAATACATATACCATTCTTACATTAAGGCTCTCTTTGTTCAAAGCAGTTTTACAATTAAACCAATTATTTTGCAAAAATACTTGTTAGATGTAAATGTTGTGGTTGGGTCTTCCTTTACTGGGTTTTTCAGTTTCATTTATTGCTTATAATATTTTAGTTTTTTAACCTAAGTTTTATTACTGATTTCAAACAAACAAAAGTAAATGAACAAATGTTGAAGATTACATAGTATTCCGGAATCATCATCTTCCTACCCTTGCCCCGTTACTTCGGTTCGGCGAAACGCGTTTTTTTGTTCCATCCCCTACCGACCGTCACGCTATTATTTACTCTTTTTTATATCATTCCTCACACAATTCATCCATCGTTCCTTTCCACAGTATTCTAGAATGTACTCGTAATTCAAAAGTGAACTGTATTAGTTTCTTTACTAAAATACCACGTTGTAATTAGTAATTTGGTTAAAAAAAAAAAAATACTGTACATGAACTTACGTTAAATGATGTTGAACTCCTAGTACAGTTTTATACAATACAATTTTAGGGCGTTAGATATAAGATTTAAATTAGCAGTACCTACTGCAACCCGTGATAAGCTAATAAGTAACTGCTTATGTCACGTTAATTTTCCTGCTTTTCTTTTATAATTATACGAGCTTTTGATATCTCGGTTCACTCGTGCAAAGCGATGGCGAAATAGACTCGTAGTGTAAAGCACAGAATTAACCACGGGATGGATGAAATGGCGGCAGGTCACGGGAACAATCTGCGACTCCCGCATTCCCCTTAAACTTAAGGAGAAGATGTATAAAACAATGGTTAGACCTGCTGTCTTGTATGGATCAGAATGTTGTGCCGCAAAAGATATGAAAGAAAGGCATTCGCATGTGAGTTTGAAAGTGGCGCCGGTGACTGAAAAGTTGTGCAGTAATCGGTTCGTGAGGAAAGTTTTGAGTATGAATGTAGAGGGAGACCAAAGAAACGATGGATGGACTGTGTAAAGGATGATACGACAAGAAAGAAGGTGTCTGACGCGATGACCAGTAATAGAGAAGTATGAAAGAAGAAGACATGAGGATAAGGGCAAAAGAATTATGATGACGAGCACTCTGAATGATAGGAACTCGAAAATTAGAGAGTTTTCCCGTAAAATTACAATTAAAGCTTAGTGTTCATTCATACTGACAACCTTTTTCATTGAAAAATATATAATCATGATGTACTTATATGTAGTATGTAAGTCCATACATAGAATGTTGCTTCTTTATCAATGAGTAATAAGAACCTTGATTTAGTTGTCCGTTTGTCATTGTATCTAAAAATGTTTGTACAGAATCAAATATGATTATAATAGAAATGATTAATACTGCATGTATAGATGCAGCAAGCTATTTATTTATAACTATATGTCACCTGTTTTATTTCAAAACAGAAATTTGTAGTATTGTGTGTTTCCTGAAACTTAGATCGGCCTTTTTAATGGATTCGGACAATAACAAGCTTTGGAAACAATCATCGGTATTGACAATTCATTTCAAATGATCACGGACTGCCTAATTTGTTGTGTACTCTACTGGCAGGTGGGCGCAACGATTTTTTTTTAAATAAAATTCTGGAATAGTCCGCGGTTCGAGTAGTTTCTACTCCTATTGTTACGGCCGGGAAACGATACTTTGTTATTCAAATTGCGCACGGTTACTAGCTAAACAAACAGCTAAAAAAACCTAAATTCTTGTTCCCGGCAAATATAGTGCTCTAAAGTTAAACTGAACGTAAGCACGAAACAAAGAATGTTAATTTTAAACCCATCTTCAGAAGTAGCATCTCTGATTGGTATGCGATAGCGAAAACCAGTAAAATTTATACAACCAATAAATACCATGAGTTATGGCGCAAATAAAACATAAACATCGAGAGTTCAATAACTGCTCCGTTGTGTAAAGCACGGAGTTTCAGAAGATCACGATTTTACAGTAGTATTATTGCAGACAACAAGCTTACTTAGATTTTTTAGATAATTAACAATAATGAGACTATACTCTTGGTATAAGTCTCCATAAAAATAATGGCTGTTTTCGTACAAAATCACAAAGCTTCCTCAACCATTTTAAATTAGAGTAATATTTATTTAACGACCAACAAGGAGCTCTTGCCTTTACCATCCATTTTTATTAAAGAACAATTGAAACGTAAATTAATGTAGAGAGGTTGTATGAATGCAACACCCCAACATTAATCAGATGGTTTATAAGGCACGCTGAAGGAAAAATTAAATAAATTCATACAAGCTGTTATTGCCATTGTGATGTCCATTATAGTACAAATTCATTGTCCACAATGATTCACACTTGACGACCTGAAAATTTATGTTATTTGTTTTATTATGTTCCCTACTATTAATTCTTCATTACTTATTCAAAAATTGCCACGTTTGTGAGTGTAGGTGCTCAAACTGTATAGTTATTTCAATTTCAAGCGATCCTTCTATAGAATTTTCGATAAAGTTCCAAAGGGGCTGCAGCTGTTTTGCACCGGGCGCTTTACACCCTACTATGTGTTCAACCACCCCGAAAAGCTTCCAGACAAAATCGACGCAGGCGCGATCGTGAGTAGTACGGGAAACTCGTCTGTGTCGCCCATGTAACGCTTACATTGCTGCTTCCATACAACGAGCTCAACGTAGGAAGCGTTTTTATGTAAACGAACGCGCCCATGTATACCGCCCAAAAGCAACACTCTATCGAGTGTTTTTGTTGTCTGCGATACGGCGACGCTGCTGGGTTGTTCTCGAACCCTCCGGACGGGCCGCGAACTCGCGCCGCTCGCACACCACTCGCTGTATAAATACGATTCTGCGGCGTCGATCGCGGCAGTATAAATCGAGACTCAAGTGACGAACGTTACTCCAAGTACGACAGTACTTTCGCGTTATTTACTTGTGAAGTGTTATAAGTGAAACATTCCAGTGTTTTGTAATAAGGAAATGGAATCTCCTGTTGTATTGGATAAACCACCGGAGTACCATGGCAGCGAAGTAAGTTTTTAAAACTTATCCGCTTAATTTAATTAGGAAATTCGGAACTTATTTTTTTATAAATTCATGAATTAAACATATGTTCGTTTGAAGGTATAGCGCCAATGTTATCTTTCGTTTTCTCAATGCATCTGTACTGCAACATGCAAGGCATCTTTAAAGATGGCATTTCAATATTGCCAAGCTGCTACTTATACATGATGATCTTTATCTTTCGATAATATTATTATTATTAACATTGACAACTTTAATTCGTTTGAAGCTGATACTATTAGTATTCATGTAAGAGGTGTAATGAAAGTGATTTCTGCCTCATACTTAATACTATTTAAATCAGTGATGATCTAATGGATGGTGAGAAAGCAGAATGACCTGCAAATGTTTCCTTGCTCGCATTAGTATTTGGAAACTGGCCAGGTGGTGGCATGGTCAAAGACTTTGCTTGTCTGGAGGGCAGGTGTTACCTTCGCCCAAATTAATACTTTATGACTAATTTCTATGGAACTCATTAGTAGATCTATAGTCAGAGTTACTAATTTGCAATAGGTAAATCGGCTCTAGGGTATTTTCAAAATTCATAAGATTTTTTACCTTTAACGACCCGTCAATTTTCTCATATTCGGATTTGATCTTTAACGAAATATCACCTTCTCAAATATTTGAAACTATTGAGATTAAGACAAGGTAAACGCTAAAGTAAACAAAGGTAAACACTTTAAGTACGGAATTTATTGTAATTGTGCTTTATGTTTCACTCTTTCAGTGCCTTGACTCACTTGATGCGCCGTACAACCTTCGCGTAAACTCCGTAAATTGAATTTCTTTTAAAATGTATATTTATACAGCACTGGCGTCTGCCTTCGCATATTTGCCGACAAAAACGTCCATAACTAACACGAGATCATTGTAAACATTTCGACGTCATGCGTCGAGTCTCGTGAGTCAGCGGCGCCGCCGACGAGGCGCGAGGTGCTTTTATCGAAAGACCATGTATAGCGACTGCCTACGAAAAATAATTTCTTTAGCCTCTGGAAACCGCAGAATATTGCATTTTAATTCCGATGTTGAAATTAAGACTGCGGTTTTGCACACCAACTGAATTTATTTTTAGAGGCACCAATCATTTATGTATTCCTAAATTAACGTTGACCGAAAGCTAAATCAAACAGGTCGAATATATTATTAACTCCATAAATTATGAACTAAAATACATATTCGGTCATCGTATTTGGTCAGCGTTATTCTTGAGCGATTCCTCTAAAGTTCACTTACCTTTCGTGCTTCTGCTAAACCCCTTCTGCTTTGTTTATCTCTAAGTGCACGCACGCTCTAAATAATAGTGCTTCACTTTGCGATATGATTCCAACAGGATTTCGACTCGAAACGATGCCATCGTCTTAAGTGATATTCGAACATTACGCCATCACTTTCATATTTGTATCCACGTGATATTTAACTTTACAAATGTAAACAAAATATTTCCAGCTGTGACTGCTGCTATTTGTAAACGTGATTTTATTATTATCATTCACTCTTATGTTTTGCCTTTGATTGCCGTCATTGGGCCGTCCTTCAGACTTGGAAAATTGAAAACATGAATTTCCTTTGGCCATTTTCTTTGTTATTTCAAATGGCTCTTTCTATTCAAAAAACCAATAAACAGTTTTCGCACATTGAAGAATTAACAAACACCACTCATCTAACGATCCGCTCAAGTTTATGGACAACCGGTTTGCAGACTATGAAATTATCTTTGTAAATATTCAGGTAAGTTAAGATGGTGATGTCACTGATGTCAGTGTGATCTTAGGAGGTAAAATGTATCGTTCACGTACATAAGCGGACTTTAACGTTGTGCCTTCATTGGTGCGTCACGCGAGCGCCCACGGGCATTAGTATCCTATGCAAATGTAACCGAACGAAAGAAAATCAACTTTAGATTGGCTTTAATAGGAAGGTAATAATCACCGGATGTTTTATATAACACCTTAAAAAGTATTAGAGTAGATATAACAGTTCCATCCCACGTCTTGACTCATGTTTCTGCTTATGGAGATTAAGTGGGTCATCGTATCTGGGAATCGCTCTCGAGCTGATCAAATTTTAATTAGTCCTATTTATCGGGTATTTAGTTTCAATATAATCAATTGTAGGAAGCTGTAAAACAGGAAGATTGAAATTAAAAAAAAAAAAACTCGCGAATCAAGAACTACAACAACGGACGATGTTTTCGTCAATATAGTAAAACCTGATTGATTTTTTGCACGTCTCATCATTATCTCTTCCTAAATGATATAAACTTCATCTTTGCTTGTTTCTGAGGTCAGACTAGAACGTTGGATGTTCGGCGGTCATCGACTTCACTTGCGTCATCCACCTCCATGATTGTCTCAAAATATTATTGGCCACTTATTCCTAGCGCAATGTAACGATTATGCGACTGCGACACGCCATTTTTATATTAGACAGCGACAGCTAAAGGAGACTGCACGAAAGGATTCAATTTAAAAAAAAAAAACTTGTTCTTCCGCTTTTCAAAGGCCTCCAAAATTTTCTTTTATTCAGAAGTATTCTCTAGTTCTTACTACAGATGCACCTGTCAAGTACAATTGGAACAGTTCATATAATCTAGTGTTTAATACATAATAAGGCAACCAGTAATGAAGATAAGTGACATTAACTCATCGCCTATAAATGGCATACCTCTATCTTATCTTTAATTCTGTTCAAGTGCAGTTTCGGATGTGTAAACACTTAAGAACACTCGACTACCGTTATCTGAGTTACATTACATCATCACAATTCATTTAAAATAGTGATATAGGTCCAAGTGCCATGTGAATCTTGACTACAGGTATTTTTATAATGAGCACAATTGCAGCTTGAGCATGATTAGCTCACGAGACCGTCCACGTGCCGCCCTCATCCCGCCAGCAGTCAGCACACGTTTGCTACGTATTCCAACAATCGTCCACAATCGCATGACGCAACCATCTCCATCGGTTTTTGTTCACTCCAACCCACACGGTGATGTCACCGTTTACAATCATCAAGTATTGCTTTGCTTTGTACATTTTGTGCTATGATGCCTTTCGTACCACAATATACATTCTTGGCTTTTTCCAAGTAAGATACAATATTGTCGGTATTGTTGGACTAGCATTCGGTTCGCTAGATCTATTATCTTGATGATGTACTCTTTGTTGGTCTGGTAGTTTTTGTCAAAATGCTTTGAATTCTGTCACAAAATATTGAGGATGTCTGAAAACAATTGTAAGTCTTAATCTATTCATCGTCAAACGTCTAGTCTTAAATTGAAGCCAACAAGTGGTAACAATCTCGCAATTGCTAATTGGTTAGCTATAGCAAAATGTATCGCCAAAATTGTTCGAGTCGTCTTTGGAGAGAGAGGTATCCCACTAGACTGGTGACTAAGGTTAAATACTTAATTATTTTCGGAATCAGAATCCTGAAGCCTTGTAGCTAATTATGTACGAAGGTTAGTCCCGATAACTATCTATTTTATTATAATCACATAAGGCTGCGTGAAAAGATCAAAGCAAGATAAATTGAGGAACCCCCCTCGTATTTATTCATTGTTGTTGATTATTGTAAAGTCATCGTAAACCAACGATGTAGCTATGTTAATTGACTATTTTTTGTGTCGAACATGTCAAAAACAAGTACTTATCGAAATTATTAATATTTATGCGCACTGCGTAAATCATTGGAACGCTCGTCGCGTAATGATACCGTAGTATCAAAATACGAAAGTCTCGACTGTAAGGTCACTTCCTCGGCCGTCCTTGCCTTATATGGTTGTATCTGGCGACGCAAATGTGACTACTATGTACCTTTTCTGTTTTGACATGTGTTCCGTCTCCTTCGCACATGTAAGGCTCAAAGTACGGAATGCACTATAGGTACATGCACTTGTCGTTTTACATATTTATAGGAGTTTCATCCGGATACTTGCGACATCGATGCAATAAATATGAGCTTCCTGTATTGACGTTCTTTTAAGACAATTTAAATGATGGCAGTTTTGTCTCAAGGATATTTTTTCAAAAAAAGGAAATTAAGAAGCTGCATTAAAGTTTTAAACAATATAAGTCGTATAATCATACAGCGACGGATATATTTATATATCAGTCTAGGAATTACAACGATCACGTTGTGAAGTGGTCGCCACTATTGGCTGGCCATGTGACTTCTTATATAAATAAGCTCAATTATAGAATTCCGTTTAAACGATACACATACCTACTAACATCATCAGTCAACACGATCATCAGTCGGTATGTTAGGGATAAAGCTAAATTATTAAATCATTATCCATACGTGCGAACATAGGTTCCTGACTGACTTCGTGTCATTCCGATCTCGAAGCCACTCATCGAGATAAGTTAAATCGCCAGTAAAACTCATCTGATGAAAACCATTAAAAATGTCTATTGGTTATTAATGTAGTATACGTTTTACTCAAAAAATCAATTAACCGTTTTCTCTTTTGTCAACAGCGTGGTTTCCCGTTTGACGAGGAGGAGGGGTCGGGCGCGTGGAGCGAGCTTGCGTCGCGACACCCTGATATAGCGGCACGTCTGCGGCAGCGCCCCGCCACCTGGGCCAGGAAGAGGCGGCCTTCGAGCCAGGACGCAACAGACGGTACGAATCTATCTTAATCAAAAATAATAACCTACCATACGCACATCTTAATTTGATTTAAAGTCCAATTTCAGTTGCCTACAGAATACATACTATAAGTTTTCAATATTAATAAATGTCTCTGTGGTAGCGATGTCTCAGAACATCTACTGAAACAAGACCCTTTTCTTTACAGGTGTGCTCATAAAACGTCTTTTAATTTCAGATTTCGGCGACAGCTTCGGAGGCTTCGACAGATTCCCCTTCGACGACATCCCGCCAGAGTTCAGAGAACACTTCCCTTCACATTGGAACCGCAGATTTGGTTCCCGCGAAGAGGAACCGCAGCCGCAACCAACACAACAACACGTGCCGCACCCGCCGCAGTCACCGCCGGCGCAGCAGCAAACTACAGCCACACAGACTGAACAGGAACCTCAACCAGGCCCTTCAGAACCCGAACTACAAGCGCACCTACCACAATACGGACTAAGGAACACAGTCGATCTCGGCCAGAAAAGCGCCGCCGACCCTAGCCTTGTCGATGCGGACGACAGAACTCAGAGGTCTATGTCAGCGCCGCCAGACAGTAGCGCACCTAACCAAAGCTTCAAAATGAGTGGACAAAACCACCAGGAACATCCTCCGCAGCACGGCGAGCAGCACTCCAACGTGCGACACATACCTATATTCGTGGAGGGCAGGGACGAGCCCGTCATCAATAAATCAGTCGACCACGGCACGCACTTTGGCGAAACGAAGCCCGCGTACGTGCCACCGCCTCCACAGCCACACATCGATAGAGAACAGTATTTCGCAGACGATGGCCCCGTTGGCTACCACCATCCACCAAACTTCTCGAGAGCTTTTGGCACGCCCTTCAACAAAGGATTTAGGCAGGGGCCGCAACCATTCACACAGCAAAAAGCGTACCCGCAGGCGGCGTTCGCCCGCGGTGCCTCGCCACAGCGCGGTCAATCACCTAAACCAACACCGCCTCCGCATACCGAAGAACACTTTGTAAAAGTGCCCGTGCACCATGAACAGAACGCACCTAAGACTGAACCTCCGTCCAGAGCCCAGCAGCGACCGCCGCAGCAGCAGCAGCCTCCGCCGCCGCCACCACAACAGAAGCAAGCCCCGCCGCAGCCGCAAGCTCCGCAACGGGAACAGACTCCGCCACAACAACCTAAACAACCCTCGGCCAACGACCCTATCACACAAATTCTTCGTATTCAAACAGATGTCTTAAATCTTATGACTGAGGTCGAAAACTTTGGCGGTACCAAAAATGATAAGAAATACTTGTTCCTAGACGAAATGCTTACTAGGAATCTCATTAAATTAGACACTATTGAAACTGATGGCAAAGAAAACATTAGGCTGGCTAGGAAGGAGGCCATCAAGTGCATCCAAAAATGTATAGCGGTATTAGAAGCCAAAGCAGAAAGCAACGCTGCCGGTGGTAAGAGCCAACCTCAACCAACAGACGTAGAAATGAAAGAAAATACAGAGGAACAGAAGGTAGCTGAAGAGGTTACAGAAAATGGTGAGGTTGAAATGAAGGAAAACACCAAAGAGGAGGATCAAGGGGAACCCCAGGAGCAAACCGAACAACCAGCACAAGTGGCCCCAGCAGTGGAAGCGAAGACTGAGACACCACAAGAGGTAACGACAGAGGCGAAGGTCGAAGAAGTTCAACCTCCAGCGGAGCCAACTGAAAATAAGGACGTCACACAAATACAAGCCGCCGACACACGACCAGAGGACACGCCTTCCGAAAAACCAGCCGAAACAACAGAACAAAAACAAGAAGGCGAAGACACAAGCCCCCAGAAGGGCACCAAAGTTGTAAAGAAACGCAATAAGAGCAAAGATAATAAGAAAGATATACCTAATGATAGTACTAAGCAAGAAGATAGCAATAAGGAAGAAAAGAAAGAAAACTTAGACATAATGCAAGTGGACGATAAAGGTGATAAGTCGGAGCCACAGGTGATGGAAGTGGACGGTGCTGCTAGTCAATAAAGTTAGTTCGCGATAGTGAATTGTCTCATTAGTTACACACTCGTAATCCGCGCACGGGGCCTAAGTGTATGCCTTTCTTAATCTTCGTGTTAATTGTGCATAAATAACACAGGTGTTGACATTGTATTGTTTACGTTTGTACATTTTATTTTATTTATAATATTAAACAAATGTGTAAAGAATATTTGTTGTACCCTAGGATTTGAAACGGTCTCCTTGTCCTAATATTTAATTAATTTATTGTTTATCATCACTTGATAACACAATTTTCTGAATAAATAATGAATCCGTTTATAAGTGTTTTTTTTTTATTGACTACATAATACACAGTCATACTGGATAATACAAAATATAATTAGCTATGTTACATACCATATATTACTTAAATAATAATTTATTATATTTTGACATAGGAATTCGACTCCATGATGGTAGGATAACTATCACAGAATGCAAAGCACATGGATATTATTTCCAAGTGTACAGATTTCAGTCACAGAATATTTACTCAACAATATATCAGTCTGAAAAACTAAATATACATGCACAATCACTTACTATTCATTACAAAACTTATTTACTCTACACGCTACGCAGATAGAAAATTATGAAGAGCTAGTTTATTTTCTGACAGCTTTGAAAAGCTAAACTACAATCAGATAAAGCTACAGCGTGGGAGTTGTATAATGCTGGATGAAAGATGCAACAAAAACACTTTGGTGGACAAATAAAATTAACAATAATTCGAGTCCAATTTCCTTGTTGATAATTCCGAAATAACACTACCAAACTATAGCATACTATGGCCTTACATATACATAGATGATATATAACCATCGCCAGCAATACGAACTATCAGACCATGACGATTTGACAAATGGGTGGAATTATCCCCACAACTGACTGCATAGGCTGGCTTTCCACCAAAGTTGTGTGAGAAATTGGAGTGATAAGCGACAAAATCTATTACTTCATAGAATCGTGAGGTTTTTTCTCCCCAAACATACATCTTCCTCACTCAAAATTGGTAGAGAGCCAGCCATAGCGACTCATATCTAGCTATATTCGCCTTTATACTGGTCAAATTCAACAAATATGACGTCATGACTGAGAGTTGTCTAATAAACGATATAGTAGAATCTAAAATACTCAACTTTACAAATATAAAACATTCTCACTCCCATTCCTTCATGACCTTATCCCAATCCTCATCCGTAATGAAAGGCTTATCAATACAGTTGATCATATACTCGCCGCAGAAGATGCACTCGCTAGCCACTAGGTCATCGATCTCGTTCCTCAGGATCTCTCGTAGAGGCAGGCCGTTGGTGGTCACTGTTGATAGCTCGATGTTGGAGAGTACGGAGAGCTGGCGTTGCAGGTCTGATAGTTTGTTGCGACGGGCTGGGGCTGTGCGGAAATCAGAGGGTTAGATACTTTATGGTAGGTATCAGATGACTGCAGTACGGTCGGAGTCAGAAATAAGGTAACAAATGAATAACGAAAACTGGAACTTACTGCTACCATATAAAGTTAAATTCAGAATCTCAGATAATTAATTTTACCATGGAATGGGAACCAAGGTCAAATCACTCAAAAATCGACCTTTTACAAAGCGAACTATAAATTACCTAAGATTCTGAATTCAAGTATAGGTCCAGTTTCAAAGCAGTTGAATGATGTGACCTGAAGGCCTGGAAAAATATTTTGATTCTCATTTCGCCGATTGCTAGGCTATAATAGCCTCTATAATATACGTACTTAGTATAGGCAGCGTCTCGTGCGTGAGGCAGTCGCTGTGGAACTTGTGCCCGCACGGGAACAGGTAGAAGGGGCGCAGCAACAGCGCGATGTCGCACAGACAACACACGTCTGACACGAGGACGGTGACGCTTCGGTTGCGGAACGACTGGATCTCGGCGCGGACCTGGAAGTAAAAAAAGTGAATTTGGTAAAAATGCTTACATAGGCACAGTCAAAAATGTTCAAAATGATCAGAACTACAAAGAAAATGAATCTGTAAAATCTCACAATCCAAGTAAGGTTTGCTGTAAGAAAACTCAATTCTGGGTTAAGTTCGCCATTGTACATAAGCTATATGTTGTAATTGTGTAATTCTCTTGTTTTTGTGTGCAATAAAGAATAAGAATAAAAATTAAGAAACTGTATCTCAATGACAAACGCGATGTTTCAGAAGAATCAAAATAAATGACAATTTTGTCCCGATCAATTTCGAAGGGCAATGGACCAAGATCCCGTGACTGCCAGACCTACGTCATTATAAAAAAGCTGAAAGTTTTTCTGTGGAAGTACTTTATAAAATGACGTAAAGGTCAATTTCAATTTAACATACTTTAAAGGTGTCTGGCGGCTGGTTTCCACAACACAAAGTGTATGGCAGCTGAGGAGATGAATCATCATACTACCCCATGTAATATAAAAAAATCAGGCTTTATAGTATGACGTAACTTAGCAGCTATCCTGCACACCTTTGTTACCTGATGCCTGCCAAATCCATCACGACAGACTTTTCATAGTAGCATTCTTGCTTGTAGTAAAGTGCTTCCGCAGAAAAATTTATAGCTTTTATAAAATGACGCGGGAAACTGATGGTTAAGGGACGCAGAGAACAGAGGAGAATGACAGAAAAAAGGGGAGCCCTATAGCAACAGTGGGAGATTCCGGGCTGAAAAGATGATGATGAAAATGACGTAGGTCTAGCGGTAATGGGGTCTCCCTCTACAGCATTGCTGATTTACTTTACAACTTATTAGGAGAGATCAGAGAAGGTACTTTCACTTACATATTCAGCAGAAGCAATCGCTTCTTCCATTTCAGCCTTCATTTCTTCAATTTGGTTGTTATTTTCCTGAAAATAAATACATAAATTTTAAGAAACGTTTAAAAGGTATTTTTTGAAATGGTGAAACTTCACAAACAGCACTGATATCATACCGAAAATTAACATTTTGAACGCCAGAGCATAAACGCACGGGCGTGCCCTCCACGCCAAGCCACAATCAATTTCACCTACCTTTTTGTCACATATTTGTGTCGTTTGGCGTACAGGGCAGTCGCTTGCTTGTCATGTATATGTGACAATACCGTTCAAAAGGTTAAAAACAAAGTTTCTCAACGAATTAAAAGATATTGGTGCCTGGCGTACTGATAAAGAATGGGTTACCTGTAAGGACTCGCATATAGGTTGTCTGAAGTGATCAATGGTGATGACATCACTGAAGAAAGGCAGTATGTCCTCTATTTTGATAAGCGGACACTCTTTGAGGAAATTCATAGCTTCCTGCATATCTTGAGTCTTCGTGATTACGTGTTCAGCTGTAATATAATTGTTACAAATATTAATAAGCTGAAAGAGTGGAATACCCTGCCGGAGTTTATTTTTCTCAAGACCCATTATAACTTGAGAGTCTTCAAGTTGAGGGTGAATAAGTTACTAATAAGTTACATCCTCATTTCGCCAGTTAAAGTCCCATGTAACAGGGGGCGAGTCTATTGCCATCAACGGGGCACACATCCAGACGCCGTGGCTGCTAATGAGAAATTCCTAATGGAAAAATCCAATAATCCATTGACCGATCTGGGAATCGAACCCAAGGCTTCATATTCAGCAATCACGCTTATAACCACTACACCAACGAGGCAGTCTAAACTAACGTTTGCTTGCCAAGCGAGAACATCGTGTGGTCTTGAATGAGGGTTCTGATTGTCTCCAACCTCTAAAGGATGATTTCTACCAAACGGCTAGCATCGCATCGGATCTGAAAGGGTACGAACGGATACGGCGACAGCCAATGGCGCCCGGCAGGACATCGACGCATACGATCGGCTCCGTACAGTCGCTTGCGAACGTATCCGTTTCTGCCCCAAATCGAAGTAAGTTCGATTCCTACCTTGTTGACGACCTATAGGATACAACGATAGGCGAACGGAGCCGGTCGCGCGTCGCGCCATACTTTCGGCTACGATCGCGTGTCGCAGTAGACGCCCGCGGTCAAGCTGCTTTGCGCGGCTTAGTAATATAGACTTAAATACTGTGTACACGATTTAATATCGTTTAAAGATTGTAAAATCTGTTTCGATCCGATGCGATGCGAGCCGTTTGGTGGAAATCATCCTTATGCCTCGAAAGATCAGATGGCAACGAAAAACTTTACTCAATATTGAGTTTCCTATCTAAAAAAAACTCATAAACTCACCAATGTCAAGCCACAGCTGTCTCCTTAGCTCGGTCTGATCGGGCATGTCCGCAATGCTCTTGGCGAGCGCGAGGCTCACTTGCAGAGCTAGTTCTACTGCTGAGTCCCACAGTCCGAGTAGTGCTGATAGTTTCACGCACGCTTCTGATAGGTTCTTTTCGCGACACAGTCTTGAAAGAAGAAAGAATATACTTTATTGAATACAGCTATTTTAGAATATTGTCTATGGGTTCATCGGCGGTCTTATATGTAAACACTGGTCTCTTCTCTCTAAAAGAAGCACCAAGCGGGCTGTAACACATCTTGCGGGCTCAGTTTGGGTTGCTGGACATTACATGTCTTTGAATATTTTGTTTTAGGACATGATGAGATAACCAGTTCATAGTCAATTTACATAGGAGCGAAAGAGTAGGGCACTGATGCGCCAATTTGTAGCTAGTTTTCTTTACAGTCTTTGGAAGGCGCGCTAACCGCTTTAGGTCTAATGTCTATTTTACACAATTGAGAGAAAGCCTAAGGCGCAGGCGTGGAATTTATAACGAAAGGAAAAAACGATGTGCCTGTGCCGCGCCGCTCGAGTGTAATTCAAGACACGTCGCCTACGTACAATTTGTATGTAAACGTTTTGAAGCGGTATACCTGCGCTGCGCCTTCACCTTACGCCGTTTCTGTATAATTCGCGCCTAAACCACAAAAAAGCCTTTCACTTTCTTTCCTCGATAATAAGCTTTACTTCTGAGTTGTGAGTTCAGGCCAAGAGAAGAGGAAGAGGAGAGGGGTCTTTTTCGAGTTGCATAAAAATATAATACTAACAAAAACTCACCTCAAAGCGTAATGCACATCATAATTCACCATCGTAACATCCTGTCCCTGCCTCGACAGATACATCATTAGCGCCTCATGGTCATGTTCCACATACAATGTCAGCAAATAGTTGTGTATTGCCTTGTCCTTCACGTTGTAATGCTGCAGAATGAACTCTAAGTACCTGATCACAAAAATAAAATAGGAATAACATATTTTTTATTAAAAAAAAAGTGAAATTATTTCACGATTTATAAATGTTTTTAATTGTCATGATTTGAAATGTTATTTTACGATTGTGTGCAGTATTTAAACCATATTAGAAATAAATAAAAAAACTAACAAAAACGCTACATTATTTATTGCGCGTCTGCATGGTACCCGGATAAATAGTAGTCTATGTCCGGTCGTAATAATGTACCTTTCAAAAAGTGAAATCATTTTTCAAATACGTGCCGTAGTTCCGGAGATTACCCTCCACATACACACAAACTCACAAAATTTGCATTTAAATAGTTGGATTTATTTACCTGATCACTTCAGACAAATGAGCTGTGTCATTCTTACAAGACAAAAACGCAGGTAGTAACTGTGAAGGACTCAGCCTTGCTCCTTGAGAAATCAAAGCATTCACAGTATGCTTAGGTGCTTCCTCTATAAGTACTGGAGCAAAATGGTAGAACAACTCGGGTCTCTTCAACGTTTTGAGAGTTTCAATAGCTTCTAAGTAAGATTTCTTATAAATATACTGAGCTACTACATCTTCATAGTCTTCGTTTATAATCGTTAATTTGATTAGATTTTGTTTGTCTCCATGAGAAGCCATCAGATCATAAACTACAGATTTCACGTGTTGCATACATTTGGCTACTTTCGGATGCAATAAAAACACTTCAAAGTTACTCTGGATCTGGTGGTACTCTTCGGAATCTTGCTTCCCCGTTCGACGGAGTAATCCTAACTGAGATAGGTACAATTCTGTCATCCAGATTACAAGCATCGAAATCAACGTCTTTTCGTCTTCTTTTAAGGTTTCCAATCTCTTTGATAGGTAGACTTTCAAAGCATTTGTTTGATCGAGTTCTAAAAACTTGAGGCATATAGTTTCGAAGCTTTTTTGTGTGTCGGCAAAAATTTCTGCGCTTCTTTCGTAGTCGCTTTGATTGAACAGCAGTTCTGCTTGCTTTACGTTTATAACGTCTATGTGCGCTGGGTTATTATAACAATACTCTTTGGCTAGATCAAATTGTCCCTTATCAGAATAAATGATCCATAGATTCCTTTCTTCCCTGACAACTTTGTATCTGAACACACATTTGTCTGTAATTGCCCAAATGGTTCTCTTTTTCGTGTCCCTGACAATATTTTTTAGTTTTCCATGTGCTTCCGTGTATCTGTCTTCGAAGACTAGTTCTTGGCTTATCAGTGAGATTACCTTGACCCTGTCTGAGTACATGAGGAGTACGTGGAACTCTGTGAGGACGAAGGATAGAGGAGCGTTTTCAGGTTCGTCACCCTCGATCGGGTAACTAATCAGTGCGCCTTGGGTGAACAGAGAGTTTGAATTCTGTTGGGAACTTGGGTCCAGCTGTAATTACAATAATAATAGAATTAGACACTGCCTCGTTGGTATAGTGTTCGCACGCGCTACTGCTAACATGAGATCCTCGGTTTGATTTCCAGGTCACGGCAAAGTGTTAAAAAATCCATTAGGATTTTATCAGTAGCAGTCTGTGCCCGGTTGATGGCAATGGGCTCGCCCTCTATTACATTGAACTTAATAATTATTGGCAAAATGTGAGTTTACCTTTGTGTGTAGGGACACCTCTGCTTAATCCTTCAGGGATATAGGCGTGATGATGAGTAATATAATGAAAGACTAATTGATAAGGCTCTCCCACATAGGGGCGGCCTGTGGCCCAGCAGTTGTAATATTACATGCTGATTATGATAACTGATAAGGCAGGAATCCTATTCAAATTAATTGGCTGAATTATGTTTTGGTTGGAACAGTTTATGTCATGTTACGATAAAAGCACGAGCATAAGGAAAATGTTACTAATAAATAATAATGTAATGCATTGTTACACTAAAACTTAAACATATGTATACATGAGTGTATATGATGATGGTAGATTCGACTTTCAAATTGAGAAATGTATTTGGTGATTATGAACAATCCTCCTCAGAATAATGATCTAATTTTGGAGGGGAGTGAAGACAAGTACTTCTATTAGCTTTTTTTTTATTTTTTGTTTAGGTTAGGTTTTCATTATTATGTGCCTGTTGTGTCCCACTGCAATGTAATGTCCTCCCTTCTGTCTTTATTTATCTATATCTATCATTTGCATCATGAGTGCAATCTTTTCGGTAGGAGTCTAACTTGTCACAAAAATATCCTTCTGGACCTTGTTGCCTGTTCCTGATGTTATCTGTGGCTACCTATGCTTAATGCTAACTTAAAAAAAAACTTCATTGTACCAACCTGTCCATAAAATATTCCAGGCTCCGTCAACCAAGCAAAAGTCTTAGGCACTCCATTCTTATCAAAGAACTGAAGCTTTGAATACTTCAAAGTAGATGGAATTTCTTGGAAGCCAGTTTCAGGAATAGTCAAATATGAGAAGAAAATCGACTGTAAAGAAGGCTTATCGTCTTTGGTAGTGGCATGGCCCATGAACTGATACAGCCTAGTCGGCGTAGTGATGAATATAAAGTATTTACTTGTGTTGTTTACTCTATGGAACTGTATGCCAGTTATTGGCATGTCAGTGCCTTTGCCGATGTCGAAAATCTGTAAATAGAAATGGTTTTGGTCAATGGTAGTAATTGTTGGTAAATAAATGTAAGCTTTACACGCAAGACAGCCAAAAACATAAAATCCCTCCTTTCGGGCAATCGTCAAACATGTTTCGAGTTAGGCGAGTTTCAGAAGCAGTAGTTACTACCCCAGAATTTAATTTATCTAGCAGTAGCAGGTGTCTTTACAGAATAGACAAGCTAATTAAGATTTTAAATAGCCAAAACAATAGGATGGCTGCAACCAAGTGCCATTGAATTTATTCTAGCTAGGTCGGCTGAAAATTTACAGAAGCTAGAAGCCATTTATTTTACTTGTACTGCTTGATCTATGCTAATATTATAAAGAGGTAAAGTTTATATACTTGTTTATATACTTAGAAAAGGACAAACATATCAGAATTACAATTAAAAATCTAAAAATGAAACCAAGTCACATAAACTCAGCATGGTGAAACCTAGATTAACTCACATTTTTGAATATTTAATTTAAAAAAACTAGATTCTTCATTTTGCAGACCAGAATCGAGGTTTCACTATACTTACTTACAATTAGTATTAAAGAATATAAAAATGATTGAAAGCAAAAATGTTAGTTTACCAAACCATCAATGTCCTTGCTTCCATACAGAGGAAGGTAACTAGGCAGCTTGTGTAAGAAATTAACAAAAATTAAAACATAATCAAATTAATTTAGATTTGTTAAGGGGGAAGCGCTAGGGTAGCCTATGTAATTCAAACTTTCTTACTTTTTTTGTAAATAGCAAGTCAGTGTCAGGTTGTATGTTGACAAATATGGTTTTACAGAGTTATAATCATTAAAATCATCAAGACAACCCCTTAAGTTCATTATTCCTATTGAATGAACTAAGAGGGTTGTATTGATGATTTTTACGATTATAATTCTGTAATTACATGCATATTATGGCCACAAATCATATGTTGTTTAACATACAGCCTGACTGGTAACTGCAAAAAACATATGAACATTTTTATTTCGCCGGCTAACCTGGCGTTTCCACATAAAAGAAAAGTGCAGTGACTCGAATGAAGATGAAATAAGTATCACGGCACCACTTCTAAATCACTTTTAGTACACATCCAAAGTAAAACTGTATTAAACTCTAAATAATGTTCACATTCGAATTTCACTTGTGAAAGTTTTGTTCATAAGCAGTAATTTAGAAGTTAATAACAATTTTTAGTTATTTGAATGGATATTCAATAGTATTGCATTTGATGAGTGCTTATCAGTAATTGCAATTAAAACCTTTGTAAATAGCATGAGTCAAACTCACACCTTGCAAAAACTATGTATAAATGTACTCAAGTAAGTAAAACTTTTGTAAATTGTTTTAGTAAATAAGTTTCTTTAGCCATAAAGTGAACAAAGTCAACAAAACTTTATAATTTACTGAAACAGAGAAGAAATTTTATAACTAAATAGACAAGACTTATTATTAAATGTGTTTTTACCTCTCTCCAATATTGGTTACTGGCCGTAAACATCTTATCACTGTCTGCCTCCAATTCTGTCTCAATAATGTGTCCTTGTGATGTACCAAGGAGAATCGGACCTGTATTTGTCTCTGAAGTGTTCTCCCAATTCCAACCAACCTCTGTCACTTCATAGTTCTTCGATTTGCTAACCTGTTTGGACTTGGAACTATTTTGGTGAAGATATATGAGCTCCGGCGAGCCATCTTTTTTATTCCTTGGGGTAAATGACATGAGGAGGTGGTGCCCGAGTGGATCCAGGAAGATGCCTGTTAGTTTTGAGTTTGGCTGAACGAATTTTGAGTATTGGATTTCTGGAAGTAATTAGTTTGTTGCTTTAGTATTGAAAATATTAGCAAAATATTATATAGATTTTATTGACATACCTTGACCACAATCAGGCTTCTTTAGGTTGAGCCGAAATAGATTCCCATTAGCCATCGCAAGCACCAGGTAATCGTTACACACCGCTGCATGTGTTATCAGATCTGACAGATTCTTTAGCATCATTTTATTCTTGGAAAACATTGGTGTATTATCTTCCAGTTGCATGTTTATGTATCCCGAAGACACCATAGGTTCTGACACAGGTTTAGGTCGTTGCGAACCCTGCGACGCTTGCTCGTACTGGTCGAAAATCGAAGTCATGTTGACTGAAAAATGGGTGTTGTTGAAAACCACTGAAAATTTGCTTGTTTTTGTTTGATTTTATGCAGTTAATTCATTACGACACAACCACAACGACAAAAAGAGTACATTCTTTTACTCTAAATTCCCTTTTGAAATATTAATATGGAGTCCGATTATTATGGAGTCCGTAAATGGATTAATTTCTAATAAAACACAAGTTCGAAACAATAGCATCGAACTCGGAAAAATCGTATCGACTCACAGCTGTCAATGTCAATCAAAGTCAGTGTCACTGTATTTTTCTATCAATACATTCCGAAGCATTCAGCACTGAATAGTTTACAACAAAACACAAGTATTCATATCAAAGTCAAAATTTAAAATCACAGAGCATCAATATAATATGTTTAAAATATTTGATTGCAATGAATATTTTTTTTAATGTGTCATTAACTTCACAGTATTCTTGGAGTCATCCTTACATAACTTCGATTAATATCACTTATTATCGTGTAATGCGTGTCCTGCTGTTGTTTGTTCACTACAGGAACTGATGGACGCTACCCAAAGCGCCAAACTAGTAGAGCAGCTCAGTTCTGGGCCGACACAATTTAAATTGCCATCGACACCAGTATTATATATTTATAATGCTTTGTGATCGACTAGCTAAGAACTTCGATTTAAGCAAACATCACTGGGAAAACAAAACGTTGGTGTCAGAAATGTCAAGTGTCAATGTCCTGTCATTAAAAACGAAAATTGTTGTTATTACTTGTTATATTTTTGTCCACATTGGCATCGTAAAATAGTTCCTAAATTCTACCTGCTACGGTCTAAAATGAAAATGAACCTAAAATAGTTAAACCGCATTAGTAAAATGTAAATAAAAAACTGTATTTATGCAATACTATTGCATTAATCGGTGTTTGAAGAAGTAGTTTGCTGCATTATTGCTATGGGGTACATTTCTGTGCTATTTACTTGTACGTTGACTTGAAAATCGTGACACAATTTCGGGAACCGGTTTTTTGAAGTAAGATTGTACATTTGTGTGACCTTGTTGGTTTATCATTATCATTCGTATCGCAATTCGAGTGTCAACTTACTGTGAGTTAGTTCGTTTGTACTGTATCGGTGATATAACAACAGTTCTTATCAGAATTTTAAAATGGCTACAAGTTCGCTTTTGAAATCTTCGAAATTAAGCAGTAAGTATTCCTACCTACAACTTAATTAAAAAAATACGCTTTTCTTTTAAATTTGCTAATTTAATTTCTTGCCCTTGCGCATGTGATTTACAATAAATTTTAAAACTTAATGTAAATTAATGAAACTTGTGTGTAGACAGGTTATTTAACTAATCTTAATACCATCATTTTAATGTTAGAAGTTCATTAGTCTAAATCAAACTTTACATAAACATTTTAGATATTTAAAAATATATCATCATTCTGCTTCCATACTTATCTATTACTTGTCATCTCCGCAGTCACCATCTTTTTACTTTTATTCAAAGTTAAAAAATAAAAATAAAAATACTATTTTTTACTTTTTTTTTTTAAATTTATCATCACACCTGTAATATTATGTTTAAGTACCATGTAAAAGGGGGCAAGCATATTGCCATCAAGTCAATTTTTATTATAAACCATGCTAAAACTTTCCAGTTTACTCCCGACAATGCCTGAAAACTCTGTCTCTAAGCCGCACCTTCACAACGCAGCTGACCGAAGAGCAACTATGCATTCAGAAGTTGGCAAGGAACTTCGCCGACGAGCACCTGAAGCCCAATGCAGCAAAACATGACACTGAGGGGCGGTTTCCTTTTGAACCTGTGAGTATGCGTCATTATTGTTTGGCTATCAAGTATACATGGTTTTTTTAAATATGTCTGACATTTTCATCCTTCCTTGGAGACTGGGCCTTTGTCCCAGCAGTGAGCATACTATAGGCTGATTATTCTTATACTATATCTGTTAAATATGTCAATGATAAAGTCAGAAGACTAGTTTCTATATCTCTAAAAGATTATATTGTTGGTTGTTGTTGTTCCTAAGGATTTTTGTACAAAGCAATATTTCTATTCAATGCAGGTTACAGTCCTGCAACAGTTATAATTTGTTATAATCTCTTTTTTGTATCACTGTCCAAATCAAAGTGTTCTTTATGTCTATTTAAATAAGGTTGCTTTTGGTTTGCTGTTAAGAGAGGTAAAGCAACTGTGAAAAACTTGTAATCTGTGTGTCTTTTCAGCCATGCAGCTTGTAGTAGGTTATGCCTTTAAAAAAAAATCCGTGTGCATAAGTTCTGCAATATAACAGAATAAAAAAATATTTATAAAATTGAATTAAGATATTTTCATAAAATTTTCAAGATAATATACCTCTCGGACATATCGTTATTTTGCTGTTATCATATCAATAGGTATATTTTTTATGGTTATATCTATTAAGATTTCATGGAAAACTTGACAGTGATTTTTTCAGATTAGTTAGTTAGTTTTTAGGTATTAGGTACAGAACCCTAAAAATAACATAGAGGTTTCTATATTTTGTAATAAAATCAAATGTCATTAATTTGGTTTTAGCTGATATCAGCGTGTTTAGAACGTCAAAAATGACAAAAGACTGTCTCCTAACAAAACGCCCGCCTTTCGCTACTTCCTAGTGTTTCGTGGGAGAAAAAAAGTGTAAAAAAATAAAAAATAAATTCATTCATTTCTGTACATAAATATTATATTACAGATTTTATTTCAGCCTTTTTAGTTGTGGTATGATAGTCTCTCACACAATTTCTTGTCGAGTATTCATTTTCCATTGTTACTAAAAATTATTAACAGATCATCCACAAAGACATAGAAGAAAAAATATCTATTATAGAAGATTACTCATAAACCTAAAGAAATGTGGAAAAAATTTATATAGTAACACCGCGCTAACTTCCTCTACCAAAAGAAAAAAAAATCACGTAAATCGAACCAGTAATTATGGAGTTATAATTTAAAAAAACAGCCGAATTGATAACCTCCTCCTTTTCGAAGTCGGTTAACGCGCACACGTTAGGGATCATTAGAAATGACGTTTATTAGAAAATCGCACGAAAACAAACAAACATGTTATGGTCAATATTACGCAACTGCTTTCGCTGTTTATGTACACAGAGTACATAACTATAGTATGTAGAGATAAGTACCTACCAAATACCAAGTATGTATCTAGATATATTATCTGTCTTTTCAATATAACCATGTTATTCTGAATGTTTGAATGTTATCAGAAGATTAAAATTATGGTGATACATGTCATATGAAGTTATTGTTACCATCCCGATATCTGAAAACTATGTCATGTAAAGCCTCTTTATTGAATTAGGTACTTATATGGGTTTTTAGGGTTCCATACTGAAGGGTAATCAACGGGACCCTATCACTAAGCCTCCGCTGTCCGTCCGTCTGTCTGTCAGCGCGCTGTATCTCATGATCCGTAATAGGTAAACAGTTTAAATTTTCACCGAATGGGTATTTCTGTTACCGCTGTAACAACAAATAATAAAAATTAAAGCGGGCTCCCCTACTACGGTGGTACGGAACCCTTCATGCGCGAGTCCGACTCGCACTTGGCCGGTTTTTTGAATAGTGAGGAAAAAAGTGAGGCATGTCCTGGATTCAAAAAATTTAAGACATCTTTAACCAAAAATTTTTTTTCAATTTAACCGATGAAAAATTCCTTTGTGGGAGGGGGGGCTCAGAATGATGTACTTACTAAATCCAGAATACGTGGTACCCGTTTTCGCATCGGTGTCCCTTCCACCCCGTATATTACCACTAGTGTGCTTTTCACAGCGCCACCTATCGGGTCTAAAACTATCCCATCTTTCAAGCTGGAACCAACCATACACATTCACAAAATTTCACTGAAATCGGTTCAGGTTTGGGAGATTAGCGTGTACAAACATACACGTGATTTTATATTTATTAAAATAACAATCAATTTTCTACACACTCAAATAATAGCCAGGATTAAGATGGACGGACATGGAGTGGCTGCCTATCTGGCCTGCATAACCGAGCCAGTACTGGGTAATACGATACCCCTTGGTAAGACTGGCTGTCAGAATTCCGGGCCAATGACAACCTGTAACGATTGTCAAACATCTACAAATGACAGCTGGGACCAACGGCTTCACGCGCCTTCCGAGACACGGCGGAAACTCGGTATGTAAAGGTGGGCACCCATACACGGAACAACCTAAAAGCTGTTATTATTTAGCCACGAGCTCCTCTCCGAGCTCACGAGCTCTTAAAGATACAATAATCAATACATTATACTTAGCACAGTCAACCCCCCACACATCTCCGGTAACAATTTGACGTTGGAGGCTTTATGTCACAGCAGTAAGGGTGCTTTTCGTAGCTCAAGTGTTACTACAAGGGCTTACTCTTATCGTTTTGTACGACAATGTGTGATAGGTAGGTACATGTATGATGTCATCAGTCCAAATAAGGCAGTGCATTGCTATCAACTTTCTGCATGTTAATCAATCTGACGAAAATACATGCCTTTCTTGAAGGTCAGGTAAATACTAAAAAAATACAACAGGCGCCCTTGTAAGGAGTAAATTGGAAAAGAGTAATTTATTAATATGACATCAACAAAGGTTAGCCAGAGATGAATGAATATTATGAAAAAGCGAGTTTCAATAGGATGCTGTAGGGTATACACCTAATATTTAGTTTATAAAGGGTGTAAATAGACCCTTACATAAACGAAAGGCACATGTTCTCCCCGTCACTGCGATATTTTTTTTGTTCTAGACCATACCTGGGAACTTTCTAGTTACGGAGATATTGGGGGCCAAAGTTCCAACTTTTTCTCAAGTTTTTTTTTAAATACATGTTTTAATGTAAAATTTTTACTTTACACACCTCCACGACTCTCGTACTATTCAATCCATTCATCAGCACAATGCTATGAGTGCTTTCCATCGAGTCCTACCGTAAAACGTGATTTTTCACCCCAAAAAAAAAAGTCGATTCCCAGCAATAATTTTTGCGCAAAGTTACTTAGTTTGATGTATAGAATGCTTGGTTGACGGATATGTGAAGGGTCTGTTTACACCCGGTATACTAACTCACCTGGCTGTGCCTGGCAAGCGTTGCAAGGCAAGGGCGGATCCAGCTTTCATGTCACATATTTGTAATCTATCTAGTCATGACAGGCTCGAATTTGATTACAATAATAATTCAAATTGAGAAGAAAGTGTTTTATTGCTAGACGACAAAATATATTTACTTAATTAAATTACAAAATATTTTTTTCTCGCATGTCTTCTCCCAAAACGAGTTATGACATCCTCTACTTGAATGGGTATGCTTTTGTGAACGTGGAGAAGAGCCAGTCCTTTTCCAGCGGTCTTCTGCCATTGAAGCTCTAAGCCCAGTTTTGAGTCTTCTGAGAGTGGAAAAGCCCTTCTCCCGTCGCTACACTAATTAGTAGTGTAGCAAGCATTCAATTTTGTGCTCATTTCTGCGTGACTTGGGAAGTTTATTTTAGAGATGGAGAAACTCCTCAGTGATTGCCTGCGCACAAAGGAAACAAATCGCTCCCGAGATTCGTACGGCCCGGTGTTCTAGAGGGCGCGTGGTACGCAGCGAACACCTTTGCAAATTTGGATTCATATCACCCTAACTGATATACAATATAAAAAAAAATGCAGAACTACATCTGCTTTGCGATTTTAGCGTCAATTTATACTGGGCTAAATGTTTATTATTTAAACACGTACAATTATACTAACAGCACATAGTCGTATGTATTATGCGTTCGTTCGCGAATGTATTTGCCATCACAACAAAGTATTAATTGTAATGTTATTAATGAGATTAGAATAATTATACTTAATAATTATATTAAAAAGTAGAGAATATTAATTATAATTTTTCCCACTCCAATAATTACTGGATCCGCCCTTGTTGCAAGGCGTCCTTTCCTACTACCTACCTACTGCCTACCTACTACCTACGAACCTACTCCTGACAATAAAAAACACAACAAAAACAATTAGCGTAATCGGTCCAGCCGTTCACGCGTAATGCCGTGACCGAGGGAAATAGGGATTCATTTTTTAACTTTTGTTTTTTTCTTAGTACGTTACGCAGTGTGTGAACAGCGCCTCACCGTGCAATTATTTTATTATTTATTTATTTCTTTTTATTTTTTCTTTAAAAAACAACGAAAACGAATAATAATATAATTAATTATTATAATTGCGACTAATAGGCTAAGGCTACGTTCACACACAGCGTATAGTCGGCCGCCGACTGTGTGTGATCACGGCCTAAAGATGCTGCAGTCTACGTGTCTATTCCTCCACTATAATTGTCCACCAAAAACCAATTTTTCAAAAATATTTTTCTCTTTCAGATCAAAAAGCTGGCAAGCATGGGATTAATGGGTGCTTGTGTCAGCAAAGAGAACGGTGGCCTAGGCCTGGACTACCTGTCACTAGCCCTGGCCGTTGAGGAGCTATCCCGGGGCTGCGCCAGCACTGGCATGGTCCTCTCCATACACAACTTCCTCTACCTTAACCTGGTAAATGAGAAAGGCTCTGATAAACAGAAAGAGATATTTTTGAATGACTTCGTTAAAGGCGCTCTAGGGAGTTTTGCTTTGAGTGAACCAGGTTTGAATTTTGTTTTTTTTTACTTATTAACTGGTTGAAGAAATGGCAATTACATATTATCATACAAAATTAATAAATCCGAGTTCAGACGAATATGTCAAGCTTTAATAAAGCCACTATCAGTAGGTATGATGGCGATATGTGTTTTATCTTTTTTGGGAAGTATTTTGCACTATCTATGGAATTAAATTAAATAAGAACTTGACAATAGGGAAAATAAATTCGAATTTCAAAAATCTTGCTTGCTGTATAAATATAGATTATTGTTTAAAAAAATCTCAACCGTTTGAACGCACTTCGTTTTCATAATAAAGTACAATCGCAGAGCAATTACATAATATTAACGATTGAATTTAACGCACGATTTAATGGCCGTACTACTAAATCGTACGTCAGAAGAAGCACTAGATCTACGAAAATCGCTCTTATTGTTACGACATAAAGGCAGTGTCAAAGTCAAACTGCTACCAGTAGCTGCTGTATCTTAATGCATATTATTATAACTTATTATTCCAATCTCGACCTCAGAACATTGAACCGCTCCCCGAACTTGACACTTTACTAATCAATTACAAAGTTAAATAAGGAACGTTTATTAATTAGTTAGATAACAATGTGGACTAATTAGTTTAACTCCCGTTATCGTAGTCACCTGACGATGTAAAAGGTTTTTGTCAAAATATTTTGACATCAATCACAAACAAAATTAAAATAGATTCAAACGTCGAACGACTCACATGTAATTTTTTTCACATGATGCGACATCCACCAACATACACCGGGCCCGCGTGGTGGATTCTGGCCCACTCTCTGTCACAGAGAGAGAGGAGGTCTGTGTCCCAGCAGTGGGAAGTTTATAGGCCGCGTATGTGTTATGTGAATGAAAATCATTACAGTTAGGCCAAAACTAAAGACCACAAAAGTAGACTAGACTTAAAAAATAAAAAAAAACAAACGAATGAACAAACTTGAACTTGAATTTTAGAAAACAAACTTAACGTCATACACGACAAAGTTCAAATTCCTTTGCATCATTTTTTTTACCTTTTTATTACAAAAACCAGCTTAGACTACATTATACTAAAGTAGAAACTTAGATAAGTAATATGATTGATATTTCCAGGTGCGGGTACCGACGTCGCTGGCATACAGACAAAAGCTACTCTCGATGGAGACTACTGGGTACTGAACGGCAAGAAGACCTGGGTCACCAACGCCATTGAAGGCAAAGCGCTTGTCACTTTCGCTACCATCGATCCGGCACTCAGGCATAAGGGGCTTGCTTGTAAGTTATATCAAGAATTTTATGTAGAATACTCCTAAAGATGGCGGACTAGTTATCTTCTTGTGTATATAAAATTTTAATGGTAAACTGACTGACTGACTGGGTGATATATCAACACACAGCCCAAACCGCTGCTCCTAGAGATATGAAACTTGGAGGGTGTATTCTTTGTGAAGAGTAAGTATCCACTAAGAAAGGATTTTTTGGAATACCACCCCTAAAGGGGTAAAATAGGGGATGGAAATTTATATGAAAGTCCGTCAGTTTTGAAGTTAGGATCTTCAAATTTTGTGTTTAGGCTGACGATTGAAAATTAATTTATACATGTCTCAGTGTTTTTGATAATTCTACCCCCGAAGGGTTAAAAAGGGGGATGAAGGTAAGTAACTATGTTTGTTCGGTACGTTCCCGTCGGATATTTTTCGACATCCACGCGGCCGAAGCCGCGGTCAAAAGCTAGTTTATTATACTTTCCCATGAAATAGGTATCAAATGAAAGGCTTTGCTGTGAAGAATATATGAAATATAATGATGTCACTCTGAAGCGTGTATTTTAGTTTTTTAAACGATAACTACATTATAACCATTAATTACTATTTACCTTCTTAGGTTTCTTGATCCCCATGGAAACTGACGGTGTCTTCAGAGGGAAAAAGGAACTCATCATGAGCGTAAGGTATGTATTGAAATCTATTACAAGTACACATATTAACACTGCATGCAACATTATTTGGAGTGGACATTAATCATATTTATTTGCTTTACACAATTAATTTACGCATTATAAACATATAAAGTGATTTAAAGGCGTTAGATACGTGTTCGGAGGTCCATAAAATAAGATACGTCCCGCTGTACGTGTACGTGAATATATTTGAACCTGAATAAATCCGTCATACGTACTCAGAATAGATATTTGGACCAAGTATTTTTCGACAATTTTACTAGGTGTTCCTAGTACGAAAATTACCAAGTATGCCATATGTGTACATTAGGCGTGGGTCCTAAGGACCATTGGTCCTTATTCCTTAATTAATAGTACATGGGATCAAAATAAAACACTGACTGACTTCTATAACCTCATTTAGTTTTTTTTACAATAATTAAAACTATTGACTGCTTATAAAATAAAGATGTAATGGTGTTATTTAGCTAGCAATTAAAACGCATGGCTGGGTTTGGACTTCATATGAGTATTTATTTATAAAGACTTGTCATTTGCATTTGATTTGCGATTCTGTACAATTGCTTAGTAAACATTTAATTCGATTACAATTCATTTTATGTTACTAACACATCCACTACCGGTTTGGCATCTAGTACCTGTTGCGCTTTCGGGTGTCATCCGCATGGAGATTCTCACAGGAACTGTGCATCTTTATGTCGTGAAAAGGTTCCTATGTCAATTGAAAATAATACAGGGTGCACAGGACACCGAGACCGACGCTAAACCGGTTCCCACGTGTTCAGTACATCATTCTGAACCCACACATAGAAATTTTTCATCGGTATTTTTTTTTGAATGAGCTGTTTCCTACAAATTGCAATTTGACCTGCACGGTCAAAATGTATGGAACAGCGAATTAAAAAGAAATATTAGCGATGAATAAATTCTATGTGGTGGGACACTGCTAGCAACTCTGTTTTTAATATTAGTATTATTACAATAGACTTTTAGATTCCTATCCTTACTTCCTTACTTAATATTACTAATGCGAAAGTAAGTTTGTTTGTTATCTTTTATGCTTAAACCACTGAACCGATTCATCCTGAAATTTTGCATAAAATGTGTCAGGTGTACAGAAACGGACATAAGGTACCTTTCATCCCGAAAAAAAGTACTGTTCCCGAAGAAAACAACAACAACGTTCTTATGATAACAGATGGCGCCACGTGTCTTTCGAATCATGATTGAATTATATTATTACAAGCAGAGTACAACCCGAATTGATTGTCAAATTCTAAATTAACGCGAGCGAAGCACGGGGCAAAAGCTAGTAGAACTGTAAATGTAAGAAAAATAATAAAATGCAAAAAGGAAATAGGCAGGTACACTGCACCAGCATCTACCATAAAATCAAGCCAAGAAACAAAAGGAGCTTATAAAATAGATTTGAAGCGAAACCCTCAGGGCGGCGACCGCGTGCCCGGTCACCCTGGAGGAGGTGCGCATCCCGCGGGACTACATCGTGGGCCAGCCGGGCGAAGGGTTCCAGATAGCCATGGAGCAGCTGGACCAGGCCCGCATCGGCATTGCGGCGCATGCTGTCGGTGAGTGATGTCACCTACAAAACCAGACATAATAAGCTTGAGTTCCCTAAGTTTTCTTCAAGGAAATTGTCCATCCTTTCTGGCATGAGTGGAAGGGCCAGTGAGGCTTCAGTTATGTTGGTACTCTTACTGGCGGGAATCCCATGGTATTTGCATTTGTAACCAGGAAAAACTCTGGAGCATTCTCTTCTCTTCTTTATCCTTGGCTTTGGCAAAAAATCACTTCCGTAATTTTATTGTTCCGACCAATCTCTGTATCCAACGCCAAAGAAGATTCGGCGCCTCCAACATCATCTGCCTAGCCTTTTCCCAACTATATTGGGGTCGGCTTCCCGTCTAACCGGATGCAGCTGAATACCAGTATTTTACATGGAGCGACTGCCTATCTGACCTCCACAACCCAGTTAATACTGGGTAATACGATACCCCTTGGTAAGACTGGTTGTCAGGTTTTTTGGGTAACTGACTGCCTAACGACTGTCAAAGATCTACAAATGACAGCCGGGACCAACGGCTTAACGTGCTTTCCGAGGCACGGAGGAAACTCGGTATGTAATGGGCGGTCACCCATCCACATACCAACCTAGGCGAGCACGGCTTAACCTAAAGATCGACCCGAGCGGCTGTTATTATTTAGCCTCGAGCTCCTCCAACACCGTAAGCTAAACAGTTAAAGCAACTGAAATCAGTTTATATTCATCTTGTTTTATGTGTTCTCTAATTTGTTTCGTTTCATCACAGGTATCGCCCAATCAGCGCTCGATACTGCAATCTCCTACGCTAAGAAAAGGATGGCTTTTGGAAAACCGCTGTCCAGATTACCATCTGTAAAGGTATAAATACTAAAACTAATTATTTTGCCTTGTGTCAGTTAAAAACATGCAACCAAAAGTTTCGACATTAAAATTAAATAATTTGAAATCCCAAACGCTTTCGATCGAGGATCGCATCTCTTGTGGTTTTTTAACTTCACGCGCTATTTTCAACTCCTATATAAATATGGGGCGAAGGCTTCAGAGAGAAATAAAAACAATTATTACATTAAACTTTTATTCCCAGGACCGTCTAACAGAAATGGCAATTTTAGTGGAGACGGCTCGTCTCGCGACCTACCGTGCTGCGGTCGACGTCAGCACAAAGAACAGTGCGATGGCTAAGTACTTAGCGGGACGGAACGCGACCGCCGTTGCAGACCACTGCGTTCAGATCCTCGGCGGTCGCGGTCTGTCTGTTAATTATGATGCCGAGAGACATTATAGGTAAGCTCATTTGTTTTTCAAGTTTATAATACGCATGTTTTCCCTGAAAGGCCAGGTTCGCCAGTTATGTTAAATCCAATGTAATAGGCGGAGAGCTTATTGCATTACCCCGGGCATAAACGCCCCCATAATACACCAGGACCTCGTTGCACAGACTTCTGAAGCCTAAGTTATTTATCACTTTTCTGTGTTTTTGAAGGTGGTTTTATTTTTTGCAAAAAAGTTTTACTAATTCTCATTCCTCTCCCAGGGACGCAAGAGGCACGCAGATCTACGGCGGCGTGACGGACATACAGAAGAGGCTTGTGGGCCACTACTTGCTGAAGGAGCACGATGCCCTCTGATGGGAAGCCGGTAAACTTGTTCTAGTCTAGTCTAGTTATACGTACAGTAGTTTATAGAAATACTTGCGTATTGAAAGAAGAATGGCAAGTCTCTATGCAATTTCAACAACACCGATTTTGCCAATCTTCTTTATTTTTATGTACAACAATAAACAATAATGAAGCGTGTTGCTTTGAAAATAAGGCAAAGCTTATCACACTACTCTGAAACAACTAAAGATATTTAGGAACATAAAATATTAAATTAAAAACGGACTGGCTATTTAGCTAATTAGAAACCTAGTCTAGTTCTACTTCTTTTCCAGCTTCTTTATTTTTCCTTAGTATTAACCCTCTCCTTATTTTCTTGTCTAAATCCTAATAACATTTCCTAAATTTAGAGTAGGGTAATAAGCTGTTTTGGTGCGGATCATGCACTACAATTTTACCTATCAGTCAATCGACCATAGACTCTGACAGTTGACATTAAACGTCAAGTTGGTAATGTCGTTGGTCTCGATTAAAGCTCTATTTTTTTTAATACACAACGAACATGGACTGTAGAGCTTTTATTTCAACACCCTAAAAACGTGCCAATGGATTATAATAATTATTAAAATGTTTAATGTGTTCTAAGTACATTTTTATCGATTCAAAGGACCTACTATTTACTTAACCATCCATGTTTTGCTTCTATAGCTAATCAAGTTTTTAATTAGATTCAGAAGCAATTCATGAATGAACTTGAATAATAAATATTAAGAATAAAATAAAAGGTTATGCTGCATAATATTTTACATAATATTAGGGGTCAAAGTATGAAATTGCCGATTTCGTGAAAAGTGTTATTAATATTATTCCTTACTAACTTTTTTTATTTCTCTTGGAAACGTCTGAACCGATTATGTTGCAATTGCAAACTATAGTTAGAGTGCAAAAAGCTGTTTTGCATTGCGTATCTTAAATTCTTAAAACACAGTCTATGACAAAAATATACCCACTTGAAGTAGTGACACCGACGGCACATTGAACAAAATGTTTTGACACACTACCCTATGAGGTAATATGCAACTACTAGTACGGTTTTTAAACTCTAAAAGGCATGTAATTTAACAATTAATCCAATAAAAATGGAATTAGGAAAAAATATAACTATACGTCCAAGTTACAAATTCAACAAAATGTGGGAAAAACACGACAATTTCATAGTTGAAAGACCTATTATATTTCAGTAATTAAACCGATTTGATCAATGGAATTGTATTTATTCTTTCAATCATTAAAAAAGTACCTACATAAAACTGATTTTACATTTATGTGTTCACTATATTTTGGGGCCAACTGCAAGGGAAATTGGATGTTTCATAAAGAAAAATAGCCCAATACAACATATTAGGTCGCATTTATAACCATGTCTCTTTCATTTCAAAGTAATTTGTAGAGACAGAAATACTTTTAAGAACGTTTGAAAGTTATGTGACGTTTTAGAATTCGGGAGATAATCGTGTTTGTTTTCCTTGAGCTCATCATAATTTAATCAAATATCTGAAATACTTGCCAAAGTGGATTGTTGTAAAAACTAATAAATAACCTGGAAAAGCTCCATTCCGACCTTGTAGCAGAGCAAAAATATTTCTAAATCCACTTTAGAAATACGCGTCTGATGTCATGATAACATTTTTTTCACCAAAAATATTCGCTTGTTGAGTAAACTTTGATGTTTATAACTCTTACAGTTGTTATCTACGCATATTATAGTTTTAAGGGCATCGCATTTATCACGTAGCCATAGAGAATATTTTTAATTGTGAATAATTTTAAATGGGACATTCCATTTATAGAATGTTTTTTTTAAAGTACTTGATTAAAAAACTATTTCCAAAAGAAGTTGTTTCACAGTTATTGTACCTCTGCCCTTGCATCACTGTCAAATTACACTGATCTTTATGATCTGTCAAAATGATAGTAATATTTATCTTCATAAGGGGCCATCCATAAATTACGTCACAAGTTAAGGGGAGAGGAGGGGGTCGACAAAATGTGACATTGAGTGACAAGGGGTAGGAGGGCTCCTAAATTTTGTGACGTCACATTTCAAAATCTAAAATGTATTAAAACACGAAATTTAAAATATTACCACCTCATCTGTATGATCATGTAACATTTGCAAAATATGTGATATCACACTAGGGCGGGGGAGTCTTACAAACGTGACCAGCTGATAAGGTCTTGGGCTCCAAAAATCAAGAAATTCATCTGATGTAATTTATGAATGGCCCCTAATAATAAGGTAGCTTTTAGACTGTAGCTGTCGAAATAAAATAAGTTTGCAAATACTTTATTTTAAAAGGTTCTTAGTTTGTTAATTTGATTGATTTCATTTGTTTTAGCTACAAAATTGATGGGTTTGTACTTACTTAACTTTATCGAAATGTTGTTTTGCATAAGTGAGCTTTTTGAGTCTTGCCTATAGTCGGTTTTCCGATGGCAATAATATCAAGTGACTGATTTAGCATAGCTACTTGTCCATCGCATAATATACCCATAATATAATAATCAGTCTGTATTGCTTTTTGTAAAATAAATAGTAAATAAGTTTATAGGGGCCACAGTTTTATAATTATGTTAAAAACTAAGTTTAAAATGTCGAAACACAGAAGTCTTCTAAAGTATAATAAACATGTTCATTTGTTCAATAATAATTATTACGTATTTTACTGTTATATTTTAATAAAAAATATATTTTTTTGTAATTTGTTTTTTATTTATTTAAGTAAGTATGTCAAAGAGCGGACTAATGGTTTTTAAAGCAGGCAGTTTGACATATTCATCTATTCCAACTGTCGCACTTTGTGGAGAACCACTGCGAAGGGTGGACAAGTTTAAATATCTTGGCCACTTAGTCACTGAAGGTCTTAAGGATAGTTGTGACATTGAAAGGGAACGTAGGTCGCTGGCTGTCCGTTGTAACATGCTGGCCCGCAGGTTTGCACGTTGTACGAAGCCAGTTAAAGTAACGCTTTTCAAAGCTTACTGTCAGTCCTTCTACACGTGCAGCCTGTGGGTCAACATCACTCAGCGGACATACAGCGACCTACGCGTTCAATACAATAATGCACTGAGAGTGCTGCTGCGGCTGCCGTGGCGTAGTAGTGCGTCAGGGATGTTTGCAGATAATAATGTTGATGGTTTTGCCGCCATTATTAGAAATAGATGTGCATCCCTGATTACTCGTGTTCGCGGCAGCACCAACAGTATTCTCAGTCAATTTGCAGATCGATGGGATTCCCCGATGCTGCGGAGGTGGATGCGGCACCACACTGAATTTTTATTGTATGATCTGTAACCTACTAACACTAGTAAAATTGTTACTAACCCTATGGACTCCGGTCTGAAATAAAAAAATTCTATTCTATTCGGTTACTAGCAAGTATGTATTTGTGCGTATTATTCGTTCAACAGATTCTTCGTTAACAATTAAAAACTGGCAAATACCCTTTCTATCTTATCTGATACGACGCAAAACACCAAACTATACTAATGCATAATTTTTTGGTCCTCACAGCCAAAATAAGACCTATATTTACTAAAAATGGATTATTCATTCAGCGCCTTGCTTGATACAAAACACAATTTTTCAATACTTTTTCAACAACTTCGAACGAAAATGAAGCATCCCCTTCACTATACTAATAAAAGAAAAAAATGCACAATTTTATTACTTCTGCCTACTGCCCTATCCTTTTGTAGTCTCATAAAATCGGTGAGGCGGACTTGCACATAAAAAGGCATCATGCCTATTACCACACCGCCCCCGGCCAAATATCAGTAAGGCAACATTTCCCTGGTTGTGTTGGTTGACCCAGTTTTTCCAAATGTTTTGGAATCTCACCGGTCTGGGCGGTAACCTACTTTATTATAACAATGTTGGTTGTTTTTCATTTGTTATCAAAATCGCGCAATAGCGACTGCTGAGCATGAGGTCCTGAGTTCGATTCATGGGTCGGGCAAATTGTAATTGGGTTTTTCCATCAGGAATTTCTCAGCAGCAACGAAGAAGTTAGGATTTGTGCTCGATTGATAGCTATAGGCTCGCCCTCTAACACAAACAATAACTGGACTTAAACAATAACTGGCGAAACGTGGGTGTACTATTAGGTACACCTCTGCCTAACCCTTATGGGATTACAGGCGTGGAGTAAAGTTAAACTACTAGTACTAACAATGCAAAAGAGAATCTGTCTGTGTGTCACTTTTTTTTACTTGTTAACGGCAGAACGGATTTTGGTGAAATTAGCTACTAGTAATCTGAGTTAGGACATAGGATTTTATACCTGTCTTAAAAATTGTGCTATAATCGGTTGTCATGGTATGTGATGCGGAGGAATGAGACGATGTGTTGTAGTTTAGACTGTTTGAGTATGAATGTGGACCCATACACACTCATACTCAAACAGTCAAAACTACAATAAGAGAGACCAAAGAAACGATGGATTGACTGTGTGAAGGATGAAATAGCTAGAAAAGAAGTGACTGCGGAGATGACGAGTAATATAAAAGTATGGGAAAAGAAGACATGCTGCGCCGACCCCAATTGGGACAAAGGCAGGATAATGATGAGTACATTCTTGAGGGATAATTTCCGACCTACAAACGGGTGTCGCCGCGGCAATAATTATGACCAAATAGTTCGGAAGCCTTCACCTTTGTCTAGTCTAGACGTTTTGAAGGTTAATAATGCTAACAAAATCGAATGTTGACTTTTGTATGAGAGAATACTGTTTGATATATTGTTTGCGGACCTAACACGAATGCGCGGAGTAATGGGTAACGATTTGTTATATTTTTTAATAATTGTGGCAATCGCATTAATTAAAACCAAAATGCCATTATAAAACTTAGTTGTATTTTCAATAAAAAAAACGTTCGAATAAAACAGAACGTTTACTTCGCGCCTTCGTGCTATTGTCTGTAAAATCTTGGAACGCTATTCCATTTATATTTAACACATACCAATCTAATTTCTGAAACAAATCATCCAACTCGTTAATGTAGCAATCTTTCCTTGGTCAAGTCATTGTGGTCAACGTATCTCAAATTACGGCAGCCTACGACCGCGACGCCTCACATTATTCTATCATAATACGCTTACCTACGGATAGTTACTGGCTACCTACGGATATCAACATTATCAACTAGTTGCCGTGCTTCGCCCGTTCGTTACGTGCCTGTTAGCAATATAATATCGTTTGTTTTAGTTCAGTGAGCATTTAATAATTTTATAAGTTTTTCTTCAAAAGCAGTTTTTTTTAATCAGTGAAGTGTGATCTGTGTTTCTACTTAATTCAATGATAATAGTTCAGATTTTTTGTTAAGACTCTTATCAAATCATCTTATAAGTGGATTTCCTCCTGTGTGGCATCAGGTGTGTGAAATCCTGGAAGACCATCAGAAACGATGAAGCTACGCTGCATACCAAAGTTACGTCCTTTGTCTTTTAAACTCAAAAACATTCTTCTTTATTCCTGTTTCACTCACTGCACATAAATAAACACAAGAAACAGCTTTTAAATATCTGATCTACTAACCAGATCATCTGTTGTTCTACTTAGCTCGGAAACACTGCGATATCGACCAAGTACCGAGACGTCATTGTTTAAAGTTTTAACATGTTACAAATACCTTACCTCAAAGGACCAGTAGCTTCAATACTATAAGGACCATGAATCACAAAGAGTTCGTATTAATCTCCTATTATCTTAGTGTGCGTCATTTTCAGCAATGTACACACACAGAGGCGCTGCCGATAAGACAACGATAGGGAAACTTATCATTCCACCGCGATTACGAGTCGAACGCAGATGGGCTTGTGTCATCATTTTTAAAAAATAAAAATGCGCGCCCTAATTTTCTTGACGTTTCTTTTTTTAATATTCGAAAATGGAAGTGCTCAAGACATTTACGAAGAAGTTTTTGACGAACAGGTGTTAAAACTTATTAAGTTATGTGATGTTTGTACGTGCAGTGAAATTCCCGATATCGATGGGACTCATATAGTGTTGTACGTTCAGTGTTCTGAGTTCGATAAGATAGACAATGTTGCTGACTTGGACAAGATCGCCTGGCCTTTGAATCCAAATGGATTGAAGATATCGGCCACCTTCGACGGACTGGGATTGTCTACATTGGGCAAGTAAGTACCTAACTGTTTTATTTGTCTAAAATATTTGGTTCAACAAGCTTTATTAGAACCGTTAATCTTCTCCCAAATTCAGTTAATCCGGAATGCTTCTAGCTAGCAATGACTGTGGGCGTAATCGTTCTCCAACGTTAGGTCAATGTCCCAAATAGCGCAGCGACAATTTCTTACACCAAGTCGTAAGTTCGAATCAGGAATGCTGATAAAAATCTATTTGGTCCTTTGGTACGCGAAGTGATGTCATCCAGGATACCGGGAATTATAATGACGGCAGTTACCTGATAGGAGCATTACCTACCTACTTCATACATAAAAGTTACAAGCACGTATGTACAATGCAACCACATAGGATCTAGATAATTTACAGATAATATTACAAAACATTTCCTGGTTCAACATAGAGGTACCTAAAAATTCCTTTACCCTGGTCGTTCAAAAATGACTACAATTTTTATAATAATTATTCTTCTACTAATGTTCTTCTTCAGAAGATCGTAGATCTAGTGGCAGTACTTACATACAAGCCTAAAAGCTTGGCTTGCCCTTATAACCTATTACTCTTCATGATGTCAGGGTTTCTTTGTTACCAGTCTGTTTACCGTATTCTTGGCCCTTAGACACGCCACTGTCAACAGACCTGGTTAATACTCGCGTATACCAGGGAAGCATAGTACGAAAGGGAGGAGGCTTTATTCTGGCCTGCAGTGGGTGGAACAAGGCTGCCGATGATACGGTGATGAATATTCCTAGACTGCTAGACACTCCTGACCCTGACTATGCATTATTTTGTTTTCACCTTGACTGCTTATCGCTGTTTGTTACAACTACAATAAAACTACGCTAGGTACAATATATTAAAGGGCATTGAAAGTTTGTTTACTCGCCGACTATCTTAATCGTTGTTTGCACGAGCTCTTTTAGGGAAAACCGTATCAAGACGCTGAGTACTTGCCGGTTGATGGAAAAAGATGTTTATAGTCAAACTGTTAAATACTGCAACTAGCATTATCATAATTAGATATGATGAAGGGGTAGGGGTCACAACAATCTGCAATAAATGTGTGTTTACTGTTTGTTTTGAGTTCCCGATATTTCGGAGCTGTTGCAAGCACCATGATCATGGATAAACTGAAGTTATAGTGTAGTCCTTGCGTCAATATCTTGCCCTTGTTCAAAATACACTTAGCCAAAAACAGCCCACTGTTGGGCAAGGCATCTCCCATGGTGCGCCACAGCACCCAGTACTCTACCTTCCTTCCAATATTCGCGGAACTAAGCATATGAAATATTTTCCGGCTCCCAATAAGAAAACGCACCTTATTCAAGCCTATCGTAAAAATAAGCGATTTCTTGGTAAACTCTCACAAACAATAAACACAATAATTTATATTTATATTTGATATCGTCCACTTAAGATTAGATTACAATGAAAAGGGAGACGCCTTTATGAAAATGCACGGCTCAACGGAAAACGAAATTAAATACTCTGTACTTTATTGCTTCCATTCAACTTGATTTAATCAACTTATCAACATTTTCTTGGCCTTATTCCAATAGTTTTGTAGTCGGCACAGCACGACGTCTTCTGCCATTTTTAACCGACTTCTAAAAAGGAGGAGGTTATGCCACCGGTATATTACCATTAGTATTTTTCCCTATTACCCGTCATCTCAGTATTCACCCTCTTTCTAGCTGTATATCATCTTTCACGCAAGTCCATCCATCATTTCCTCGGTCTTACCCTACTCTTACAGCAATTCACAGACGTTCTCAATCGATTTGAATTAGGTACAGAATATAATGATAATTAATTACATAGTCAATTTCATATTAACCGCAATTTTATCGATATTCAATTGTGTGCAATACGATTGTCAGTTATTCGAGTGGCTTCTTATCTTTTTTTGTGACATAGTTTGTAATTCATTTATTGGGCTGATCAATTGCAGTCGTTGATACAACACTTTTAATCTTTGGTCCTAAGCAGCTGAGTAAACGCAAAGTTATTCCGTAGCTCCAAGAACTAAACCTGGGTCCTTATAACTTGTTGTTTTAATTTGCGTGTTAACTAAGTAATTTCACGGGAAGCCCCATGCTCCGAAAATAACATTTCTTCAAGAATTCAATTCTTTCTAGTTTGATGGTATCCTAAGAAAGTGGTCCGTCTGTGGCGTGCCTAGGGGCCAACAATATTGCAAGCCCATTAGGCGAGCAGACTGTTCAGAAACCCTAACATCATGAAGAGTAGGAGCCTGCAGGCTTGAATGGAAGTACCACCACTATCCGTTTGTCATTAAAATGACGGCCATCCTTCTAGGCAGTGTATTTTGACGCCATAATGGTATTACCCAGTAAAAGCGTTCTGCTGGAATTCAGATAGGCAGTAGCTCTCATGTAAAATATTGGTATTCAGCTACATTTGGTTAGACTGAAAGCTGCAGTCATCTTAGTTAAGATAAGGCTAGACATACAGAATGGAAATATTACACCGGTCAAAATTACGATTTCATGGCCACCATAATTATAGGCGTTTGCTTATCGCTTTCTTAGAGGAGTTCATGGCTAAATAATAACAGCCGTTCGGGTCGATCTTTAGGTTAAGCCGTGCTTGCCTAGGTTGGTCTGTGACCACCCATTACGTACCGAGGTTCCCCGGTGCCTCGAAAAACACGTTAAGCCGTTGGTCCCGGCTGTCATTTGTAGATCTTCGACAGTCGTTAGGTAGATCAGTAGCCCAAAAACTCTAACAACCAGTCTTACTAAGGGGTATCGTATTACCCAGTACTAACTGTTGGTGGAGGTCAGATAGGCAGTCGCTCCATGTAAAATACTAGTATTCAGCTGCATCTGGTTAGACTGTAAGCCGACCCCAATATAGTTGGGAAAAGGCTAGGCAGATGATGATGCTTACCGCTTTCTTAGGGAATCTGATCCAAAATGTATATTTTCATGTTTCTCAGAAAGACTTCATGGCCCTTTTCCTCTAGTAACAACATTCATTACTGACAACAGGACACGTTCATTTTAAGTTTCTTCCGGAGAGTTCCCAAATTAGAGGATACCGGGCACTAATGGACAAGGTCGTTCAAAACCGTTAGTATTAATTACTATTGTCATTTATTTAATCTGTTATTTCTAAGTGAAAGAGACGAAGCCTAACAACAAGGGCAGGACGGGACAACATGTTAAAACCTGATGTCGAGGGCGTGCACTTTTTTTGCGATCGATCGTCGTTTATCTGCTTAAATTGATATAATCTGGGTATTTCAGTGGACTGAATAAATTTAAATTTCTCGGCCTTGTTAATTAAACTATAAGTTCTTATATTGAGTAACTACTACCTACTTAGTCTGTTATTGTATTAAGTAGTACCTACAGAGTCCGAGAGGAGCAGTATTACCAAGTTTCCTACTCAAAACAAAGAATTTTCCCCGCCCCCCCGAGTATAGCGCTAACTGTGTACTTTTCGCTATCCTTTGGATGAAACCTTTAGCACGTCTTGAAATTAGTAATTGATGTTGAATTGTTGACATTGTTAGCCCTTATGTAAGCTTCGCCGCGACATGGCGTGTTATCAGATACGATATAATTATAATATCAGGAAACGTTTAAAATAGAACCTCTTACCTATCTGATCTACCTACTGAGAAAATTAATAAGTCAGATAATGTTGGTTGTAATAAATAATGCGCTCGCTATTTAATTTCCAAACATGTAAACAAATATTAGTTTTTTGAGAAAACTACTTTAAAACCCACTTAAAATGTTTGCGCATCTTTATGACTTTTTCAATATTACTAGTTATTGTGATTTCATTTTAATTTACACTAGCATAAAGTTGAGTTTTCTTTTATTTGGAAATAACAGCTATTGGAGACAAGAATTTAAATAAACTGTTGCCACCAGTCATTAGATCAGAATCCCCATTTTTCCGATGTCCTTAAGGCGCCTTCTGCGCCCGCCATGCCTGCCTTTAGGCATGGCGGGCGCAGAAGGCGCCTTTCTGAAATTTATATTGACAAGGTCTGTGGTCTCGGCTAACTCGACTAAACTGCCAAGTTGGTGTAGTGGTTGCGAGACTTGCGAGTCCCATGTGGTGGGCCTAGGGAGCCAACAATACGGCTAGCCTAAAAGGCTAGCAGACTGTTCAGAAACCCTTACATCATGAAGAGTAGTAGGTTATAAGGGCAAGCCAGCTTGTAGGCTTGTATGAAAGTACCTCCACAACCTTTTAGCAATCTCAGAGGTTGCCAAAAGTTGGGATTTCTATCAAGGATTACGCAGCTCTATGCCCAGTTAATGCAAACATAACTGGTGGCGTAAACAAACAAGTGTGTCCCTTCTGGAAATATGTACGACAAAATAGATTATGTTTCTAAAACCGAGATTAGCCAACAACCCCCAAAATCCTTCCTGTAACTAGGTGCGTAAGACTGTAAGGTCATTATCCCGCGTTGTCTCAAGATTCGCCGGCTGTCACATCAATCAAGCATAAACCGTGTCACCTGCGTTTGTTTTGCGAATCATCCACGGCGGGAAATGGCCGACTTGCCGTATCTTTGTTTAGGCGCCTACCTACATAATTGTGGCTACCTAGTTATCGAGTTTAATAAGGTGTAATTTGAATTTAATGCAGTTTAACATTTTTATTGAGGAGGTAGGTACCTACTGTCTAAGATTTTTTTATGGATATTGTAGTTGAGAATGCGATATTACATTATGGTAAAGCAAATGCAAAACTCAATCAATAATCAAATCAGCCGATCGCCGTCCACTGCACATGTACGAGTCACAAATGCTCCGTCTTCCGGCTTCCGCTAGTCCGTCTCAGCCACCTTTTTAATATCGGCGCTGCATCTTGCCGCTAAACGCGGTCTCAACCTCAAGTACAAAACTGAGATGATTCAGTACAGTAGGTCTTCAGATGGTTGATTTTTTTAAATTATAGTTCGTTTTCCAACGTTTAACTAAAAATTGTGCATTAAAAGGTATTTATTTCATTTGCAAAATAAGTATGATTGTTTAATTAAGTATGGTAAATTCCGATAAATTTCAGCAAAACGAATGGAAACTTATTTATTTTTCATATTTGCGGTTTTCCACTCCTAATTCCTGTCCAAATAAGCGTGAGATAAAAATATTATCTAATTATGTAATCAATTTTGTAACTGTACGCAATATTAACTAATGTTTATTTAGTACCTAAAGCAAAGTGCCTGTTGTTTAATTTATTACGAATCAATTATTGATATGGACATTCTCTGATAAAGTGTTAAAGACGACCTCGTTATTTTTTCCTACTTTTGAGAAGAATTGACGGCGCGGTTGGCGCAGTGGCTGAGCGATTGACTGCTGCGCTGCGTGTCGCGGGTTCGATTCCTGCACGGAACAAATATTTGTATGGCCTACAGGTAGTTGTTCCGGGTCTGGCTGTTTGTGTATGTGAGTTTAAATGTTTGTAAAAGCACCCACGATACAGGAGAAATTCCTAGTGGCAACGTGTATAAAAAAAAAAGAAAAGAAAGAAAGAAAAGAATTCCCAGTAGAGTCCTGTCACTTTGACCACTGTCAATATCACACTGATCTTTATTCTTGTTAAAATAAGGTTGCAGTTGAGTAGTTTCCACTGACTGACAAGTCAATTCAGTTAAGTGATCTTTATTTTTCTTGTAAGAACCTGTCACTTTGACCACTGTCAATATCACACTGATCTTTATTCTTGTTAAAATAAGGTTGTAGTTGAGTAGTTTCCACTGACTGACAAGTCAATTCAGTTAAGTGATCTTTATTTTTCTTGTAAGAACCTGTCACTTTGACCACTGTCAATATCACACTGATCTTTATTCTTGTTAAAATAAGGTTGCAGTTGAGTAGTTTCCACTGACTGACAAGTCAATTCAGTTAAGTGATCTTTATTTTTCTTTTAAGAACCTGTCACTTTGACCACTGTCAATTTCACACTGATCGTTATTCTTGTTAAAATAAGGTTGTAGTTGAGTAGTTTCCACTGACTGACAAGTCAAATTCAGTTCAGTGATCTTTATTTTCCTTGTAAGAAGGTCTCTGGTGGGTTGAAGTTATTTATTAAGAGCTTGTTTTGTCCCACTACAAGGCAAAGACCTCCCTTTCCTCTTTCCATTTATCTCTGTCTTAGGCTATTTGGGCCCAATCCTTTTGATAAGAGTCCAGCTCGTCACACCATCTCCTTCTGGGCCTACCGCGTCGTCGGTTTCTGTTGGTCGGAACCCAAACTGTTGCCGCTTTGGCCCAATTTTGATGCGACATGCGACAGATGTGGCCTGCCCAAGTGGCCAGTTTAATTTGGGGGCTGTGTTGCCAACGTCTGCGGTTGTCTGAGTTAAAATAAATGTGAAGAGATTGTGAAAAAACTTCACTAAGGTGGACAACACCTTACACTACTAACAGCCACATAGACAAATAGACTATATCGTGTATGACGTGTCAATTACATTCAACTTAGGCTGGATAAGCATGGTAAGTGGTAAGTTAAGTCGTTTATTCCCACTTAAGGACCAGAATTAAAAAGGACGTGTAGATTGGTCTTTCAGTCCATTAGAGAACGATCAAGATGGAACCTTGCAGTCGAATCAGTCGTAATCGTGAGCTGTCATGATTGAAATTGATCGTAAAATCTCTTAGGAACAGTGTTTAAGGCCGGATAAATGTCATCATCATCATCTTAAACAAACTAGAGGTCCTAGAGTTTTCCCACGTAAAGATAGGACATAGTAAACACTTCTTTTGAAGTCGTAGAAATAGCCGATAGGCCGAATTAATTGGATAACCTTGAGGCGTTGTAGCTCCGATTAAGATTTATGTAGGTAGTTTGTGTGGAAGCTGTTAATAATTACAGTATTTTATCATCAAACCCCGCAATCTCCGACGGGTTTCGCAGAGGTGAACTCCATATTATAGGGAGCGAGCCTACTGCCAACAATCAAGACAGACACTCATTTAAACTCCAGGCTGCTACTGAGAAATTCCTGGTGGAAAACACCAATAACACTGCCCGACCTAGGAAACCAACCTAGGACCTCATGCTCAGCAGAAACACTTTCGATCGCTAGACCAAAGTTTAATAACAACTAATTACAGTATTGTGTTCTATATTTTTCAGGTTGCCGCCAAATTCACAAGTGGAAACGCTGAGATTCATAAACAACGCCATAAAAGCATACTGGCCAGATCCTTTTAGTGACGTTCCAAATTTGAAAGTGCTGTCATTCTCGCACAACGAACTGACCGAAATCACACCTGACCTTTTTACGAAAATCGAAGGCTTAGAAGATTTAGATTTTTCACATAATAAGTTAACAGATTTCAATCCTTTAGATTTTAAACATCTTCGTCATATAAAAAAGCTGAGTTTACAAAGTAATAATTTGAAAAAGATTCCCCTGGATGCGCTGCAGCCTATGACTGCGCTTGAAGACCTGGATGTGAGCAAGAATGGCATATTCGACCTATTACTCCAAAGAAGCGATGTTGAGAATTTGGCGCGACTAAAGCGGTTGAATTTGAATGACAATAGAATCAGATCTATTACAAAGGATTCGTTTCCTCCTAATAACAGCCTGTAAGTATATTTTAAGTCACTAAAACCCTTAGAGCACGGAATCGTCTTAGTACTAATGAAATTCGTGGCGCTGAAAATGCGTCATTTGTGTCATAGAGCGAGTAAAAGGAGACACGTTTAATTTCTATGGAAAGGTTTGACTGCGCCGCCTCTAGCAGCAGCCGAGGCGCCTCCGTGCTCTGTGCTAAAATTCCTCCACTCCAGTTCGTTAAACGCTAATTGCAGGAGTGTGGATTTTTTTTTTCTTTGCTTCGATATAATGCATGTTTCTTAGCGCTGGAATGACATTAATAGGACGGCGGTATTCTTAAACATTTGTCAAATTGTGTTGAAAAAAAATAACCGAGTTTTTGCCTTAGTTCTGAATATTGCCACGTGCCAAAACATGCATGCAGCACTGTATTAGAAGAGGTCTACTTTTAGGTCTACTTTTTCGGCTGACCATCAAATAGAGCAAAGGCCACAGTTATTTATGAAGACTAATAGTTTTCACGGTCAGTACTAACAGGCAACATTGTAATACCAACATGATATTGTTAGTAGATACGAGTAGTCTTACCGCCCACAAAGCTATGACTGGCTTCAAGTTTATCACTGCTGTAAAACAGTTGAATCAAGCAGTCAGGGTATTCAGAGATTTAGAGATAGCGCAGAATCAGAACTTTGACCTTTTTTTAATTTTCTTTATAAAATTAAAGTAAAAGGATAATTGCTTTTATACGGGTTCGAACTGTATCAAATTGTCATTTAAAAGGTCATAACAAGAGCCTTATTTTATTGTTTGGCACCAATAGTCAGACGCAGAGACAAAACATTTTATTTTTGTTCACCCTGATGTTCTTCATACTTTCTTGTCTTTGATATTTTTCTAACAACGCTGTCTCTTCGTAAACAAACATTATAAACGATGACCTGTATTATAAAAAAAAAAAAAACAATAAATCGATAGAACTTGGTCAGGAGTGCCGCTGATATTGATGCTTATAGATAATACATATCGGTCTAAATAAACATAGGTATGTAGAAACATACTTAGGTAACTCTTTCTAATTCTGTGCCTTATCAGATTTATACACAGTTTAGCTTGTGTCATACTGATAATCTACGCAAATATAAACATACATATTAACATCACACGATGTATAATAATATCTAATAGTACACCCACATTTCACCAGCTTTATTTCTAACTTCCATGTAAAAGGGAGCGACCCTATTGCCATCAATCGGGCACAAATCCAGACTCCGTGGTTACTGAGTAATGCTTGATAAAAAACCTAATTTGACCGAGCTAGGAATCGAACCCAGGACCTCATAGTAAGGCCCTCTGTTAAATTATTCTGCTCATTTAGGCCTCTTTTAATTATAAGTTATTTCCATTTCCAGAGAACTCTTGGATCTATCAAACAACATAATAGAAATAGTAGAAGAAGAGTCTTTTCTCACATGCACGAATTTAAGAGAGTTGAACCTTGCGCAGAACAATATAACGTTTGTTTTTGCACTGCCGCCGACGCTGCAGATTGCCATACTGAAGATCAACACTTTGTACCATTGGCCTAAGTTTCCTAGTGGAATTAAGTATATCGATCTGTCATATAATAGATTATCAGATTTGTATGATGAGAATGCAGTGAATTTTGACAGTTTGGAGGTAAGTTTTCTTTTACTAATTAGAGCTTTTTAAAAGAACATTATGTTTGTTTTCACGAACACACACGACATTGTTCTTGTCGGTGAAGATGGATCTGAGATCCAGAGCAGATTGGAGAAATGGCAACAGAAGCTGGAGAATGTTGGCTTGAAAATCAGCAGAACTAAAACGGAATACATGTTCTGCGATTTCGGCGGTCTCTCTAGTTCTGGAGCCATAGCGCTTAATGGCACGTTTCTTCCTGTCTGCTCCGACTTTCGGTATCTCGGTTCACTCGTGCAAAGCGATGGCGAAATAGATCGTAGTGTAAAGCACAGAATTAACACGGGATGGATGAAATGGCGGCAGGTCACGGGAACAATCTGCGACTTTCGCATTCCCCTTAAACTTAAGGGGAAGATTTATAAAACAATGGTTAGACCTGCTGTCTTGTATGGATCAGAATGTTGGGCCACAAAAGGGATGAATGAAAGGCATTTGCATGTGGCGGAGATGAGAATGCTAAGGGGGATGTGTGGTATTACGCGAATGGATAAAATAAGAAATGAGTATATAAGAGGAAGTTTGAAAGTGGCGCCGGTGACTGAAAAGTTGTGTGGTAATCGGTTGTCGTGGTATGGGCATGTGATGCGGAGGAATGAGGAAAATGTTGTGAGGAAAGTTTTGAGTATGAATGTGGATGGGTATATGAGTAGAGGAAGTCCAAAGAAACGATGGATCGACTGTGTAAAGAATGATATGGCAAGAAAGGAGGTGTCTGGCGAGATGACGAGTAATAGAGAAGTATGGAAGAAGAAGACATGCTGCGCCGACCCCAAATGAATTGGGATAAGGGCAAGAGAATGATGATGATGTTTGTTTTCACGAATACTATAATAAGGGAAATAAGGGAGATTGAAGATATTGCAAAAATACTGTTATATTGGCCAATGTTTGATCGTGACATAGCTCACCTAATTTCCGTATGTTTTCCGCGTTTCATTCACCAATCATAAAAATGAAAGACATGAAAAATGTGTACAATGTTTATCTATTTGCCCACACTAAAATTTAAAACTCTAAATTCCAGGTCCTAAACATCGGCGGAAACCAAATAAAAGAACTAAACATAGAGAAGAAACTACCCAGCCTTTACATTCTCGACCTCTCTTACAATTTAATAACCGAAATACCAAAGACAATAAGCACTCAATTATTTCCTAATTTAGAAGAACTTCATTTTGATGGCAACCCGATAGAAACGGTTTATTTTAAAAACATAGTAGCTGTAAAGAGTTTGTACATGAATGAGATGAAATCTTTGACTGTAGTTGATGAGAAATCGTTTAGTAATGTGGTGGGGAGAATGGCAGATGAGGCAGAGAGTGATGTAAATTGTTTCTCTCTCTATCTCTCAAATTGTCCGTCCTTGGGGGAGATTAAAGCAGGAGCTTTTGATGGAACATCGTTGTGTATGGTGAGTTTAAATATACATGATTCTGTTTAAGTCCTAAAAATTTGTAGTAGGTACGTAGATTGTTTATAAACCATTATAGTTTATCTTAATTTTCTCTGTTATACTGTACATTAGTAACACGTGTTCTGTCTGGTAAGCGGTTAAATAGCTACAGCGCTCACTGTGATAGACAAACGTCGACCATAGAATAGTGTCTAGTAATACTGATACCCTTGCCAATATCTAGGCACGGACCTTACTTTGGTACAGAACCGTTAAAATGGAGGTCTAGCTTTCAATTTTCGAACTCATCATTTATTGATTTATAAAGTAACACAAAATTAACTCAAATCTTATCAACTTCAGCTGGACATAAGCAAGAACAACTTATCCTACCTACCGAAGAGCCTGGTCGACTGGTCAGCAGTCAGCGAGGGAGTAAACCTGCAATTCAACCCCTGGAACTGCAACTGTGACATGCAGTGGATAGTGGACGAGCTGCTGCCCCAGATGTATGCCACCAAGCACTCGCGACTGCTGGCTGAACTCAGGTATGTCTGTCAGCTGTACGGACAGTATATTGACAACACAACACAACTGTGTCATGCAGTGGTTAGTGGACGAGCTGCTGCTTGTTTTTCATCCAAAATTCACTCTCACGGCAAAGCTTCCACCAAACAACCGACAGTAATCGCTTACTTTCACAGTAAAAAAGCAACTTTATTCTAATGAGAATAAAGGTCGCTGTCATCTTGACAGACGTGTCAGTGGAAGCAAGCCAACATCGACCTTTTAGTAACAACAATAGATATTGCTATGATTTTGAATTTTGATAATGATGCTAAGTCACGGCTGAAATAACTGAAAGGACTGAAGTCGGTTCTTAAGGTTCAAAGAGTGTCTTCTCCAACTTCGATTAAAGTCAGTCGCTCTAATAGTTAAGAATCTCATTTCCAGATGTGGTTCCCCCCGCGCGTTCGAGGGTCTCCGGCTGGTGCACTGGTACAACTGGACTGAGCGCGCGATGTGCAGCGACGGGAACTCGCGGAGCATGCATGGGAACTTTATGGTTAGTACACATTATTATCATCGAAAAATAGAACAATTTTACTACATTCATCTTTAGTTTACTTTAAAATTTCTATAAATTGTAGTTCTTAGTTCTGTCTGGGGTGGTTTTTTGTTTGAAGGTTTGAGCTTGGACTAACGTTAGAATTCTTTTTGTACCTAATCAGTTTTAGGATATTATTAAATGTGTATTTTGTTTGTTGTTTCCCTTTTTTCGACTATTATTCGGGTAGTAGATATGAGTGCTTTTTAGCAGTTATACCTTCAAAATAGTTAAAACAAAGTCTTGTAGCTAAAGTATAAGCCCATTTTTGGAGTCGTCCCATCGTTACGTAAAATAATAAACAAAAGGATTTTTGTTCCTTAATTAGCGAGTAAAAAAATATTTTCACTATTTCGTAGTTTGTTTGGGACTTATTCCTTTATACAATCCCAGACTGTTTGCTTACCATATACACCATAACTCTTTCACTAAATTATTCCTTTCTTATTTACAGCTAGAGCCTTCAACAGAAGACGGCCCGTTCCACTACACCAACCTGACCCTGATCCTAGGCGCCTCCATCATAGTATCCCTCCTCATAGCAATAGCCCTCGCGGTCTACCTCGTGAAGACCAGGAAGAAGTACCGCGTCCGGCGCAACGCGATGAACAGGAAGAGACAGAGCGCCACGGATATTACTAACGGCAATAAGGAACAGTTTACTACTTTGAATACTAGTAAAGTTTAAGTGCGTGATTGGATAGTCAACCTTAAGATGTTCTTAAGTAGGATGCGCTTATTGTTTTAAGTCATCGAGCCCATATTTGGGCAAGTCATTTTTATACTTAAGTAGGTATTAAGTAAAGTATTACTGTTAACCAAAACAAAGAACCAAAAGTAGATTTACTTCAAGTTGAATATATTATGCGGTAATAGTTATGTTTGCTATTCGAAATACTATTGTAAATACGTCATGTATATGTAAAGTAGTATATTTGTTATTTATAAGTACAATTTCGGGGCCTTAAATCACTATAGTGTGTTTTCTCCAATTAAAGAAAAATCAACATTATGGCAATGTAAATAAAGTTGATTTCATAGTGACTACTACAATTGAAAAAGTAATAAAAACATTTTAAGTCTAAGTGTAAACTGAACTTTATAATATGTGGGATTTAAAGTGGAGTTTCTAAAAACACATTCAAATGTTGGAAACTAAATCGGTAACGGCAGTATGGGTTACTTTCATGCATATGCACTTAATGCACTGGTGGTATTTCTGCCTGGCCACCACAAAAGCAAGTATGTTTAGAAAGAAACGCGATGTTTTTTATCTGTGCACTGGACTATGTATTTTTCAGGGAGGATGCTTCCTAAAGTCAGATTTTCATTGTAATTGTTTCAAAATGCAATAACATTAGCTTATTTTATCAATCACGTAAGTAAGTTTCGATCAACAATCATTTCAACGTATTACATTTTACAGAATGTTTTATAAATCGTAATTAAGACATATCCTACGCGAAAAAACACCATTTACTTGTAACATATTAGAAAAAATAAGTTGTATAAAAACGTTTTAATAAAATATTTATATTAAATACAGTTGTTTTTCATTGAGGTACATAAAAGCAAAAAATCTGACCACCAGTCTTATCGAAGGGTACCGTGTTACCCAGTAACCGGTTTGTGGAGGTGAGATAGGCAGTCGCTCCAAGTAAATACTGATGTTCAGCTGCATCCGGTTAGACTGGAAGCCGACCCCAAGGCTAGGCAGATGATGATGATATTCATTTTACCTTCTGAAAGGGTTGATCAAATGTCGTAGTTTGCCCGGTCCGTCCCACTTGCCTTTGACCAACCTGCGCCAATACAAGGGCGGAAATACGTGTTTGTTCAGCTGGTAGATTAGCCGACGCTCTTTAGACTGAAAATAACGATTTTTATATGAACTAACGAAATATATTGTGAACTTAGGTGGATGCAGTACTAAAATCATTACAGAAAACAAGGAAAAGTATTTATTGGACTGGCACAGGCCAAACAATAAAACAAAATTAAATTTAAAAAAAAACCACTCTGTTTCTCTTTACAGTATGGGTCAAAGTGCGCCTTGTTGGATTTGGCTGAAAGTTGAAAATCCTACAGCCGCTCAATGTTACGTACGGTTATCCCGACTAAGCTAAAGCTGTTAAACTAATTCCAAAATAATCAAGCTAATCAATTTCAACACTCCGTATCCGTTTTGGTATTAACAACTTTACTCTAGTCGGGAGTCGGGGTCATTAGATTTAAAATACAAAAACTGCCTAGTTGTCATGTTCTGACGGTTGGGGTACATTTTATATCTGGAGAAGAACTCTCCATCGTTAATTCCAATCTATTCAATTAATCATCAAAAAATTTTCGGGCCCAAAAAATATATTGAACTGTTCATAGTAATTTCGTGCGAATGCGATATTTTGTATGTTGCTTGGGAAGTCCAAATTTTCTTTTCGACCTTTATTGTTTAGGGAAATTTGTCCAAGTTGATGGTCCGAATCACCACCTCAGAGGTATGGCACTTATACTGTTACATGGCGGTGATACCCATTGTCCTTTATATTGATATCCTGTATATCTATATAAAGGAAAATGGGCATCACCACCTCAGAGGTATGGCGCTTATTCTGTTACATCCTGTATATTATCTTTATAAAGGAAAATGGGTAAACATTATGCGAAAGGTGGTCCTGCCCCCCAAAATAAGGAAAGAAACTCACCTGATCAAAAGGGAACGTCTCACAGACTTTCCTGCAATAGAGGAACTCTGCGAGGATGCCTTTGTTGTAGGACGTGAGGAGGGGACAGGCACCGTAGCCGTTATATATGGCGGAGGGCTTCTTACCGGCCATGATTTTGCCGAGGTTGTGCTCTATCACGTAGCTTTGAGGTGCTGATGACAAATGCAGATTATTTGAAGAAATTCATAAGGCCACTGTGAGTCATAAGAACACTCCACAGACACACAACGCACTGCAGAGACAAATAACCTACAACCAAATATGTTTTTAGTCCCATGTAATAGAGGGTGAGCCTATTGCCATCAACCGGGCACGAATCTAAACTCCGTGGTTGCTTCTGAAAAATTCCTGAAGGAAAAACCCAATAACACTTTTCCTAACCTGAGAAACAAACCCGGGACATCATGTTAGTCAGTAGCGCTTGCGGCAATTCAAGTAGAGTATAGTATTGTCCTCCCTCTCTTACCAACGGCAGCTGCAGTCTTGCTATTAGGCGTGCACGTACAGTCTCCCAACCCGAACACATTGGGGAACCGCTTGTGCTGCAGAGTGTGGATGTCCACCTCCAGGTAGCCGGCCTTGTCGGTCAGCGCTTCACACTTTAGCAGGCAGGGCGGCGGGGACATGGGCGGTGTCACGTGGAGGAAGTTGTATGGGAAATTTATTTTCTGGGGGAGAGGGGTTACATTTGAATGGAAGTTTCAGGTCTATGTTCACATAATACTATTAAAGTAACTTTACTCAGCGCATATCCGGAGGCGAAGACAGATGTGATATTTCACGTGTTGGGCATTTTTAGTGCCATTATTTTAGTGGGCTGTTTTTCGTTCTAGACTAATTTGTCACTTTTAATTAAAGAATTGGCTATTTTGGTTTTGGGGTTTTTGGTTGGTTCAAAAAAAGTGTTCAACTTAAAGCAACTCTTTCATAAAACAGTTACTTTTTCTTTTAATCTGTGAGGTGCTTCCACCAGGCCAGTGTTATCGTCAAAAATGATTGCCAAGTCTGTGAAAACTTCCGACCTTCCTGTAGGCAAAATGCTATCAATAGTATCTACTCTCACACAGTCCTTTCATATTAAGTTTAGGTACCTCCGCCCTTGCTTCCTTGTCAAAATCAAAATGGTCATTATGGTTATAGCAATAAGATTGTTGTTAGGTTATCAAAGTCAGCAAAAATTATAATGATCTTTATCTTCGTAGAACTGGAACTGTACTCACGTCTCCGCAATGGCCCTCGAACACGGCCCCAGCAGGCGTGATCTCCACCAGGTTAGCGCAATAGTTGGTTACTATGGCCTTGTTCTGCATCGACTTCTTTATAACTACCGCGTATTTCGGGACGCCGAATATACTCTCGGCACCCGTGTTGTATGTTATGTTCACATTTTTGATGATTTTGTCCTGGAATAGCGATCAGCCGTTTAAATAGAATGAAACGAACAGGAATGGAGGAAATAGAATATTTCAGTAGCAGCCTGAACCCTGCATTTGTACCCACTACCCTGTTGATGGCAACAGGCGCGCGCCTCGCCCCTATGGACTTAAGCAAAATCCTCCCCACCTCAGGATTATCCTCAGGGGTGGTTTTAGTGAGAAATAAATTCTACACTGATCGACCAAAAGGTAAAAATAAAATAACTATGGTTTCACCCCTGAGAAAAAGACATCAAACTACGATTATACCTACATGATATGTAGGTATATATTATATGAAGGGTGTAAATAGACCCTTAACATAGCTGAAAGGCACTTGTTGTCCCCGTCTTTGCGATCATTTTTTTCCTTCCTTCTAGTTACGGAGATATTGGGGGTCAAAGTTCCAACGTTTTCACAAGTTTTTATTATAAGATTTTTAATTTACACACCTCCCAGGACCCCCGTACTATTCAATTCATTTATCAGCACAATGCTTTGAGTGCTTTCCATCGAGTCCTACCGTAAAACGTGATTATTCACCCCAAAAAAAAAGTCGTTCCCAGCAATAATTTTTGCGTAAAGTTACTTAGTTTGGTGTACAGAAACACCAAACTAAGTAACTTTCGACTTTCTTTCGCTCGAATCGACTTTTTTTTTGCTTGGTTGACGGCTATGTGAAAGGTTTGTTTACACCCTGTATAAAAGATAAATTACTTATATCAAAAGGCGGATACTTCCTCGTTGCGTTGCGTCTAGTGCGCGCAAGCGCGAGCGCTGAGCATGAAGTCGTTGGTTCGAATCCTAGATCAGGTAAAGTGTTATCGGGTTTTTCCACCAGTTCTCAGTAGCAGCCACGGAGTTTGGTTTTGTTCCGGATGTTGGCAATAGGCCCGACCTCTATTACAGGAGACTCAAAACATAACTGTCTAAATGTGGGTGTCCTACTAGGTGCGTTCTGCCTAACTCTCCGTGGATTGCAGGCGTGGTGTTATGAGTAGGATACTACCCTCATCAACATCTTCCTACCCTTGTCCCATTCTACATGGGGTCGGCGCAACACAACGTTTTCTTCTTCCATTCTCCCCTGTCAGACGTCACGGCATCATTTATTCCTGTCTCTTTTCATTCCTCACAGAAACCAACCATCTTTTCTTTGGCCTCCCTCTCCCTCTCCATAGAAGGATACTACCCTACCACGTGAAAATAAGTGGGTTGGGTACCTACCTAATCAATCCCTAGTCACAAGTGACACACCTCTAAGGAAGCAGCGAATTTTCCTTGAACCACACAGTTTTGTGTAGGTACCTATAAATCGCCCCACTTCGGGAAATCCGCACTAGAAAGCTTAGTAGTAAATATTTACCATAAAACTTCCATTATTCATTAGATCATTACTAACATGGGAAATGATTCGAGTGACTCCTTGTTCTGCCAGTCACGTACACATAATTTATATAATTATATAGGTACCTATTACCTACCTTGTGGCTTTCCTTGTGATAGCTATTTTATTCAATTCTACAATTTGAATTAAATATTGTTTCTTTCCTGGAGTCCCGTAAAACTTTCATGAAATACTGGTTCTGGCTCACACAAAAGTGTGAGCCAGAACTGGCACAATCTATTTACTTACATCTTCGGGAAGTGCCTAACACTATCAGAATTTCATGAAAGTTTTACAGGACTCCTTAGGATCCCTTGACCAGAAATCAAGTTCTGGCTCACAAAAAAGCGTGAGCCAGAACCGGCACAACCTATCTACTGATGTAAGTATTTCTACTTTCAGGTCATAACATTAGTATGTTATAGGGACGAATCTATTTCCATTTATCTGGCACAAATGCAGACACCAAACCTACTAAGAAATTTTTGATACATATAGCCTAATTCCAATAAATTACCCGTGAAACGTAGCTAGGTCACCACTTTCAGTAGTTGCCCTTGCGACACTACGTCAACTAGGGACAACCACAACTAAATCAGAAAGGCTGCATTTAAAAAAAAACTGTTACTCTTTATTTACTGACTTAGGGTGGAAAGAGGCCCCTCCCGGGACCACGGCTCTCTCTCAAGAGGTAGTCAAATTCTGTCAACGGACCTTCCTCCATCGATCTTGAGCCAAGAACATGATCTTCAAAGCGGCTCCAGAGCACTTCCCGCTAATCAAGGGGAAGGTGAACACCGCATGTCCTCCCGTGAAGTTCTGAATGTTTTGCCAAGTTTTCGTGCAGTAGGCTGAAGAATAGATCGTGGAGACAGGGCTCTTGGGGTCATCCAGGGCTTTTTGAAGACCTTTAATCTAAGAAAACATGGATTAGTGATTTGGTGAACAGATGATGACTGACGATGATGATGATGATGATGATGACGATGATGATGATGATGATGATGATGAAGTAGTAAAGTTTTAATAAAATTTAAAATTTTGTGGTCAACTTCTTCACTCCTTAACCTTTTTATATTTCTTTCTTATGTTTATTTTTCTTTCCCAAAAGTTTTTTATTATTTTGAAAAAGTCACAACTTGTAATTTTTCGTTTAGCTAATTGTCTTTTTATTTTTTTGTTAAATTGCAAGTGTTTTACATAAAAATATGCATGCTAGATTCACATCTAGTAGATGGCAATCAGAAATATTGTTTTGTAACTTTTTTTATTGCATTTGTGATTGTACATCGGTTTTGTGAATTTAAAAAAAAAAAAAGAAAAACTCTTTGGTATTATAACCCACCTTTCTGATACACGATGTACAAGTCCCTTGGTGATTTGTATGTGTATGTATGTAACTATGTAGACGTAATACGCGAGTATATACTTACCTTACCATAATCATTTTTGATACCAACAGCGACGACCATGTAGTCATAGTATATTTTGTCGCCCTTACTGGTATAGACCAGGTTCTGACAGGGGTCGAAGTCCTCGGCTCTGTCGTGGAGCCACTTGACACTATAAGGCAACAGCTTATGAAGCGGCTTGAATGTTTCTTCCAGCTTTCTTACGCCCGCTGCCACTAACGTGAACTCGGGTTGGTAGAAGTGTAACTGGGGAATCGAAATACCGAAAGTGATTTAACGAATAACCGCGACTGGTTATTATAATAGTACCTATCTGGTCTAACAAATGGCGATGTTAAACGTAGGGCACACACTGGGCTGAGCTTCTAGCTTATTGATATTTTACCATTGCAAAATTAATATTTAATAGTTCGTATAGGTAGCAATTTCTCAGTAACAGTTTGGAATTTGGAAGTTGGCGGTATGATACTACTCGGAAAGCACGTTAAGCCGTTGGTCGTGTGCCTGATCTATCGCCGGCCGTGTCGGATTGCCGACATCAGTCAATCATGAATCCGACAAAGTCGAACTAGAGAGACCACCCGTGTTTATGCAAACACTTGTGCACTATAATATTTCCTGTGTCGATCTAGTCTCTGTTGAGAATGGCCGAAGACTGAAAACGGTAAAGACTATGTACTAGTTCACACCAATTTGAAAAAAAGCAGAAAACAGGTTACGCGAAAACCTTTGGCCTTCCAGTAGGACAGGCTACTATACAATTAATGTCTTAGAGTTGGTATTACCCTTGACGGTTCCAGCAGAATGATGCATTGGTTCTTCATCTTGCGGGCGAAGCGCCACGCCACACTGCAGCCACCTGCGCCGCCCCCGACCACCAGGAGCTTACATCTGGTATATGTGGTAATTTAAAGTTTAGTCGCTTTTGAAGACCTTGTACATCAAATATTTTAAGGACTTACAGTCTTAAGATCTTTTACGATCCATTCTAATATTATAAATTTGAACGTAACTCTGTCCGTCTGTGCCTATCTACCTTTTTACAGCAGAACGGATATCGTTGAAGAGAAGATGAACTACTGCGAATGACTTATGATACTTGTTATCCAGTTGTACAAACGCCATCAGCACATCAAGCTACTACAATCTGTCAAATTTCGTTAACAGATTTTTAACTTTATCGCTAAATTATTAGGTTCAAGGTTGATTGGGAAAATTTGACGGTTTCGGGTAGCTTGATGTGTTGGCGTCTGTACATAAATTTGATAGGCACAGGATTATGTAAAATTAATGGTTCTCTGGAATAGCATATGCAGAGCCGTTTTTAACTAATTGGAGGCCCTGGGCACTTGAGAATAATGGGGCCCTCGTAGGATGCAAGAGCGAGCGAGGCGAGTTCGATTTTTTTTTCATCCCGCCTAAGATAGGCTAGGTTTTCTGGAACTTTATTGACTTGTTGAAAAGCTAGAGAATTGTAAGAACGTAGGATACAAAAACAACCGAAGCGGACTCGAAAATTTTAGTATCCCGCTTGGGATAAGTTAAGTGTAAGTTTCTTTTGTCAGCCACTAGTTATGACACTTACAGGATCTAAGGGCCCTGAGCACTTGCCCAGAGCGCCCAATAGAAAACATGGCCCAGAGCATATGCGATATGTGGTGACCACCTATCAAGTAGGTCGTAGACATCATCGTCGTTCAATAAAAAAAATAAATATCTGTAACTCCCTGATACTTACTTGTGCGTTTGCTTTGACTCACACCGCCATCGGACCGCATGTTTTGTGTGCAGAGCGAGCCTTCTGAAGACCACACTCATTTGTTACATTTAATTTTAACTTGTGTTACAAATAATCATTTCGACATTTTTACTTGGTGACTTCGACTGGGAAGCCAACTAGATGTTTTTGTATTTATACAAATTTTATGTGGGCGATGAAATTGCATCGTTGGTTGAGTGCGCAAGCACGACCATGGAGTCCTAGTATACATTCTCTGGTCAGGCATAAGAAATAAGTATTTCTATCCAAACATTCTACGTAGTAGCCCGGAGTAATGCAAATTAAGGACGTCGCGTACTAAAATCACCGCTGCAGGTATTGGCTGTGTGCTGTGGTGTAATGAGCGCTTTTGCGCGATCATTATAATTATGCTCATTATTTACTACACTTCCGACATGTGAGCTCATGGCTAAATAATAACAGCCGCTTGGGTCGATCTTAAGGTTAAGCCACGTTTGCCTAGGTTGGTGCGTGTATGGGTGACCGCCCATTGCTTACAGAGTTTCTTCCGTGCCCCGCAAAGCACGTTAAGCCGTTGGTCCCGGCTGTCATGTAGATCTTTGACAGTCGCTACAGGTAGTCAGTGGCCCGAAGGTCTGACAACCAGTCTCACCAAGGGGTATCGCATTACCCAGTACGAACTGGGTTGTGGAGGTCAGATAGACAGTCGCTCCATGTAAAATACTGGTATTCAGCTGCATCCGGTTAGACTGGAAGCCGATCCCAACATAGTTGGGAAAAAGCTAGGCAGATGATGACTACACTTCCGACATGTGGGTGCACTTTACACCTCTGCCGGAGAAGGGGTAGCACTTCGGAGATTACAGGTATCTTATTATTAAGTCGAAAGAGTTTTAGTTCGATCTATGCAGCGAACTAACACTTGTACTTTTTTTACTTCACCTCATTCGTAATTGAACCTGAATGAACCTTATTCGTATCGAGTTTATGTGCTTATTTCTCCAAGCGACTATGTTGGAGCGTTTCATACAAATACTAAGATAAAACTTATATATATTATGTTTATTTTCGTATGAAACACTACTGAACTAAAAAGCGCACTTAGACTAGAGGTTTTTTGTTGAAGGAGAGGGGCGAGGGTGTGTAATGAGATAATACGCAAAAAATTAGTATCACATTTATAATTATAACAATATAACGAATATACATTTGTTATATTATGTATACACATGGGCTCATTATTTACAAAAAACATTTATTAAATTAACGAATCAAAAATAAATAATACAAAAAAAATATTAATATTTAATAAAAAAAATACTTAAACAGTAATCTTATAGCGCTTGAAATAGTTTGAAAAAAGTACTGAAAAAACAAGACGGCGCTACTTTTATACATATTATTTATTTCAAAAATATTACCTACTATATTAACAATTCTAAATAAATTATTTTTTATTTTTCATACATTTAGGAATACTAAGCATATATTTTATATATTTTATTTATATATTTACATATATAGGGACCAATATATCCTCAAATTTAACCTTTGTTCTCATATTATTACATACGCAAAATATTATATTCTCGAATTATTATATTATCAAAATATTACACAAAGAACAATCACAGCGAAAAATGTTTTTAATTTGAGGGAAACAATAATAAATATTTGACATCATCACATAGGTTATTCATCACATATATTTGTCTCGGATGGGAATCAAACCTACAACCCCTTTTTTAAGGTTTACCTACCTTCTGTAAAATAAATCTAACTAATGATTTTATATCACCCAGTAGTAGAATCCTGAAGATATGCATTAATATAATATTATGTGCATTTATATTGAAGTTTTAATAGATAAACTCTTTGCTAGTAGTTCCTGTCAGATTACAATGAAAAACCTATGTTTGTACTAGTGTCAGTTTTTATTTATCAATTGTTTTTTATGTATAGTGTGACATTGTGAAAAATATTTATTGGGAATAAATTTTGCATTCTGATTATTAATATTAAAATAAAAATGTCTGAAGATAGTGAAGCCAAGTTTATAACGAGTCAAAAAGGCAAGTCTGTTTTTTTATATAACGGTTACAAATACAAATTCTTCATGAAAAATAAAAATGGTACAACCAACTGGAGATGTTGCAACCAAAGGGAGTACAAGACTTCGATTACATTAAGTTTGGATAAGAAAGTCGTTAGACAGCCCAAACATAGTTGCAGCGTTGATTTTGAAAGAAATATAATTGATATGGCAATGGAGGAGTGCAAACAAGAAGTGTGCAAAAATTTTGAACCCATTTCAAAAATATTTGAAAAGCACTTCTTGGGAAAACAAGTTTTTCAAAATAAAGAGTATCTGATCCCATCATTTACGTCCAAAAAGGATACGCTGTACAGGAAACGAAATAATTTTTTGAATGTCGGTACATCAAAGACTACAAGTAATGTGAGATTGCCACACCACATTGTGCAAGACTTTTTTTTATTTGATGATTATGATGGTGAAACGGATGATAGAATTATAATATTTTCGATGTTACCTGCTTAAAAGCTACGAGAATTATTCCAGACAATTGATATTGTATACGGAGATAGTACATTCAAGGTGACACCGTCGCCTTTTTACCAATTGTACACCTTACATATTGATATCGCACGAGACCAAAACACAATTAGTTTTGTACCTATTGTCTATGGCTTATTACCAAATAAGAACACAAATACATACAAAAGGTTCTTTTCTGTACTTAGAAATCAATTTCGTATGAATATTAGTTCATACAAATGCGATTACGAAATTGCTGCAATTAATGCTATACGTGAGGTATATCCAGAAATAAAAGTAAAAGGCTGTTATTACCATTTTTTAAATGCTGTGTTTAGAATGAGTAAAAAATTGAATTTCAACGAAACTCACTTAGGTCGCAAAATCACACAGTTGTGCACAAGTTTGGCTCTGTTACCACCCAATCTAATTCCAGAAGCATATCTTGCTATATATGAAATCGCACCAGAGACGGAAGTTTCACAGAAATTTCTAGACTATTTTAATAACCAGTGGAACCAAAACAGCTAAAAATATCTTTGGTAATGGTTTGTACCATTACCAAAGATATTTTTAGCTGTTTTGGTGAAAAGAACCGCACTACGAATGCAGTGGAAGGATGGCACTGAAGAATTAACTCTCGAATTCAATCTCGACCAACCATTTTCCAATTTTTAGTAGCATTAAAAGTAGAAGCTCAAATTCAAAATAAAAGATTGCTAAAAAGTGCTTTCCACTGCCCCGATAAAAAAAGATCTTTAAAATACATTGAAAATGATAGAAAAATTAATTGCATTATCACAGACTGCTTATCCAACAAAATTCAATCAATAGAATGCTTAACCATGTTAGCGGCGTTGAATAAGCTCCCATAAATTTTCCATGATGTACTTATATACTTTTGCAATTTTTATTGTTGAGCGGCTGTACCAATCGTCGTGCTTGGAAACAGATGCCACTTGTGAAAACTTGTATGCACTTAATCACTCGGGATTTGTTTAGTTTCAGTTATTATTAATTTTATTTTATTAATGATAAATGCAAATAATTTTGCAATACTGTATGATACTGCAGTTAATTTTTATTTTAATATTGTATTACGTTCGAAAGTGTTTCCATGATGCCTAGGTATTGGAATAAAGAGATTTTGATTTAAATTAATTAATTTTTATTTTTCACTGTGTTTGATTGTACTTCTAATATTTTGAGAATATAATAATTCGAGAATATAATATTTTGCGAATATAATATTTTGCGAATGTAATATATGAGAACAAAGGAAATTTAATACGACACAGGCACGCTTACCGGTTCATCTGTATGTTATATGTCATCTTAAGATGTCTGTAACAATGTTGTCACTGTATTGAAATAAAGGATTTTATTTTTGGGATCTGCTTTTACTTCTCAGCTTACTGGTGCATACAACGTGTGGTGTGTTATGTTTAGGGTGTGTTGTGGTGAGGACCTATTTCATTTTCATCTTTTTGCATGAACTTTTTGACAATTCCACATGTATTTAAAATTGCAGCTTTTAGTAGGGTGATATAGAGCGTTTCTTTAAGTTTTAGTAATTTGAGGCTATGGAGTAGGTGATTCGGGATAACACCTGTTGAAGAGAGGCCAATCGGGACCACATTAACTTTTTCCTGGCGCCATATTCTTGTTACTTCATGTTTGAGTTCTGCGTATTTACTAATTTTGTGTGTTGGGAACTGCGATATTTATTAAGTAAGTGACTTCTCTATTATAGTGAATTGACGTAGTAAAGTTTATGAGTATAATTTTCGAGGGTAACTTGTGGTATGTAATTGTAGTATGGAGTGTTTGTGTCTTGTATGAGTAAGTATTGGCCAATCTTTGGTGAATTACATTGGCCACCTGATTGTGCCTGTGTCGGTCTGCGCGAGAGTGGCGCATGCTCCTGTTATGTGCTGGATGGTTTCGGGTTGCGTGTGACACTTGCGACATTTATCATTTGTTACTGAAGGATCTTTGATAATAAATTTTCTATAGTTTTTGGTGTTAATAATCTGGTCTTGCAATAGCAATGATAAATCCTTCAGTTTCTGGGAATAAATTACCTATTTTCATATCCGGCACGGCAGCTCTGCAGCAGATTAGACAGAGGGTTTAGTGCGAGACAGAACCACAGGGGACTTAGAGAGTCACCTTGATAGATTATTATTATTATTTATTATTATCGATGTAGTCGATCCTCATAACAGCCTAAGCACTTTTTGTATGGTTGAATTTCATAAAACTTCAAGGAATATTTTTGATTTAAGATTAATGTGAACCTTATTGAAGTCACAATTACGAATACGACCGTATGAACAAACGATCACATTTAGTACTACAGGGGCTGTCCCATCGCCTCTTGTAACAGTATTATTCAGTGTGGGAGAGAGATGTAGTTATACAGAACGTATAGCTCCATCTCTTTCTCAAACTGAAGTAAGATTAAACAAAGGACTGCTATAAGAGGTGGTAATTTGCTCCCAGGTATACGATATTTTTTTTTAGACAGTGCCTGCTCGGTGCTGTAGGGGTGTTGATGGCCGTCAGCTGGTGAAAGATTAAGCTGATCGACACGTCACGTCCCGCTCCCACCCCGTGGAGGTACCAAAGACACCTGGTGAAGCGGTTGGCCTGAAGCAACCACTTATTTTTGAGTAGCCACGACATAATTACAGCGTGGATTAAAACTCTGTGGCCATTATTACCGGGGAAGCACAAGGGTAGCGCGCAAAAATGCAGGACACTGACCTTCAAATTGCAAAAAAAACGTAAGAAAATTTGAATTTCGTGGGCTACGCGTCTTAAGGGAGACTTTCTTTTAGGGACCAACATAGTAATCGGAAAAATAAACGGCTATCCCATACATCTAGGTCGAGTAGGACGTAGTATTTAAGTTTTGTATGTCACCGCTGATTAGTTTTCGATGGAACTGTTGCGTCACTTGTGTGTCATACTACACTACACAATGTTTACAGTAAGTGTTCATCATTTGCACAAAACTTATGTTCAACTAAGTATTAACTTTCTGATACATTTCGAGTTGACAAAGTTTTCACTATCGACAGTTTCGACATAACTATTTAAATCGCTCTTATATACATATAGCTGTTATTCTTAAAACATTTTTCGTAATATTAAAGGGTTATTTATTACCAGCTAACAGAAAATAGTAACTAACGATATCTATGTATTCCACAGACCTATTCATTGTTTTAAACCAGAGACAAGAGAGTATTCGAGTATGTTTATTTTTCGGATATGCAAATTTGGAAGACTATTAACAATATGTCCAAGACTTTGTAGAATATTAAAAAGTATATCTTCTAGATCTTTGAAAAAAATTAAAAACGAATTGAATACTTCAGAACATCAAATAAATTAAATAGCTGCTACTTCAAAACAATTTGATCAGCTTTTTAAATTGTTTTCAAATTCAAACACTGTTTAAAGCTTTCACGGTTTACAAATAAACTTATACTGTCACTTACGGGATATCTTCCGTGATTGTTCATTATGTTATATATGTGCGCTTGCAACAGCGCCGAAATATCGGGAGCTCAAAATAATTAACAATTACGGAAGATATCCCGTAAGTGACAGTATAAGTTTTGTTTTCAAATTCCCTTCAAAATATTAAAAAGCTGATCACATGCTTAAAAACTTTGAAAAAATGAAAAAATCGAATCCAATACCTCAAACCATTAAGCAATTTAAAAAGCAAATACTTCAAAATATTAAACAAAACTTTAAAAGCTCTTAAACAAACTCTCTGGACATGATTGAAATCAACCTATCTACCTAAGTACAGTTACTTAATTCATATTTCATACCTTCATCTGATACGCGACTTTATTTCTTGGCAAATCTCTCTATCTACCTCGGCGGATCAACAACCTCCTTCGACCGATCAGGTTCCCTCGTCGGGTCACTTGGCTCCCTCGTCGGGTCACCTGGCTCCCTCGTCGGGTCACCTGGCTCCCTCGTCGGGGCACCTGGCTCCCTCGTCGGGTCACCTGGCTCCCTCGTCGGATCACCTGGCTCCGTCGTCGGATGACCTACCTCTCTCGACGCGCATCAATCGTACATAGATATCGTTTACTCAACACTCCAATGTTCACGCTCAGTCTCTAAAGGGGTTCAGCAGTCTCCTAATCTTCTCCGGGCCGTGGTAGTATCCTTTCAGCATGACGTTCCAGTATATGAAGGGGAATAGATGCTTTTTCATGTAAAACGCGATTATGCTCTCCTTTGCCTATAATAAAATGGATAGTGTTATTGGGTTTTTCATCAAAAATTTCTCAGTAGCAGCCATGGTGACTAGAATTGCGCCCGGTTGAAGGCAATAGACTCGCCCTCTATTACATGGGACTTAACATAACTGGGGAACTACAGGCGTGATGTTATGTTATAATTACCTGATTGAAAGGCATGGTCTCTCTGACCACTCCTCCGTAGACGAACTCCGCCAGGATGCAAGAGTTGTACGACGTCAGTAGCGGACACGCACCGTAGCCGTTGTACTTCGTCTTGGGCTCGTCTTTGTTCATTGTGCTGAGGAGGTTGTGCTCCAAGACGTAGCATTGTTGCGCTGAGGTAAGGGAATACAATATAGATTAGTTGTTTAGTTAAACAAGTTTCAGCTAGAACTCATAGCTGAAGTTGGTCGCACATCTGAAGGAAGGTGCGCTCCGCATCAACCGTCGCGTAAAACTCAAACCTACAAATAGATAATAAAACTTCCATCTTTACAAACTTAACCAATGATGCGTTGGTGCGTCAAGCATTCTAATAACCGGATGTTGCCTACACATCCGGTTATTAGAATGTGGATGGTTCAAGTTCTACCGAACTAACAGACTCTTCTCTCGCTCCTTAAGTTTACCATCAAAGTAGAGAAGCCCCCTTTTATTTCGAATTTATTTTTATTATTTGTTGTTATAGCGACAACAAATAATAAAAATAAATTTGAAATAAAAGAGGAGCTCGTGGCTAAATAATAACAGCCGCTTGGGTCGATCTTTAGGTTAAGCCGTGCTTGACTAGGTTGGTCTGTGAATGGGTGACCGCCCACTACATACCGAGTTTCCTCCGTGCCTCGGAAAGCACGTTAAGCCGTTGGTCCCTGCTATCATTTGTAGATCTTTGACAGTCGTTAGGCAGTCAGTGGCCCAAAAAGTCTGACAACCAGTCTTACCAAGGGGTATCGTATTACCCATTACTAACTGGGTTGTGGAGGTCAGATAGGCAGTCGCTCCATGTAAAATACTGGTATTCAGCTGCATCCGGTTAGACTGGAAGCCAACCCCAATATAATTGGGAAAAGGCTAGGCAGATGATGTTGATATAGCGGCAACAGAAATACACATTCTGTGAAAATTTCAACTGTCTACCTATTACGGATCATGAGATACAGCCACCTGTCAGACGGACGGATAGCGGAGGCTTAATAACTAAATAACCTTACCCTTCGCTTACGGAACCCTAAAATCAACAAAGTTACAGTACTCACCAATAGCAGCAGCAGTTTTACTGTTGGGCGTATTTGTGCAGTCTCCAATACCGTAGATATTAGGATACTCTTTATTTTGCAAAGTATACATGTCCACCTCTAAGAAGCCGAACTGGTCGACGAGACACGGAGAGTTTCGCAGGAAAGCCGGCGTGTGCATGGGGGGCGCCACATGCAGCATCGAGTAGTCCATCGTTATGTCCTGTTCCAACTTTATTTCTGACGTTAGGCTCAAGGATCGAATATAAAAAAGTATAAAAAGTCCATAAAGCATTTTGATCTCTTCATGCAATTTAAGTCATGCAGAACTTGATATTTGCCGTATAGAAATGTTGACTTAGAATATATATTAGGAGAAATTATCAAGTTGACTTGTTATTGGCAAATGTCCTACTCCCGTATCTACAACGTGTAACAGAAAGGATATAGTCATAAATGAAAGGATATGCTGCAGACCATCAGACTGAACAACTTTCTCCATGGGCCCAATATCGTAAATGCCAAAAAAATTATCAGCTGTCCCATACAAAATTTCAATACCTCTGCAGCATATCCTTTCATATGACTATGCTCTTTCTGTTACACGTTATAAACCAGTCAATGTAATTACTTGATTAAAAGTAATTATTTAAGAAATAATTTTTATCCTGTAGTCTAGTAATTGCTTGAAGTTAGAACTGTCAAAAGGAAGATTTAGTAGATTCTTAGCTTTGCTTTCTTTGACGGTTCTTCTTTGGTTGAACCAAATCCAATACTTGTCTATTGCATAAAAATGGTTGCATAAGTAATTACTTAAACCCAGGTTATTACTTTAACTTGACTATAGATACCAGGGTTATTAGTACGAGTACTCGTACTCGTACTACTAACCCTGGTATCTGTACGAGTACGAGTGCTAAACTCACAGTCAAAATAAGTTCGTCATCATTAGGGCATTTTTTTTTCTGCTCATTTTACCATAGACTGATATACCCACTGAGCATTAACATTAACATTGCGTTGATAAATGAATCGGTATTGAATAAAATTCAGCCATATTCTTGTCCTTCTAAATCTTAAATGTGATATTATGATACTCGGACAAATAAATAATATAAAACAAAAACATTAAAAAATATTTTAAGACTAAGATTGTCAACTTGACATTGATCATAGGCACATAATTATGCCATTTTAATAATTGTTTTTTATTATTAAATATAGTTTTCTATGCAATAGACTGCTCAGTTCCGCAACTTCAAGATTTATTGTAACTTGACTTAAAGGAAGGAATACAAAAACTGACGAATGTATAAAAGACTTGACTGTATACGTGTAAAGTTCATTTGATTTTACGTTATTTCTACAAAATATTAAGTTTTTCTTTAACAAGAGATCTTCAAGCAAATAATCTACAAAAATCAAATTAATTTTTACCTGAGTTTTTTCATCCCTATGATAGAAAACAGCTTCCTTCTTGTCGTGTCTGACCTCTTTGAGTACCGTCTTGTAGTTGACTTTAATATTCTTTCGTTTCACGACCTTCAACAACTCTTCGGCGTACTTCGGGACTCCAAAGATCACTGGTAAGCATGTGTTGAAGATCAAGTTCGTTTTTGAGCGAGTGTTCGTCTGTGTAAAGAGAGGAAGTTTTAATAAATCGTTCTTCATCACCTATCCACCCATCACCATCTTCGTAACCTTTTCTCAACTATGTTGGGGTCGGCTTCCAGTCTAACCCGGATGCAGCTGTAAAACCAGTATTTTACATGGAGCGACTGGATATCTGACCTCCACAACCCAGTTAGTACTGGGTAACAGTACGATACCCCTTGGTAAGACTGGTTGTCAGAGTTTCAGGCCATTGACTAAGAGTAACGACTGTCAAAGATCTACAACTAACAGCCGGGACTAACGGCTTAACGTGTTTAATCATTGTAGAACTTCTTAAAACTCCTTTGACAAAACATGAAGTCGGCGGCCGCTGTTAGATACGGTATTGTTAACACTTTCCTACTTATTTTTGACTCTTAGAAGCTCACGGGGCCAGAAGGTCATGTTAGGCATGGCTTGAGACAATGCCTGCGATCGCACAATTTCCGCTCAGCACTGAATTTTAGCTCTGAACTGTGCGTCTAGTGTTTTCTCAATGCGGCAATTCTGTGCTCAGTGGCCTTTACATACCACAGACGGGGTGTTTTCACGGGGCTTTCGTAAAAGTACTACATTAGTCTGGCGTAAGCATGGCTTGGAATAAACTAAATACTAATTTTTAATATTTTTATACGCAAACCCTGCGTAGGGAACTACAGTTGTTTTGACATGGTAAGAAAAATTCTAATGCGAGCAGGGTTGGAACGAAAACGAAACGATGGAACGAAAATTTCGAGAGTTGTGAGCAGGGTGCGATGGTCTAATTGGTGAAGACGTCCGGTGTACTGAATCGGAAGGTCGCAGGTTCAAACCCTGCTCGCACTAGAATTTTTCTTTCCATGTCAAAACAACTAAATACTGTCAAACAGGCATGAGTGACAAAGACAACGCTGAACTCTATACGGGGCGGAACGGACATCCGACGCCACAATCCGTTACCACGTATTCATTACAACATTCCGAACCCCTCCACAGCAAAAAAAAATCATAAATCGTATAAAAATTATGAGATAGATATCTCAGAAATGTAGACTAAGCCTATTCAGGTTACATTCGCATGCACTTACACTAACTCACAGATAGGTATCTCACAAATTTTCCAACAATGATTGTTTGAATAACATTCTTAAATTGAAAATGAAAAGTCGTTGAAGAATGAGACGCACTAATTCACATACATAATAGAAATAATAAAGTTATGACGTCAGTTTACCGTGTATTGTAAGTAATATTGTTATCGTTTATAAACCACTGTTACAGTGCATCTAACTGATAATATTTGGAAATCCGCCAAGACAGTTAAAACTTCTAGGAAAGTTTCTAGGAATATAATATCTTTCGCTCATCAATCAAGAAAATCCATTAAGTACTATTTCTGTAGAACAACGGTCAACATGAAAGGACTTTTTCATTAGAAGTCAGTCGTGAACACAGTATATGAAATTGTGCTTGGTTAATTAGGAGGCTCGCCTATTAACATTTCCCCAACCCTAAACGGATACAGGTGTGATATTATTAAGTTGTTTAAGTTTACTTCAGCCTTGTAATTTTTTTCTATATTAGTTTACTACTAAAGTCAGAATGACTTGCTGATTTGTTTTTGTCGATAAGCTCGTATATTTACGCTCCTTCTTACGTCATACCTAATATGTGGATAATGTATATGTATAGGTAAGGATGAAACGCAACGAGTCACTGGCTGTTGCTGCGCATATTGCTCGAGAACCATTTGTCCAAACTGAATTGCATTTTTTTTTTTGTATTAAAGATATTAATGCTACGAGAAAGTGTTGATGCCTTGAGTGATATAGAATAAACAGTCATAATAATAGTAAATGCATTTGGAGAAATAATTAAAAAAACCATAACAACGGCACCCAAGAAGGAAAATTCAAAAAATTTCCTCGGCGCCATCTTGGATTTTCATTTCGACCTCATTTTCGTTATCACCGACCTCGAAAACCACACCCATGAAAGCAAAAACTATATTTTTTCTCGGTGCCATCTTGGATTTTGTTTTTTCTGTTCGGTGGATAGAAACATTACAGCTCACACAGAGAAGCAACAAAGTGTCACACAACATCGCGGGTGGTCACACAAGGGAGTCGAGAGCGGTTTGCCATCATGGCAAACTAGTCGGTTTTACTGCCGAGGCGCGCCAAAAGATGTTTCACGTCAGAAGTTTTGTGTTCTGTTTCTTTTACCCATCTATTGTCTCACTGCTATACAAAGACAGATAGATACATAGGTATATCGTTTTTTCTGTCCACTTTGCCTAACAATCAAGACAGCGAACATTTCCTTAGCATACTTTAAAATGTGACCCCGATCCCAGAAATATTTAAAAATTCACTTACATATATTTTTTGCACCGCGATCTGACAAATCGATAAGCAAGCTTGAATCACTCTACTATACGGAGGATGTGAACATTTTCCTCTTGTGAAACAGAAACAGTTATCCTATTAACGAGTCCAGAGTCCCATTCATAAATCATTTCTACAAAAGACTATTTCCATTGAATATAGGAGGAAAAATCTCTTCTTGACTCATATAATTCTCACAAATATTGCGCGCGATCTATAATTAGAAAATTGGCGATTGCATCATTTTGTTGATTGGTAAAATGTTCACAGGATGGCCTGTATGACCGACCAGGGCAAGGTTTATAGCGCATGTAGCTCGCTATTAACTAGTATCCCAGTAAATTATGCGGTTCAGAATAGAATCCGCTTGTCTAGAAGTAATCTATGCAGACTCCTAGCTACATATCAAGCTTACAACCTAGCTACCAAGAAGTGGCAGTACTTTCATACAAGCCTAAAAGCTTGGCTTGCCCTTAAACTACTCTTCATGATGTTAGGGTTTCTGAACACTCTGCTGCTTTATGGGCTTTCCGTATTGTTGGGATGATTCCCGATGTCCACCACATGCTTGTCAACCACTGGTGGACAGCTACACGATTTTCAAAAATAATTCTCGCTTGTCGCTGTCCCCCATTGGTGGACACGTAGGTGGTGGTCATCGGGAATCATCGTACTGTTGACACCCTAGGCACGCCACTGACTACCAAGAAACAGACTCCGATAGCGATACCACTGCTTAAGCTGCATTGACACGATCAGAGTATGCTTCGACCGAGTGAACCCATAATCCGAGCGCACGGATGGATTGGTATGGGTTGCGACAATACGAGTTGCGTCCGAGTAGGTATCCGAGTTCACTCAGTCCGAGCATACTCTGATCGTGTCAACGCGGCTTAAGAAGTATGTACGCACAATGTATGACTACTAATGAAACATATTAGTAACATTTGTAAGTGAAACGCAGACCACGTCCTTAATTAACATGAACCTGAATTTGTCCTTGCTGAGGTTACCGCTTGGAATCAGGCGAGATAAAAACACAATCTGCATTCATAAACGATAATTCAAACAATAAAAACCGGATAAGTGTTTCTTATTATTCTTGAATGGGATGCTTTTGCAACGGTGTTGTTTGCGCTTGTATGCGAAAACGAGCAATTGTCTTGTGCTCAATTGACAACAAAAAACAGTGATATCGAAAACATGAACGGCCAGATAACAGAAAGTAATCAGTGGTGAGCTGGGAGACAGGTCTCCTCTTACTAAGATGCTAGTGCTGGGACGAAGGCGTCCTCTCATTTAGAAAAAGTAGGTCGTTATCTACCATGCGGGTCCAGGCGGGAGCATGGTGGTAGGTGGTTTTCCTTCAATATTATGAAAGCATTGGTGATGAAATAAATTACACGAACTGAAGTGCTTGCTTTGGTTCGAACTCACTACCTACTTCTTGTACGTCGGGAACATTACCATTGAACTACCACTGCTTGAAAACAGTCCCTTTATTCTTATTCTTTTTTGCACACAAAAATAATAGAAGTACTATAATTACAACATAAGTATAGCTTATGTACAAAGGAGAGCTTAACCCAGAATTGGGTTTTCTTACAGCAAACCTTACTTGGATTGTGAGACTTTATGTACCTAATACAATCAAACGCGGTGTAGATTTGATACCAAACCCTATTTTTGCGCTTGCAAATGAGATTTCTTCTACCTATCTAAATCTCGATTTTGCCTTGCATGTCCATACTCCACGGATTACGGATTTAAAAAAAAAGGGGTATATTAAAAATATTACCTTATTAAAATAAGAGTCTGCCAAATATGCGATCTTCTGCGGCGCTCCGGGGCACTTGATCAACGTGTCCGGGTACGTGAAGATCGCGTTACCTGACTTGTGCTCCTTCATGTCCTGAAACGTCTTCTCGCAGAAGTGCGGGTCGAATATCGACGATACACCGCTGTTCTTATCGTTTAACGCCTCGGTGAGACCAGGTATCTGAAAAAGAAAGCAGTTTTTTAATATAGGAGCCCTGAGAAGTAGATAAAGTATACTTGCGTTTTCATTTTATGTCAACTGGAACTTTAGGAAACACTACCACATATACATAGTTCTATTCAAATTTTATGGCAGCTTTGAAGTTATCAGCGAGTGACGGTCTCAGGTGACGGCAGATATTACGGTTCAAACTTCAGAAAATGTAACGTAACGCTGCTCAGAACACAATTTTAGGTATCAGCGGGGGCAGAAGACGCATCGTCTTGACTGCATAATGCGTAGACCGTCACTCGCAGCTCACTTCCGAGCCGCCATAAAGTTTGAACAGTACAATACTACAAGTAGCAGTCAAAGAGTCAGAGAGCTTTACAAAGCCAAACTTTTATTACCCTGCTTTTCTTAAATAATTTGTGCAGATACTAGAGAAAAAATTACCGTCATCATATCAGCTAAAATACGTCGACTGCTGGACATAGGCCCCCCACAAATCCAGTGGATTCCCACGGCCTTCAACAGGTCCTTGGTTCACCTTGTGCGAGGCCGCTGGCTGCAGAGGACAATTTTTAGAACTAACCACCATACTTCTTACCTTACAATAATCATTTTGTAATCCAACCGCTATGATGAGGTACTCATAGTTTATTTCGTGTCCTGCTTTAGTCGTTATCTTGTTCTGTTCAGGCTTTAGGAGATCCGCCGAGTCTCGTATCCATTTGGCGTTCGTAGGCAGAACGCTTGCCTCTGGTCGACGAGTACCTTTGACAGTGCCGACTCCAGCACCTACTAGGGTCCATAGCGGCTGGTAGTAATGATCCTGGGAACAAAATTGTAAATTTTAATTTAATGATGATATTGTTGGAAGCATACGTTGGAGTTTGAGTAGGCGGCGTTCTGTAGTTTGTGCAAATGGCCATGGGAGAAAGGCGTTGAGTTTATTGTATAGTATCTATGGCAAAACTAACGACTGAGTCTTTTTACTTCAACCAAGCTACCGGTACATTCAGCAAAAGATATGAATGGAATGAGATGGCAAAAGTGAATTATCATCATCATCATCTGCCTGGCCTTTTCCCAACTATGTTTCGGTCGGCTTCAAGTCTAACCAGATGCAGCTGAATATCGTTTTACATGGAGCGACTGCCTATCTGACCTCCACAACCTAGTTAGTACTGGGTAATAAGATACTCCTTGGTAAGATGGCAAAAGTGAATATTACCTAGTAAAACATCCATGGGAAAGTTTTGTTTTAAAACTCATTAGAATTCACACGAAGAACTGACTACTTTAGTACCTACATTCCTAGATAAACTCACGCATTTTTGCCAAGCAAAGCTGGTCATACACGCATGCCATTGTAAAGACGCCTTAAAGAACATCACCATAAGGTCAAAAGTACAGAAATAGATATACCTACATAACGCAAGTATCAAGATCCGTAGGACTACCTACTATGACATCATAAGTACTATTTAGTTACCTACTACACAAACAAGCAACTTTACAAAATAGACTAAGTTTTTGTTCTTTACATGATTAGAATTAAGTTCTTGAGTTGTAACGTTGGTGTTTTAAACAAATTAGCTTGCTGCGCCAGTAGCTACAATGCTTAAGCTGGGCACGCGAAGTAGATGCTCTTACGTAATTCAGGTATATCAGTTGCTGTGGCCAGAAGTACCTATGTCCTTTAGGGCGTCCCCTCCATGCGTTCCACTCACACTGACCTTGTAAGAAACTTTTGTTATGTCGTCTTTCACTCATCCAAACGACCAAACTCTTTTCAATTTTTGTCAACACATCTTGTCAACGGTTCCTTTAGTTCTACAAACATATTTCCAAGTTATTTACTGACATCATCATCATCTGCCTAGCCTTTTCCCAACTATGTTGGGGTCGGCTTCCAGTCTAACCAGATGCAGCTGAATACCAGTATTTTACATGGAGCGACTGCCTATCTGACCTCCACAACCCAGTTAGTACTGGGTAATACGATACCCCTTGGTAAGACTGGTTGTCAGACTTTTTGGGCCACTGACTACCTATAACGACTGTCAAAGATCTACAAATGACACCCGGGACCAACGGCTTAACGTGCTTTCCGAGGCACGGAGGAAACTCGGTATGTAATGGGTGGTCACCCATCCACAGACCAACCTAGGCAAGCGCGGCTTAACCTAAATATCGATCCGAGCGGCTGTTATTACTTAGCCACGAGCTCCTCATCGATCCGAGCGGCTGTTATTACTTAGCCACGAGCTCCTCAAGTTATTACTATTATATTAAGTTATTATTATTATATTTAAGTTATTTACTGACATACCAGTGTTATTACACTCCACGTGTTATCAATGGAGAGAGTTATGAATACTGAACGTGTGTACATTACATTGGCACGCACTAACAGCTAATGTTTGTACAATAATGATAATTGACAATACTGAATGCAATGCAATGCATGAACCTGCTAAGGTCGGTTTACATTGTTTATTCTCAGTCTACCTATCATTTTTGTGTAAACAGGGATAAAGTATTCTTCGTTGGTCTATCCATATTAAAAAATATCCAGGAAATAAAGGGCAGATAGGAAATTGCTACATTCAAAATACTGGTTCAACTGGATCCGGTTAGAAAGGAAGTCGACCCCAACGTAGTTTGGATATGGCTGGGCCACACAGGGTTAGGCTGGGTTATGTTGCAATACTATAAGTGCCTATCCTACTAACCTTACTTAATGTTATAAATGCGAAAATTTGTAAGGATGGATGTTTGTTACTCTTTCACGCAAAAACTACAGAACGGATTTGGATGAAATTTAGCACACAGATAGTTTATAACCTGGATTAACACATATGACTCTTTTTATCCCGGTAGTACGATCCCGTGGGACAATTACCGAACTCCACGCGGGCGAAGCTGCGGTCATAAGTTAGTTTTTGAATAAATATAAAGTGAAAATATTACTAACTGCCTATTTATGAACTTATTCATTCCTCAAACACTTTCCTCAAGGTTACTAGCTGTTTACTGAGAAAGGGTTTTCCTAATAACCACTCATAGATGCTTCCTAATTTGAAGATTCATATGAGCGAAGTAACGGTAGCAGTGAATGCCTAAGGCCGAAAGTGGTTTTCCCATCAACCAATACAAACTAGGCGGATAACGCTCTATTCACACAAATAGAATAGATGCGAAAATAAATCTGTGTATCCAGTATAATATTTTCACGTCTAAACGGCAGACCAGATTTCAATTAAATTAATTGGCACTTTAGCTGATAGGTAGACAGTTAGTGTCCGGACTGCGAAGAAATTCTTGAACTTCCGGAATTTACAAAAATGAGGAAATTAAACAGTCGATGTGCCTAATTTTTATTTTATGAAATCAACTTGGGAATCAACAGTGTTATCTGACATGACATGTTGATAATTATAATGATGAAATAAACACACAGACAAAAAAACAGAATTAAATTGCACTTTTTAAGAAAAGAGAGTCCGGAATTTTCTTCAAATGTCCGACATTATCTTCAGAAAACTTATTTATGGATTTGGGAACCCTAGACTAGGACCTAGGATACTTTTTATCTCAGCAGTACGTTCCCATAGAATAATTTCCGACCTCCATTCGGGCGAAGATGCGGGCTAAACACAGGGTGTAAACGGACCCTTCACGAAGCCGTCAACCAAGCATTATGTACATCAAACTAACAATTTTACGCAAAAAATATTACTGAGAAACGACTTTTTTTTTTGGACTGAAAAACTACGTTTTACGGTAGGACTCAGTGTAACGCACTCAAAACACTGTGCTGATGGATGGATTGAATAGTACGGGGGTCAGTTTAAAGTAAAAATCTTACATTAAAAACATATATTTAAAAAACAGTTGTGAAAAAGTTGGACTTTTAACCATGTGACTTTTTTTTCTTTTTTTTTTTTTTCCGGATGGGAAATCATCAAATGACCCCCCCCCCCCCCCCCACTCTGGGCGGAGCGGAAGGGAGTGTCAGACTTGTACTGACTAAAACCCATCCATGTTCCTTCTTTGCCCTTTGTGTTCCAGGGCCACGGTATCTCTTTCGAACAGTCCCGCAGCCCTGGCAGGCATCGGTCCTTGCGGACCCCTACTTATTTGCTGACATCTCTTTGAGGCGCACGTGGAACACGAACGCGCCGTCGACACGGCCTGTCGTCATAAGACGGCCGGACGGCGAGCTGGCCCATAACTCGCCGTCCACAGGCCCGCGCCTACGATGGCCGGGAGCCACCACGTGACCCCCGACGCCCAGGGCGTCTCCCGCGGCGACTGGGACGTGAGGTTCTTTCCCTCTCACGTCCCGCCACCTCCTTCACTAGCATGACTGCTTCGCAGAAGGAGGTGACGGCTTCCCATTCCCTCTCGCTCCGGACCATGGCTTGAACCAAGGCCGGACGCGAGAGACCGCCGCCGCCAATCGCCGCTACGAGGACACGGCGGTGCTCCGCCCAAGCGGGGCAGACCTCCACGGAGTGCTCCACCGTGTCCTCCGGACGATCCTCGCAGTGGAAACACCCGGGCGTTTCCTCCCGCCCGATTCGGTGCAGGAACCTCCCGAAACAACCGTGTCCGGTGAGGACTTGCGTCAGGCGGTAGGTGAGGGCGCCGTGGCGCCTGTCTAGCCACTCCTCAAAGAGGGGACTTATCGCCACTATGGTGGCGTGCCCTGCACGGGGTTGCGACAGTCGCTCTCTCCATGTCGCCATGAGATCACGCCGGAGGTCTGTCCGCTGAGCGGCAATTTGCCGCGGCAGCGGAGTTTCCTCCCGACGTAGTGCCTCCGCGCGCCATTCGTGCAGGCGTGCGAGGACTATCGCCTCCAGATCCCATGGCGGCAATCCGGCAAGGAGGCTAGCCGCTTCGCCGGAGATCGTGCGGTACCCCCGGATTAGCCTTATGGCTATTACCTTTTGGGGCGCGTTCAGGTAGTGGGCGGCTTGCCGCCTCAAAGAACGCGCCCACACCGGGGCCCCGTAAAGGGCCATGGACCGCACGACCCCCGCGTATAGCCTCCGGCAGGAGGCGTTTGGACCCCTCAGGTTGGGCAAGAGCCGCTTGAAGGCAGCCCCTGTCCGTTCCAGTTTGGGAGCCAAACGTCGGAAGAACCATGTGGCTTCGTTAGGGGCTTGTTACACCCTTTACAGTATTACATATTTACATTAATTTGAGAGTAACGATCACAATTCACAGAAACATGTGAATCATAATATCCACCTGTGGGCTGTGTTACTATTCAGGTGTTCAAGACTTCCTTCCTCCTTCCTTTTAACCTCATAAATTACCTGTTATTAAAGTTAGTATACCTACAGAAAGTACCTTTCTTTTGAAATAGGAAACAGGTGTATATTAACATAATTAATGTAGTAAATAATATACCCATCTGGCTAGACGACAGACCGCAAATGTGGTTTTCCTGTTTCTTATACTATGAATGGTTATTCATTAATTACACAATAGTAATAATTAATTATTATTACTTCCTCGTTTGTAGTGGTCGCAAGCGATACTGTTGAGCCTGAGGTCCTGGGTTCGATTCCCAGGTCAGGCATTGTTATTGGGTTTTCCACCAGGATTTTCTAAGAAGCAACCCTGAATCAGGATTCGCGACCGGTTGATGGAAATAGGCTAGCCCCCTACTATATAAAATTTAAACATAAATGGCGGAATGTGGATGTACTATAGAGTACTGCTTAACCCCTCCGGGATGACAAGTGTGTTTGCTAATTAACATTTGTACTCTAAATACCTACAAAGCCATATGTTTCATAGAATGACATAGAAAACATGCATGATGAATGACTTTACGTATGGTGCAATGGTGCATGTAAGAACCATTATTTATTAGAGGAATATTTTATAACCTATTGTTTGCTCTAGCTACGATAATACGATGAATGACCGCTTGGCGATAAGCGAGGGGATTCACTGTCGTACAAGAACCATATCGTTGTATATTCATACGTATACTTTAGTCACACCCGTGGAATGTGTTTAAGAATTTACGTACAAATACCCAAAGAACAGTATGCTTCTCGGGAATTTTCGTCAGTCGCTCGATGATGAGAGAGAGTTGAGAGTAGTCTAAAGAGTTGTTACAACCAAATAAGTGCTTGGCTATGTTGTATAATCAGGATTACAAGATTAACTCTATGCAATTACAGATAAAAATCATACATACGCACAATAACAAATCAAGGAAGGACAAAAGTTAGAAACTATGCCTCCTCTGTAGGGTTATTCTGTGGCGCGAAGTTCGTGACAATTCGGAAACACGAAGATTTCAAAAGCGCATAATTTTCTGTACTGTGTTGTACAGTTATTATCGCGCTACGAAAAAAAAAACTCAGAAGTCCCGGAGTTTTCCGTCGCATATTAGATCAGAAACTTTTCTTCGGTCGTAAACTAAAATGGGATTCCCATTTTACTTTACGACCGGGACCGGAGCCTCATCGCTCACGCGATCATGGTTTTTGGACTATAAGACGGGGTGAATAGAGACGCGGAGGTGATCGCAACAAAACTTAGATAGGGATTTTAATTTTGAACTCGTATGGTAGGTTCCAACAAGGTCTCTAAATAATTAAGTAAAAAAAAGACACCTATAGTCTCTGGACAGCTGTCAGGTAGTAGCCCCACTGCCCGACTGTTGTAGAGCTGGCTCAAGTGGGCTGTTGTTTATAATATCAGCCTCCGCCCGTGGCTTTGCACGTGTATTTTTTTTTGTACAATAACTTCATAAATTATAGCCTATACATATGTTATTCAGATATGTAAGTTATATTACCTACTATTAAGCTTCAGTAATATCTATTTAGTATTTTTTGCGTGAAAGAATCAAACAAACATCCATCCATCCATCCTGACAAATTTACTCATTATAATAGTAAAGAAGAAAGATCCTAATCTCGAGCATAACTCTGATTGCGCGGTAGGATTTGCGAGACGTCAGGTACGAGGCGTAGTTGTTATGTGGCATTTTATAGGCCACATACTGTTTGTATCCAAGTATGGCAATAAACAATTACTTACCTCACTTGGCTCAAGGACTATCACAGAATCTTTCGGCAGCCTCCTTGCAAACTTCGCAGCCATGGTGCATCCTCCAGAACCCCCTCCCACCACCAACAGTTTGCATCTGGAAAAATTTGATTAAATGAAAATATACAAATTAAATATATTTTTTTAAAAGAGTATTTCAGATATATACAAGATGGTGAAGGAAATAAAGGGGCATTTTCGTCATAACTGAAACTGTGTTTATTTTTTTCTGACGCCAGCTTTATCTGTGATTCGCCCCTCGTTCGAAACTTCTTATAGTTTCAAATTCGAAAGAAATAAAATTCGTTCCTACTTGTCTTGTTGCCGATTGGGTTCCTGCACGAGTAGCATGACCACCGTAGAAACGGGTTTTGTCGACGGAAGAATCGACAAAATGTCAGATTTCTTTTGTTGTTCGCGTGCTGCTATTACTTCTGGCTTGAAATACCCTTCCAAAAACCCACCTTAGTGCTAATTATAGTAAGGCTTGTCTCAAATACAGCGTGAGAATGACTTGCATTTTAAGGTGATATATTGAAAAAGTATGTGGAACAGGGATTTAACATTTTGGTATATGTTTTTGACTGTTTTGTCTATTATCATGTAAAAGGAATACACGAGTCAATGATTTTTTCTCGATACAAAAAAAAATGCATTTTGTTTTTTTACTTTTTTCGACATCACGGCGTAACGCTTAAGAGTAATTTACTTTAAAACGTAGAGAATTATCATATCAAAGTTTACTCAAAGTAGTTTTAAATTTAATTCCAATTTTTTGTAAAAAAAGGAGTTAATTCGTTTTGGCACATACGTCGTTTTATTCCGAGCGCACGCACATTATAGCCATTATCTTCTTTTGCGTTTCAAAAGTAATTGCATCACTTTCGCTCGATTAGTAGCTATCAGTCGAGCTACGATTTATTTTCGAGGTAGCGCCATAACATATGCTTGTGATTCAAGGTGAACATTACAAAAAAGAGACAAATTTTAGACAAATTTTTGTCGCCATGTGATGTGACTTTTATTCCATCGGCGTGAGGTGTAAATTGCAATGAGTGACAGGGGTTTGTGAAATCATCTTTCATCAGACATAACATCACGCTTTTAATCTTCGAAGAGTCAGGCAGAGATGTAACTGTACACCCTGATCTATGATGATGATCTGGGCAAATCCAAATTATAGGCTGCTACTGAGAAATTCCTGATGGAAATTCATCAACAATGACACAATGTTTTTGTACAGAGACAGATAAATAAAGCAATGTCAATGTGTTTCAATTCTACAAAGTAATATAGAAAATCAGCACAGGCTATTTATAGATATTACCCTTAATTCTTACAAACAATTTTTGTATTTATTTACTGTATAGCATAAAGTTCAAAGTTCTACATACATTGTAGTCTGTGGTTATAGTTATTTTAGTATTATGTGCTATTTTGTGAAAGCCGACAGTAGCAGAACTGATTAGCGTACAAAAATAAATTCAAACTGATATCAAGAGTATTTGTCACATTTCTGTGAATGTGTATACAGTCACAGATATTTTTCTATTAGCTATTAAGTAGTGTCCGACCGAAACATGTTTTTTGGCCGAAACCGAAGGTTCATTTTGGATTATACTTTCGGCCGAAACCGAAACTTCTATAACGTGATTAAAACGTTGAATAAAATGCCAGTGGGCCGTTCTTTCCAGATATATGAATAATGGAGTATCTCGCTGGCCTAACATCGAAGGGTTCTTCTACGTTTCACTTTTATCGAATTGAAATTTCAACATTTATCCATGGACGTCACATTGTCAGACGTGCCGAGCGCAACCGATGTTAGCTGAACGCGACCCGAAAGTACGATGTCGTCAGTTTCGGCGCATCCCAAAGATTCGGCTGTTTTTGGCCGAAACCAAACCTTTGGCCAAAACATGATTTTTAGGCCGAAACCGAAACTTCGGTCGGAGACTACTATTAAGTAACTAGGTGATATAGAAGATAACCGGCTAATAATAAGGACCCTTTATTTTTTTAAAGTTATTATATTTTAAATTTCATTTCATTTCCTCGGTTTTTTTTTTACACAAACCTGAGGTTAGCCAACTTGGAGGCTAAAGGTAAAATCACCGTGAATGTACTGTAGTATAATTCTATTCTATAGTTTTTATTACTTCAACTCATTCTATTGTATTAAATGAGTCAGACACATGAAAAGGGAAATAATCTTACTAATAATAAATGTGAAACTGGATGGATATTTTTACTCAATCATGCAAGAACAGCTGAACGGACCTGGATTAAATTTGGCACAGAGATAGATTATAGTCTAGAATGGCACATAAGCTACATTTTATCTGGGAAATACGATCCTGTGGGCAATTCCCGAACTGCGAAGCCGTGGACATAAGTTAATCCAAAATATTTTACTTTCAATAATAATGGGTCTTTATCTTTACTCAGTAATCTTCTATAATACCAACATAGCTGGCCAGTTAGGTGATATCATCATTATACTCTTGCCCTTATCCCAATTTATTTGGGGTCGGCGCAGCATGTCTTCTTCTTCCATATTACTCGTCATCTCATCAGACACCCCCTTTCCTTGCCATATTATTCTTTACACAGTCCATCCATCGTTTCTTTGGTCTTCCACTACTCATTTACCCATTCATACTCAAAACTTTCCTCACAACATTTTCCTTATTCCTCCGAATTACATACCCATACCACGATAACTAATTACCACACAACTTTTATTAGGTGATATAAAGATTCTATTTTTAGTACTATTTTATTGAAACATACAGTAAGTCCTATCAAATTGGTTTTAAAATAAAAATAAGATACTCTCTGAAATTTTTGTTGTTTGTAATTAAAAGTAAATTTACTCAAGCCTGTCTTTCATACCTAAAATATTTATATTTACACTTTCATAATAGCTGACTCCATAAAATACCCAACTTCTTATCATATCAAAGCCGCATAATTACACATGCAAGTAGTTAAAATACACTAAAATACTATTCATATAATTAAAAACAAACCTATAAACTTGGTGTTTATAGGTCATTGTATTTTTACAGTGGTTATATCGTCTTAACCACGAAATTTTGCACAGTATCCAATAAATTATACTTAAATTAAATAGAGTAATAAGATAGAAGCAGTCAGTCAGTGAAAGTAGCGTAATATTGTTTAGATTAAAATTTATGTAAGAGATAAGCAACCAAATGTCTTAGTAATAGTACGAAACAGATAAAAAGTCGGTGAGAAAATAGTTCCAAGCTATACATATCATTCTGCTATCAATACCAGATAGTTCATCAAAATGATTTACTATAAGCGGTGCAAATCCACTTGTCTTCAAATATTTCTAATCAAAAATTGTTAGATCATCACTTAATATCTATCTATAAAAACAAGTGAAGTGGAGCGAGTGCAAAGTTTGATAATCACGAATTTTGATTAGATTGGCGAAATACTTTAAAAAATCACATGGTAACTATGTAGTGTACGGCAAGCATAACTTTAACAAATACTCACGAATGTGTCGCATTATTTTTAGGTGTAATTGAGAAACTCCTGAAAATACCCGGGGTTACGACCACGGTAAGTCTTCGAATGAAATACATGTTCCGAACAAACCGCAAACCGCACAACAAGCGCCTGGCTCTGTCGCTAGCACATTAACGATATTTCCTCTCACAGTAGTTAAGTAACCGCAGAGGCGATGACTGTGCTGCGTCCAGTCGCGATAATTTGTTGATATTTGTAGAATATGACCTTGTGGCTTGTTGACGTTACAATTTGCACTTGTCAGTCAAATTGACGTTTTCTATAGTACCTACGTTTCTTTTGATATTTACTTGACAGTGTTTTTGACAGACATATTAAACTTCAATTTTTGACACGTATAGTGGTGTACCAATGCAAGACAAATAAATAAAAAAATGCATCTGTCAGCTTTTACTATATCGTATTTATTCCATTCTATCTGTATCCTGTAAGTAACGAACAGTACAGCCTACAAAATTACCAAAAGTCAAGTGTTGCTCTAAAAATGGCTTTCTTCTATGAAGTAGTGTTTATAATATTAATTTTCCCACAGATTGCCTTCTACTTACAACGAATATTACTGACAATTGACAACTTTAGTCATCTAATAAATTCAATAAGTTTTGTCAGTAGCACTAACTAAATACTTTTTGTCCAGTATTTTACCTCTTTGATAGGTGACAACAATAGTTATCATTCTGATGGCATAGTTGTTCCACCCCTCCTTGCCTTTCAACTAGTAGGTAGTCTTTAAGTAACGGCACTAATTATGGGAATAATTGAGAGAGAAAATAGTATCGGACAGGAAATTATACAATAAATCAACTGCCCAACACTAGATCCCCCCGACAATTATGGTTTTGTCTTTGACAAAGGGAAAAAAAAGTAAAAAGCTGTCAAAACAGAAAATGGCGGACGAAGACGAAATTGACATTTTAGGAGATTTCTCTTTTAATTCTTGTTTTGCTCAAAATAGCCAAGGAATGTGAGTTAATTTATAAAAAAGTGAATTCCCTAGATACTAACATATCAAAGATTAAGTGATTAGTTCTAGTTACGCAACAACAACGGTTATGTTTACAATGTTTTGTTGACACCAATTTTTCAAACAAAACAATGTTTTTAACAATCTCTCCTGATATTACGCCTCTGACATAACTCAATAAATTACAACTGAATAATGTTCCATATCACATTTTAAAATAATTTTCTTTGCTTTTAATGATAACATATTTGGTGGTCGTGAAAAAATGCGTTTCTGTTGTCTTTAGCCCTTCATGCTCAAATAGAGAAGACACGGTGCATCCTCAGTGGCTCCTGGACTCCACAGCGACGAACTGGTATGATAAACAAAGTAAAAGGTAATTTCTACTACAAAAGTAATTCATGTTTTTTTTTTCCTTTACTTGTATTGTCCATTTTGCTGGGCAAAGGCCTGCCCCATATCCTTCCATTCTTTTCTCCGTGCGGTTGGTGTGACTCTAGCCGTCACACCAGCGTGTTCTAGGCCTCCCTCGGCGCGTCTTCTGGCACCCACTGTGTGACGACTCTGGCCTTAGATTACTGTAATCAAATACTCTAAGACTGGCCCATCGGTCCTTATGCATTCTACAGACTTGGCCCACCTAATCCTAGTAAATCCGTAGGAGTTAGAATATACGGTTATGAGCAGCAAAGAAAACAAAAAAGTAATAATTTTGCTAAAAAAAGTTTTTGGGACTTAGTCAATTTTTATTTTTCGAAATTACCAATTTTATTGCAGTATCTGGTTGAACTTGTCCATAGAAATCATTTTCAGTCTGAGAAAAATGTCCCTACAACGCACCGTTTCTATCACTGGTTTATTTGACTGCTTTACACATAGCATAACTTGAAAATAATAAAACAGTCCTATACTTAGATTCCTTTAGTCTAAGTCTAAGTTTTATTGTTCTTAGAAAAGTAGGTGATAAAATGTTTACGATTTATACTTGACAGGTTCATAGAGGGCTCTCCGAGAAAGCTTTATGGGAACAGTTCTTCAGACAAGCATTATAGTGATATCCACACCACATGGAGCATGGCAGAGAGGGAAGTTCTCATTAAAGAAATGGTGAGAATTCATCGAAGTTTTCAATGAATCAAATTTTAAGTTCCTCAGGCAAATATCTTGTTGTCACTGTTAAACTGCCTATTTCAATAACATTCAATGCTTACATTTTGCTACTGCCATCTATAATTAGGTATCAGTTTCTTAATTCCCATCCTTTGTAGTCAGAAGTAGTCACTTGAAAGCATTTGAGTATTATGTCTCAAGAGGTGCTGAAGCTACTTTACTTTCCTGAAAAATCTGTGATGTCCATGTAGGTTCCACCTTCAACTTTGTATAAATCACATCTCAATCAATTTTAGATTACAAAAGATGAATGATTTAGCTTATTGTTTGTGCTTGCACCTGACAATAAGGGTTCCTCAAGGTACAATATTTGGACCGTATCCTTTTATTTTTGGCTTGCTTATTCAAAGAGATTCTTGTTGAACCTCTCATTGATTGTAATAACATCAATTTTTTTTTACAGGCAAAGTATGGAAGGAATGTACGCAAAATAGCACAAACATTGAAAACAAAGACTGAAGCAGAGATACAAGCATTGATCGAAGCTGAATATGGTGTCAACTTGGAGACTCCATCATTCGGTCTCGACAAACCCGAGGATCATGAAGATGTACCAGCAGTGGTTCAGGAAGAAATAGTAACTGATGACATGACTAATATAAATAATGTTATTAACATGGTAACCACTGGAGCACCCACAATAAATTTACCAAAGAAACCATTCAGAAAGAAAAATACAAACTCCAAAAGCTTACTAAAACCTGACGTGTTGATAGATAAAAAGGCTGAATTGATAGCAATAAACCCAACTGAAATATTGTATGAAGATGACCTGATAATAGGATCAACAGAATCTATTGGTTCTGATCTGGATTTGACTGACATTGTTTCTAAGAATATACTTAAGTACCAGGCGAAGGTAAAGGCTGAAAAAAAGATTGGTAATCACAGGAGAAAAAAATCTAGGAACTACGATAAAGGCGGTCCAAGTAATAAAAGTAAGGAGTTGTTGAAGTCACCCCCAGGGCGACAGCGGAAGGACTCTAGTTTATCAGAGGACAGTGTGAAGAGCCCCAAGATGCAAATAGTGTTGGGCTCTGGATTAGCTTTACCAGTTTCTGAAGGGGAACAAGTGGTAAGTTCTTTGCTAATCTATAAAAAGATACATATTCTAGAGCTTTTAAAGGATGAAACTTTTTCATGTCATGAATTTATTTAAAAACATTCTATGTAAAACATGTTTTCTTATAATTATTTAACACCTGATTTTCAATCAAAACGATAACTCATTTAGGTTTGCTGATAGGATAGAAACTATTTGGTTTATGTGTGAAATGGAAAAGTTATCACATTCATAAAAATTATCGTTTTACAGATAAAAATCGAGAAGAAAAAAGACTCCGAGCCTGAGAGTGACATCGAAATAGATGTGGACAGCGACAGTGAGAGTAGTACACCTAAAACTACGCCTAAGAAGGAAAGTAAAAATGCCGAAGAGGCTCCCATAGCCGTGCCGCTCAGTAGGTTCGAGCCCATGCCCAAGAGACCTAAGAAAATCAACCTGGTAAGCATATTTGCAGTTTGTATTGTATAACGGGCTGGTCCGCAACATCACGTCCAAAGCGCGTATTTTGCGTGCGGGATATTTTTTATATATTAATATTTACAGTTATTTATCCTTTGTTTTATAACCTAAATATTGTTATTAATATAGGCGAGTATTCTTCATAATTATGATGTTACGCCTACTTCAAAAGACTGCATTTTCCCGACCGATAAGGGTGTTTTGTTTTGTTAATCTCTACGATTATTCTCAAAGCTTTTATTTAATATAGTGTAACTTTTGCTTTTTAGAGTAAGTTCTGTTGCATTCATTTATGGCATTGTCATTTTTCTAGCACAGCTTTCCATTTCACAGGATGGTGGTGGCGGCTACACCATAATGCACACGGAATCAGGAGACTTGTACGCAATGGGTGCCGAGCCGAGAAGGGAGCGAGCGCCACGCAAACAGCCCGTACAGTTGCTGCATTGCCGCGTTTATAATGCTGAAAAACCAGTTAGTAACGTAATTTTCAGAAATTATGATCTTTCGCAGGCTTTTAATTTCGTGGATCACTGTAAAAGTAACATAAATTAAAAACATATTCTGATAACTAAGCCGCTATAAAAGAACTTTAAAAGACCAAATTACTTTCGATTAAACACACAATACTGATTAATATTGGCGTACCGCAAGGGACGGACCCTTCTTGGTCATTTATTTTGTTAGAATGATCTCTAACTTAGTATTATCTCAATTTATGTAAATTGCCAAATTAAAGCTGTGGCTAGTACTAACAGACAAAATAACTATAAATAAATAATATTTATAATAATATAATATTTTTTATTTCCATCAAGGTAGGTACAAGAATTTCTTAATCTGATAACAATTTAAATCTTAGTTTAAAACTGCCTTCTTCAGGCGCCGTTTGACGTCCGTGTAAACGTATCGACGCTCCTTCTAATGGACGGTCACGCACACACGTCACGCGGTGAAGTGATGGGCCTGCTGGGCGGCTCGCTCAGCCAGTCGGAGCGAGTGTGTGTCGCCGTCACGGCCTACCGTGTCGCCGCCGCCGCCGCCGGTAGCACGCACTGTGACATGGACCCCGGTAAGTTACAAGTCAAATTTGGAAGTATGTTTGTTAAACAAAATAACCGACCCGATGCAATAAAAACAAAAATGATGTACTACAACTATTCGATTTTCGAGTCGTCTCAGCACAGTAAGAGCTAGGCGGAGCGGCCCCGAGTACATATTTTAAATACATTCGAGTTTAGTTTGCCGTCCGACTGTGTCGAGTTATGCGGAACCAAGCTTTGTGAGTATATTTTGCCTAATTCTTCGAGAAAATCTAATTTCATGTAGCTGTTTGTTTATTCAGTATCACAGTCCCGCGCAGCCGAGTCCCTCCGCTGCTCCGGCCAGCTAGTCTGCGGCTGGCACCACTCGCACCCGCAGTTCCCGGCGGCGCCGTCCGCACAGGATCTGACGTCACAGCGCGGTCTGCAGCTCGCGCTGGAGTGGGCGCACGTGCCCTTCCTAGGGTTCATCACCAGCCAGCACTGGCCCACTGGCAGAACTGCATCGCAGTACCGGTGAGATATTGTATATTTTATTGGGGAAACAGCCCTCAACCATTGTTCAGTCTACAGAGACCCCTGCTGGACATGAGCATCGCCACAACGATCGATTGTACCTGCTGTCACTCCTTCACCAGGTTACGATCCACTTTGTGGCCTATTCCCGCTACACCTTCCAGGAACTTGGTCTTCACTCTTGAAGTTTTTGGCTTCAGTGGGCATCTGTTCTTCGAGCAATGTCTTACTTCCACTTAGGTTCTTCAGCAATTGGGTGACCTAACAGTGTTCATCCTATTTTATGGGGCATAAGTAATGGCATCGTTAAGAAAAAGTTTGTTGCCTACAATTATAAAAAGTATACTGTAATTGCAGCCATTAAAGCCGGAAAGTAAATTTCAAACCGGTAAAGACGCCTGGAGGAAAAGATGGAATGTCCTTTTTACGGAAAAATTAAATAAACCCAAGATATTATGTTTCTGTCTAGATGTATCCGCGTCGAAGGCGACGACGACGCCGAACTGCCCACCGGCTTCCAAATCAGCGTGAAACTGTTAGCAGACCTCACACCGGACAACCTGTCTACCTTCCTTCAAGAGTTGCGAGCCGTGATGATAGACAGCCACAATAGGAACGAGTTCAGTGTCGACTTGGTGAAGGACATCTGTCCACAAGCTGGGATCACGTATTTGGAAAAGGTTGGTGGATCATTTTACTAATAATAAAGATATGGAAAGCAAACTCAACTTGACAGCCTCGTTGGTCCTATGATCGCAAGCGCAATAGCTAAATAAAGAGCTCAGATTGCGCAGTGTCATTTTGGTCTTCCATTAGCCGTGTGTTTAGGTGCCCGGTCGGTATATCGCAACAGGCCAGTCCCTATTACAGGGAACAGATTACATGACACAGTATTCCTGGATCCGGTTAGCAGAAGTGTACAAAACACCCCCATTTACCCATTATGTCCTATTTTGTTCATAGGGATTAGACCTAATATTAGCTTGAGCTTATTTTGTTTACTAAACGTCTGTTTTATTTCACAGTGCATATCAAGTGCATCACATCACATGCGGTCAGCGGGCTACGACGAAGCGGATCCGCTCGTCGAACAACTTATACAAGGAATACGAGATGTCTTCAGATAGGAAAAAAATCTCGCTATATATTGAATCAACTCTTTACTATGTGTAATTATGTATGTGTATAGTTTAATGGAAAACAGCAGATGAAATGTGGACCTGAAACAGATATCGGACGTTAGAAATTGTTAGGTCTACCACCAGATCCGTAGTGTAAGCGTAATATTACACTCACTCGATAACACTACGTAATGTGGCGTGCGTGACCGTGACTTGGAGCGCTCAAGTGTTCGGCAAAAATTTGTCCTAAAATTACTGACTGCACTTTTAAAACCAATTTTTTATTGATTCTAAATGAGCTTCTTCATTACACAGGCATGTAACAATTGTGCAAATATGTATCTTGTACAAAAGCAGCTAGACCTCAATGAAAATAGGTTCTAATATTGTGATTTCGTTATGATAATAGCGTGATTTATAAACTTAAATCTTCTCGAAACCAACTAGCTTGCTGAATGTGATAAATACCTTCGTTTTACTTTCCTGAATAAATGTATAAATTAGTAAGTATAGTATTATGCTCTGGCATCGCCTGTCTCTGTAGTGATTTCTAACAGAGATTTATCATAATTTTAAAGGTGACTTGATAAGAGAATGTGATTGTTGAGACAATAAATAGATTGCAGAATATTTGATGGAATTTGAAGACAGCGTTACGCCGGTTATTTGTAACCGGTTTACCGGCCGGTTTTTTTATTGTATTAGTAATTTAAAAGCGAATAACAAATTAACTATAATTTCAAATTAAAGTTAAGTAAGTGTAATTTATTAAAGTTAATTGTAAAAAATCTTCTTTTATTACTTGACTTTTCTGTATTATTTCTAAGGTCTCACAATTTATCGTGCTGCATGGCATTGTCAGGAGTGCGCAGCTGGTAATCATTTGTCAAATTAGTGAGGATATTGAATTGGAAAAGATGTCTGCGTTAGTTCCGATTACCTTTTGGTATAAGTATTCTACTCTTTGGTCCTGACTATGGCCACGCCGTAAAAGAACAACCCAGCAGATTGTATCTTTACACATATTTTTTTCATCTGGATTATTACGGGAGGCAGCGAGCAATTCTATACCGACTGCAAGCCATGGGGGAATCCAAAATACAGCATGTCAAAATTGTAAAAAAAATGATAAAAAGGCTATTTCATACTTGGGTTTTTTAATTTTTGAAAAAGATTTGGCTGGACCAGGAATCGAACCCGTATCTTAACCAAAAAACCACCCTGTTTTATTGCACTAACCGATAGTGTAGGGTGATCTAGATCAAGTACTGAGATCAAAATATTTGTGTGACAAATCAAGGGAAATGCTTTTTTTCATAACATAACATTTCCCGAAATAAATAAAAATCTAAATCACTGCAAAACCTGACACTTTATTTTGCACAAACTGTTCTTTTGCAGCATTTGATCCTCATCAGCGACACCATCGGTCAGTGTAATAATAATACAGGATATTTTTTACAAAAGGGATCGGGTTCAATACAATTGTATTTAAATTTCAGTTTTATTATTCTTTAAAATTACGGTTTCGATTTCTTTCATCACTTTATCGTAATACCTAAGTTTCATCATTAATGTGCCATCTAAAATTCTAAGTCCACTTACGCAGCTGACTTATTTTCCCACTAGTTACATGCAGGTGACAACTTTTTTTAGGTTGAAGGTGATCCCGTTAGGTTTCGACAAGGTATGAAATGACTTTTTTTTATCATTCTCCACACGATGGTTGCCGGAGGACGGACGGTGGGCGCCGCCGAGGCCGGCCCAGTAAGAGGTGGCCAGACGATCTAGACGCGTACCGCGAGGGCTGGTTCGAGGAGGCACGGGAAAAGAATTGGGGGAGGCCTTTTCCCAGCAGTGGGACAGGACAGGCTAATAAAAAAACCATTCTTGACCACTATGACTTGCTGTAACTTTGGACTCCCTATTGTCGAAGCACCTGACGCACAGTCCCCTGCTGTGCGATGGTTAAACTATTATTCGATATGATTTTCAGCCGGTATAAAAAGACATCGTCAGATTAAACACTTCATGCTTTATAAAAAGTTTTTTTTAACTATCCGTGGTTTCTAAATGAAAATTAAAAGGATGGATGTTATAAAAAATAAATAAATAAAAATAAAAAATCTTTATTAACAGGTGATTGTTAGTAATATCAGCGTAGCTCTGGCTCTTGTACTAGGATTCCCTGTATCACAAGAGCCAGACCTCTCAATTCACAGGGAACATATAAAAAACGATAGACAAAAAAAAAATGGGATACACTATAAGATATGGCATGCATTATAAGTGTTTACAAACGTAAAATATAAGAGAGAAAAAAAAATATGATATTATGTTCCGTTATTCTCAATATTTTAATAGGAATTTATTCAATTATAAATTGACTGTTAAAGTCCTCTTTTAAATAATAAAAAAACCGAAAATCACCGAACTTCCAAGTCAACACTCAATTTCGAACCCAAGTCACACAACTCTGACTTTCCGGATTCATGTGCGTATAATGCGTATTGTATAATTATTACTAGCTTCGGTAAAGGAAAACACCGAAACCAGCATGCCTAAGAGATTTCTCGACGGCATGTAAAGCCAAGTGCCAAGTCAGAGGCCCATTGGTGGCATTAAAACTCTCTACACCAGGTTAGGCAGTAGCCTCGTGATAAAGAAGAAGACAAAATAAAAGTCAAAAGCATATGGCACAGTTCCAGTTTATTTTTTAAATGTTACATGTGCTAGATAAAAAAATAATACAGTCCGATTAGTGAAATTCTTTTTACTATAACCATCGGCCGTTGTCGAGCAAGCAGCCGTGTGTCGTATCGTTGCTGAAATTAATACTTAGGTTTTATAACAAATCGTTTATCTTCACATTCGTACACTCTAAATTGGAAAACACTATATTTTTTTACAATTTTAACAAGCATTTTAACCGACATAGTTTTGAGCCCTTGGCTTAATTCTGCAGGTCTCGACTTGATAGTGATGTACCGAATCGAAATAGTTTAATATTCGTATCGATGGTTTTCGTTACATTTATCGAAGTCGACACACACAGACATGCCTCTGTTGGACCTTTTTGGTAGTACAAAGGTACTTTCACATCGTAAGTGCCTCGTATAATATAATTTAAAAACGATATAGTAATTCATCTATTTATACAGTCATATTGTCAAGTGGCCGAGCGTCGCGCGGTCACTGTTTATATTACTGGGCATTATAAAAATGTACTGCGCATCAAACACAAAATGTTACCATTTATTTACTAAATAATATACTGATTTAAAGCTACACCGAGTCGCAATATACACGAACCTAGAGCTTTAGACGAATTGGCAAGCTTCTGAACTTACAAATAAATGGAAAACACACTGGCAGTGATGAAACAATGTTGTGTTATATAAACACAAAATTCTAAATTTGAGCGACGTCTAAAATCCGATTAAATTGGCATTTGGAGTTCTAACTATAATTTAATACGCATTCTATAAAACTCAGAATTGATTGTTAAAAATATCTAAAATTCTAAGCAAAAGTCACACAATCGTGACATTTTGTGTTTGATGATTCGCATCACAACGCAACCTTAGGAAATAAATAAAAAAAAAATGATTTGTTTAATTAAATTAATAAAAAATAAAGAGTTCGAAACGATCGTAGCGTTACTTTCTATATTTACAATGTGTTAACTTACAACTAATTAGAAGCATCAACTATGAAAATTTTTATCAACATTGAAGGCACATGATTCCGCACCCGATTCTCGTCATATATGTGCAAACATTAGGTGCACTCTCCGCTGGCAACATTCCTCTGTACTTCTATTTTACATGGCAACACTGCAAATTATATCGTCTGTCGAAACTTTGTAAAGAAAGTTGAATGGGTAAATAATTTTAAATATTATTCCAATGTGGGATAATTTGTGGTTTATAGATATGTGTGATACATATGCTCTGTGTGTTTTGCAATAAGTTTTGACAAACAATACAAGCTGAACTGTTGGTACATAATGGACCGGACGTGACAAGCTAACTTACACAATATTATACAATATGCGAAATAAGTACTGGTATCAGACGTGTTGCGATGCACGAGACTCGCTCCCAACTAACAATTTATGTAAACATTTTATAGACAAAGCTATTTAACAAGATAAACAGTTGTTAATTTAGTTATACAGATGCGGGCGACAAGTTTCATGCAACACAAACGCAGACTAGTTAATATAATTGAAGTTGACTTAGGGAAACTCAGTCTGGCAATGATATAATAGCAAAGTACTGTGGCTCAGTCGTCGACACAGTTGTACTGTGATAGAAAACGGGAAGAATAAGAAAACTAATAGCAGCCTTATCGAGTTGCTGTATCAGTAATGAGGAGAGCTTCATTATATGATATCAAATAAAATCAATCTCCATTACTGATCAGTTTAAAAAGTTCTACAAAATCTAAAGTTACAGAGAGATAACCAACAGAACGTAAATGTCGATCACAGCACAACCGCGCGGACAGCTGAGCTCGGCTAAGACCGGTCGCAATACAGAATAAACAAATTTATTCTTACAAACTATTTCGCTAATTAGTTCTATTCACAGCTGCGGAACGGAAATTATTTATATAAAACATGTCTCCACTTATAAGTGCAGTTTATTTCATTACATTGATATTTGATTGAGATCCCGTCGTGCGTACGATTGTTTTTTTTGTCAATAATTTTGAATTGAACAGCAAAGTGGCAGAAAACATGCTGGTGTCTGGCAGTCTATACATGTAAATTTTCCTATATTAAGACGTAACGATAACAAACAAATATCTCGATTTGATCATTCGATATTGTAATCGATAAACCGATAATTTAGCATCTACATGTAGTTATAAAACTAATTGTACTTTGTAGTAAATAATAAATACGAGCAAGCCAGTCACCAGCATTTTTTGCACCATTTAGGTTAAAATTTCATACTCCCACCACAAATTCCGAATCCCCAATTTCAACGAAACTATATTTTATATTTAAACAGAACACGTCATTTTAAATCTAAAATATTAATTTAAAAATATACAAACTAAGCAGTCATTCATGTAACACTAGGAATATAAAAAAAAAATGTTTGCATACCGTCATTCTGCGATTTAAAAAAATATCGTACAATAGTAAGCGTACTCAACTAGCTCGTAGTAAAAAAATAATTAAAATTAATTAAAAAAAAGCTTAAAGAGTCAATGAGGAACAGAATTTATACAATGTCGCACAGTTACACCTATCACGATTATACTTATCGTAAAATCTTTAAAATAAATAATTTATTTAATCTATAGCCGCCCTGTCGTCGCTGTACAGTATTTTAAAAAGTTTATTATCAATTTTCGATAACGTAACCTTATTAATTATAATAAAAATAATAATGTCACTGGCTCACGTATAACAGTCATACACAAGCCAAGAGACAGGGCGACATGTAAAGGGCATTACTCACTGGCGCAAACTCACTCGCGTTCACACTGGCGGACATACATAGATGTCGATTATTTAGCTTAGTTATTTGACTGACGGTACTTTTCATTACGCGACACATTTTATATGGCATTACAGATTTTTTCCTACTTTTTATTTGATAAATAGTATTATCAGTTTAACACCACGAAAGTAAAAGAAACCACTATTGTAACGATAAAGAACACAATGACACGTCATTAGACCAACTAAAACTTACTTGAAAATAATTGTAGTGAATATCTCTTTTACTTTCATGGCGTTACAACTTTCTTAGGCGACATAGCTGACATACCGATATTTATAGCTCTTGTATATCGCTACTATGCGATCTAAATAAGATTATTCTATGTATTAACTGGGGCTGATAATTTCACTGGGATGTCTAAGTGTGTCCCTACATAATTTAAAAAAAAAAAACGACAAAAATGTTGACAGGAAAAAATTCCCAATATTGGTGCAACTAGATCGCAGTAGATCCATTTTGGTGCATGGAAGCCCGATAACAATCATCAATCGACCATCGATTAGGTTTTGAAACGACGAATAACAATGCACATGTAATTGCACCATAATTTATGTCGAAAAGGCTATTTCCATCTCAAAATGACATATTCTGGCGTTGAATAACGACCAAAATCTAGCGTTGCACTCTCTGTCACAAACGCCATCCCTTCCGAATTTAAATCGCATAGTGCTAAATACACAGAACAATCCCTTCAGCTGTCGTCACATAGTGTTGCCCTCACCGCGCAGTATCCGACGCAGGCGCATATCCGCACTAGTGCTGCGACCTAGTCGATGCTCTTGACGCGCGCCATGACCTTGCCTTCGAACATGGGGAGTGTGTCCGAATCGCTGCTCACCTCTTCTTGGATTACGGTATCTAGATCCGCGCAGTTCGTTTTGAAGAAGTATCTGGAACAGAGATGACATGAAAGGCAATCAGTTTAACACAACATTTTTAATTTTAACGATGGAGCACCAAAACGTACAGAGCTTCATGTCTTTTTGTTTATTGTAGTCTCAAGTAGTCCGATTACGGAAAAAAATATACAGAAAGTTACAATAGTCGTCGTCGTCGTTAGTCTCAATTGTGTTTCATTCTATTTTTTTAAATTTCTCTTGATTCGTTTTATATCTAAGATGACAATTGTGCTTTTAAAGTGTTCAAAAGTAGGAGTAGAATAGTAGTTACCTATAGTTGCCCTTCCTGGGCAGGTAGTCCTTGAAGAGCTTGAGCGTGAGCGGCGCGGCCGGCACCTTGAACCGGTAGGGCACGTGCTCGTCCAGGAACGTCACCACCACCACCGTGTGCGACTCCGCCGCACCGCCGCTGCCGCTGCTGGACTTGCTGCCGCTGCCACTGCGGACACCAACATTATGTTATCATCGTATACGACGAAGGTTCGCGATAATTTGATAAGACGAGAAAAAAATTAGAGATATGAGAAACAAGGTAAAAAATTAAAGTAACGCATTGATAGAAAAATACTAGCAATTATTATAAAAGAAACAACAATTATTCTGGAATCCTCTTCTGGAATCTTTGTTGTATTTTTATATAATTACGTGTCAAAAGTGATCACTGCTTTGTGTAAATTGCTACGAAAAACGAGAAGTATCAAGATATTTTCATAACATGAATTTACCTCTCTTAATTTTCAAAATGAGGGTTTTTTAGCAAGCATATTCAGCAGAAAAACTTGGTAGCCGAGTAGGTACACTTGGCGAAGCGGTAAATGAGTTTTGCATTTTTTTATCTTCATCTTCATTTTGTATTAAAATTTTGACCTCATTTTCAATATCATCTACCTCAGAAACCATGTAAATGACATCTATGACATGCCTATGACCAAATAAAAGACAGGAATATGTCATCGGCGCCATCTTGAATTTTTATTTTATAATGTTTTTAACGAGGAGGCGCGGGAAAGGAGTACTGGAAGAAATTGGAGGAGGCCTTTGTCCAGCAGTGGGACAGTACAGGCTATAAAAAAATATGTTTTCACTCTACTTTTAAAACAGTACTGATTGTGCCATTTTTCAGTGACGGTAGAGTGGTTGTGTTCCGAAGCTGTGAAGGCAAGCCAGTGGGAATGGGCTCCTTTAGTAGTATGTATGTATATGTACCGAGTGCCGCGCGGCAGCTTGTCCTTCCGGCGCAGCTCGTCGCGCTCGGCGGACTCGGCGCGCTCGTGCCCGCGCCGCTCCAGGCGCGCGCCCTCCGCCATCCACAGCAGGATGCGCGGCTCCACGCCGCCCTCCGACACCACGGACACGCCGCTGTCCGTCAGCTCCGTTACTGTCTTCTTGGAGAACGATCTGGTGGAAATACTACATTATTAATAACCTTGAAGAGTTTCACGTCTAGCATTGGACTACTGGAGACTGATGACGATGAATAAAGGTGTGGGCTTAAATAATATTATATTAGTTACCTGCGCGACAACGAGTGCGGATGGTGCAAGGAGTCAGGCGGCGCGTCGTAGTGGCCCGAGTCAGCCGACAGCGCGGAGGGCGCGCGGCGGGCGGGGTGCGGGGCGTGCGGGGCGTGCGGGGCGTGCGGGGCGTGCGGGGCGTGCGGGGCGTGCGGGGCGTGCGGGGCGTGCGGGGCGTGCGGGGCGTGCGGGGCGTGGCGGGCCCGCGCGCGCCGGCCGCCCGGCGGGGACGCGCCCGGGGTGCGCTCCGACCACACGCGGGACACGTGCTGGTCTGTAACAGATGACATACACCATGTTAAACCATACACAAAAAATACTAGAGTTCGTTTTAAAATCCTTTTTCTCAAGGTAGATTCACGCCTGCTTAATAATGTGTGTTACCGGCCACACCGGTTTACTGGCGTAGTCGACTTGCCTCGCGGGGTATAAAAACATTCAAAATGATATGCTGTTATTGTATACTGACCGAGAATATCTTGATCGTTGTCGTCATCAAGCTGCAACTTCTCGCGGATGGCGGCCGCCACCAGCTGCGGAGGTAACGCTTGGCTCGAAGCCTCCTCGCCGTCACCCTGTATAACAAATGATAAAGAATGAATATGCCGAATTAATGCAAGAGAACTCCCAAATGATTCCTTTGAAGCTAGAATCAATTATCAGAAAGGGTGCTGTTGGTAAACATTTGTACGAACCAAAATAATCATAAGGATTCCATGACGTCGAGGGGCCATCCTTTAATCACGTGAGGTTTTTAGGCCAGGTTTATAGCTCCTCCTCCCCCTTGGTGATACGTCGTGATATTTTAGGACACCCCTCAAGTCGGATAGTTTTTTAATCTATTTTAATTTAAAAAAAAAATATCGGGTTTTAGCCATAATCTCGATTGCTTGAGTTTTTATTCATTATTGGTAAAAAATGTAAACGTCTCTCATATTTTTTTTTTAATCCAATGAAAAAATACACGTGTTCTTCACATGTTAATGTAAAGATCACGTGTATTTTTCCCCTCCCCCCATCGTGATTCACCGTAATTTTTTTCTGACCCGCTCACCGCTTGTTCGAACCTCACGTGATTATAGGACGAGCACTAACGTGTAGTTCGCTAACTGGTTACGTAATTCCAAAAGCAGAAGGATAGATGTCAATTCTTGTTGATCGGGAATTTTGTTCCAAGATCGAGACGTGTTAATGATTCAATTCTATTGGAATCGAATCATTAACACGACAATAATTAAGTTAAATTATCTGCGACCAGACCCGCCACATCGACAGCGTTGGTAGTGGTTTCGGACAGCAGGTCCTTCAAAGTGCAAGTGAAGAGTTGAACAAAGAGCGGGACAGGAGATAGGTCTATTGTGATGAGACTCCGCAGTCGCACTTTATCTCATCACCGTCACCATACTAAGCTATACACAGAAGGCATGGACAAGGGACTGACCTCGGTGAGGCGCCTCTCGAGCCGCTCCTTGGCCTCCTGGTCGCGGCGCACGCGCTCCAGCTTCTCTATGAGTAGCGGCGCGAACTCCGCCGGCGGTAACACACGGAGCTGTTCCGACTGCACACGCAAAGTTCGAGGGATCACCTGGAAAGAGAAATAAATATTGAGCACAGAGAAACAAACACAACTTTGAAGATGTCAGAAAACACAAAAAATAAGTTTGAAGATATTTAAAAAGGATTGGGTACTGCACCGATGCCAATAGGATTGACATCATTAGCAACTTCACAATCGACAGCCCAATATCAGCCTAAGTCAGTCTTGATATTGGGTAATCGATTGTTACATTGTTGACGTGCAACTTAACAGTTAATACCTTTTTTTTCGGATGGGAAATCATCAAATGACCCCTCCCGCTCTGGGCGGAGCGGAAGGGAGTGTCAGACTTGTACTGACTAAAACCCATCCATGTTCCTTCTTTGCCCTTTGTGTTCCAGGGCCACGGTATCTCTTTCGAACAATCACGCAGCCCACAGTTAATACCTTCAAGTGGCGTACTTGAAGCTATTGATTGTTAAGTGAAGAAGATGAAAAAGAGAAGCAAAACCACAAACTTGTTCCCTAGGTCACACAATAATTATCACTATACCAATACGAACAGCCTAGAGTGAACGTTATGATTCCGCCAGTCAATTTTGCCTCTGGACAAGCCAAAAAAGTCTTTAACTGTTTATTAAAGGAAAATCTTTACCTTCATTATTTATTATTATTAAATTATAGTTTTATTGAAGTAATTGGCGTCCTGCACTTGACTGTTGAGGGTCAGAAGAATTGTATAAATGTTAGTTGCAGTGTGATTATTGATAATAAAAGTCAACAATGCGAGTCGATCGTGCCTTATCATCGACTGAATTGTTACACTAAAACATATTTACCTGAAGGGAATAAATGGGTAGGCTGATAACTTTGAAGTTCATAATTTATTAAAAATTCAAATTTTGTTGACTTGATATATATATATTTTTTGCACATTCTATTGACTTATTACTATAGGGGAACAGAACGAACCCACTGGGAAAGGGTCACGTAACATTAAATTAATCACGTATTATGAGATAGGGTCTACAACGAAACTGTCATTTTATACAAGCTACATGTTGTCACATCATTTATCGCGAAAACGTTTTTGTTTGTGAATTTCTTTGTTTTCATGTAAATTATGTTTATTCTGCATTTTTTTTTTGCAAACACTTCTACATGGTGTTTTCTATGCGACTACACTGCGGTGAAACATCAAAACAGATTCAGCGATCACACCCTCTTCACGTTCGGACATAATCGTGGTGAAGTCATATGAAGACCATGCAGATTAGTATCTGAGATGAGTCTTTAGCAGCAAGAACTACGCAGATTTCAGTAGACCTGTGCAAGTGTGCAGCCAGGGTAAGCATTTGTCAGTACTCGTGTAGTTCAATTTAGAAAACCAGGAGCTCAATGGCTGCACTTCAATTTGGGTAGGCCCTATGAAGTACTCAAACTGCCCAACAATCAAAAAATATTACCCACATAGTCCTCAACATTCTTAATAATTAAAAACTGATTTTTCTATCATGTCCTTACCATGGCAGTATCCTGTTCCTTGTTGATGACAGCGTGGCGGTCGAGGCCGTGTAGCCGCGGCCGGTGGCGCGACTCGCGAGACTCGCGCACATTCCGCGCCGACATGCCGTCACTAGAGGGATGGAAGATATGGGTTAGAGGAGTGTGCGACTTAGTTTTGAAATATTCATATTACTTTAATGTTTGTGGTGCTTATACAATATTTACAGGCTCTAATACTGGTGCTGTTAAGCCAGTATCATCTCACAGCTGGCCAAAGATAAAGCCCCATGACTTTCAGTTTTTTTGTTCCAGGAACGTGGACCACTGGTCATCTAATGGGTTTAATAAGCACAGTATGTTCTTATTTACTTAGACGAAACTACCTAGTAAAAATAAAAATTGTGGAGCCTACTTTTGTTTGCGATGGAAATAAATATTACTTACTAATTCGTTTTAAAAGTGTTATTGCAAGTTAATGTGTATCACACGGATGGGGTCACAATGATAAATTAGTGCTAAAAAGTTAAGCAGTTCTAAAGCTCAAAGGTACAGAAAAACTAAAAGATACTTTCTATTTAATAGTAGAAAATATTCACTTACTTGGTTGTAGGATCATTGTTTCTTACTTGTTCACTAATTATAACTTACAGTTTACAGTAGACACAGTCGTACCATAACGAACCCAACCAAGTGGTTGTGTGAATAATATGCTAGTTTCAAGGTAGACGTGGTTCCCATATAACTTACTGTTATTAATTTTGGATAGTCAAAGCTGATTAATTTATAATGTCAAGGTTTTGTACTGTTTATGCTGATTGGGAATTTGTAAAATTTTACGTTGTAAACTAAATTTTGGGGGAGGAGTGATTGCTCCTCTGGTGTAAAAGTTCTTCCATAAAAGAGGGAGGTTCCTCCCATCAAGTGGGTGATGATCTGGTGTTTACTGGTCAATGGATAATTGTCACGTTTCGTCGCCTCAGCATTTTTTAGTTCGCTACATAATTGTGCGAGATTTTTTTGCAAGATTTCTATTAAGGGTTGGTTCGTTTTGGAGTTACTGTGACTACTGGTACTCACAGACTGCTGCCGTGGTACCGCTGAGTCCTGAGTCCTGGTGACACTGCGGGGCAGTGGCCCTAGTACGACATGCACACACTACACATTACATGTACTCACACACTGCTGCCGGACAGCGACACGGCGTCGGAGTCGGTGCGGCCGCTGCTGAGGCTAGCGCGCTCCGAGTCCTGGCGGGACGCCGGGCAGTAGCCCGCGTACGACACGTGCGCACTGTACACCGACCGCTTGCGGTGCCTGCCGTGCCACCCGATACATACGGGGGATGAGGGAATGGAGGAACGCAGGCGAGGAAAAAGGGGTAACGGAGGAACGGATTCGTGTCGATGGGCAAATAATGATTGATTGACGAAATAAAGATTATTTTGGAGGTCAAATAACAGTATTTTAAGGATTTTTTTTTTCAAATTTTTTGTATGGCCAAATTGAAATTGTCAAAAATCGATATTAGGTTTTCAAAAATATGCCATTTTATCGTCAATCGTTCAAATGCAATACAAGGAAGATGGTGGGAATGGTAGGTATATGTAAAATATATGAGGTGGCAAGACAGAGCGTTTAGCGTGTAATGCGGCGAACGCAGCGAACATGCAGCGCGGAACAAAACATGGGGGCAAACAATACACGAGTACATCAGTCAAGCTGTCGGGAGCGAAATTAAAGTAGGAAATAAATATAGGCGAGTGCTGGATCGCTCATGCAATGCTGGGGGTCACACTTCATGAACTCTTCGACTAAGGCGGGTTGAGATCTTTATTTTGGACACAATTAATTGGCAAAAAAATCCAGATACAATAGGTATGGGTTTATAATATGAAGTGTATGAATAAAAATCTTTTTATGGCATTAGATTGCTACTAATAATGCAGATAACCATCACTTCTGTAAAATTTCGCCAGTTACTATAAAAGTTACCCTGTATACGGCAATTTCTAGCTTTCGTTGCCGTTGGTTGAAAAGTTGAATACATGTTAAATTAATAATATCCAACTCTATGGTGACAAGTTTCATATGAAAATGCTGAATGTAGGTATTTTTCCGATACAACCCGCCCTATGTCAATTATGAGTATATTTTGATACGTCAGTATTATAAACTGTTCGTTATTGAAGAGAAATTTTGAATTTTGGTTTTCTAAGTGGATCAAAACTGGATCTTAAACTAGGCCAAATCTATAGCTAATCATAATTTGGTTTTGTACTCACATAACTACTTAATAAAAGTAAAACTAAGAAACTAAACATTGATTACAATTATACATCAAATCTACTGTAACTAAAAGAGTACAAAACAACAAAAACTTGCATTTGATTTTCGAAAAATAATTACAGTGAAAAAACATGAATCAAATGTAAGTTTCTGTGAGATAACACAATATCTGACATATCTAATGGTGCTTTTACATGGGCAACTAAAATTGAGCATATTTTGAAATTTCTAAACAAACTTTCTATTGCATTAAAGTGCTCATGTTGCCGAGATGTCATGTTGAACAAGAATTGCCGAAACTTTCACAATTAATTGCCCACGTAAGCACATCTCAAAATCTATTCACAACGTCAAAATCTATAGTCTATAGCTATACAATAAGATGTGGTGTGAATAAAGCGGTCTACTCACGGTGCGACGTCAGAGTGCAGTCGACGCGACTGCGTGGCTAGTAACGCGTCGTGCGTCAGTCGCGCGGCGGGCGCAGCGCCCGTGCCCAGCTCTTCGCCTTCGTGGAGGGTGGCCAGTCCACCTACTGCCCCCTGTTGGAAAAACACGATACTGCAGATCTATGTCGTATGGGGCCAAAACTATACACCAGCTTCTGAAGTATGAACTGTGGGTGACAAACTAAACTACAGTTTAAATCCTATTACGTATACAACATTATTTTTAGTATATGCGAAACCTGAAAATAGTTTATTCAGAATAAGTAACTGAATTGATTCCAATCATTTTTAAACCATGATATTTTGTCCCAAAAATATTTAAAAAATGTTACAAGTTGGACACCGAGCGATATTAAGTACCTATCGCAATAATTTAGGTACCTACTGCCAAATTATTATTATCAATGAGCCCAAGACGACGCTGGAGACGCGCGCGCGGGCTCGCCGCGTGGTAAGGGGTCGTCCATTAATCACATGAGGCTGGAAAGGGGGGGAGGGGGGTTCGGAAAAAATCACGAAATATCACTAGGGGGAGGGGCAGGTGTAGTGAGATATCACGTGTATTTATTTTTTCTTTGAACGCGCGATTTCTAAACCGAAAAGCGGTGCGTGACCTTGACATTTTTATCACGGTGCTTATTTTTCCAGAATTAAATTAGATTATACCTGTTAACCTGAATTTAAAGATAATATTCTGATTTTTTTTAAGATACTTTAACTTCGATCAAGAAACTATTCACAAAATATCCACACCTAAAGAGCATATTTGGCGATAATTTTAAAAAGCTATCTTATATTTTTTATTCGTAGTCATTTCTTTTTTTTTAATTCCTTCAAGTAATATACACCTAAAACAAATCCAAAAAATAAATAAAACCAACAGTTTCTACAAAAAATAAATGCGGACAATAGTTACCTCTCTAGGCGGACAGGGCGGCGAGGCGTCTGGCGACGACAGGGGCTGCGTGGCGGCGCTGACATACGACACGTACGCGTCCGAGCGCAGGAACGACTGGTACGTCGTCTCCGTTATCGCACGCGTCACCTACGGTTACACTATTGCGATTAATATGTCGGAAGGTGAACAGATTTCTTGATTTTATTTTGTAAAAAGGTATTTTATTTCTAAACTCCTGAAATACGGGTAAATCAAATTTAATTTACTAGAAACTTCACGGACGTGATGGCCATCAACTTAAACATCATATTATAGAGGTATGAAAAACAATGTGTAAAGTTTCTATTACACAAAGGATCTTCTCCTTCAAACAGAAGGTTGATGTCGGTTTTTGTATATTTGTTAATCGGTTATGTAAGCCTGCTTGCGCAGTACAGGATTTGCGTGACGTCAAGTTTAAAGCATATTTTATATGTGGTGTTATAGATGTCGCCAAGTGTCGTCAGTTAATTTAATTTAATCCTAAAGATTTTGGGCAGTTGATGCCAAAATTAAATAAAACTAGAAGTGTAGATTCAATTCATTTTGGATTCTTAATAGCGGGTTTGAACTCTTTATCGTATCTTTTTGGCACCAAATCGGCCATAACCTTCATTCCTGAAAGGTCTTTAGATGACATACCTCTTGCTCCATGTTGTCGAATATGGTCTTCTCGATATTGGATCCATCCTTAAGGCTCTGCTTCACATGCGTCTTCAGCTCCTCTGGCATCGCTAGCTGAGACTTGCGCAGGAATCTGAACAGATGTCAACTATTTTGTAATAGTCCTACGCGAAGTTGACTACGTCGGGCGTTGGTCATCATTGTTATGCTTTTTAATAAATAAAAAAAACGCAATCCGGTCTAGATTTGTGGCCCGAAAGTGAAGGTCTAAAGGACGAAATGAGACTGGCTTTGTGCAGATAAGGTGAGGAGAATATATTGTCAATATGGCTTCGTCCCCGGTTTTTTGTAGTATCCCAACCCTTCGAGGAATGTTTATAAAGTGTATACTCACTTGTATATAGCGGAGACGACCTGCCGTATCTTGGAGGGGTCGCACTCCTGGCGCAGCCCTTGCACGGCGAAGTAGAAGTTGAGTCGGTCCACGTGCAGCCCGCCTGCGCCGCCCACGTACTTGCGGAACAGACGAACTCCTTCTGCGTCCTAAGGGAGATAGATAGTATACTTATTGCATGACAATCAGAAAAGACGAATTAATTCACTATATGTCTTCTTCCTTGGACACCATCAAGTTAATACACTTGACTAGTACCTAGTTACAGTTTAGGTTAAGACAGAACGTAGTTGATACATTTTCCGATTTCAGACGTATGTTTTAAGCTTTCACGGTTTATAACTGAACTTATACTGTCACTTACGTGATAACTTCCGTGATTGTTCATTATTGTCAACCCGCGATCATGGCGCTTGCAACAACGCCCAAATATCGGGAGCTCAAAATAATGAACAATCACGGAAGATATCCCGTTAGTGTCAGTATAAGTTCAGACGTATGCTTTAAAAAACTCTGTATGAAATCGAAATTAGCTTGATATTTATAGAAAGTCATAAAGGCTTTATATTCACACCACAACAGACCAACTCTCTTTGACTTAACGAATAATTTACGTAGTACATCACAGGGCAATTTCGCTGTTACGAAAAAATAGGAGTCGTCTAATGGCTGCTACACACGTTACGAAAAATCGTTACGATTGCACGGTACAGTTCAAACTGCAACGATAAATCTACATGTGTGTATGAGAAAAACTGTACAGTTTGTCCGATTTTACAAAACTGTACAGTTGAACGGAGCAGTAAGAAATTTTGGATAGATAAATCGGAATCGGAAGTAACTGTGTCGATAATCGTAACGTGTGGCCAAGTCTTTCAGTTTTCTATCTTGTTTTTCAATTATTGGCGATACCATGGACAGCAGATGTAAATAAGTATCACTATCCATTCGTAAAAATTATGCCAATCTTTAGGAAATATCTTTAGTTCCTTCAATAAATTAACATGGGAATGAGCTTCTCTTTTCATTAGCCATTCTTTACACCAAATACGTGTTTTCTTTTTCTTGATTTTTTCTTCCTTTTGCTTTTTTATGGCGAATAATAAACCAACAACTGCTAATGCTTCGTCAGTCGAAGCCATAGGTCAACGAATGAATAATCGTACTGTTTTCTAGTAACGTGTGTGGGCACTACGAAAACTGTGCAGTTTAAAATGTACCGTCCGATCGTAATGATTTTTCGTAACGTGTGTAGCAGCCATTAAATACCTACAACAAGACACAATCACACGAAGCATCAGCAATTACCTCAAGCAACTCGTGCAGGCTTCGTGCCCAGCGCATATAGGGCGGCGAGGCGGGCGAACGCGCCGAGCTTCCCGACGAACCTTCCGTCTGCTCGCGCCACGCCATGCTGACCCTGGGAACAACACATACATATGACCACTACCCCATAAGTGCCGGTCATTCTGACCCTCGATCAAGAAGGCTGTTGGAGACAGCGTAAACCGAGTGGCACACACTATTAAAGACCGCATAGCTTGGAGATGCTTGTATTCTCGATCCTCAACATTCGAGGGAGTGACGAAGATGAAATATACCGACACTAATGAACTCCTACCTTCAAATATCGACCATAAGAGAGGACCCACTCTGATGAGTATTTATGTGCTAATTTTGAACTCTGTTTGCTCAAAATTTGCAATAATAAAACAGACAATAGAAAATCTTTTGTTTACGGGTCACACGGTTTGCGATGAAGTATTCAAATGTATAAAAACGTCAGTCGAATGATTTCCTGAAAATAAAATACGTATCACCCGACATGTACTATTTTCAGCTAAAAGATAAACACTATTCTCTTCTCTAGGTCTCTCGTTGTTTATGCCACTTTGAATACATCAATGAAGATATTGGTGGATTGATGAAGGTAGTACAATAATGTACATGTGCGTGACTCACTTGGGCAGATGTGGTTGTGCGAACACATATTTGGACTGAGATTTGCTCTTCTCCTCCCCAGAAGCCGGCGGCAGCAACGACCTGTCAGCAAGCTTGTGCTCCCAACCTGTTTAAGAAAAAGCAATCAATACATGTGTCTTGATACTGAGATAAAAATGTGCTTTGGAACATAGTGAATATTGCAGTAAACGTGTGCACTATCATTTGAGTTTACTAAGTGTCAGGACAAAATGCACACTCAAAAGCTCCGAAACATAATTAGAAAGCATGTAGTTTTTTTTTACAAAATAATAAAATTAAATCTAAATGTAGTTCTAGACCAAAATTATCACTACCACCACTTTCAATAGGAATAAGTACAAAAAAGTGTTACCTTGCGGGTGGCCGCCTATAGGAGTGTGGCTCATGGCGCACAGGCCCTTCTCCCACCCGCGCGCTGCATGGCGAGACACCACCTGCACACAAACACCACAATCATCAATCAATATTTTACTTTAGGTGCAATGTCGAAAAAGGTTCAATTTACAATCTAAGTAATGGCAATACATAAGAAACACCTTATATTCAAAATTATAAGGAATAGTCTACTGAATACATGGGTACTCATCATCACTATAATTTACCTCTGGAGCAAATTTTCCTAAGAGATATGCTTTTTCAAGCCGTTTTACACCCATTCTCAGTAACATAGATCACAAAAACTTTAAATTCACTTATTTGAAGCCAAATAACCACCTTAAAACAGTTATAATGGATGGATAAGCTTATTATGGCATCAATAACTCACAAAAACTGTATGAATATACCCAAGCGTTCGGTTCACGGCTCAAAATGTTGGTTCAGCCAAAAGAACTGCGCACCGTGCCACATAAAAAATCAATATGGCAAACAATAAGGATCATATCCAGTGTATTAGATTTGTATAAGTTAAAAAGGGACAGCAAACAAAAAAATGAGACAGCGTGCCAAAGTCAAGAGTCTCTGGCATCGATCGGTGCTGGAAGGAAACATCATGTTGAAGCGTTCCGTGCAATAGAAACTTATTGTTGTGTAAGCTATACCATTACATATTAATCCACTTAGTAGAAGGAATAAAATATCACATTCATACTCTCTTTGCACAAAAAAAAAATTACCAACTTTATATGGAACAGAAAATATTAATTTTTAATCTCTATTCAACCATCCCTACGTATTGGATAAAAAAGGGACAGATCATAATAAGAGCATGTCAAAACAAATTAAATCATAACTTTATGGTTCAATAAGCAAGTTATGAAGAAAAAAATACATAATAGAGTCATAAAAAAATCCATAAAGGACCTTACCATGTTCATTGTGATTGAACAAACAATACACTTTTGAGTTACACCGGTTTATAGACTTATTTCTGAATATTATAACTTGATGTTAATAATCTTTAAAGTTTTTTAAGAACAGTACGACTGCACAACGCTACCGCAATGGTCCGAGTGAATCCATAGACGGAGGCTGAATGTTCAACACAATAGGGTACGCAATAATATCCTCCTGCCCTTCTGTTTTGTATAGTTGGCGTGCTTATGATAGGGTTGATTATAAATATAAAATCAATAACAGACTACAAAAAAAGGTTTTAGGTGTGCATAACTTTATTTATGTTGTTGTTATATAATTCTACTAGTTGTGGCAATAGTATACTTCCTGTTCATATTTAATAGGATAAATATTATGGATTTCTTAAATGTGTTTGTAAAAAGATAACTTTTCATAACAATATGTTCACCACATATTGTTATGAAAAGTTATCATTTTACAAGCTAAGACTAATATTACAACTGAAACAAAAGTGTTTTGAGCAGGTCATGATGCTACCGTGTTACGAAGCGTCACATTGTACCAAATTCAACAACTTTTCATTGAACATGACGAGCATAAACACAGGAAACAAGTTGTAAACAAAGGCACAGCTCGTAAAAGTAACGTCGCGGTAACAATCACGACGTATTAAATTATCAATAAACTATTAGAAACCAGAAAAGACCTTCAGCTTTATCTAATAGCGAATCATCACAGACAGAATTGAAGGCAATAAATGCTATTTATGCCGAAATACCATGCCGAAACCCGGAAGGGCTATATTTATACAACGATAATAAGTGAAAACTTACATGAAAACGGATATTTTTACTTGGCAAGTAAGTTTTGAAGGCCGCTCCAAAAGATAACTGGTGACATTAATTGAAAACTTTCTTCGAAATAAATAATAAATTAGCTTGAATCCGTTTTGTATACAACAGCAAGTTTGACGTTTGTTTGACAGCCAGCCATGACAGACAGCTGTAGTCTAGCGCCATCTATCGGCGACGCTAGGAATCATGTCAAACGCGCGCGTCAAGTTCGTTGTGACAAAGCCACTAGATGACGATAGCTGTTCCGAAAAGCTGAAGCTGTTCACAAGCGCGGGAAAAATAAAAGAAAACCAAAATATTCTAACTTTATATTTTTTACGAAGGACGACTTGGGTTAGTTGGTAATAAGTGTGGAAGTTTCTAGTTAAGATACCTGTGTAGCAGCTTAATGCCGCTGCATTTCGGTGTTTTGTGTCTTGTCTATATGCTTCGTATTATCTGAAACAAGAAGAAAGGGATTGGTTAGCAATTTGTATGGTTCCTGGTAAACAAAAAAATTGAATAAATTAAAAATAACCCAATTAAGTAGGTATACCGAATAAAATTTTCGATCCAGGTTTCTATCGGCATGCTTGCGAAGTTATGTAGGGTTCTTAAAGTAGGTGTATCGCGACGTCATGATATTCACCTTTTGAAGGCGAATTAATTTGAGGATTCCAACTCGATTTACAGATGAAATGAATAGATAGATATCAAAGACGTTTCTCTGAGTATAGCTCTGATATTTGATTTCGCGAAGATCAGACAGACGGCAAAATTGATTTGTCAAAATCTTGTAGGTATGTATTGTAATTTGACTGTCGCTAGGGGGTCTCAAATTATTGATTTCACTCAATACCTATTTACTTACATCAATAGTTACCAGTCCGTAAACGGCCACTAACAAACATAACACTACTGGCAATTGTCTAGTAGGTATATGAATTTGATAAAATTACTCATAACATAACAATATAGACATAATGCTGCCTATTGCCTAGAATTTTCGACAACTTCTTAACCTAGTCTTTTTAAGACATCTGCGGAAAAAAATACGTAGGTAGGTATGTCGTATGGTCCATTCTATGTGTTGGAATTCGGGAACTATCAAGTCATACCCGGTGACAACTATTTGAAGATCTTTCACCAAAAATAAATTAAGTCAATACAATAAACATAAAAACGTTTTCACGTATAAATTAACATCACCATAAACCAAAATAACATGTCGAAACAACTAATTAGCGTGTACATTAATCTAACAATTTTTTGGTAATACAGTTTAACTCCCTCGCCAAATAATGCTCGCGACTGATCTTGTACCGATACCGCTGAACATCCCTATAACTTCATTAGCTGTAGCGATTAATCGACTATCGATATCGATAAAGGCCCGCCCCCAAAGCGTCATTAGCCAAGAGCACGCACTAAGCGACTCTTTGATGTGCGCAAACTTTTCGTTTCCCTTTGATTGGCATAATGGAACTGTGCGTTGTTATTACACTAATTGAATTTTCGCAAAGTCCGAGCCGTATTACTGGAACGGATTTAGTAACGTTGTGTTTGTACCTGTCTACTGTCCTAGGGGGGTTTTAAATTCATTTGCATGTTCGATAAATTAATGGTGTGCTTAGTTTGAGTGGTAATTCGACTTTGTATTTAATTGGTGCTGATATAGGTAATGTTGAGTTATGAAAGGCAAGGCATGCACTAATGAAGAGTTCGAGGAAAAATCTAATTCTCTTCCTTTGCGAGTTGCGACTCATCATCTGCGTAGCCTTTTCTCAACTATGTTGGAGTCTGCTTCAGTCCAACCGGATGCAGCTGAATACCAGCTTCCTTTGCGACTGCGGTGCATAAAAAAGGTTTTTAGTTTAAGACGTTTTTTCTGTACCCACTCATTGTGTAGTATTAGTAATAGACAAAATAATAAAACCAAACTGATGTTACTTACATAATTAACGCGCCAAAACATGATAAATCGAGGACGTTGAAAAAACTTAATTTCACTACTGTATCACTCAGTAGGTAAAGACAAATTCTCTATGAAGTGAAGTTAAAAGGGAAAATACGACTGTATGATTGGTTTTACAAGTCAGCAAGATCAAAGGGCCAGTAGTCCTTTCATTTTGGGCCGCTATTCGCGGATTACATTAAAAAAGAGAGAAAGAAAATGTAAAAAGTTAATTATAGGTATTTAAGTGAAACAGTCACAGATAAAAGAATCACTGATTACAGGCTAAAGCCTAAATAAATCCTTTGAAGAGGTTTTGCCTTTTTTGCCGCGTGGCTTACGTATTAATACGACTTGTATAAAATTACTTACGCCCAAACAAATTGCTTTCCTTTGAAAGTTCTTTCAAGTCTACTTCGTATATTTTCGTACTTAATATTTTGTGTTACATTTTTTAATGTGTTTGTTTCTATAATTAGTAGCAGGCTGTTCTATCCAAGCTAGACTTTACATTTATGGCCAAAGAACTGATGGATACACAGAAGAACTCAGTGGCGTGCCTAGTGGCTAAAAATAAGGCAACCCTATAAGGCAAGCAGACCGTTTAGAAACTCTAACATCATGAAGGGTAGTAGGTTATACGGGCAAGCCAAGCTTGTAGGCTTGTATGAAAGTACTGAATTAATGAATGAATGAATTCATTTATTTGTCAGAATATTGTACAAAGCTGTTAGGTACTAATGCTACTAAGAAAAACGAAGTATAAATGCGTTATGACAAGATATTTTTTAAATAAAGAACGATATCATTATTCTGTTGCCCTTGTCCCAATTCATTTGGGGTCGGCGCAGCTCTTCTTCTTCCATACTTCTCTATTACTCGTCATCTCATCAGACACCTCCTTGCGTGCCATATCATTCTTCACACAGTCCATCCATCGTTTCTTTGGTTTGCCTCTACTCTTATACCCATCCACAAAGAAATAAAGAAAGGTAAGAACTCAATAAACTACAACTCAATCACCTCATCTTCCAGTTTCCTCAACAAACACCATAATGTCCATCCATACCCTATCACTTACACTAGTTACACTGTAGCGAAAAACCTTCAAAAGCGGTCCACGTCCCGTCCCAATACATCAATAGTAGTAACCATCGGTAACAAGAGATCAAAATGATAAGGGTACTGATTCATCGTATTAGCGTTCTCTCATCAAAGGGGCTCGGCCACTTTGATCGGGCTGCTTCCTGAGAAATTCCTTTGGCACTAAACAACACACTAATCAATCGGGAGGGGTACACCCCGTACACGGTCTACGGTATACCCAATCGGAAAAGGCATTAAGGGCAATAGTTCCAGCTTGCGGTAAACTGTTTGCGAGCGAGGCTGGGAGGTGTGGAGGCCGAGGCCCGGTGGGGGATGTTCTCGCCGTACATCAAAGGCGGGCCGAGACAAAGCTTGAGGAGCCTTTTAACTTTATTTAGCGGAGTGGTAAGTTTAGCCGGTCGCGAATCGCGCAGGTTAAAGAGTAACACACTCACTTTGAGCCCGGCTGTGGGGAGGCGGTAGGGTTGGCCTGTGCTGCGCGAAAGAAAAGCCACTATGTTGCTCTAGGATTTCATTAATGGAAAGTTATTAAATACTTATTTTAGGGAGGAAGTTTTAAAACGTTTCAAAGTCATTAAGTGACTTATATTATTATATTGTTGCCGATTCTGTGTACACAAATACAACAAACTGTGTTTCAACAAACAACAAAGTCTAAATTATCCAGCTAGAAAAAAACAGCATTATTAGAAAGATAGCTACCCCATAAAACTGTCGACGTACTCTATCACTTGAGTCAATAAATCCTCAATGTTCTCAATGTCCGACGAGAAGGAAAATCCATCAAACGAAATTAATCCATCACATCATTTAAAAAGCAATTAAACTTAGATGGTCGGTACCGTGCGACCGGTTTGTCGTAGGTCGCGGTTCGTTGTCAACCCTGCGCGAGGGTGGGAGTATCAAACGGGCCGCTAATGCCGCCCGCACCGCGCCGCGGCGACGCTTTGTCGGCGCCCTTTGACTCGCCGATGATACCACGCACCACCTAAACCTGCAACTCTTTGGATACGACAATGTGGGGAGTTGCGATTTGTCGCACCTCCTGTGACGTTGTGTCGGTTTGAGTACCGGAGGGGGTGTTAAGGAGTTGTAAGTGTAGTAAAAAACAAGAGAATGACTTCGACTTTCATTAGCACTGCAATTTTGCCGAGGAAGAACTGAGTCAGGTTCTTATGATCTCATGATAAAGCAGTTCTTCTTTGTAAATTAAGTATCCTGTCCAAGACGGTTTTACATCGCATCCTTCTAATTCGTGTCACTGCACCATGTCAGTATTTCACGGTTATTTACTTTGTCACATTAAACTGGTCGGTTTCAGGATATATTGATTTTACTCGTAGGTACTTTCAGCATACATTAACAATTTAACATGAGACGAGGTGGTGAGGTTTAATTAAATTAGGTCTAGAATTAACACGTGTTTCGGGAGGAATTTAAGACTATTAAGGGGGAAGGCTCAGTTTGTTCAGCAACAGGCTAGTGAATGCCGCTGTCACATTTTTAAAGAGATGATTTTAATTAGTATATCATGCGCGTAACACTATATTGGCAAAGTGAAAGAATCTTCAAAATATTATCATAAATATTTAACAGAAGAATGGAACTTAGCAGACTCTGTGTTTAATCACGTAGTGTAATAAATTAAAGTCATCTAGTCTCGAGTTGAGGGGTTCCTGCTGAACAAGTACACTATCGTTGATCGCATCAGCGCATATCACCAGGTGAGAACAGATGACAAAAAGTGATCCAATCTTCAAAGAAATAGGGATCTCATAATGGTTTCGTTTTACCTTATAAGGTTCGGAAGCTTATAAATACCCAGCCTCCGTAGCATGACCACCGTAGACAAAGATTTCTGTCATTTCAAAGAAATCTGTCATTGTGTCGACACAATCTATCATTTTGTCGATTCTTCCGTCAGACTCAGTAAGTGATCCGGAAGAGTAGATAAAGGTGGTAGGTGTGGTGGTGTGGTAAGCTATGTTAAGGTAGACCCTTATTTCCAAATTCCAATTTTATTACCAAGAAGAAATCGTCTGCGACAACCGCAGGGTCCCGTGCGGTGACCAACAAAGCAAATTGCCTAGAATTTGCCTTTTCGATGTTGTTAGAGTCTACAACGGGAACAATCATTTGATTGGCGATGCATATCGCAAGGGGGACTTAGATAAACGTCGTGAGAGCAGCACTATTGTCCCTGTCACACGTGATTCATGCGACTACATAATTATAGACTTTTTTGGTGTTTTTTTTACTAGACAAAATTGTATAATGATATTCGAGTCCGGCCTCCAGAGCCTAGACTTCTACTTCTATGTATTGATACAATTTAGTTACTGTTAAGTGATGTTTAAGCCAAACCCCACTTTAGGGCTTGCAGGTAAGTCCTCACATCAAACCTAGTTTAATTTCTTAATCCAGCTCCAGCAAGAAATACTAATATTTATTTGAGCGAGCAAAACCCACATAAATTCATTAATATGTTATTTAGAACACTCATTGGTTCATTACCTTAGCTAAAGGCCGTTGCAAATCCCTCTCTCCGGGCACTGACAAAGAACCTTTAATTAACCAAAATCTTTACGTAAAACAGATCACCTAACGTACCTAGTTAATAAATCCGATCATTAAATGCAGAGAACGGCGCAGCGGCGGCCACAACGCCTACGTTGATTACCATAAGCCGGGACAAAGCGACGCGAGCGCCCTTTGACGAATTAGCCCCCACTAACATTACATGTCCGTCCTCTGCCGCGGCCGCGAGCTTTGTGCCTCAAACGTCTAAATTAGCATTCGATTTTTAGAAGATATCGATGGACTCAAAGCAGCGTGCAGGTACTCATTCTGTTCAACTAATTAGTTTACACAAAGTCAAAGGACGAAGAAAGGCTTTAGTGAAAATCTGATTACGGCTGGAATCTTAAGACAGTTAAAAATCCAGCTCATCTTCGGAAACTCGAAGATTACTGCGGTATTCGATGGTGACAGGTTAATGGCCGGACGTGAAGCATTTTATTTCAACTCGGAATCAGATAACGAAATTTTAAGGTGTTCTGTGTGTTTAGGGGTATGTCAGGTAGAAAAAAGAAAAGGTGTTAAGTGATATAATCTAAATATCGTATTGCACTGTTTTAAAGTCTGTGACCGCCCATTACATACCGAATTTCCTCCGTGCCTCGGAAAGCACGTTAAGCCGTTGGTTCCGGCTGACATCTGTAGATCTTCGGCAGTCGTTACAGTGGCCCAAAAAGTTTGACAACCAGTCTTACCAAGGGGTATCGTATTACCCAGTACTAACTTTGACTGGGAAGGTTGACTGGTAGAAAATGCCTATGGCATTAAGTCCGCCTCTGTACTTATGTGCTTGAAGTGTTAAATAAATAAATAAATAACTTTGTTGTGGAGGTCAGATAGGCAGTCGCTCCATGTAAAATACTGGAATTTTAAAGCACAATCTGGTTAGACTGGGAGCCGACCCCAACATAGTTGGGAAAAGGCTAGGCAGATGATGTGATGACTGTTTTAAAGTTCCGACAAAGGCTTTATATTTCAAGGAGTTATGGTACAGAAAACTTTACTGATACTGACGATGTAAGTAATGGTATTCTATTCGCTAGTTTGTAACAACAATGGTCAATGGCAAACCAGTGAACCAGACGTTTGTCGCACATGTGTGCAGCTGTAAAGTCGTTCGGAACTTACTCCTCAATTTGGATTACTTACGAGCTTCGTCCGTATCCACAGATGTAACTCACACATTGGTTTGAGAAGTAGCCTCTGTCATTCAGACTTCTCAATCAGATATTGCAGCAATGAGAACAGAGCATTGTATTTTGAACATCTACATATAAGTTTTTGATCATTATCTACTCTTTAGATATAGTTGACACTAAAACTAGGTACCAAATATAAGATATTATTTAAATGGCTTAGTTTTCGTTCCTGTGTAAAAATATTATTGTTGTTATGCTCAACCCAAAGGTAAGAAATGAACCAACAGCACAGCGGATATCAGCACCAAAATGCAATTTGTTTTTGAACAATCACGAATATCGCCACATAGTTTCAATTTCCGACATCTAAGAGGTCCTTGCTAATGTAATAGTTTAGCGCGTTCCTTTATAATGGCAATTTTAAGTAGATGCGTGTCACGTAAAGTGAATCAGCCTGGAGGTGTAACGTCATTACCGATAGGCAACATATAATGAGAATAGTATTTTGTACACGACTTGCATACGTAAAGCAATTTTCTTACTCAATTATGTCTAGGCCGTAATGAAGTCTTCCTTCTCTATGATACAAAGCAACGATAATAATGTTAAAGACAACCAGGGTTACAGTGATAAATGCAAGAACAACCTCGTTATGGACTGTCAGAAGAAACTTGTCAGACTCTGAATTCGTAACTCTATCATCCAAGTAGAAAATGGGCACTGATAGTATTCGTGGAATCGACGTGCCACGTATAGCTTCCCTAGCTCGGTTGCTAGAAAACTGTGTATGACGTTTTTCCGGACAGTTACCAATACTTGCTAGCTATTCGTTAAAAAAATCCGCTATCCGCCAAAATACAGATATTTCACAAGAGCGATATCTGCGAGTACGTTCATGCATAAAGCTGATGGGCAGTATGACGCAAATTCCGTGTTGCGGAGAGCGCAGTCGACCGCAGAGGGCCACCATCCCGCTACCGAACCGTCTGCAGCGGATATGTCGCGGTCGGCCGACCAGAAGTTCTGCCGCACGCATCTTCGGCTACCGGCACACCGGCATCCATATAATAAATTCTATTTTCGTAAATATTCTGCATTTTCCGACCAACGGAATATTTGGCAGAATCTTCGCATTCTGAAAATTCAGCTTGCGGTTCGATTTTTATGCATTGTTTTTTTGTTTCGACTTTTAGACAAAACAACTGTAAATTAGTGAAGTAATAAATCGTGTTCGCGAGGGTATTTTGTCTTCGAGACCGTAAAACTTCCTTTGATCTTAATTTGGACCTTGTAGGTGTTAATTTGCGAATAACAAGTGTTTAATTTACAGTTACTCGATACATTTGTTTTGTCATGTTCTTTTATTCGTACAAATCTGGGAATGATATTGATACATTGTGTCTGTGCTACAAAGGTTGCTTGTGAAGAAATATCTGTTCATAAAATACTTGCCACCTAGGGGCTAACATCAAAACGTTTCAACTAATTGACCTGTTCCTGCAGTTTTCCAATTGAGAGCGTCCAATCGAAGGTATTCAAGTGTCGCCAACTGTCTTCACGTTCAGCGTCATCAATTTGTGCATTTGCCTACACTTACAGGAAATTGACCGGTGCCGTGGCGAATTCACATAAGTACTTCTCTGTTTACGTCAAAAGGATTTTAGGCTTTATCTGCAACGACAAAAGGTGCTAACTCAATTTGTGGGTGTAAACAAATGATGGGGAAAGTCACGTGTCTCGTGAAGGTACGGCGAAATTCGATAGAGAACTATTCGTGCGAAATGTCTTATGAAATGAAGGATAAATCGTCGCGAGGGAATTGAATAAAGTTCTAGCGGGAACGGTAACGGGGGCGTAAATTGTATAAAACGTGTTATCCTATTCAGCAATTGTGTTGTAAAACGCATTGAAATTGTACTATAAAATCGCTTAATCTTGATACTAACGGAATTTGTTCAAAAACATTAAAGTTCGGAGTTCGAAACGAAAGCATTAACCTAACACAAGAAATGATAGATTACCACAACACCAGTAAAAAACAAAGACAGCCAATCACAACAAGAGCGCAGTAAACAAAACCGACCCACCTGACATTTCTTTTATCTTCTCTTTAATGCCCCACTCAATCAACCTAACATTCCTCATTCCTTCTCTGCTCATGCAAAAAGCACGTCGTCCCAAGATTCGTACGTAATTTGCGAAACAGATTGGTTCGTCCGTAGTCCCGGCACTCCCGCAGTCCCGCGCGACAAAAGCCAGGCCCGCCCGAGGGCGATACCTCCACTCAATAGCATTGTTTTTCCGATTACAGGCCTGATTAAATGTCTGAAACGTCTCAGGTGCGTCGCTAGAGTGCCCAAGATTGGGTAAGGAAATACGGCACTGCGAATAATATGGATCACGTGTTTGTAAATGGTACAGCTATAACGGGAACTCGGAAAAACGTGATGGAAAATTTAAGAAGTCGTTTTTTTTGAGGTTTTAATTAAAGTATATGTGTTTACTGAGGAAAACTGTTGATTTGGTAGAGTTTTATTTTCATAGAATGAGTGCTTTGTCAATAGTCAAAATTGCGTTTTGAAATAAGGTCTGGTAACTCAAGTCTAATAAATAAGCTTTTATTGCTGCTCCTTTCATATCCAACCACCTAGTTTTTATTATCCTCTCCAAAACTTTGAAAATTTCGAGTTGTCCCGCGTAAACCGGGGCACCTGAGAGCCTTGTCAGGTTCGCAATCACCCGTGGAATAGGGTCCCGTTCCTCAGGCTGCTTGCATAATGGACGCGCCCCCTCCTTAATCTCGTGTGAACAATAGTGCCGTCTGGCCGCGACGTTTTGCATACAATGACTATTCGCGGCGGGACGCAGGCTCTTCGGGAAAATGCAGCTGTCTCCGACGCAAGAAGGGTCTTTTTCATACGGAACGTCTCTAATTTGAATCTCAACGTCAATTACGTCAGTATTGGTTTGCGGTTATTTCTGAAGAAAAATAAAGGGAAATGGTTATTTATAGAGGCAGTTCGGATTGTAAATAAACTTGCAATTAATCAAGAAGATTTTGAAAATGTGTGAATTGCTCTGACGTATTCACCTTCAACGGTAGCAACAACAAATTACCGAGCTCATTTTTTTATTTGTCGTACACTACTCAATCCGCCTCCAAAACCGATCAGTTTCCCTTAGATTAGGGACAAAAAAACTTTAAACGTTAATGGACATCTGTCTAGCCAGCTCTCCTTTCCGTCCAAAACAGACCGTTAAAATTTCCAATTTCGTCAAAAACTATCGAACTACGATAAAACCGCGGCCCGTCAAAGGACAGGTTATCCGACAGAACACTGTACAATACATTTTTTGCGACCACAAAGTTGATTCAGTTTTTATCGGCACGTCAGTGAAATGGACATGTTCGATGGACGGGCCGCAGCGCGGGACAGGCGGTCAAGCCGCGTCCCCTGCGGTCCGATATGTATTGGAAATTGGAGACAGGATGACCAGAATAGCAGATAACGACTTCTGGATTCTGTTACATTGCATACATTCCATGAATTTATGTATGTTTTTGGGCAGCATGATGGTAAATCAGGTTGGACAGACCATAATCTGTAATTTGCCAATTGGCAGCCATGAATCAGAAACTTGTATGGACTACATAAATCATACTTACAACCCGCACCAGTTTTGAAAATGGATTCTATTCCTTAATAAAGCTTATCATAAATTAAGGTTCATTGGTTTGATTATTCAAAAGTAAGTGGAAGTTGGTAAAGTAAAACTTGAAATAATGTAAATGATTTTTATCTCCAAATTCAGTCAAGAATGTAACAATTCAAATCACATCATTATTACATCAGACGTTTAACATTAACAATATTATGCCAAAAACATACTTATTTAGCTTTCGAAAACTCACCAAATGGAATGAGAACAGTGGTTAACTAAGCCAATTGTGGCCTGATTGAAAATTTCGAATCATCCGTCGCACTCAAGCGAAGGAAAAACTGTATAAGTAAGAAAAAGAGAGAAAAGCAGAGATTTCTTATTTCGATAGTCTCCGACGCCCGCGAACAGCCCTCAGCGGTATGGATGATTGGATTGATGAATAAAAGATTCGTCAATTTGTGTAATAGCCTCGTGGTGTATTATGCAGTAGTCAATTTAATGGTTCTGGCTGAGTGGGAAACGATGTGGTTTCCACGTAAGATATTTTTAATTAATAACATTGTAGGCTTTCTAGCTGATGCTTTACGGGGTACTGGAATAGATTACGTTGTAATTAAACATTCAATAAGCCTAGCCCAGCAAAAGTTAAGATTGAATCCATTGACTGATGTCGATTGAATTGATTAAGTGACCAATTCATTGTTATTATAACGTTCCATGCATGACTGTGACAGTAACTAACACATGAGAGGACTACGTATGGCAGTCTAGTTCAGGCTAATTACACAAACCAATAATACAAGATGATCATCTGTACAGGAAAGAGGAGACTGGCTTAAAGAAAGCCTATAATACAGCAATTAGTGAAGATAATGTTTGCATAAAAAAAAAACAAATATACCTACTGTCTAAACAAATCTCCATAATTTGCCACTCATATCACAAACAGATCCCCTGCGCATCAGTTCCGCTGTCTGCAGCAAGGAAGGGGTGAGGTGTACTCGAGCAAACAATTGTAATCGACTCTAACGAATGATAAAAATGTATTTAGTCATCGTCAGGGAACTGACAGGCGGTATTAATGTGTATTTATTTATTTAAATAGAACGGCCGAAGCCAATTACACTATTTAAACAAATAATTTATTTAACACAGTCATGCATTCTTACAAAAATTCTAACATTCTGACAGTATCAACTTCCATTCATTCGCAAACATCTCAAGATGTGTTTGAGTTCAGGAGAGCGTTAATAGCGGCTAATGTCCGAGGAATAGGTGACTTGGAGTGTGCCACAGTACGGCAAGTTGGAACAGCCAGTAAGCGGTGTTTCCTGCCACGACAGTAATTGTCTGGGGCAAATAGTTTGCAGATGTCATTATGCAGATCAGGAACATCAATAATTCCCCTGACAATTTTAAATATTACAGCAGTCATCTGATCGCGCGATCGTTTTACTTCTAGAGAGTTGAAACTTAAGCAACCCGACAGGAATTTAGTGGGATACAAGAAAGGATAAAACCCGTGCAAGTGCTTGTAAAGGTATCTAAAGAATGCTTTTTGAACTTTTTCTACGTGTGTACTAAGAGTCTTCTAATGCACCCCGCATTAGAAGACTCCCACAAATGCTACTAGATCTTGTTGACCATCTAGTTATGTTTCTGGCAAAGCCAGAACCGGAGCGAAAAGCTGTTTTCTTTTGTCCTTGTTTCAGTAAAAAAATCCAAATAACGATATATTCGGTATCAGTGCGTTAACAACTGCCGTGCTGACACCAAGCTCACAAACGGGCATTTGAACCAAGTAAGAAGAATCCAGGTAAGAAACAATGTGTCATCAGTATAACGCTTTAGAAAAACAACGAATTTTCTAGAATGCTCGCGGTAGTACCTATGTTTTACCGTCTGTTGACAATTTCCGAAAAGTTCATCTTTCACAGAATGCGAGCCCTATTGTGAAGCAGTTTCCATTTGCGAATATCCTGGATGCTGAGTTTCATAGTGTTCGTAAACTATCGTAACTGATTTTGTACAATAGCCTAACAATGTTTCAAAGCGTTTTAGCAACAAATGTGCTTGCTAACATTTCACTAGAACTTTTTAACTTCGATCGACAATTTACAGAATTTGAAAGTTACATTTCACAAAATTGCAACTTTTTCAGCAAAACGATTGCTGGAAATAATCCAATAGCAAATCAATATTTTTTTAAATTAAATCATGCTTAATGTTGTGCAAAAATTTAATTTTAATTCTGCGAAAAGATAACTATTTCATGAAAAACTCATTCAACGGGGTTGAATGAGCTTAGAAGGTTGTATTGATGGTTTTAATGATTGTAATTCTGTAACTGCATACGTGTTACTTGCGCGACTCATTTTTCATCAACATACAACCTGACACTGCCCTGCAAATTACAAAAAAACATGAAAAAATGTTATGAATTTCCGCAAAGTAACGCCTGATAATAACTATAACAAAGTTGCAGTAAATACAGAAGAGAAACCCAACAATTTCAAAATGCACTAGTCCTCTAATAAATCCATCAATCATCCACCTAAGAACGACAAACCCGACCCCTTCATTCAGCACGACGTGCACGACAATTAGGCACCTGCACCCCTTTATCTTCACTCCCAGATCCGCAAAACAAACAAGTTGAACTCCATAAAATACCTTGTAATTTAATAGTAGGTAGGTACTTCTAATGATATACATGGTAGACGTAGATCGTTCAGGCAGGCCACCCGCCGCGCGGGCCGACAGCTCTGCGGATGACATTAATGACATTCACCGAGGGACTCTCATTGTCAAACACATCTAGCCTATTGACTGGGTTTGTATTTGTACCGTCATCAGGAGTTTGTGTATTTTAAAATAAAATGACGGCTTTGTGGTTGAAATTTAGCTGAGTGGAATAGATAGACTCTGCATAATTGACTCATGTCATCGCAGACGCTTAACTCATTGGCACTCGTAGAAAATGCAACAACTGGTAAAATGTTTACGCTTAGTAATGATAATGTCATCCGAGTAGAAGTAATCAGTAAAAGTGTCAAGTCTTACCCCAAAAAATAAGAAATAAACCCAAAAGGTAATTTTATCGTTATCTCATTTCCGGAGTCTCATTCCGCATTTTCTCAAGGAGCTGCACAAAATATTTTTCAACAATAGTGCTTTAGTCCGGAGAAGACGTGCCAGATTACACTATTGTTACTTCGCTGCGAATGGACGCAACTCTTTTATACAGGAAAATTGCTATTATGTAATCCTATTAAATTTATATAAAGGATCTCCTTGAGACTGGACCGGGAATTAGATGAGAGTTCATTGAGACGTAAGTACAGTTGCAGATCTAGTTCTACTGCATGACAATCATAACGGTAAGTTAAAAGACTTAAAATTCTTCATCATTATGAATTAGAACAAGATTCTAAGTTAAGGATTGTCTGAAGAAAAATGTATGATAGATTTGGAACTGGTTTTGAATAACTGATCCGACTAATTCGGATGTTGGCGTGCCTATTTTGATGAAAACGTGTGATTATGATAATAGATATAATTATACGGTCCAAAGGTTCTAACAAATTTAAATATCGTGTAACTTTTACGTACATGGAGGATTTTATCATGTCTTCATCCAAATGCCCTAAATTCCATCTCGTCGGTTTGAACAGTATTTTTTTATACAGGCACAACAATAAAGTCAATATTGAACAATGCACCTGTTTTCTTTGGCACGATCTTAGTTTTTAACATAATCTACTTAGGTTTACTGTTAAAACTTTTGCTTCTCCGATGGTAGCTTAACGGTGTCACAAATCCCTTGTTCTTTTTCATTTGCACTGATTTCAAGAGATCACACAAAATAGTAGGCAAACTGTCTGGTACTGGACTAATTGACGACTAGATTCAATTTGAATCGTAATGGTTGACTTCCTATAGGTACAAGCTACTTCATCCAGTAAAATAAACACTGCATTTTGTTCTTAGATCTTTATCAATCCTGCTTGTGTCAATCTCCAAATTCCTGTTTCAACCTTATCCAGGAGTCCAGGACTTCTTATGCTCTTTTCTCTTTTCATACGGGATGGAAGGGACACAGACGCGATAACGGTTACCACGTACTCAGTATACTCAGTATATCATTCTGTTTAAATAACAACTGTCATTAAAACAAAAAACAGCTGTATCCTACAAAAGTGCAATACCTACACAGTCAAAATGTATGGAACAGCTGATTTTTTTAAATTACTGATCATCATCATCATCATCATCTTCCTGCCCTTGTCCCATGTAACTTGGGGTCGGCGCAACACGTTTTTTTCTTCCAATCTCCTCTGTCAACCGTCATGATATCATTTACTCCTTTCACCTTCATATAATTCCTCACACAATCCATCCATCGTTTCTTTGGTCTTCCTCTCCCTCTCCATCCATCCACGTTTATATTCATCACTCTTTTAGTCACATGCGATTCGTCCCTCCTCATCACATGCCCATACCAAGACAGTCGATTCCCTGATAGGGGCTCCAAATGACGTACTGAATACGAGTTAACTGCTTTCGCGTCGGTGTCCCTTCTATCCTGTATATTTTCATTAGTTTCCAATACTCCGCTCTCTTTCCCTCCGTATCTAGTGTAAACTTATTTGCCTCTCGGATTTCTAACAAAATCATTCCTATCCAATTTAGAAGAAGCGTATTTCCACTTTCGCTGTACATTTGTTTTATAGTGGTTTTCCTAATAACGTAGACGTCAGGATGAGAAGTGCATCTCAGGGTTTCGTATTGGTTCAATGTGATTATGTGTCGTGATTGTATTTCCTTTCCACGGTACAACTATGAGGGTAGTTTTAGCCGTCTTGGATTGGATTTGGCCAATCTAATTTGTCAGGTGATCTTAAGATGAGAGGAGTTGCCGGCACAGGAGTGTTGGAAGTGAAAAGAGATGACATTCATTTAAAGTTTGTAGCTTTCTTAATTTGTTATGTACAAAAATTCAGTCGGAAAGAAATCAATCAACCCCTGCTTTTCTACCCTTAGGGATGGATTTTATTTTTCAATTTTAAATGGGACCAAGTTTGAGATATACACTCTCCAGTAAAAAAAGAAGCAATCAAATCGGACTTCTCTGTAATATGTTATGCGTGGTCATAAACAAAAAAATGTATACTTATTAAATCAAATCAAATCGAAGCATTTATTTCAAGTAGGCCAGTTACAGGCACTTTTGAATTGTCGAACCAAAGACAACAGTAAAAAATAGCTACAGTCCCAGTCACAAGGCACAAAAACTGTGAAAGTACTGTAGTTGCCCATTCCCTAACGTAGATCTCTATGGAGAAGAACGGGCAAGAAACTCCATATCGTAGCGTATCGAATTAAGATCCTCCTCTTTTTTTTTCGTCGGTTAAAAACTGAAAACATTCGACGGTAATGAGCTTACAGTGAGTAATCATAATCAAGTACACGGATATACAGGTTCAGTCCCAACAATTTCAACGTGTTTCAATTTCCCGACCAACACGGAAATACCTCCAGCAAAAAGTCATTACAAATGCATTCCATTGAATAAATCCCGGATAAAACCGAGTGCGACAGACGGACTGGCCGCAACACATTACCGCCCCATTCAATAACAATAAAAGTCGCGTCGCTCAGAGAAATCTATTACCGCTTCACTCGATACGTTTTTTATCTAAAGCATTTATTTATAGCGTAATTAATGCGTCGCCGGCGCCAGCGCTAAATACATTGCTATTTGTGGAGACAATACATGGACGCCACATGGACAGGGATACCAGAATATACAGGAATATACTTATTAATGACACGCTAAACAGTAACGATATCAACATTATGACAATTCCTGATAAAAAGGGATATGAGCGAATCGTTTCATAATTGTTATTCACACCTGTAACCTTATTCCCTCGAGCATTCCGCACATTCTACATACTTTCATTTGATTTATACTCTTACTGAAATAGCTAATTGATTGATGGTAAAATCTAAATATATTTTGTAGTTTTGTAACCCAAAATTTTCTGTTACAAATTGGCAACCCTGTATGAACAGCATTTCAGTTTTCAGACAACGGCAAAAAACTCAGTCTGGACTTGAATATATCGCTAGTTCACCACATTACTCTTGTTGTTAATGACGTGTGCTAAATAAGTCAAGCACTTAACTTACAGACAAATTGGTATTTAAAACTGATTAATTTATATTTGCCGTCATCGGGGATCCTTCAGTCTCGCTAGTCTGTTTTGCCCCGTTTTACGGGTTGGTAACAAATAGTTTTAATTAGGAACTGCTAAGGCAGACATTGTGGAGCTTTTTTTTTCTGTAACGGTGTTTTAGGGATTTCAGGAAAACTAACAGTTTAAGAAGTATTTTGTAGTTCTGATGCTGACAGATGAAAATAGGAACTCCCGTTTGGAAATTAGGTTGTCGGAAAGAAACTATGGCCTGCAGAGCTGTGTCCTGTCTACAGTCACTAAAGATTTATTTTCAAGACACAAGTTTTTTCAAACAAGTTCAAGTTTTTTCTCAACCACTCACTTCCGAAATACATTTCTAGTGGGCAGACGTCATATTTAAAGACAAATTAATAAATCAAATCAAGGAGGCCCTCATCAAAGGTTTTATAACTAACAAGGTATGATTGTGCTATCATCAAGCCTGAAGACGTACAAGAGAAATTGAAAGAAATAAGGACAAAATTAAATGAGGACCAATTCATAAAACGGTTGAAATAAGTCGCCGTCCCAGCTGCCGAGCGATCGGTTAAAATTGTAGATGAAAAAAAAGTAATTCTGTTACCGACGCGACGCGTCGATTTCAATTGTCTTCGGATCGGATAAAAAAATGACACAATTTGTTGGTAGGTACATTTATTTGCTGATTATCGAGTTTAGTAGATAAAGAAGCTTGGGGAAATTTCAATCTATGGGCGAACCGGTAGCAGGTTTATTTGCTATTTTTTTTTTTCTTTTCTGTCTTATATTCGCTTTATCTGTCTTCATAAGGAGGAATTAGACGTCCTTCTGGGAAACCGACCCAAAATGCCTCTGCCATTTCCCTTCAGTCCACGGCAAAAAGCATCATGAAAAGATCTAGGCTTTAGAAAAATCCAACATCCCCAAATATTATGTGAAATCATTTTTAAAAAGTATCAGTAGGAAGTTCGGCCTAATGTTTCTTTATGGATTTGTATTAATTTTTGAAAAGCTCATTGCAAGAGTTTGTAAGGTAGAACATTCGTCCCATGTTGTAGATTGCCTCCCTAAGCCCTCCGCATGGAGGTGCACCGCATTCACCAGGAATGTTCGTAACAAGTGGCTACACTATTCATAATAAATGTTATTTACATCTCCAAGGAAACTCATAGACGTTTCTTAAGTATTGAAAAGCACAATCGCCAACAGAGCGTCGCTGAACTAGGCTGCAATGCAGCGCTTAAAACGGCTGCAATATTTTCCAGCGCTTAATCGGCATCCAGGTGGTGAACGTCTGTTGGCGCACTCCACGGACTAGCGTACCGTTGCACAACAGCACTCCGCTTTCACGTCTCCCTTCCACGGGCATTATGCCTCTAATGTCACTTAATTTGCCGTCTAGGGCCTCCTCACGTGAATGCAGCCTACGAGAGCCGGTTTAATATAAAAATTCGCTTTTTTAATGCCTCGAAGCGAGATTTAACGTTAAACTGTTGCCTCTTTTGAGAGTAAACGCGTAGAAGTAATGGGATTACGAGATCGGTAGTTTTGGAGTCGAAAGGTAATTAAATTATTGTATGTAAAAATATTGGGTTCACGAGTGCTCGGTGGCTCGCTAGTTCGATGGTTGATGGGTTTTCAGATCGAGAGGTGCTTCATTTCAATCGAAGTCGAACTTAATTGCGTATTCATGTATTTTTTTTTTAATAATTATGTTATGAAAGTGCACCCTTGATCTTAAGTGCAGTGTACATTTTCCTGCTTTTTGCTTAAACTAAAAGGAAACTTTCCTTTTCGGCGCAACGTGGTTGACACAGGAGAAAAGCGGGCGAATAAAAATAAGGGGAAGTAATAACTCATTGTAAAAATGACGGCTTTAACCATTATATCCGAAAGCGCTGAATCAGCAACACGCGCTTGCGTCGCACACGAGCTCGATCAGTTTTATTCTTATCGACGTAAAGTTGAAAATTGAATGTAACGTATTACCTGATTGTGCTTTCATCACAAAAGCGATATAACTCGTTATTATGTCGTTAACGAAATAAATCCGTAGTGTACCAGATTGCCGACGCGACGGATTACTTTTAGGACGTATGAAATAAATTGGAAACCGTAGGTTACCAACGATAAAGCTATAATTGCAACCATAGATATATTATTACAAAATCTGCAGTTTGTTGGAAGTTGCCAATGTGATCAATTTTTATTTTTTTAATTGTATTGGATTTTCTGGTACCTTATGAAATCAGTGACTTAAAACCGTTACACTAATGATGGTAACTTAAAAGATACCGCTCGTATAAACTGATCACGACTTAGCTAATTAAATCATTATGAAATGTATAAAATATGCAAAACCAAGAGGTTCATGATTTAAATAGTTCCAGTTTATTTTCTGGCGTCATTTTACTTCTTGTGAGTAGATTAATCCCAGCAGTATTCGAAATTAATCATGCTACTTGGACCACGGCAATTTGTTCATAACACAATAAATCACGATTCAATTGGCTTTCAAGTCTGCACAGCATAAATAATCATGAATGGCTTAAATTAAATCTTACCTTTAAATCTTAGCTGAATGGTGCCGTATATGAGGAGAATATCATCCTGTAACAAAACAAATAAACGTAAGTCATACACTCTTTGAGGTTGCATGGCATACAGTTCCATATTACCTACTAAATTAATATTGAAGAGACTGCATGAAATTAGAAAACTAGTTGTATGTTTATTACTCCGCTTCTCAAAGGCGCCGAGAATGTCCCTATTATTTTGCACAGAGCATACTAATATCAAGTCCTCCGGTAACTTAGATACTCAAAGCGAGGGTAGTTTTAAAAGAAAGATCAGTTTGTCAAGTCAAAACTATAAAGAAGGGATAACTAATTGCAGGATGACATGACATTTTAATGGCAGATGATTTCAATACAGTCTAAATAATAAAAATAGTGAAAAATCTGTCGTTCACATTTAAGTAATTAAAATTCTGTATTTATTGTATAACAAGGAACCCGATAATGTCATCATATTTTCCATATTGTAGTTAGGAACTGAGACCCGCTCAATAGAAGCCGTAGAACTCGTACACGAAAAACCGTTTAGGAGACACAATTTGTTAGCTGATGTATGGAAGCCAACAAAGGTTATCAAAATATAAAGAAAATTATTTTCCTGTTGTATGAGTTGTATATAAAATTTCCATGAGTTTCCGACAGACACGCATTAAAGTAAATATGTTGTGAGCGTCAGTATGGCTGGTCGCCTGTATCGGCTCGCGTCAGGCTGGTGACCAAAAATTGCTACCTTTTACTACCTATAGTCAATTAATTGCTACCTAACTTGAAAACAAAATAAAGGGACTTCAAAATGACCAGCCATTCTGATATCAGGATGGCTGGTCAACTCTCCGTTTGTGTGAACAATTCAAATTCGTGTTATTATTTTTACTTGAATAATTGCTACCTGATTGCTCACGTATTTCAATGTTCATCTTGTAGCTTTAACGAGTAAAAAGTTGTGACCATTTGATTTTTTTACAGGGAATGGATTAATAACATATAGGATACTTTTTATCCCGGTAGTATGATCCCGTGATATTTACCGAACTATCGATAGGACCACACGATCAAGTCATTGTTGACGTTCCTTCTTCGGAAAAGTAAAACAGTTATCATATTTGAGTTTATAAGTGTTTAGAACAGACGCCAGATTGTTTCTAATAACTAATCTTATGTCTAAAGATATCGGATGCCACTGCGACAATCAGACAGACCAACCCTGTAGACCAATACAAGTAAAAACTTTTAAAAAAAAACTACATCCAGACTATTTTTGAGCATGACACATGAAAACGATGATCAAATCATGCACTAAGGATAAACCTTAGCAATAATAACTCAAGTCGTTCCATTCGTACCGTACACTGGTCGAACAAGAATTCAACAGTAAATTCCATAGGTGTGTAATGCGGACGGCTACAGCTTCACTTCCCATAGTTGCTATGTTACTATGGTCATAAACCAGTGTAGTGTGGATACTTCGACCGCCAGCATTTTACGAGCATCCACACCCCATAGTACTTCTCATGTGTGACCAAAATGTATGGACTTCAGATAAAAATTTAACTGACCATATCCGGCTTTGGAAATTCGACGGCTGGGAAGGTTTAGAAATTCAAAAACGAAAAGATAGCAATATGTTGTATGCTCGGAAAGAAACATTACCAAATCAATCCTCCGGTTAACATTCCGATTTTTTTCAAAAACATCAACAACTCCTCAGAAACAACAAATCCAGATAAAAATAACAGAGATACAGAGAGAAAAGTGGATAAATGGAAGGGAGGCCTTCGCCCTGCAGTGGGACATAACATGCTCATAACAATAATAAAAAAAAAACAACTTTATCAACAGTAATTCATGCTACAAGTGTCAGAAAATAAACAGAGGAGATTCAAAACAAGTAGCAATCAGCTAATGGTAGCGTAGCAGGTAATCCAGCATTATTTGCAGTGCCATCGAGTCGCAGCGACAGCCAACAATCCTGGCCGCGCATTCCGCTAGGCACACCATTCCTTTCATAGTTATTGTCAAGTACTGACACTCAGATGAAGACGGATAAGAGCGATATAAATTCTGCTGTACTGTAGATTTATCTGAATGATACTGCTAAACTTTTAATCAAACAAAAAGTTAAGTTGCGACCTTGTTTGGTTGGATAACAATCGAGTTTGTACTAGAGCAACATATTGTTAGAGATTTTGGAGCAGACCATGAGGTCAACATGTTTGGAAGAATTCAGGTAAACAAATTCTAATCCGATTACCATGGTGATGCCATTAGAGCTTTTAGATAGAGAATCAACCATATTTGTGAAGAATCCATGGACAGAACTTACATGGAAATTGTGATTTTTTATTGTTCTAATTATGCGATTACAAATAAATATTTGAAAGTTCTGCCAAGAGTTTTAGTGAAGCCTAAATCTCTTAATCTTGCTAAATTAGGTGCAAAACAACAGCTATTGATTGACGGTAACGGGCCTGTGCGATTTAAAGGAGATTACTACAAATCTCCTAGGGATTACAGACTGTTTTGTTTATACTTTGTTAGGTTTTATTTTCCGGTCAGCGTAGGACCTTGAACAGCAAACCGGCAATAACAAAATATAAAATAACAACAAAAATATTTGCAACGTGTCGTTTATCAGGCATCAAATGTAAAGGCGGGAAGCGGTGCTGGCGCCGGCGGGCCGAGGCTCCAAGCCGTCCGCGTGGGCTGCGCGCACGCAGCCAAAGCAAAAAGCCGCCCGGACACTGCGCCGCGGCATTCCTTATCCAAACCGGTCTTCGTTCAATGGAAGCCGATTGTAACAACTCCAACAAACTAAATCAAACCTTAACTTTAAACACTAAAGTTCAAGCTCTGTTGAGAAGAAAAAAAGGTATACGCAGATGCGAGAAAATTATAATCATATTACAGGAGTAATAGAGGACAAAAAGTTGAATGATGGCACAAACGCAGAATATCAAATGGAGGTTATAGCCTGACGTATTAAATCACAGACCAGTTGATGGATTAATTGTAAATGAAAGAGAGAGCGATGACAAATGCAGAATTGTTGAAAACTTGATATGAAGGACTCAAGGAGATGCTGCTTTGTCATTGTTTGAAGTTTTGGGATATTGAAAATAATACCTGGATGAAATTTTAACGTTTCGGAGCACAGACAAAGATTTCAAAAGGAATAAAAATTTGGATGCTAGAACGATCAGATTCTGTCTGAAATACAATATGCTCAAGTCTGCACAGTAGTATGTTGAATTTTAGAGTATAGTTAGAGTATCAAAATCTAATTCCTCAGTTCTTGTCCAGTTTAAGTTAGACCCATGCCAGGAGACCTCCGTTAAAAATAAAGCCCTTGATGCCACATATTTCTTTTAGTAATTTAAGATGAAGTACAAACAATGGATCCATAAAGAACAAACAAAACCATGGCAAAGCTTTATCATGGATGCACATTCATACAGTCCTAAAACAACGAGGCAGATTAAATAACGAAGACTAAACAATACACTATAGTTCAATTAAAGGGGAAACAAGGCAAACATTCAGATGAGTGACGTCATACAGGGACAGCGTTTTGGGTAGGCGGGCGGCGGCGCACGACCCAGGGACTTTACATCTTCTAAGCCTTCGATACCACACTTTATGGTGTAAGCAATAAAGTTGGAAATCCGAAAATCGAAAACTGAATCTATTGGTATTGGTGTCGGTAAGGTCCCAGTTCGTGGAAGCGTGGCCGTCGCCGTCATAAACTCTTGCGCACAATGCCAACACCCCTGCGCCCCGCGATAACTTGTGTTGGATTTCAAAATTCCAAACTGTTTTTTTTTTTAGAACTCGCCTTGTTAATAAACGCTTTGCCGACGAATTATCGACTTTGTAAGACAGTGTTAACGTTCAGGAGTTTTTATCACCGCATTAAGAGTGACGGGCTTTACTGATTTTAAGACTGACCCATACAGTCACCGATGAATGTTTGAAAAATATTTAGAACTTGAAATTCCTCTTCACTTAGACACTTTGTTTAAAACTTGGTATCAATGCTCTTGGCAGTGAAATGCTTGATTGAAAATGAGTGAATTCAATGCAGAAAATGTATACTTTTCAATGATATAGAAACACAACCAAAACCATTTAATTTTGTTCTTTAGATATTCGTACGTTTGCAAAGTGGATACTAGCAGTGAATGCTTTAGATTTTTACAATAATGCTCTAATAAAACGGACGCAACTGAAAAGTATATTACATCGTTACAGAACACAAAGAAACATTTGCTTTCCCTTTAAAAATATGTCCACAGTTAAGACGTTACGAAACGGTGAAAAAGGCAATTTCCAAGAAATAAGAATACAATTGCCAGCTTTGTGCTGAGAAATTCGAGTTTGGTATAAGTTTAAAACTTGTTTTTAAGGCTTCAGAACTTTGAGAAGCCTACCCGGTGCTCTTGCGCCTGATATTTCATAATTTTACTTTTAGTCGGTAGTTAAAGAACATGGAATATTTCATAACTATTACAGGCAACGGACAGTGGACACTACTCTGCGCAAAATTAATCATAGTTAAATAAGTAGAATCCTGAAATGATATTACAGCTCGCTCAGTTCCAAAGTCCATCAAAGAAACTTAGTGTCGTTTAATTAAAGGGATTGACAACATGGGCTGTGTGTACCAGTACGTATGTACAAACATACCCATGCGATTAAAGTTTCCTTACAGTTGAGCCGCGTAAGTGTGTGCCAGCCTTGCGGGAGTTACAACTTGATAGGACATTCCGTATTAATTAACTAAATAAGTCTGGTAAAGCGGAGTGAGTTTGAAACAGTCGGCGGCGTTGGCGACTTGCGAGTTGTCAGTCGCGTGTCAATAAGACAGGCAGAGACACGGCGGATTTAAGTATGGGGCCGGGGGCGCCGCCCGCGCCCGGCGCCACCCCAGTGTGTGGTTTCCTTTTGATGTCATCTTCGCGCAAACTTTGCTACGGATCGGCTTTGAGATAGAGAGACGGAGAGTGACTAATTTGGCCCAGCATTTGATCTCGAGAACTCCAATGTGTGCGTCCCGCTCGCACCCACCGCCCGCCGCCGCCGCCGCCGGGAAGCTCTTTGCAAAATTTCGCTTTGATCGCAAAGTTAAATTATATGGGAATTGAGCATTAAATGGATACACATGTGAAGCGAGGACGCGAGCCGCGCGCGCCTCCAAGCGGCTCTCCTCGCGACAGGAGCCGGCGCGATGTCGGCCACGGCCGCTCGGCCGGACCGGGACTCAGCCCAAATAAAACACCCGCCGTTTGACGATTACGGCGACTTACATAAATAATGAACGAGGAGTCACTTTCAAAGTTATACATTTGTGAGAGCGGCGCTTGTATTTAACTCCGCCTAATTTGCCGCGAGTACGCAGTACCTTTGAGAGCTCCGTTTTTACTAGTTTACGAAACAGATATTTGCGCCCGCCTTTCCTTTGATACGGCACTTTGTAGAGCATTTTACACGAGTTTCTTTTGAGGCCATTCAGACGGTGAGTAACGAAAGGCTGTCTTTGATAAACACGTGCGAGGACTCTTCAGTACTTATTAGGGGTGCTCTCTTTGAAAGTGCTTCTTGTGAAATCTATTTGAAACGTTCACAATATCAAAGCGGGCCCGATGAAAGCTGCGCTAATTAAACTGTCACTAATAAAATTATGCGAAAAATTGAATCTACGAGTGTTTTGTTCGCGATAAAAGGTTCGTGTAATTTTAATATTTCATTAGTTTTGTGAACACGTTTTTACTGAAGCTCGAGTTGGTTAAACTGAAATTAGAAAAGACGGCGCGGTACTTGGTTCGAGCGTGGCTTTGTGTTTTAGCGTAAACTTGTTAGAGGAGGAGACATAATCTCATATCAATTCAGCGAAGCCGAGATAGTGTTGTGAAGGGAAGAGCTATTAGCAGGTTATTAATGTTGGGTCACACACTCGTGGAAGTCAAAGACGAGTCCGCAAAGTGGCGCCTTTGAGCGCGGCGTCGGCGTCGGCAAGCGGTGTGCGACTGTGCGCCAGGAAACGCTCCGTGTTTCAAGTCGCTCCGTGCGACAACTCTTTGTGTAGCGACGCCTTTACAATGCACCGCTCCAACACAGCGCGTAGTTTACAAACATCGTCATTACGAGAAATCTTACGTAAACGTAAAGACGGGATTTCAAATGATAAAGTACCTACCCACTTTTTTTTGGAAAATTATGACTTGTATTTTTTTTTAATCATTTTAATTTTCTAATAATAACAGCCTAATTTTAACAGCTAAATCTAAAGTAAGTGCTTTTACTAGGCAAAAACAGATACCCGTAAGTAAATTTAAATCTCAACACAAAAATAACAAGCGTATGACACTGAATTTCCTTACATCAATGGCCCGATTTACATCAAAGACGTTCGATAGACTTTGATGTTTAAATCGAGAAATGTCTTTAACTAGTGCCCTTGTCATGTTAATGTATGGGTGGTGCCGTACTGCTGTAGTCACAGGCAACTTTGTGTGGCCTCTTAACGACGAAACTTGGTACAAAGGAGCGACTGCAACCCCGAGCGACAACAACTGATGAAAAACTAACAGTAGACAAGTAACCCAAACCACAAAACTAAAACAACTCGTCATATCATTCATTCATCACACAACCCTAATTACTCATTCCAATATTAAAACAGTATTCCAATCCTCATTCACTAATGAGGTTTTATGCTAAAAACGACGACGAAACTGATAACTTCGAACCCTTTGACACTAAACAAAGTTAAGGAGTGGTAGAGACAACTTTAAATACATTATACGTTTCAAATTGCCTTTAAGCCATTACACGATTATTGAGTTGGCAAACACAAAGGTCGACAGCGATATTTATTAGACTAGTATAGTATGTAAGCGCTAGATATTAAAGGTACCATAAATATCAAAGGAATAGTACAAAGGGAAAAAAATATAATCAAATCTCGAAATATAAGCGCTTCTAAGAAACACTCGAAATCAAAGAGACACCTAATTTATAAATTGCAATTACACCGGCAGTCGGCGGAGTTCGGCGGGTACAGAAAAAAATTAGAGAGAACAGATTACGAACACTAAATTTAATTACAAAGCGAACTCGAATATTACAAATTGGAGAGGATAAACGCGACAAAGTAAAAGAGAAAACACACCCAAAAGGAAACTCGTAGCATTGATATAAACGAAATTTAAATTAAGTACAAAGGGAAAGAAGATGAAAAAAAAATCCTTTCATTGAAAGCTCTCACCCCCGGAGTCAGAGGGCCGGGCGGCTACATCAAAGACACCTACCTCCCGTCTCTAGCCTTATCTGTGCGAAACCGAGTTTGGAAATTAGCACACAGCGATCCTTTCTGAGTCTCGTCTGCGGCTCAAAGACGCCGCGTGCGCACCCTTTCAGCAGCTTTTAGCATTACGCTTTCATGAAGGGTTTTTTGTATAATTTGTCTTTGGACATAATGTAGCTAATGACATATTTTATTCAAATTGAAGCGCTGAATTGACTTTATTTGCCTGGCTGGTGGATTTCGCCACATCTCGGTGGACTAAACTCACAAGTATGCTTTATTAAACTTTTAGACAGGTACTTAAGGGTTATCGAATTATATATTGCATGCATTTGACGTCTTGTATTTCGTATTGCCGTTTTAGATCATGAGGCTTGTTTTTGATTTAAGTGGCTATGGTTTTCGCTCACGTTTTGCGGCAACGCCATTTACAGAATTCTAAAGCTCTGATTGAGTTTATAGACTTAACCATAAAGATACTGTTTTATTTCTTAGGGCTGTTATCTTTTGTCTCAGGAATAAAATCCACTTTTATCGACGGAAGTATCGACAAAATGACAGATTACTTTTGTTGATCTGTTATTTTGTCCATTCTTCCGTCGACAAAACCCGTTTCTGCGGTGGTCGTGCTACGCGTGCTGATTTTGCATGGAAAAACTCAAAGGACTTTTCGTATCCAAAATTGTTAAACGATGTTTTGGAGCATTATTGGTCTGCTTTATCTAATCTATCTAGTATTCTTTGTTCGCAAATCCGGGTATGGTCTAGTTATGGTTTAAAGCTTTTTTCTCCTTTGCTATACCTATAAACTATTGTTGGAGGTATTACTATATCTTTTATATTATATTAGGTAGAGTACAAATATATATTTTTTAAATAACATAACATAACATCACGCCTGTAATCCCCGAAGGGTGTAAGGGCTTTTTTTAATATTAAAATATCAGTTTTTTCTCCTTTACTATACCTACCATTACTTGTTTGAGATTATCTTTAAGTAAAATACAGAATTTGCCAAAAACTTTCAAACATCTGCCGTTAGAGAATAATATTAATCTAGATCTTATTACATATTTATGTTCTTGCACATTATAAGATAATCTAAACAATCTTTCTATTCTTGTACAGATTAAGACCTGTAACGTCGCACGCACCAAAGACGCGTTGATGTCTTTTCTTTAAGACCCTGCCCTCGCGAGAAATATTACTTTCAATGATAAGTTTTGTCTCACGTATGCCTGAATTATTTGTACTAAGAATGCATGTGTGTAAGCACTTTATTGAAGTACTCTTTAGTAGCTTAATTTATTGGTTCGTTTTAAATAACTAGTAAACAATGAACATTGAACACACTATAAAGTACCAGCAATGTTTTATAAACAGCTCCTCATGTAAGAAACATTTAAGCAACAATAAAACTAAAACAACTAGTTTAATACGAACAATACAACTAATTGCACAAAGCATCAAAAGTGCCACTAAAGCAAGAGCAGCTACAATAATTCTAAACAGTAACAACAATATAGTGGAACATGGAGTACAGCCGATCGTACGAAACAATAGGCGCATTCAACTAAATATTTAATAAAAAAATAACGACTAAGTTCTGACAAAAACTTGCCCACCACCAACTGAAGCGGGATGCCGCCACAGCACACTTGATATGTGACCCTTTGTTAGTTCATTTGTTATTTATTAGTTCAGAAAAGTTCAAATTACTACCTGTACTAAGTTTAAAATCCAATTAATTTAGCGTACAATCCAATTATGTTAAGCGATACACACTGACACTGAATACACACTACTATACTTATAGTAAAACACTGATTTTAATACAAATAAGCTAAGGTAACACGACTTATGACATAAAAATCTAAAGTTGATACAGTTTATAAGTACGCGATCGTAGTGCGTAAAATTAGCGGAATACGACAAAACGCTGCCGCATCTACGGCTGCCGAGGAGCAACTGTCAGAATTTAGCATACAACAGTGCGCGCGCCGCACGTGGCCTTAAAAGTGGGCGGGGCCAGACCAATCCAAGCCTTGTGATTGGACTAGCTGGCCCTTTGATCAGCCGCCGGCAACTAACTACATCGCTCTGCGCCTTAATCTCGGTAGTAACGTCCTTTTAAAACAGGTAATTTTATTACAAAAATGTGGATACTTTTTATGGTCAGTCGAGCAAGCGCTGTGGGCTGGCAAAGGACCCCTCAGTCCCCAGCCGGATGATATTTTCCACATGCATGCCACGGCCGCCGCTGAATGCAATCCCAATAATACATTACCGGGTCAGTTACGGTCAAAGGATGAAACGTCTGTGATTTTTTTCAGCGAACTACGTTTTGTAAATTCTACGCATCTCTTTGAAAACAGCGACAGATAAAAGATGCGAATTTATTCGAAATTAAAATGAACTTTGGAATATACAAAGGACAATTTACATAATTAACGATCTAATTGAACAAGATAACTCCTTATCGTTCAAAAGAATATCAAAGGTCTACAAGCCATAGACATCCCATAGAAAGATTGAAGACATTCATGTTTTGAAGTAATTTTATAATTCATTCGGCATCAAAGTTCGTGCGTGGGATGTTTATTCTCACGAAATTGTTTCTTTGTATAAAAACATGTCTAGATGCGAAATATAGAAAGTTTGGTAATGTATACAACAATATCTAAGTAGCTACTAGATTTAGACAAATAAAAATATGAGAAAGTATAATTAAGTTTGCGTAGTGCATCGCGGGTTTATGAAGCGCCCCGGGCTGGAACATGTCGTCGTGTTGCGGCACTTCGCAGATCCAAGACACGATAGTTTGCCGATGCGCTGCGATTGCTGATATTAATAAAGCGCGACTGTGTGTGCTGCCGAGCCGGGCTGCACCCGCGGCGCCGGTTCGTCTCGCCCTGCATTATTACTCAGCTCCCGACACAGTCGCCCACACGCGAACACAGACGCACACAGCCACACTCTCGCCCGCGCCCCACATATAATGTCAAAGGGTGAGCGCGCCGCCTCACAAAGCGTAAGTGCAACCACTAAAAGCCAATCCTAAGTTTTATTGATACACATTGTATTGCGACAAAGTCTCCGTCGGCCCGGCCCGCCTCACCCCACGCGCCGCACAAAGACAATATCGCGACGTCAAAGGAGCGGCGTCCCGCGGCCGGGAGGCGCCGCCCCGCCCCCCGTTGCCGCCTAAAGGAAATGAAAAATTAAATTGTCAACACATTTAATATCTGCGAAAACGTGCACGGCGTTGCCTTTGAACGCGCCTTTGCGGAACCTCAGTGGCTCCAGCTTTAAGTATTAAAATTTCAGTCGTAAAATTGAAATTCTGTTTAAGTTTAATTAGACGTCGCTGGCGAAGTTCGAAGTCGCATTAGATCAGTAGCGCTAATGAGGCCCGCGGTGAGCACACGTCACAGGTGCGAGCGCGCGGCGACGAGGGAGGGAGTGGTGCGGCGGCACGGCAGGGAGGGCGGCACCCCCTCGCGTTTGATCGGCGCCGCCGCTTTGACAATTATTAAAATTTGCCTCGTACCTCTCGGGCCTCATCTTTTTCCGTCGCCTCGATTACGCCACGGGTTTGTCTCATTAGGGCTTTTGTATGGTATCGCGGGCTCCCCTTTGATGTGAGCGCGGAGGCGCGGGGCGGCCGCGGTCCACCTGCACTTTTATTGTTCCCACCCGGCCTCGAATTTGCACGCTCCACTTTGAGTTGTCTCTTTGCGATTAAACCGCGCGCCGCTCTTTGACCTCTGAACATTGGAACGATAACATGGCAGCTGGTAGGCTGCACAGCGGAACTACCCCCGCTGTGTGTGCGATACGTATGTCTGGTTGTATATAAATTGTCAAGTAACGAGTTTTAAGTAAAATGCACATGAAATTTTGTCAGGTCAGCCATAAAGTCGTTAATGTATCGTGTCAAAGCGGAGTAGCGGCAGCGTGCAGTATCGGCCGCTGTTTGTTGGGGCGGGTCGGGGTTGCGTCGCTTGTGAACACTCGACACCCCTTTATTACTTCTGTTCTCTTTGTACGCGCGCTATCATCATCAAGCATACGGTTCAAATTAAAGCTTTCATAAAATGACAATTTGTCGCCTTTTATAAATTGTATTGTCGTCGAACGTGGGCTTCAAAGGTTAAATGCAGCTCTTTAAAATTAAAAAACAAATAAAATGTTTATTCCTGTCCTTTGATTTGGGAATCTTCGTGATGCAAGGTATAAACGTATTTTCCCCCGGTGGTAAAATAGTGGCAAGGCTTTAGTTTGCTTTTACAAAAGGAGTATATTTACACTTACATTACAGTTTAAAGACGTGTAGTTACTAAGTAACCACAAAAAAGCACCACACAGGCAAACATACAACAACGCTGTCCATTAATTGGTCAGTTCGCAAGGTTGCATGGACATAGTCGATATCTCACGTTACATGATAATTGCGTCAATAACCAACAAATAGTTTGGAATTGATAAATAGATGCTCTTATGTTTTTGGCACCCAACGTGGGGCAGTTTTGTCCCATGTCGGGCGCCAAAACACACGAATTATTTCTTTAAAATACACACATTTAACACTGCTTTTGGAGCTACCTTATGAAAGCACTACGAGTACTTTAATCAATTAAGTAGCATTCATTGACTGAGATAATTCCTTAACACTTGAACATTAATATTTTGGAAACTTACCATTACCAACACTCCTACTAAAATAAAATGTGTTCGAAGCACCAATTGGCGTTGTCAGTGGTCGGAGCCACGAGTCAAAGTTAACGCGAGGGGCGCGAGGAGACAAAGCTTTGTTGTGCCGAACACAAGCTCGCAGCCTTTCATCTTGCGCCGTCCGCGTCCTTCAACCGCCGAACTGACAACACAGGGTTGACACCAGCCGGACACCGCTTGCTGATTTTTGCAGCCTTTTTTTTAATTGACAAACAGGCTATCTATAAACTTGAATTTATAGACTATTGAGGATGTCGCATATGTCAAAGAGCTACAAATAAGGGCAAATATGAGGAAATGAACTGCATAATATTTGACAATTAGACCAACCTCTTTTTAATCTTTCTTCTATTTGGTAATGGACAAAATAAATAAGACAGTTAAGAATTACTTCTCAGTTTAGTCTAAATTCTTGAGCGATTAACGTTTAGCCCTGAGAGTGGTCCTAAATCCTAACAGAATAATTATTTAAAAGAGTATTACAATAAGGCGCATTTAGGCGAAGCAGTATTATTTCTCATACAATGGTAAAATTAGTGCTTAAATGTAAAATATATTTAACAGCTGTAAGTAATGATAATGAGGGATTCAATGTTAGATAGCGACCTGCCCGATCTAGGTTTATCAAAACCTGTGTTTCAGGCCAGAAAAAATGACATAAATAATATAATACCACAACATTAACTTGTCAACCCTGTCGCTAGTGCATTCCGTTTGATGTAAAAGAGTATCCTTTAGGCGAGACGCTTTTCTTATTATCAACTTGTCCGTAAATTTAATATAAATATTCTTTTGCTTCATAAAATATGCGTCAAACGTTATTTAATAGCATTATTAAAGCTGACAAAGAGGCTATTAAGGCTATTAAGACTCATGTAGGTTCGTTCGAAGAGTTCAGGATAATATAGTGGAAATGTCGATACAGCAATATTCACAGAATAACCATAAGAAGCCCCACAATACTTATATATACTAATCTATTCTAATATGCAAAAGGGTCAAGTTTGTAAGTTCGGATGTAGAAATCTCCGAAAATTCTCATCAGATTTCAAAAACTCTTTCATTAATGGATAGACACATTTTTATCGAAGGCTTAGGGATATTAGTCTTCGACGCCGACAAAGTCGAGGGCAGAAGATAAGACGAAGTTTGGAGAAGTTCCAAATATATAAAATTCCAATAAAAATTTCAAAATATATATTGTTTTTTGCCTATCGGCAATGAAATGAGAATAGCAAGGCAAATGCTACATTGGATTGTCCCCGCAATATTTTCTCGACTTGACGGCGCGCGGCGGGCCCGCAACTCAGATTGAAATAGTAATTTGGGCGGGCCGTACTCCGCTCAGCTAAGTCAATTCAGCGAGGAATGCGATCGCGCCGATAAGATTCACGAATGTTGCTGGATACGGTTTTTCAATCCAAAAAAGTGTTATAATTCATATTTCTACCATTTTCAGCATATTTACCAACTCGGCTGGTCCAGCCGAGCATCATAGCGAATGTGTGAGATGAAAGCTGCTACCCAATTCATCTCATAATCATCCTTTAACTACTGTTCTCTTCATACTACACGATATGTATTGAAAAATATTATCCCTCATCACGAGAGCATAATAGCATTCTCGAATACTGATTCGAGAATGCAGCTGTTCATTATCAAAACTAAACTGACAAGAGCATAGTTATTCCAATTTTACAACCCCTAAATGAATACCTGCCTGTACAACTAGGTCGAACAGCCAAGTAATGTGAAACTTCAATTACTGCACTTTCAAATCTTAAGTCTTACTTCACAGGCATTTTGGCATAGTAAATTCTTGACAAACAACCAATCATTCAGTACTCGAAATGCACGCCAAAGTCAATATTCCAAAACCATTCTCCAGAAATACAGTTCCACAATTCTTTAATCCCGTCAGTACATTTTTCTATCCATCAGGCAGATGTTACTGGGGGATTGAATAGGCAATGCTCGATGTGATAAATTCGGTTTGTGGCGGAGGCTGGGAGGCGAGACGGCTCGGCTCGCTCGACAATCTACATAATGCAGCGAGCGGGCCGGTAGACACCCACGCCTAAATTGCATTGTTGTGTTCATCCCGTGATTTCAAGTGCTTGAAGATATCCGTCTTCGTATTTTTACGTAGAATTTCCGGTGTAGGAATGAAGTTTTTGGGAACATGAAATTGTGCTTTAGCGGCTAGACACAATTTGATGGAAAATTTGACTTTATTTAGAGGCTGGATCTATGGTCTATGATCTAAGTAAAGTTTAATTTTTGTAATAATAACGTAGGCATATAAACGTCAAGCTAATTAGTTTTTACCCATTATTTTTGCTTTCTGCGGTGAAGTAAAAACAAATATAATTGTTTTATAAAAACAAATATAATTGTTTTATAAAAACAAATATAACTGTTTTATAAAAACAAATATAACTGTTTTATAAAAACAAATAATTGCAGCACAATGAGATATTGAAATTAAATTACTGAAATTAATTTCAACGCTCATAAACATCAGTGCGTACATAGTTCGATTACACAAAGAGCTTGTCAAATACCTTATTATGTTTGTACACTGTACAGTGACAATTCTCCAGTGGATATTATCAAAGTTATTGAAGACCGGCTCGAGTGCTGAACTGGCAGGTATGATGAGCCGAAACTAATCCAACTTTGTCTAGTTTGACGCCAGGTGAGTGTAATCAACTGGGGGATCCAGAACCTTCACTGTTACGTTTGCCGTAGAAAACAGATTGGCTTACACAAATTGAGAAACAGGAGATCTTGGGTGTAATTAAAGAAAACTAGGTACAAAAGAAGATGAATTATTTCAAGATGCAGTCTGAAAAACATTCTTTTACAAAACAACAGATTTCCAATGAAATTGTGTGTTACCCCATTAATTTAATAGCGATCACAGTAATTGATTGGAAATGCGCGCATAACTAATTCGTCGAACCCACGATATGAGCACTAGCAATAGCTTTCTCTAATAATATTTTCTCTATACGAAAATTCTTAGAAAGCGACATGAAAAGAAATAGATCAAAGAAAACAACTATTCATTAAGTTTGTAACGTATTCAGTTGCTACAAAAGCCCTGTATTCTAACTGCCCTGTCATTTACTTGTGACAGACGGTTGTTTGAACATGGATTATTTAAAAATGTGCTGCCTAGAGGCTAGCACTGTCGCGTCGCCGAACGAGGAAATACCACTTGCAACTATGTTTCTGTGTGGGCCAGTGGACATTGAGACTCCATTAGGACGGAAATTCAAAATCTTTAGGATTTCTGAGATTTATCAAGTTTACATGCACGCTAAATTGGTACTTATAATGAAGTTTTATTTACATCCCGAAACGAATTAACGTGTAAGTTACACGTGTTGTACACCGAAGCATAAAAAATAAAATTAACACAGTGATAATTAATAGACATTAAAAAGCATGCAAAGAGGAAGCCGACACCATTTCCTCATACCACTTCCATTCCATAGACGGGACGAGTCAAAAGGCTCACTTAACCTTAGCGAAACTCAATAACTTTCACTTTAAATAATAAATTCCCCTTTGAAGCACGCCGACGCTGAACAACTGATTCAGGGTTGCCATAATTTTGTGAGCTTAATTGGATTATAATCATAAACGTGTAATTAATACGATATTTTAACGTAAATTTACAAGAAGAGAAGAGTTATAGATTGAATTGGCTTGCAAGAGTTTCAAAAATGACTTCGTTCAGGGACACGAAGAAAATAGCAAATCATGAACTTCCAAGTGAAACAGTTTTTACTTGAAGGTAAAGAAAGACGATGACTCCTTGGCATAGTGAAACTTTAAACAAATGCGAGGGATGCTTCTCTGAAAAGTGAAAACAGGACATTCCATATACCATAAAGGAGAGGCAAGATATCCAAGTGACTACAATCTTCGTTTGCAAGACAAGAAGATAAAATTAAACAGCCCTATAGCGTCAATATCGGTGTTACCAAAGAGTAAAGGAATCCTTTTAATACAGACAATTGGTTTGAAATGTAGACAAAGCGCCGTACTGCCTTTATTAATTCCCAGTTTTTGTTCTTTACAGGTAAAATATTCACTTTGACTTTATTAGAGGAATGCGTTTCATTAAATCTTCTATTTATTTACGTGCACGTATGTATGATGTACTCAGAATAAAATGCTGCATTTTATCTGTGTATCCGTGGGCCCAAAGACAAAATATATTTCAACGTACAAAGTTTTTAAGTCGTCAAAGACAACTCATTAGGCACTCTACACACCAAACGGCGGAGGCATCTATAAAAAATTCAGCAGGTCCTTACATAAAGGAGTGAACATTCTCATTTATATCTCTCTTTGAACTTCAGGCTTTTTCTTTTAAGGTACATATACACAAAACGACTTTTCAGCGACTCGACACAAAATAATTTAAGATGAAATAAACTTATGACTGAGATGCTATGACAAGAATCATATGTAAATGAAAATACAATTCTACGTAGCAAATAGGTCTTTGAAGCAATGTTTTGGAGGTAAAGACATAATCATGAAAGAAATATTAATTTTCACCAGCATTTCGGCAGTATGTAAACGCTATACAAATTAAACTAGCAGAGGTAGCATGCACAATGTATCAAATTGGAGTAAACTTGGATTATATAATGTCAGTTTTGAGTAAATTTCAACGACGCGAGGGTTCTACTGAACTCAGTTTTATCACCACAATTATTTTTTTGATTGCAATAAATACTTTCCTGCACATACATTGCACTAGTTCCTCAAGTCTCTAAAACCACACAACATTATACAAGGATCTTAACAAGACGTCGGTGTGCGAGTCGTGTCGTGTCGCCGAGTTGAGAGCGGATCGTGTTGCGACTTTGTAATTAAATCATTCCTTCGTATTAAATCGGCCTCCTTTGATACCTATCGCCTGTATTGAGCCGTCGAGTGCCCTCCACCCGTGACTACCCGACCTCGGCTTTCATCATTTTTTTATTAAAAACTCCTTATAGGATGGGGTTGAGGAAGGGAGGTTTCCTTTTAAAATCCCATTCCGAAAGCTCAAGTTTAGAAAACAATTTAAAAAATTGGGAAACATTGAGTGCAATATTTCACACGAATTGTGAGTTGATGTTGATTTAACAAGGGTTAGGGTCGCAGTTGATGTATACATTGTTTTCAGCAACCCAATCGAAATGTCCTACAATAGTACAAAGTAAAACGAAACTTCTCTTTTTAGCTTGTTCAGTATTTGTGTAAGAATATTCCGTTGGGCTAATGGAGTGGAACGCTTAATTTGTGTTGTGGCTTGGTCGGTTTGTTCATAATTAGGTTAATATTCGGCGGGCGAGCCGGGATGGCAACTCGCGCGGTTGGCGGCCGGCCTGCGCCACATCGCGGGCGCAACTATCGAATTAACCAAAATTGCATTGTCAACGGGAAACAGCGATGTTGTTAAACCACGTTTTAGTTTGTGGCCCTGACTTTCAAACTTTGCTTTTATGATCAAAAGAAATGAAAAGAAATCTCTAAAGTAAAAGCGACTTGGGATATGACCCAGGAATAGTCATGAGAAACAGGTAGAATCAGAAATCTTATCAAATCGAAGATGTCTAGGTTGAAAAAGACGAAAGAAGCCACAGATATTACAAACGAAACAAAACTTCATAAAAGAAAAACCATCTTTGGATATTCTCATGAGACGGGAAATATTAAAATTGTAGAAAAACTACGACAATCAAAAGTAGAAACACCCAATGGATGTTACGCATCGGTTCAGGCTTCGCCGTCTCATTCTGATCTTGTGGCAAACAAAGAGCGGCGTCAAAGGCTCTGTGTGAAAAGGAATCCAGTGATAGAGGCAGTCAACAATGGGCCAGATAACGGCCGCGCCAAGTGACACGCTCAAGCGATCGCTGAAACTATAGTTGGAAGAGGTGCAAGTATTAAATCTCGCTCAAGGGCGTCGACCCAAAAGCGCTCAAAAGTTCTCAGAATGTTTCATTCAGTTTCTCTTTAATTTAGAGGTATAGGTAATTGTTTTTCGACTGTAGAAATTAAGTTAAGTTAAGCTTTAGACCAGAACCAAACTAGCCCGCTTGCCAACCCGCACTGGGCCCGCTTGGTGGATTATAGCCCATTCCCTCTCATAGAGATGAGGCCTGCGTTCCAGCAGTGGGAACATTAATAGGCTGATTATGCTTATGCTTTATGCTTAGACCAGAATAATACAATATAATTACTCAGGATCTGCGATTATCGGGGTGTACCTACTGCTTTTAGAACCGATTTTTTTGAAGTCTCTATTCTACATCAACGTCCTAGTAACATTAACGACTAAAGATCAGCCCTTTTATGACCACTTTCATGGCAGGGTCAATAGTTGCAGCCCATTTGTCCAAATTTGACCTGCCTTAACAAAAGTAAAGTAAATTGCTACCACCAGAATAATTTCATAAAAAATCCGCTGTCGCGTATATTTGGCGCGGCAGTGTGTTGTCGCGACGCGGCGAGGTGGGCTTCCGGCGTCGCTTTGTGCCGCATTGATACAGCGCCGCCGATAAATATTGTGGCGAGCTTTGAGCGGCGACGCGTACTCAACCCTTTATATGTATTACCAGACCTTTATCTAAATCTTTATAACGTTATTGTTTTATACAATAAGCTGCTTAATGAAGAATCGATTACATATTGCGATGAATAATTCAATTACTTTATGGCTGAAATAGCGAAAACCGATCCCTGTCCAAAAAGTTGTATAATTTTGGTTGACATACAACAAGCGCTCAGTTCAATATTTGGAATAATCTATACAAATAAGCTTATACGAACATATTTTAATAGCAATTACGTCATAGATATAGCAGTAAAATTTCCAAGAACCATGAAGTCATGTCTCGTCGCCATCCCAGTAAATACAACCCGAAGGCAATTAATATTCACTTCTTGGAATATAATCTTGGAGACTCAATCGGAATTAGTTTGATTTGCCGCCTGATGTAAAGCGGAAACCCTTAATTTATAACTACGTTTTCAGCGATTTGCGATATTCAATCTCAACTTTAAGAAATTTCATTAATTGCATTGCAGGTAGTCATGTAAAATTAAATCGATATAGATATGAGACTCGCTCTGTGGCCTGTTTTCTACAAATTTGCAAAATTTTTAATTATATTTTCTTCACCTCAATACTTCAACTCATTTGCAGATCTTTTAGAATGATTTTCAGTCAATTCCTGGCTTAATGGTACAGCCTCTTATCGTTCTCATTGTTTCCTTCTACTTCCGTACACATTCAAATTCCAGAAATCGTGAATAAATTTTAATTGAGCTCTCAATCTTAAGATACATCTGTATGTATCGGCAATGTATGTATTCTGACTTGTAGCAGAGCTCGGAGACTCCTAGCCTAGCGCGCCCAACTCAAATATCATAAGTCTTCGTCTGAGCGGCCGCTTTGCCCCGGCCCCCGCTCTGCAAACATCTGTCGACAATCGTGATCTACGACTACAAGCCTTTGACGACGCCACAGATTGCGGTGCGGTGACGAACCTCGTTTGTGTCATAAACTCATTTCTGTTCTCATATCTGTGTGTTTTACTTTGCTTTTAGTTTATGAACTGCTTATTGGTTTGGTTTATCGTTGATAACAATATGTTATTTAATTATGTTACTGGAATTAGCTTTTTGGACTACTGTAAGGTTTTCGTTTCTTCTTTTTTAACCTGAATTATGAAGAGGTCTCTGAATCACTCATGTAAAAGCCATCAGTCCCATATACCAAATTCGCGGATAATTTCGCTCACCATCGGCTATAAATGTCCTCACAATTCATAATAGGGGTAACTCCGAGATATTACTATTATAAAATGTGATTTAATAATAAACATGTTTTCAGAGCTTATATTATAGCTGTAAATATAACTCAGCGTACATCAAAGGGATGGAAGCTAGTTAAATGTATTAAAAATGTTGTCAAAGACAAAAGCTAAGAGAAAAAGGAGCTTACCGGTCCCACACGAGTTCTTGAGCACATGTTGATTAGTTGGCACGTGCAATCGCATAGCGGGTAAGGTCAGCGAATGCGGTGGGGTAGGGCTGTCGCCATTTATTATTGTAATCAGTTTTTTAAACTAGAAGGAACAAGTTCCGTCTTATTTTGATGCCATTACGTTTGTTGTAAAAAGTTAAGATGAGGATGAATTTTTGAGTGCAACAATGTCAATGACGTAGTCAACTTATTTATTTCAATAAGGTCATCTAAAAGAGATTGCGAGAGTTAGTTATCTAGAAATAGGCCATCATCCGCAAGTACAAAGTGTACAAAATATAACAGTGGTTCATAGATCACACCATGTTTTTAATACCCATAGCAGTATCACCCTGCGATACGCCTTCACAGCACAGCACACGATAAAGTCATACACATACAGTAGCGAGTGATATTTCAAAAACGACGACTGGCAACCCTATGTGGAGTGGGCAGCGGGCCGCGCTGCCGACCGTACCGCGGCGCCTTTGTGTCTCCGCTTTGATCTCGCGCGAGTCGCCGCCTTACACCAGCTTTGATTGATTTCACGTTTTGTTAATTACATTAACACTGTCCGTAAATAGTGACATATATTTTGCGAGTGCCAGGCGGGCTGGAAATAATTTGCGCGTTAAAAGCACGGTACGTTTGCAGAGTCGGCAATGCATGCCAACAATGCATTGGTGGTTTTGCGAAACGTTCTGTAACATGACTGTGTCACACCTACGTTATTGGTGCTGTCGGAAATGCACAGTTAATCAATATTTGCTACATGTGTAACAGAGTGCTTTGTATACTCACTCAGTCAAGTTGCCTTTATCAACATGTGGTAACGTGTAAAGAATTTTTTTTAAGGAGTATTTAATAATATCAGCAAGGCTTCCAGGCGCGAGCTGGGACTTTGACAAAAAGCTCGCACTGTCGCGGGAGGTCGCTCAGACGCTCAAACGTCGCGAGTCGCTAATGAGTCCGCGCCCTCGCTCGCCGCAAGTGCCGAGTTGCCGACTGAGGCACGTGCCGAGCTTTGGACTTTTTTGGCACTCACGTATATGCCGCGCAGGGCTGGAGCTTAGGTTTACACGGATGGAAGTGTTAAGGGAGCATGCTTATGTTTGCTTTGGGGTACAGACACTTCATCAAGAGTTAAGAGAGAATCAGAGGACCTCTTTTTTATTGTGGATGCAGATGTCTATAGCTGCAATATGTATGCGAAGCACCTGTTACATTTACTACAAAACATCTATCCCTGTTAGGGATTTTAGTTTTTACTTTAATTTTAATATGATAATAGATAAAAATGGTCTTTCGGTACGGTTTATTTAAGCGATCCAAATTATTTCTGAAAAAAATTAAATGGACTAGTTGCCAACCCTGGTTGTCTGATAATTTTTGGTGTTTATTTTGAATTTCATACACAACATCTCTGGCTTTTGAGTTCGTCTAGAATTCGTTTATTTTTTGCGGTTAGTTATTCCCACTAAGTATGCAAATAAAATATTGCTGTAAGTTGCATACATATGTACCCACTTTAGTTATCCTGTAATTTAGGCAACTGTACATTACGAAACTTCTCTTAAAATATGCAACCGATAAAAAAAAAATGACCAGAAAATTACAAAATAAATCGAATTTGACTTTCTTTATTCAACAAGAAATATCTGCAACATATCTAAAAACAGCATTTATCGGGAAACGTAAAAAAAAACTTATCCCAAATCCCTTATAACAACTTAATTGGTGGGAAGCGCATCGAACACGACCCACAGTCTGAGGTGCGAATCGTCATGCACCCATGAAATTGTACAAATAAATAGCGGTAAAGATAATAAATTACAGGGAAATTGCTAATGATGAGCGGCGCGGGGGCCGCGGGCGGTGCATTAAGCCGGCGGCAAACATCAAAGGGCCCTTTGACCGAGCCGACACTCCCACACCCTCTCCCCGCCCCACGACTTTCACGAGAGCTACGAACCGCAAGTCAGATCATCTACAGTAAATTAATTTGCTTTTATAACTTTGTATTTTAATTAAGCAAATGTATCGCAATAAAAGAGGTTGTATTGTGACATTTACGTCTTGTGGGGTAAAGTGAAGACACACACCTATAGGATACATGATACAACTGATATGAGGCAACTTGAACTACCCATTTAACCAATACCTTGAAAAGACCATTTAAATTTAAAGAGCACAGTTCATTTTAAAACTATTAAAAACAATTACAATATCTAATTAGTACTCCTCAAGCTCATCCTCTGCGGACATTGATGTCTTGAAACTAGATCATCACATGTTTACTACTGAGTTCATGTTTACTTTATTTCTTGAGAGGATACAAAGAGCAATTGTGCGGTGTGCCTGAGGGACGGTACAAGATGACATAATTTGGCCGGGCAGCTTTTAATTAATTTGTCTATCAAATGCAGTCAATTAACCATAAATAGGTAGTGTTTGATTAACACCTTTTTTTCCTATTTTACCACGGGAATCGTCAAATAATAACAGCCGCTCGGGTCGATCCTTAGGTAAGCCGTACTTGCCTAGGTTGGTCTGTGGATGGGTGACCGCCCATTACATACCGAGTTTCCACCGTGCCTCGAAAAGCACGTTAAGCCGTTGGTCCCGGCTGTGATTTGTAGATCTTTGACAGTCGTTAGGCAAAGTAAGTGGCCCAAAAAGTCTGACAACCAGTCTTACCAAGGGGTATCGTATTACCCAGTACTAACTGGGTTGTGGAGGTCAGATAGGCAGTCGCTCCATGTAAAATACTGGTATTCAGCTGCATCCGGTTAGACTGGAAGTCGACCCCAATATAGTTGGGAAAAGGCTAGGCAGATGATGATGACCACGGGAATCGGGATATCCCAGTATTATTAGCAAAGATGTCCCTCCTTTAATTTTTTTTGGGAGTTAAAATGGTGCTGTAACATCGTTTTTTTTTCGAACCTGTCCTACTGCGGCTCGCCTGCTTTACGCGTACTACCCACAACACACCGCGAGCTACTAACACTAGAGCGAGACGTCTGAGCTACTGTTATCAATTAATCAAACCATAGATTCGTCGAGTCTTACTTCTTTTAGATCGCTTCCTGCGACCGCCTTGACACCTTTTTATAACATACTTGTTACGGAAATAACATTTAAGCAGGATAAAAACCGTCAAAGCATTCTTAAAGAGATGGGAGTTATTATAAATTGAACATGACAAAAGCCAGAAGCGCAAATTGCCTCGGATCGCAAATCTATATAAGGGTAAAACATAAATAAATAAAATAAATAAATAATTGTTTATTTTTCACCACAAGCCAAAATATACAAACAATATTGACACAGCAGTAGCCAACGATTTTGGTTGTGGATCACTGGTGCCTGTGGTAGGTAGTAACACCTGTATTACAGGTCACCAGGGCCCCACCTTTTGATTGCTTACATTTGGTATCACAACAAATAACAATAGTTACAAACAATAAGTTTTTTTTTTTTTTTTAATAAGAGACACGAAAACATGAAAGCAGCAACTTTATTTTTAGATCAGTAGGCCCTGTCGTTTTCTTTAAGATAAATATTTCAATAGGTAAAGACACCCAATGAAATATTTATATCTTGCGTGAGTAGCTACGCCGACTAATAATTGTCAAAAAAACGTATGAAAAAAAAACCTTGACTCATTCATAATTTGCAAGTTCTCTTGATCATGAATGAACTGCGTATAATAATTTATCAGAAGTACCATTCTATACTCATTGAGGCTAACCATCAATGAGCATTGAAAATATGCACGTGTAAAGAACAAGATGTAAAGATAAAAGACCAATAAATTGATCCAACAATCCAGTTTTTATTTAATCTCATTGAACTCATCATTTGGTGTTTACCACACATCACACAGATCAAAGCAAAATAAAATAATGTTAAGATGTTATCCAGTGTAATTCCGCGTATCTTCTTTCTCATAGAGCCGTGGCCCGCTGTGCGCGGATGGGCGGCGTGCCTCGCATCAATGCCAACTTGTGAACTTCAAACTTCTGAACGTGTGAAGTGTCGATTTATCTTCCTTTCCACGAGTTTTGTGACATTTCTGAAGCTCTCATTAATATATCCGAGTTCCTATCAAAGGCGAACCGTTGCGTCACACCAAATATTCCTGCCAAATTATTAATGTAGTACAAGTTGGCCACTTTTGATTGATCTTGTTTATTACTAACATCTTCTTTTACACGCTTGTTCTTGCGAAAATATCAAGTTTTAGTAACGGAGATGTATATCAAAAGCTGTTACATTTGGCAATTCCATCCGTTTAATTATTTTCATTTGCGGTATCTTTTACAAACTTTTCTCCAGCTACGTGGTGTAGCAATCATGCCATTTGCGGTTGTAAGGTTGCTATTCTATCATCCAATATTCTTAAGGGCAAATATATCGTAGATTAAGAAACCTAAAAAGATCAAAGGAAGAACTGAAGTTTTCTTCATAAAGAAACGAAAAGTTTCTAATTTAGATAGCGTTGTTGTGATTAAAAATCTGAATACAACAAAATAGCTAATACCGTGTTTGTGCGGATACAATAAATTCAGAGGTTTTGGGTTATTTTTCAACAATCTTAATCTTCGATCCGGTATTGTATTCCGAAGCGAGACAAATTAAACTCACTACGGTCCATAAACACTACTTTCCTCCAAATACTGAATCCGGTTGCACCACCGCGTCCAAAGCGGGCAATAAAGAAATTTCCGCGAACGTTTGCATTCCACGATTCTATTTTAGTCGGGAGTTGTCGAAAACTGTCTAGTTGAGGTGCGAGTAACTACGTTGGTACGGTGACCGGCACTCTAGGGTATCGTTACCTCGCTCGGCGGCGGCAGCGGGGCCCATACACGGCGGGAGTGCGATAACGAGCCACTCCACGCCCGCGGCCCCGCGCTAAGCGCACTGATTCCACTGCCACCGTGTCATACACGGACTCACTACACCTCTTTTACTTTTCAACCGACTGTGAATGTTACTGAATCTGATAACTTCACACACACACAGATCGTGCCGCTTTTTTACAATTTTCGCAACTACAAAATGTAAACAGAAAAATGTAATTTCCTTTATACATGAAAAGCGTAAGTAAAAAAAACTAGAAGAGAATCTGTTAATTTATCAACTACCGTACTCAAAGAACTCTGTGTAGCAATGAGATAAACTCTATCTGATAGAGACAACCTGACTTATTTCTCGCCGTAATCCCCTCAAAGGCGGTGAGCAAGAAAATCTTCAAGATAGAATCCACATAAAATATAACTACTGACATAATGTAGACATGTTGTGTTGGCGAACGATCATAAGTTTCAATTCGTTGGTTGCCACCAGCACTTAAATTATCTGATCTTAAACCCGATCCATTAATTCAATTAGATTAACAAAGGAATGTTCAAAGGACCAAACTTTTGACTTTGATCGTCCATTGCAGCTAATTGGGAAACGTTATTTGTCAAAGCTGATTCGGTTAATGAGGCGTTTGTAGCTGTCATGTTGCTCAGTCACCGTCTGTCAGACACTGCTATCAAATATCAGAGAGCAACAACACGGTTTCATAAAAATCGTCTCTATTTACATTGTACGAGCTTTGCAATTTGATTTCATTTGCATGCGTTTTGTGAAGTTAATGACGATATAAACTTCTGAACTGTGAAACAGCACATGAATTGCTACGTTTCATACTGCCGTAGCATAAACATTTCTACTGGATGAACCCACAATGTATGCCGATTATTTGACAAAAGTGACTTCACAGACAAGAAGTGTCCAAGAAGTTTAGCAATCCATGCCCAAGATCTCGTCTCTCAGAGCAACACTATTAAATTGATCCCTTAATCTTTAATCTCTTCAACATTAGGTACTGAAACCATTCCAAAGAAAAGATAGTCATCACTAAGCTGAAATGTTCATCAGTATTTTTGTGCTCCACAAACGTCAAAGCGTTTATATCATGTTCTATAATCACATATTTACGTAGAACGAAGTCAATGAGAGTAGTTTAGAATATCGGTCAAAGGTATTTAATTAAAAAGCTTGCTATTCCATTTCATAAATACAGTCTTTGGTAGATATTTCGTTGATTATAATCTTATTTATGCTAAGATTCGGGAACTCAGTATCTTTTTGACCTCATCGAATGCATTTTTTTCTTTGTTGTCGTCTCAAATATAATCAATTCTTTATTTTTTTTTCTACATTATTAATGGCTATTTCGTACTTAAGCTTCACCAATAAGAGACTGCTATTTTTAATTTGCAGTAAAGTGCAACACAATGGCACGTAGGCATGCAGCTCCTTATTGGTACGGTTGCACACCAGATACAAACGTTCTCGATCTAATGCTGTGTAATTGGCGTGCTCGGTCCAAGACGCTGCTGAACACTCCGACTGAGCACCACCGGCCACTGCTCGTCGATTGTCTTGCATACTGCGCATTGTTGGGGTGAAGGTATTTTCTTAAGTAAATTGTGTTGCCTTATTGCTTTGAAAAATGTAATTGGCATTCGTAATGTGAGGGATGCCCGTCACATCACGAATGCCAATTACATATTTCTTCGGTGTTGGTTGAAAGTTCGATTTTCACATTTCTAAAACTTTGAGGATTTATTTAATTTTAATTATATTAAGACATGAAACGGGGGTTATTAAGATTTATCTTTATGTAGATGATAGACCTACACATTAATAATTACAACCATTCGTTACATTTTTCATGTAATCTAACTATCCTGCTTGAGTATTCATACGAAACTTCCTGAGAATGCAAATTTAGTGTAAGTGCTACTACACACAAGACATCGGATACTGTCTTTCAAGTGTCGCCAAACAACAACACACTCCCGTTTCTGGTTACGTCGACTGTCCAGTGTTCCTATTATTGAAGGCTTACATACGTATGTGCAACAAACGCATCCAAAGCGTCTCGGTTCAATATCAACAGTACACAGGAGAGCAGAGGGCTGTCTGTCGACGCAGCGGTCTACGCCTCAAGTGACACTAGACATCGGCAGCTCAAAGGCGAGTGTTTGCCCCTTTGTCTTACTGGGCAATTAGTGCAGTCCGTTCATTTAATTCTATCGGTCGATTAGCAACGGAGCCAGGTGGCCATTAATTGTTCGCCGCCAATTTGCGTTACGTCCCTTGTTGGGCGCCAGTCACGGCGACGGCGACGCACAAAGTGGACGAGATCGCGCGGAGATTCGATTTGATATTACGTGTGCATAGCGAGATGAATATTACGTGTGTAGAACTGTGGAGTTCTATAGAGATGCTGCACTCGGGATTCATATTGAGATGTTCCTGATGGTATTTGATTTGATGTTTCATTTAAAAGTCGATTTGTTTTCTTTATTTCTATTTTGCTTTATGAAGTTCAATACGAATGTACGGCATCCGCAGTCTCGGCTATTACGTTACTTCACTAGTTATTTATTAAATCACCATCTTTAAAAGACCTACTTTAAAAGATTATAGCAGTAGGTAGGCAATTCTAATTCAGCTCACAGTTGCGGAGTGCCGAATCCTTTCAAATCACGGTCCTGCTCCGATATTTATCTTGGCCATCTGAAAAAGTTTGAAACTTGGTGGATCAGGCCGGGTAGCCCGCATGCAGACTTCTTAGTAACTTTTATGTTACAAGATTAGATGAAATCATTGGTTTGTACACCAAATTGCACGAACTTTTTTTCTTTCTTATAAACTGAGGATTGAAAATGATGTTTGTTTTTATTAGAGCGCAGTTCTGAGATTTTTTTGATCTTAGGTGTTTCTTTCATGTGTTGTGTTTTGTGTGAGTAATCTCAATGCATTTCTCATTGAACCAAAAATAGTTTTTCATCGTGTTCAGTCATGAAAATAGTAGACATTCTTTCTGTAAAGCATCGCATTCGTTTTTTCTCTTCGAATGGTAGAACGCAGTGCGCACAGAACTCAAAAGCAATGAGCCAAAGTTTAAATACAGAGAAGCCTTTACTTAAATAACGAACAAATACTCTAAAGTACGCTATCAAGAGCTCAGACAACCAAAAAAGACTTTTAAATACTTCCTACTCACTTTGAGTCCACTACTTCTCGTTGGCAAGTCAGTAAAGGACAGTAAGTCTCACTTCTGCGACAAAGCTATGAATCGTCCCTTTAGCGATCTGTCTCGATTCAGCCAATTACTGAAACGTCGCAACTGCCTTCCATTGCCGACTCACGCAGAATTAACTCAACGAGATTTTTTTTTCAAGAATTTTCCTACATTATTTATGTTGTTGCGAACTTCTATTTAATGTACTTCCCTTTTACAGCTCGCTCGAGATTAGTTTATTTCGGAGAAATCCTTTAAGTTACAAAGAGAACGTTGAGCAAAACAGTGACAAAAGTTGGTAAGACGAGATAAGGACATTGGATTTGTGAAGTACATAATTAAATTAAAAGTATTCCAATGAAGTCGAGCCTGACGAAAATAGATGTGATACGAGTTTTTATAGAAACACGTGTAAGTTCTTAGCTTATTTTTATCTAGGTACTTATTTTTAGTATTTTTATACGCAAACCCTGCGTAGGGAACTACAGCTGTTTTGACATGGAAAGAAAACCCCCCCCTGCTCGCACTAGAATTTTTCTTTCCATGTCAAAACAGCTGTAGGTACTTATTGTTTTATTTTTTAAATAGAAACAGAAAGTGATAGTAATTGGTTGGTCCTTTTCCGTCCTTTATGCTTCCGCATATTAATCAGTCGGATATTATTTAAAGATACTAAAGAAAATCATACACAGAATAAAATTTAACAGAATAAAATGATGTATCATTTTTTTAAGCATTAAGCTTCTCAATTTTTCCGGGTTTTTAGTTACGCACTCGTAACTTTTCTCGTAAATTTGTTCTCAAGTGCGGAACTAGAGAGAGGTCCCATCGGTTTCGGAACCAGACACCAAAATTAAGTAAGTAAATAAAACCGTAACAACAAAATAAAGAAAAGGTTATAAATCAAAGAAATACACCTAAAACTCTACGCATCTCATCCACGTTCACGTAGGTAATTAAAAAACAAAATGTGCTACACCAGATTATTTCAGTCGAGTCAAATTAAGGGGAGATAAAATCGACTAAAATTATAATATCGTATTTTTCGTGCAGGCGAGCATCAAAGCGGCGGTTGCGCCGTTTTTCCGCGGGGCGGCGGTATTAGCGCGCTGTCGCATCTTCAGAGGGCGGCGAGATCAAAGGATAGGTACACAGTAACCGCTCCCATTGATGTCGCGCACAAAGGGAATTGATTGTTGCAAACCTGCTTTTTTTTTTAAAGAGACGTATTGATGACACATTCTGTTTTTTTTTCTGTTTTGTTTTCTGTTTTACGTTCGTTTGTTTACAATGTGCGATATTGCATAGGACGTGTGGATACACGAAGTTTTTTATTTTGTCTGTTGTAAATGGAATCTAATGCTCTTTATTTTTTGAATTTCGATTTTAAAACTGCTATGACAGTTATTTTAATTAAAGAATTGGTAGGAAGTTATAGGGAAAATTTATTAAAAATGTTGTGTAATATTTCAAGAATGAATGAATTAACCAGATCATTGCTAATAATTATTATGAAGTGTCAATATAAATGGAGCAGTTCAGTACAAAATAATAAAAGCAATAATCATGTGTAATTTTATCAGAGGAACCTGACCTGACCCGATTATTTACGGAAGTTCAATTTATTTGGCACCTCAATTGTTATATTATCAATGAAAAATATGATGTAAACAAAATAGAGAAGTTAGTTAAAAAGAAATAATATTATGTATGAATGAGACATAATAAGCTCAATAAACAGAATATATTCATATTTGGTACAAAACTATCAAAGACACTTTTCTTTCTATGCTTTTTAGCAATCATTTAATTAAGCATTTGAAGTAACACAGATGTGTAGGCAATCAGTTGATTTGTACTGTTCCATGACGGTGTGCAGCAGATGAGTATAATTTTACTGTTCATTTTGATTCTAGTTCCAAACTTAAATTGAATATTTGTTTTTGTTTTTCAGATTTCTCTGAATTAAACTTTTTGCTCTGACAACTAAAAAATGTTTCTTTACGGTACCCATAAAAGATAATCAAGGTTTGGAACATAAGAAAAACTTTGTATTCAACAAATTCATGGTTATTTCATGATTCTTTGACATATTGTTGTCTATTTACATTACATAATAGAAAGATTATTTGAATTATGTGAAACTATGTATGGCAAAAGTATGGAAAAAGCTAGTTATAACTAGGAAAATAAACTAATATAAAAGTTTGTTACCAAGTGCATCCCTGCCTAGAAGCAACAGTTAAGTTTTTATTGGTGAAGTCAAGTAATGATAAAACTTAGACAACAACTTTATTTCAATGTTCACAACATGCAAATCATGAGAAAAACTTACTAAAAAAACAATAACATCAAACATTTCTCATCAAAATGATGCATATTTATATAAATAGAGCCGAATCTCTCATCCTCAAGGAACCTCACACATGAAAAAATATGAGGTCAGTAGGTAAGTAGGTACGTACTTCACAAGTTTGTAAACAAAAACTTTTTGTAAGCGTCTTTTCGCCACAAAATAACCAAAACCATGTGCCAGTCCAGTTACAATAACAAAACTTGTACAAATGTCTTCAATACAACCTAAGACAAGATCCTAACCTTACAGTGAATTATTTATAACTATTACCTACCTGTGCATTCTTGATGTTGTACCGAATATACTGTTTGAGGCTAATCGTAACTTGCTCGGACATAATAACTCATGTTAGCATCGAAAGCGTTAATTTTAGAAGTCGTAATATTGGAATATAAGCATCAGTTTCTTACCTCGTTGACACCTGAACTCCAAAGTGATCCGAGAGTTCGTTACAACTTCACACACAAAACTTCCAACTTTTAATGTTCAATATTTACACTAGACAATACGTACACACTGTCAGTTAGTTTATTTCGAGTCTTTCAACTTACAAACAAGCGGATAACAACATTATCACGTAGAAAACAAAAAATTATTCACACGCTTGACGTCGCTTTCGCCATGGTGTTGATGCACTTTGGCGCGCTCTCGCGGCTTGTTTCCGAATTATCAACGTAACGTTTCATTCAACGCAGTACTAAATGTAAGGAATACCATGCATCGCTACTCTAAAATAATTTTCTTTTTCCAACCAAACCAAAAGTTTCACTGAAATATTGTAATTTTGGTATATTTTATTGGGCCTTCTGGAAACTCGGCAGTCTGAAAATGCTGTATTTGTGCAAGCCTCACGAAATAATGTCGTCTTTTTTAACTGAACATTTGTGAGTGCTTCCTCGTAGTGGTCAATAGTGCAAATGGTAATGTTCTAATAGCTATAATGTGTTCTCGTAATATCTATTTCTGTCAGTCAGGGACCGAAAAGGTTACCGTATAGAGATTTTAATCAGTTAATCTATTAGGGTTAGCTGAAAAACTCTACAGTAAAAGTTAACCCCTATTACAGGAGTAATCCAGGTGTCTTCTCTATGAACCGCTACACAAAACAAAATTATGAAAAAAGGGGTGGCCTTCCATACATGTAACTGAGGGTTGCAAAAAAAATCTAGAGCTTTTGATTAATCAAGGTCCTAATTATGAGATATTCGCTTCTAAAGCCGTAAAAATTGTATCTTCTAGTTTTTAAAGACGAAATTCTGCAAATATTCAAAGTATTAATATAATTATTTCTCGTTTGTAAAATATAAAAAGAACTTTCAACGAAAATTGTTTTCAATAAGATTTGATATATAGTTTTTCAGAATGAAAAATGTGCAAGAAAGTGGCGCAGTTAGTCCCGCGTCTTCTTGACTGTATAATGCGCAGACCGTCACTGGCAGCTAACTTTCGAGCCGCCATAAGGTTTGAACAGAACTATATATACAGAAAGATACACTACGTTCACACGGAGAGGGGTTACGGAAATACGGAACGTATGATAGAAAGAGATAGCTATTGCGCTTGAAGTACTTAAATTACGACAACTGTCTGAATGTGTCTGCAACAAATTGCGCGCCCCAGTGCGATATCCAGGGTCGGACTGGGCCGGAAGGACCCGGGTGGCTCCCCCAAGCTCGGGGCCCGAGACTGGATAATGGTAGAAGGGATAAAAACATTAAAAAACAATGGGAAAATAATGAAATATACAAATTAATAATTATAAACGATATATATTATTAAGTACCTAAATACTGTTCCAAAAAATAACAAATATGATTTTTGACACCTTGCCTTGGACAGGTTAAAATTAATTTCGATGGTTCATACAGAAGTTACTTGGTCGACTTTTAGGCAAAACCAAGATTTAAGAGAAAGTGGCGCAGTGAAATTTTGATCACTACCTTGGACAGATTAGAATAAAATTGTTTCGACCTACCGGAGTTACTTGGGCGACTTATAAACAAAATGAAGATTCAAGATAAAGTAGGCTACAAGAGCGAGGGAAGCGAGCTTGACAATTTTTAAATCTTGCCTCGAATAAATTCAGATAGCTTGTAGACATTTTGATCTGTTACAAGATCAAAATGTCTACAAGCTCTATTTTTTGCAACCTTTTGTATGTATGCCATTATTGCATATTAAGGTCTCGGGGCAAGGGCTCCTAATTTATTAACCCTCGTGTCTATACCGGTCGATCACGTGAAAATCCAATGAGTGCCAATCCACAGGCAGAAAAAAAGGAGCCTATATGATAAAAGGTTATTTTTTTGCAAAGAAAGAACAGCGCGTTGTTTTTAAGAAAATTTGTAACTTTGTAGCGGTAGTACGTAATCAGAGGCTCATTTTTATCCTTGAAAATATTTTAGTTAGAGAGTGATTCTACATAGAGTAAAGTAATATAACGTATATTCTACTATACGACATAATTAATTACGTACTTACTAATTCTGTGGTTTCAGGCAGAATACGTTTTAAAAATATTAAAAATCGAGCCGCAAGCCCCCTATGCTACCTACCGCCCGACTTCCGGCAAACCCCGCAAGACAGGCCCGTGGGGGACCCGCGCAGGCTGGGGCCCGGCTGGCAAACGCCACCCTGACTATATGGCCAGTCCGACCCTGGCGATATCTACCTAGTTTTATTTATAATATCATTGCTTTTAACCCAATTTCTCGGTCCCTGCTGCCCGCTCTTCTTCCTCTCTAGGTCTTTGGTAGTTTAAAGTAAAATAAATATTTTAAAAAATGCTTTATTTTTATCCAGACAAGTAGACAAACACAGATTAAACTACATCAATTAGACTGGAAGTGACATAAAACTACAATTATTTACGTCGACACAATATAAACGACATAGAAACACGCTGTTCGTCAATGAAACCGCAATGTTTCAAACAACAGCATTCTTTTCGCACAACATAGAAGGAGGAAAAATGTGTTGTTAATTTGCTAGACATACATTGCACATTCTATGTCAGCACAAACATTTCAAATCACTACAAATGCAATTAAAAACGAAACAAAACGCTCACGATCTTTATAACAGTTGTTTTGTTGCAGGTACAAAACAGCAAACAAAAATATTCAATCTAAAAAAATAAAATATGCCAGCAATGGCGCCTCACTAAATACTACAAAAATGACTAAAGCAGCATGACTGTTCCTTAAAACGCTACAATAATAAATTAACTATTCAATCGTAAAGAAAAAATCAAGTCATTGAGGTAATTTCTTTGGGTGCTTGTATATAGAGACAGGTTTGCAGTAGTATGGTCATGTTGGTACGGACCTGTGCAGGTAGGTAATAAAATAGTCAAATAAACAGTATTGGTATACAGGGTGTAACAGAATCAACGCAAGACATCTCGTGTGGTGACTCAGACCATGACAGTGAAAAACTTTTGTTCTACGACTTCTGAAAACTTTAAATTTTTTTTTGCTGTCCCATTCATGTTGATCAATTGATCGCGTCAAATCCTATACTAAGTCCATTTTTTTTTGCGAATTTCAAGAACTCGTAGAACAATAGTTGTTCGGTTTAATGGTCCGCGATACCACAAGAGAGGTCTTGCATTTATTTTATTTTGTTACACCTTGTTTACGTGTTTCTTTATGTGCCAATGCATTTAGAAAGAATGCGACTATTTTACCCGCACCTTTTGTATGGACAAGTGTTAGTTCTGAAAACCTGTAATCTTTATACAAGCATCCTCACACAAGGAACCTTACATTTGAAAACATAGTTTACAGAATTCCACTACAGAAATGTTTACGTACGTAGTGAGTTAATAAATATGTATTTAAAAGTAATAAGCATGGGACACTGATGAAAGTTACAATCATTCTACAACTAAGTTAATTTGGTTTGCTCACCTAATATACTCATAATTAATATATTACTTTTCATTCCTAAATAACTGGATGATGTAATGATAAAATGTTATCTATCAATATTTGAACTTTAGAAAAGTGTTGTGAAGCTAATTTGTTAAAACTAACGCTATTTATACAGGGAAGAAACTCTTTTAACCTTTTGAATGCCAGAGAATAAACACACGCGCGTGCCCTCCACGCCAAGCCACAACTTCATCTACTAATTTGTCACATATTTGTGTCGTTTGGCGTACCGGGTACGCGGTTGCTTGTCACGCATCTGTGAAAATGGCGTTCAAAAGGATCTCCACATGAAGCTAGCCTGCATTCTTTCACACTATTGCAATAGCGGTGCATTTTTGCACAGAATCAAAGATTTTAATCGTTAGTTTGCCCTAACACATAAAAAAAAAACTTTTCTTTTTCATTGATATTAGTCATTTGTACAGTATTGTCTTACTCACTCATACTAAAAATCCTATCTACCTTTCCATGCGGAATATGCAAGCCAACCCTTGTCAGTGTACGCACGGCGACTAATCAAGCTATACAAAACCAGTTTGTCGGTTATCTCATTGTACGGGAAATGTTTACAAAGCGAGGTCATGTTACACTGGAAATGTATAGCCGGATTGTGTCACCGTGTATACAGCCACATTTGCACGCGACTAAGTAGGGTACAACTAACGATTTCAATCTTTGACATAAATATAAAATAGTATGGAAATATTTACCTATAATTAATATTCATAAAAGCTTGACATGTAATTGACGAATTTAGAAAGCACAGTGCACTTTGTTTTACTACGAAAACTAAACAAACTATTTTGCAGTTTCAACCGTAACTTTCTATTTTGTGTAGTAAAGTTACTTGTAATATAGATGAAACGATGAACGTAATGAAGACTATTGTCTAAAGAACTACACAATACACAATAATAAGAAATACAAGATTCATAAAACATTTACTAAGGCAACTCGCTAAAGCTGTCTTTGTCTACAACTATATTATATCTACTAGAATGGGTCAGCCTCTTCAAACATAGCGACCTGCCTTCAAACAAAAGATTTCTTATTATTTGAAGGGAGGTCATAGTTAGCTGTGGTTGCACTAGCTTACAAGGACTTTTTTCTTGACAGAACGGGATTTCCCATGGGAAAAAGCCTGTATTACATCAAAATACTTGAAACGTTAACATGAGCATACCAATACAATTTATAGACCGACCGCTTTAATGAGTCCTCCGCCTTGCCCGATCAAAGGCACATTAAGCGTCCACAAAGTCCTAACAATATCCCACAGGTTATTTGCTTTAAAATAACCACAGTCTACAAAGGTATTACGATAGTCATTGAACTTTCAAATTGATACCTTCGCGAGGACTCATTAAAGCGGTCGGTCTTTAGTCATTTTGACGTGTGAAAACTACCAGTGCAACCTCATACTAACTAGGTACATTGTACAAATCATCTACATTTTAAAATTAATTTGGGATTTTCCAAAATTCGAAACAAGCTCAAAATATTCTAACATTGATGTTAGAATATTTCGATACGAAGAAGTGTGTGAAGATACTGGCACGTACGTGTTTTTTTCTGCCTACCAACATACGACAAAAGGCGTGAGTTTATCCTCGTATTAATGATACTATAAAATTATAAACATATTGAATCACTTTAGAGAATCGTGATTTTGCAATCCAGAGCTCATATTACTTAATTAAAACATATGCATGTTGAAGAATAAAAGAAAATTAGTCGGTATTTAGTCGATCCTGTCATCCTAGTATTCGCGATTTATTACCAAGATCCAGATAAAAGCTCGTAGGATACGACGTCTTTCTTTGCTTCCAAAAATTCGGCACTTTGCAAGCGTCGCTTAGATTTTCCATTATCCTCCGACATTTACACGGTGTATGGGACATCGCACACATTTTACTTATCATGTTAACGTAATGAATCAGCACATGGTTTTAGACTCAGCGTAGTTAGATATTTATTTTGAATCATGTACTGAATTCATTAGACCAGTTTAGGCTAAGCGCTCATTTTATTAAGCCCCTTGATAAAGTTAGTCATGTCATACTCCTCTTCATACTGCTTATCGTCCCAGAGGTCGGGCAGGGTCTCCAGCACGGACTTCCCGCCGGGCGCGCCGGACGGGCCGGCCTGCGCCTGCGCCGCGCAGTTGCTGCTGGACAAGTTGAACAGGTCCAGCAGTTGGTCGGTGCCCATGGTTTCCATGGCCGCGTTTTCGCTACTTATTACCGTGTTTGCTGTTAGTAGCTTGAATTTTTGAAGGCTGTGGAAGAAATTGGATTATAAATATTTTTGTTGGTTTGTATAAGAATATAATATTGTTTCTGGACTCACACATATTTCGTTGCAGAAAAAAGGCGACAAAATTGTACGTGAGTAGCACCAAACTACAATAACTACTTTCATGTTTACTATCTTATTTTATTACTATTATCATGCTTTTTACGGGTTGCCGATTGCATCTCAATTTGATCAACCCATAATTGTATGGCATGCGTAAAACAAAGTGAATGCTTCAGAACACATTATGATATGATGAGTTAGGAAGTGACCACACGTATCAGGCTAGCCGAGCAGAGAAAGCTGTCCAAACTGTAAGAGCGAATAGTCCCGAGTTGGTGTCGAGTCGCATCGTTTGAACCGAAACGAGGCGATTGAAGTCTTTCACGGTGTTATTGCATGCAACGATGAAAAAAAAATCAAAAAGAAAACTCAAACTATTTATTTCAATTAGACCATTACGGGCAATTATGAATGTCAAAAAAAAAAAACAAAAGCGAAGCTACAGACACAGTGACACGGCATAATAACTTGAGAAAGTACTGTAGTCGCACATTCCAAAGCGTAGATCTCTATGGAGAAGAATGGGCAAGAAACTCCATAGAAAGCGAAAGCGAAGACTTCTACTTATAGTATCTTCTACGTATACTATTATGACTCAAAGAAACACAGATGAATAGAGCGAGAGAAAGATGTAGATCACAAACATACCCCATGATCTTCTCCTCGAGCGTGTCCCGAGTGATGAGGCGGTACACGTTGACGACCTTCTTCTGCCCGATGCGGTGCGCGCGGTCCATGGCCTGCAGGTCTTTCATGGGGTTCCAGTCGTGCTCCACGAAGATTACCGTGTCTGCGCCCGTCAGGTTCAGACCCAGGCCGCCCACCTGTTGAGTTAAATTTATTATTAGTCTTAATTTTCTTTATTCTGACGAGAAATCCCCATGTATTCACCCTCGGATAGTGGAAAAAACTAACTGAAACCACGTTTCTTTAGTCACGTTTTCATGAGTCGGTAGTACGTGTTTTACGAGAATTTAGAATTCTTTATTAGCAGAATTCTGTGAAGTTTCATGAGTTCATTACACGACAGAAATAGTAAGAGATTTCCAATTTTGATCTGATAATTATCACTGTACGAAAACACTACAGATTAATACTTCGTTCATGGCATATTATTTTATTGCTCAAAAAATCAGTCTTGCTGAATTCTAAATCGAATTATTTACGATCTATGATTACGATAAGGTTATTTGCTATGCATAATTTACAAAGACTTGACTTGACGTGGAATATGTCCAGTGTTTTCGCTGTCTTATAATCTAGAAGTAAGTGAGAAACTCACCGCAGTAGTAAGCAGCAGCAGATCAATAGACACATCGTTGTTGAACCTCGTGACAATGGCATGCCTCTGATGCGGCGGCACGCTGCCGTCCAGCCGCAGGTAGGTGACGGTCGGCAGCTGGCGCTTCAGCAGGTCCTGCTCCACGATGTCGAGCATCTTCTTGAGCTGGCAGAACACGAGCGCGCGGTGCTGGGACACGATGGCTTCGGGCTCCACGTCAGAAGCTGGCGTGCCTATGCCGCAGTCGAGGAGGAGTTGTCTGGGGAAGAAAAGTAGCAGAATGGTAGTCTGGATCACCATAATAGAAAAGGAAGTTAGTTTCATTTCCTACTAAATGTACGTGAAAGTTTTTTGTGATTTTTGATTTTTCTAGTTCTCACACCTGTCTCAGAGTTTTTAATCCAAGATGACGGCAAAATAAGTTTTTTATATTTTAAATTTCTATTGTCTTACTGACTTTGCCAAGAAACCCTGTGAATGCAGATCGAAATATCATAAAAAGTAAAGGATAACTATAACGGTTAATGCTCTACTAAGTTCAATGATAGTCTGCCAATTTTCACCTTTATTACCTAAGTAATATAGTTGACAAGTGGTCGTCCGTCAGTGAACTCGGTACTACCTGCTCTTACTACCCCATCTCAAAGAACCTTGTGAACATATTCCAGGTTTACACTTAAATACTCACTTGAGTGCAGGCAGCTTGGCAGAGTGCTGTATATCGTCCAGCGTAGAGTGCTGTTCGTTCAACTGTTTGGCAATAGCTCGCGCTTCGGGATGCTCCGGTGTGAGGACTAGCTTCGGGTGGTTGCATACGTTCTGTAAGTAATGGAGAGCCTGGGGAGAGAAAGAGTTAGGTGAATACGTGTTGTAATATATCATGATAATTACTATACTATTATCGGAATGTTATGTTGTTATATCATCAAGAAATTGCACTATTCACACAGATTTATTATTGTAAAGCAAGAAATAGAAATACGGGAGCTGCTTCCCGTCGTAGCAACAACAGTACAAATGAGCACCTTTTTTTGTAGTCTCAACAAATAAAGAAAACAGTCAGTGTTACTGCAATGTTTATGCGCTTAGTATTTTGACCAGTTATGCCAACAAAACAACTCATTTTATGAAAAAACATCTTAGTACATCTGCTATTTAAATTTTTATATAGCCAGTTGTCTTCTATTAATTAAAAGTATCAATTTACCTGGAAAACATGCGTATGATGGGACGTAATGCCGTGCGGCATGTGTTCCCTCGACAGGTCTTCATAAAGCCGTCTTTGCAGCGGACTGAGGTCGCAGTAGTAGTCCTGAGTTATCTTAGGAGGTAGCTCCTTTAGTACGTCTTCTTTTACTCGGCGTAGGAGGAATGGTAACACCTGAATAAAGACAGAAAGTTCAACATTACAAATAATACTAATATTATCTTTTATTTATTGATATTGTAAGTTCAAGCACATAGTGCACAGAGGCGAACTCAATGCCTTAAGGTTTCGCTACCTTTGAGTAATGTAGAGCAAATCAATGGTAGAAAATGGTGATTGTTTTAATATATTTACTTTGGTCTATTGCCAGCATGTGCGACTGTTGAGCATGAGGTAGTCCAGATTTCAATGGTGTATGATTTTTCCATCAAGAATAGTAGTAGCAGTCCGAACTCTCTATCTTTTTACAGTCCTACATACGATCCTGGTGACATTGATTGACGGGCACATATTGCTATACTATACACCTCTGCCAATCCCTCCGTGAATTACAAGCGTGATGGTCTTACCTGTCGGTGTAACGCCTCGCAGGCCAGAGCGCCGGCCTGCAGCTGGTGCGGCGTGGCCTTGGCGTCGCGCGCCGCCAGGATGGGTCGCGAGTAGCGCGCCGTGAACTGGCGCTCGGTGCCCAGGAGACCCGGCATCAGGAAGTCGAAGAGTGACCATAGCTCTAGTACATTGTTCTGTGAATAAGACAACAATATTTCAATCAAATTTGAAAGGAGTAAATGATGATGAAGAAGAAAACGTGTTGCGCCGGCTCCAAATGAAATGGGACAAGGGCATGAAGATGATGATTTCAATCAAGTTTTAATATGCCCTCTGTACACAATACAAGGTTATCTACCTGTAAGCAAAGCCATTATGATGGATAATTGGATATACCAGCACACTTAATTCGATTCAATGATTAAATAGAATTTCAGTGAAAGGGATCTTACCAACAAGCTACTTTTGGGCTCTTAAAATAAAGTTTATTCTACAAGGCCGCCAGGCCGCTAATATGGCACACCCTAAGGGCACACCGTGTTTCAGAAAAAGTTCTAGCTGATGGACTATGTTTGAGTTTCCCGTGTGAGAAGGTTTTACTTCTTAGTTACTTAAACCTGTATGGCCCAGGCACTACATTTTTACATCTCGATGTGCCATTATTATCGCGTAGGTCATAATTGTGTACTATGTAATAGTAAAACTTGTAAATAATATTACCTGTATCGGCGTCCCCGACAAAATCAGCCGATGATTAGCAACGACCTGCTTAATGGCTTTAAAAACCTTCGTCTTCCCATTCTTGATGACGTGTCCTTCGTCTAATATACAGTAGTTCCACTTAATACTGCTGAAGAACTCGATGTCCTTCCGCACGATATCGTACGACGCGACGATGAAGTTGTAGTGTTTCACGTGGTGACGTAACCGCTCGCGTTCGTACGGGATACCCACGTACTGGAGCGGCTTCAGGAACTTTGAGGGGATGAATTTGTTTACTTCGAATACCCAGTGGCCTGAAGGGAAAAGAATTGGATGTTGTAGTGAAATTGATATTCAACGAACAAAGTAAATAACTTTAGTAATACATTTCAGCGTTGTTTCTGCGAAGGCGATAAATCTTAAATGCATCTGTTATTTGTCCCTAGGCGGAGGTGACTACTTTAAATGCATTCTGGAAAACTGATTTACAGCGAAATATTTGAGTTATTTGCGACGTTGCCAACTCAGAATGTACTCCCATACCTTCAGGTGGACTCCAACCATCATCATCATCTGCCTAGCCTTTTCCCAACTATGATGGGATCGGCTTCCAGTCTAACCGGATGCTAAATACCAGTATTTTATACGGAGCGACTGCCTATCTGACCTCCACAACCCAGTTAGTACTGGGTAATACGATACCCTTTGTAAGAGAGTTTGTCAGACTTTCGGCTTGTTTTCGAACCAATATCATAACATCACTGACCAGTAAGAGTAGGTGGGCACACGACTAGCGAGGGCAGCTGCGGCGCCCGCTGTCGCGCGCGCTCCCAGTGCGAGCCGGCCACCACCACGATGGACTGCAGCGTCTTGCCCAGACCCATGTCGTCGCACAGCACGCCGTGCAGCTTGTACTCGTACAGGAAGCGGAGCCAGTTCACTCCCGCCTGGAAAAGTAAAAGGACAAAATTTGTATGTGGGTAGATAAGATATTGTGCACTTTAAATTTGGAAAAGGCAACGCCACAAAATCGCAATGGCCGTTTACAGTACCACAACATGCCTGTCGTAACGGCGGGGCGGCCGAGCTGATGTGTTCGTCTTTGGAAGTGTACGGTCTTTAAAAGTAGCTTTAGTAGACGATCTTTCAATCATCGTATTCAACCGAAACCCGTCATCTACTAGACTTTGGCGACCACGAGCTGTGCTGTACGAAAAAAAATAGCTGAACAACTGATTTACGTTCACTTAGAAATCGACAAGTTATAAGAAGAATTATGAGTACTCGACCCGTTTTCAAGCTTCGATACCCTAGTATTTAGAACCTAGATAATCGATATAGAACACCCACCTGTTGGTAACTCCTAAGCTCAGCCGACACGTGCACAGGAATTTTATAGTCCTTAATAGTCTTGGGGTTGAACAGTTGCTCGAGGAAGTGTTTGTCGCTGCGACGTCGCGCCCGCAGCTCGGGCGACAGGTCGGCCGGCTCGGCTATCCCGCCGTCCAGCGGCATCAGCTGGATGAGGGACGCGAAGCAGCGGGTCGACATTATGCGGACGGCCTCGCAGTGGTCGCTCATGCGGCCTGGAATTAAAACATTTTATTGGTTTGTTGTCGTTGAAAGATGAGAGGAAACAAAAAATGAAATGCCGGTTTCCCAAAAAAAAAGTTTCAAGAAAGCGCTGCAATGAGCGAGAAAAAATTCTGCATTTTTTACATTGAATGTCCATAGATTTGGTAGGTTTTTCCGGTTTCTGGCACAAGACTCGTGGAAAGCCAGTTCTAAATTAGAATGGCCAATGCTTTCAGATAAAATAATAATGACATGTCCAATAATGGTTCTATGAAGTAAAAAGTAATAAAACAATTATTATAAATAATTGTTGGCATTGGCAATATGCAAAGATAATAAATTCTAAAAGATAAAGAGTTTGAGTGACTTACCCAATAAAGGTATGACTAGTAGCACAATATAAGGTACGATCTGTAACTGTAGTGCGTCCACGACTCGCGCTAACGCCTCCGCCGCGCCGCAACGCACGGAGTCGCTGCGAACGTCGCTCAGGGCGGGGATTAACTGGAACAAGAATATCAAATTAAACATTTGTGAAGATTTATACAAATTAACATTCTTCAACTTTATAACTAGTACAGCAAAAAAAACAACTTGTTTTTCTTGAGTTTTTGGGAGTCGTATATAGTCTCGAACGGGAGAGGGAGAACCAACGGTGAAAATGTGTTTGCTTCAGTGCGCCGCCATGTGCCGCAGCGCCGTGTAGGTGCTGCGCGCCAGCGCGGTGGCGGCGCGTGCGCAGGCAGCGAGGCGCGGGCGCAGGCAGTAGTCTACATACCTCATGTATGACAGTGTGCATGACGCCCGGGTACCCCGCGCGGCACATGGCCGCCAGCGCCCGCGCCGCCATGTGCCGCAGCGCCGTGTAGGTGCTGCGCGCCAGCGCGGTGGCGGCGCGTGCGCAGGCAGCGAGGCGCGGGCGCAGGCAGTAGTCTACATACCTCATGTATGACAGTGTGCATGACGCCCGGGTACCCCGCGCGGCACATGGCCGCCAGCGCCCGCGCCGCCATGTGCCGCAGCGCCGTGTAGGTGCTGCGCGCCAGCGCGGTGGCGGCGCGTGCGCAGGCAGCGAGGCGCGGGCGCAGGCAGTAGTCTACATACCTCATGTATGACAGTGTGCATGACGCCCGGGTACCCCGCGCGGCACATGGCCGCCAGCGCCCGCGCCGCCATGTGCCGCAGCGCCGTGTAGGTGCTGCGCGCCAGCGCGGTGGCGGCGCGTGCGCAGGCAGCGAGGCGCGGGCGCAGGCAGTAGTCTACATACCTCATGTATGACAGTGTGCATGACGCCCGGGTACCCCGCGCGGCACATGGCCGCCAGCGCCCGCGCCGCCATGTGCCGCAGCGCCGTGTAGGTGCTGCGCGCCAGCGCGGTGGCGGCGCGTGCGCAGGCAGCGAGGCGCGGGCGCAGGCAGTAGTCTACATACCTCATGTATGACAGTGTGCATGACGCCCGGGTACCCCGCGCGGCACATGGCCGCCAGCGCCCGCGCCGCCATGTGCCGCAGCGCCGTGTAGGTGCTGCGCGCCAGCGCGGTGGCGGCGCGTGCGCAGGCAGCGAGGCGCGGGCGCAGGCAGTAGTCTACATACCTCATGTATGACAGTGTGCATGACGCCCGGGTACCCCGCGCGGCACATGGCCGCCAGCGCCCGCGCCGCCATGTGCCGCAGCGCCGTGTAGGTGCTGCGCGCCAGCGCGGTGGCGGCGCGTGCGCAGGCAGCGAGGCGCGGGCGCAGGCAGTAGTCTACATACCTCATGTATGACAGTGTGCATGACGCCCGGGTACCCCGCGCGGCACATGGCCGCCAGCGCCCGCGCCGCCATGTGCCGCAGCGCCGTGTAGGTGCTGCGCGCCAGCGCGGTGGCGGCGCGTGCGCAGGCAGCGAGGCGCGGGCGCAGCGCAGCTCCCAGCGCGCCGCAGACGGCCTCGAACACTTGCAGGCGGGTGATCAGCTCCTCGGCTGCGCTGCATTCTTGTTGTTCTAGCTCTGTGGGATGGAAATATATCATTAAATGGAGGCATAATCGCAATTATTTTATAACCCATTTTTTTGTTTTAAGTTGGTTCCAAATTTAAGAAAGTCAAATAAAATAAAAGTAATATATAAAATAAAATAAAAGTAAAAATAACGCCCTCTGTAAACTTGATCAAAAAAACTAAGTAATTATGTCACGCACGCTGTTTGCACAACAATGTCTAATGTCTATGCTTCCATATTTTTATAATGTATGCCAGAAGATGGCCGATGCCACCAGTTCCAGATGACACGGGTCGTAGACGAACTTAGGTGGTGGCTTTTGGTCAACAGTAGGACAATACAAATTATAGAAAAAAACTTACCACTGTCAGTGAGAACCCTCTCCAGTGGCTCGGTGATAAACTCCCACAACTTAGGCAGCTTCTCGGGCAATTCGTCACCGAAGTACATCGCTAAGCTCGTTAATGCTAACGTTGCGCCTCGTCTCTGTATCCTTAGTAGTTTTCGAGCCTGTTGGAAATGTGCACACTAGTTAGGCTAGAAAATGGAGTGAGGAAATGTAGATGGCTATAAGAGTAGAGGAAGACCAAAGAAACGATGTTCCGTATGGTGTCGGACGTAAAAGAATGGCCCCATCCCATATCTTCCCGTGGGTGTCGTAAGAGGCGACTAAGGGACTTACCAGAGAATAGGCAGCAGCGTTCTGTGTTTTATAACAACCATACTACGATCGCCAACCCGCCTGCCAAGCGTGGCGATTATGGCAAAACTCCCCCAATGATGAGCGCAACACAAAAATGGCCCCTAGTACCCGGCAGCCCGTCTACCCTCGACTATGGTAGCGGTCGAGGTTGCGGCGTGGCAAGGGGTGCAAATAATCTCCGGATAGGATCAGGCTGCCGACGACTTGACCTGGCAACATACAACACGCAAACACTCCGGACCGACGAAAAGATAACGAAACTCGAAGAGGAATTGTGCAGGCTGCGATGGAGTATTGTGGGATTATCTGAAGTCCGAAGAGAGGGGGAGGACACGATAATCCTGAAATCCTGCAACCTGCTCTATTTCCGAGAGGGTGACCGGCAGTCCCAGAGTGGTGTTGGGTTTATTGTCCATAAGTCCCTCGTGAATAACGTGGTGAAGATTGAGAGTGTGTCGACCAGGGTGGCGTACCTTATACTCAGAATATCCTCAAGATATTCGCTAAAGGTCATACAGGTCTACGCCCCGACCTCGGCACACTTCGACGATGAAGTGGAGACCATGTATGAGGATATTTCCAAAGCCCTGCATGGTTTCAAAACTCACTTCACCGTTGTCATGGGGGACTTCAATGCGAAACTGGGCATACGAGACGGGGATGAGCTGCAGGTGGGGCAATTTGGGGTTGGACGTCGGAACCACCGGGGACACCAACTGGCTAGTTTTATGGAGAAGGAGGGCCTCTATATGATGAACTCCTTCTTCAAACATCGTGAGCACAGGAAGTGGACCTGGCAGAGTCCCGATGGTGCAACTAAAAATGAGATTGACTTCATCATGTCAACCAAGAAGCAAATGTTAAATGATGTCTCTGTGACAATTCGGTGAAAACCGGGAGCGATCACCGCATGGTAAGAGGCACATTGAACATCAATATAAAGCTTGAAAGGTCACGACTGATGAAGTCTACGCTCCGTCCAGCACAGATCCAGATCCAAAACCCCGAGAGCTTTCAGCTTGAACTCCAGAATCGTTTCGAGTGCCTAGGAGGCTCAGTGGACGAATACAACGATGGGTTCGTGGAAACTGTCCATACGACTGGGTCTAAGTTCTTCAACACAAGTCGTGTACACAAGAATAAAAAACTCTCTGATCATACTCTCGAGCTCATGAAGGAGCGGCGTGAGATGATCCTGCAGTCTTCAGACGAGGCGTGGAAATACCGGCAGCTCAATAGACGGATCTCTAAATCCTTGAAGAGCGACCTCCGCCGCTTTAATACCGAGCGTATTAAAGACGCTATTGAGCGGAATAAAGGCTCCAAGGTATTTTCAAGAGATCTGGCTATTGGGCAGAGCCAGCTCACGAAACTAAAGACCGACGATGGCAGGATCGTATCCGCCAAACCGGAGCTGCTGAGGGAAATCGAGAGTTTTTATGGGCAGTTGTACACTTCAACCAGTAAACCCGTTGCAAATCTAGCTAACGACCCATGAGCTAGACTGACCCGACACTATACCGAAGACATTCCGGATGTCAGCCTCTACGAGATTAGGATGGCTCTGAAACGGCTTAAAAACCACAAGGCACCGGGTGATGACGGAATTAAGACAGGTGAAAAACCGGTACTTAAGGCCCTTCAGAAGCTGTTTGATTCCGTCATACTCGAGGGGAAAACGCCGCAGGCATGGTGCAGGGGTGTGGTGGTACTCTTCTTCAAAAAGGGCGACAATACCCGGCTGAAGAACTATAGGCCCATCTCACTTCTAAGCCATGTCTACAAGTTGTTTTCAAGAGTTATCACGAATCGTCTCGCGCCCTGGTTTGACGATTTTCAGCCTCCCGAACAAGCCTTATTCCGAAAAGGCTTTAGCACCGTAGACCACATACATACGCTGCGGCAGGTTATACAGAAAACCGAAGAGTATAACCTGCCTCTCTGTTTGGACTACGAGAAAGCCTTTCATTCGATCGAGACTTGGGCTGCACTGCAGTCTCTCCAACGGTGCCAAATTGACTATCGGTACATCGAGGTGTTAAAGTGTTTGTACAAAAACGCCACCATGTCAGTCCGATATCAGGACCAGACCTCGGAACCTATCCTTCTGCAGCGAGGTCTGAGACAGGGAGACGTCATATCTCCGAAACTGTTCACCGCTGCACTGGAGGATGTCTTCAAGGTTCTGGACTGGAGAGGGCTAGGCATCAACGTCAATGGCGAGTACATCTCTCACCTTCGGTTTGCCGACGTTATAGTGGTCATGGCTGAGACCATGGCGGGCCTCAAAACAATGCTCGATGACCTCAGTAGAGTTTCCGAAAGACTGGGTCTTAAAATGAACATGGACAAAACCAAAGTCATGTTGAATGCCCATGTAACACCCACTTCTATCAAGATCGGATACTCTACACTCGAAGTTGTAGACGATTATGTCTACCTGGGACAAACGATCCAGTTAGGTACGTCTAACTTCGAGAAAGAGGTTAATCGTCGAATCCGACTCGGCTGGGCAGCGTTCGGGAAGTTGCATCTCGTCCAACTTACCGCAGTGTCTCAAGACAAAAGTCCATGACCAGTGTGTGATTACATACGGGACCGAAACGTGGTCGTTCACAATGGGCCTCATCAGAAGGCTAAAAGTCACCCAAAGGGCAATGGAGAGGTCTATGCTCGGAGTTTCCTTGCGTGATCAAATCAGAAATGAGGAAATCCGTAAGAGAACCAAGGTTACCGACGTAGCCCGAAGAATAGCCAAACTTAAGTGGCAGTGGGCAGGGCACATTGTTCGCAGAACGGATGGCCGATGGGGCCGGAAAGTTCTGGAGTGGCGACCGCGAACTGGAAGACGTTGCGTTGGAAGGCTTCCCACTAGGTGGACCGATGACCTGGTAAAGGTTACGGGGATCCGCTGAATGCGAGACGCACGGGATCGGTCAATGTGGCGACACTTGGGGGAGGCCTATGTCCAGCAGTGGACGTCTTTCGGCTGAAATGATGATGATGATGATGATGAAAGAAACGATGGATGGTCTGTGTGAAGGATGATATTACTAGAAAAGAGGTGACTGCTGAGATGACGCGTAATAAAAAGTATGGAAGAAGAAGCCATGCTGCGCCGACCTCAAATAAATTGGGATAAAGGCAGGAGAGTGATGATGAGTTAGACTAGAAAAAACTTCACGTTTTGAAGTCACATGAAATAGCGTGACGTCTTGAAAAAGAGCTCAATATGGTTAGTCAGCTGTGTAAGTATTTCTATACCGAAACATCTCACCTATAATCCGAATCCAAGTTTCCTTAAAATACCAAAATAGTAGGTTTGTTTGGGCAAGAGGACGATGATGATGGTAGTAAAGATTTACAATGAAAATGGGTGTGCGTTTATCGTAATGTCCTTGTGAAATGATGATGATGTGGCTAGTTACCTCGTCCTCGTGCGGCAGCTGCAGGTCCAGCGCCAGCGCGGCGGGCGGCCGGCCGCGGCGCGGCGCCAGGCGCTCGGCGCAGCGCTGCTGCTCCCACAGCGTCAGGATGCCTTTGTGCTTGTCCACTGCACCATTATAATACACACAGTTATTAAAAAGACTGGCCGGAATCAGCATAACACAGAATTGTGTAGAGAAGGGAGAGAGGCCTTTACCCAGCAGTGGGATTATTATATGTTTAATGGATAGACCCAGTACACCTTGCCTAGCTTTTTCCCAACTACATAAGTTGGGGTCAGTTTTCAGTCTAGCTAGATGTAGCTGAATAACTGAAACTAAAAAAATAATACATACTCGCTGGAGCATGCGGTATCTGTTCGCCTTTCCCCTCGGGACCGCTATCTCCGCTACCGGAGTCGCCATTTGCTTCCTCCGTACTCTCAAGGGAAATGCGCGGCGTGTAATCTGGGTCACATCTGGAAATAACGCAAAAAACATAAATATGCATATTATTTTAAACAAATCTACTCAACCCCCGCTCCCCGCCCTGCTTCGCTCTTGACCCCTATCTAGTAAATGCGATGAATACAATCTACGACGGAAATCGCGTTTCCAGAAGATGAAATTTTCTATCGCTTTTACTACTATAGTTTAACCGTCTATGAGTACGATAGTAGGTAACACTGACGCTGGCTCGGAGTTTTAATACATCTGAACCTAAGTGCGAGTTATCGGGATCCTTAATGCTAGTAATCACTAACGATTTACAACCGATTTTACAACGCTCCCTCAGTACTTTGAAAGTTGAAACTGCGGTTTTATTTAGACACGGGGTTGATTAATTGATTTTTAAGGTTCTTAGTGATAATAAATTAAAAGTAATGAACATCAACTCACCTCAAAAACGCCTTCAGATTGATAAGCACTTTATTATTCGGACAGGGCTCTCGACTAACAAGCTGCGACAGCAACGCGGCGAGGGTGTCGGCAGAGTTCTGTTGCAGTTCCTCTGATGGTTCCTTCTTGATGCTTTCCATCAGTGGTCGCACTACGGGGTTCAGTTTCTCAGGTAGGAGGTGTAGGTTTGCGCACGCACCTGCTAATGCTGCTTGGACACTGAAAAGATGAACGAACGAATGGAAGTATTTTTAAATAAACATAACAAGGAGAAAATCTGGTTCATGAGTGAACCTGATTTTGACTTGCGTTTGCCTACTTGCGCGTGCTTTTGTGAATAACAATGCTGTGTGAAAAGTCCCTCTATTTATATACCATACACATCTACATCACCAACATCATCTACATCTATTAATTCAATACCTTGCATGTCTGATTAATCAGTTTATGTAAACGCATGTTTGACAAATAAATTATCTTTATCTTTATCATACTATATAGATATCTTACTGAAATTTGCCAAGTGTGCAAAAGTGCTAGTGTAAGAGTACATCAGAGCGCTCAAGATACCGTCTGCGGCTTATTGCTGATAGTTCACAGACACTGTAAATATATGAGGTGGGTAGGATATTCCTATCTATCCATCCATTGGTAACTTTGTTTAAAGAAAGACCGAAAGCTATTAGCGATAGGCATTAACTGACAGTTATAGTATGTACGTTAAAGAAAACGGCCGTTAATGTCATTTTATTGACTAGTATCTGTTACAACCGTACGTCGCCACTGTAGGTCACGCCCGACAGTCTATTACTTATTTAATAAATTTTAAGTTAATACACTTACGAGACATTTAGCGATCCTTGTTCAATAGTGCACAGGTTGACAGCAGTCTGTAGGTTCTTCCGTCTGTCCTCCAACGTTTGAGCCACCCTCTTCAGTTTCATCGCAGCCACCATCGGTTGCGACATATTTGTTAGATATACTACCTGTAAATGTTAAAAATAAAACGTTATTTTGATAAATACACAGCTAGACAAACTCCCACCATCTTCCGAAAGAGCTGGTAGACAAATTAACAATTGTCCATATTAGTCTTGCATAGAAATAGTTGAAAGTCGCGAAGGACCACCATGATGACCCGAAGTACATTTAAATATGCTCTTGTATGAAGAAGCGGTGCAGGGAATTCATACATGTCAATGATGAAGACTTCGAACGACTTCTAAAGTAAAGGACATTGTCCATTTTTCTATGAGAGTAGGGCTTATCTTGCGTCTCAACCCCCTAGCGCCGTGTTCCCCATAATTAATGCAGTTCTAATAAACCTGATCTTCATTCCAGCTGAAGATCATGAGGGCGGATTATGAGGATTGTCAGTAACCAGTAAAGAAAATAGTAATTAGCCACTCAGAAAACGACCTGCAATGGACTTGGATAGGCTGATTTGAAGAGTTGCCATAAACAAGGTTTATATAGAAAACTTAAAGTTACCTGTTCTAGCCTCAATATATTGCTCAACTCTTCGCCGTCGACGGGTAACTTGTAATGTTTCATCATCGCGTGTAAATCACGAGCCTCTTGCAGTATTCTGAAATTTTTGAAAGATTTTTTAATCAAAAATCTGTCGGTTTTACCATTGCGCCTGAAATCCTAGAAGGATAACGCAGAGGTACACCCACATTTTGGCAAGTCCCATGTAATAGTGTGCGAGCTTATTGCCATCAACCGGGAACGAATGCAGATTACCAGCTGATAGAAAAAGCAGTTACACTTGTCTCAACCTGTTAATCGAACACACGATCTTATGCTCAGCAGTAATGCTTGCGATCACTAGACTGACGAGGCGGAGTATGGAAAGAATTATGGTCTTACCTATTGCAGTTCAACGCGACCTCGTCGTAATAGAGAGCTTGGTTTAGCGCAGTGTGCAACGTGTTCGTAAGTAGCGGTGGCGCTAACCGAGAAATAGGGCTCTGATCTTCGCTATTTGCTTTGTCAGCTTGATTCTCCTGAAAAAAGAAAAGGCATTATAGAAACCAATCGAATGTGGACTTTACTTTCGCTGCGGTCAGCAGAGGGAACATTATTTTGTCGAAAAACCATATTTATTATTATTTCATTAAATTTTCTTTAAAACTGATATGATCATGAATTTGATTTTTAAAATACTAAAGTTCACCAGGCCCCAGTTGCTCCAACTCCATAAATAATCTGTTTTTAGCTAGGTTTGTTGCTATTTTGTCCTAACTAATTAACAATCACCGCAGCTATTCTGTGATTCTGACAGCTAAGTAATTCACAGATCTGCAACTAGACCACGCTTTCAGAAACCCGTATCCCGTATTGCATTTGTCGCGTAATATCCAACATTGTACCGTCTGCACATCTCCGTTGGCGAGGTGGCTGCGTGCGCGCGTGTGCCGCGCCCACGCCGACACCACGAGGCTGGCCGCCAGGCGCTGCAGCGCGCTGCTTGAGCGGAGGTATACTACCATCACCTGGAATCGTACAGGAAACTTATTTACAACACTCCATGAGCATTATGGATTTTGGTTAGGGTGAAAGTTTTTTTCATCAATGGTACAGTACTTATATGTATTTATCTACAAGATATGGCCGATATGTATATGTACTGTGATGTGATACCCACAGATGTGTATGTTATCTATTATTTGACTACAGTACACACCTAAACACTACGTAGAGTGCCTTGTTCCCGAAGGGAAGCCGGCAGGAATCGGCTTCTTAGGTACCTTCGGGCCTGGTAGTGTCTGACCGAAGTTCGATCGAAATTCTTTTGATTTATTTAAAGTTACCAGAAGTACTCAAAATTTCTTTCTTACCTTAACATAACAGTCTATAGGGCTCTCATCTTCAGCTTTGTACTCTATACCAGGTGCAGGTTGGACCAGGTAGCATGACAGGTATCCTGAAAAGACATCAAGTATAAAAATTAAAAAAAAAGTGAGCAAAGAGAGAGCGAGAGAGAGAGAAATATTTTGCAGTAACCCATCACGAGACTCAGGGCGGGATGTGATTTAAGTTTTTGAATTTTTGCTTCTAAAACATGTCGGTTTCCTCGCGAGTCACCATACTTTGACCACGAAAGAAATTATTCTCATACCACCACCTTTACCTCAACTAGAACCATTCGCATACCTAGTATGTGTGCGGCGAGACAGCGCGCGCGCATGACGTTCCGGTCGCGCGTGGCGGCGGGCTGCGACTCCGAGCCGCCTATGAACCACTTCTGGCTGGGCCGCAGCTCGGGCGGCAGGCAACCTTCCGATGACTGCGAGCTTGTGCGGTTGCGGCGTTCCTGGAAAGAGAAGGAAATATTATAACAGTTGACAAAATATTATCACAGATAACCTTAAGAGACAAAAACAGAACTTAACTCCTAAACCTTACAATCTGGATCTGGTGCAGTTCCTGACAATTTATCTATAGTGGGGCGGGGGAGGGGGGGGGGGGTGGCACTGAAGCTTGGCAAGGTTGTGCCTAAGAACACTGTTATCTTCCGGTTTCAACTCTTCATCCTTGATTACTACAATAGATTGCACTTGTCTAAAATAAGGTAAGTATCGTAAACTTAATACATTTATTTTTCTTATTCATTAAACCAATCAACGACTTTTGCAGGGGCTCTACTAACCTAAAAACTAAATCTAGACGACGCCTACGCGGTGTGATGAGTGTCCTCACATATTTAAAGACAATTATTTACGTTGATCGTTCGCAGTTGCGCTGCAACTTTATATTAATTATACTTTACTTTTTTTTGATGGTCTAATTGGTTAAGACGTCCGGTGTACAAAATCGGAAGGTCGCAGGTTCAAACCCTGCTCGCACTCGTATTTTTCTTTCCATATCAAAAACAGCTGTTTATATTCATAGGTTTATAACCTACCTTCGGCGGAGGATGTAACAACAAGGCGGGCTCCACGGGCAAGCGAGCGGGCTGCATCGCGAGACAGAGCCACGTGGCCAGCACGGGACACGCTGCTATGAGGATCACTCCTAACGACGCATATTTCAGGAAGTTTTCCCACACCTAAAAAAAAACATTTAAGTATAAATAAAACTTCTAGATAATAGGATAAGATTCATTGAAAGGTATGCCATACACATATTATTATTGATTTGGAATGAATACTAAGACAAAAGAAACCAAAGTGAGAGCTGCTTGCCATGAATTTAAGTTCAACTTTGAAGGCCCACTGCTGGACAAAGATTCTTCCATTAGCATAATTTCCTCCGGAAGCTCCTACTTTAGTGAAGTTTTCTTCGGTCGATCTCCCAAAATAAATATTAATGTGATGTAATTTTAAAAGCACACACTCAAAAGCTTTTCTTACTATAGCAACATTAAAATTCATAAAATCATTATTTTACGCACCTGCACAGCAATCTCCTGTATCTCGTGCACGTGTTCGAACAGTACCCTCTGGTAGATATGCCTCATAGCCTCCTGTAGAAGCTCAGGTGTCCAACTCAAGTACTGATCTAGCTCTCCGTTCGTGACGTCAATCACTTTCATTGGGTCATCGCCGTTCGTAAGAACATTACTCTTGACGGGAACATCATTTTGCCCTTTGTTAATGTCACTTTTTTCCATATCGACGTCTTCAGATTTGTTGACGTCGTTCCCTTTGCTGACTTCGGTTCCAATTTTGACGTCGTCTCCTTTGCTGACGTCGTTCCCTTTGACAATGTCATTGTTACCTTTGACAACGTTAATTTTCTCCTTGATGTTTTTACTGTTCTTTTGATGGCTCGTGACTAGAGGTCTGGTTAGTGTACGTAGAGTTTGTAAGGTCGCTTTGCGAACGGAACTGGTTGAGTGGTCGAGGTACGGCCACAGGCGGGGGAGGACGTCTGCTAAGTCGATTGGGCTGTTGATAAATGACGGTGGTTTTAATGGTTGTCATTTAAGACGGTTTACTTTAGAACCTGCAAGACTTGAGTTTTAATTTACTCTAAACCGGATAAAAGGGTATTATAATCATCAATATAAAAAACTTCTACTAATTTGATTTTAATTAAATAACTGAAAAGAAAGTGATTTAAATTATTAATTGTACAAAATATTCAAAAGTTCCAGCCCAAAATTAGGGGGAAATGTCCGCTGTTACAAACATTTGGTTGTTTAGCTACGTGCTGAAAATCTATAGTGATCGCTAAAATTTTTCAGACCAGTTTCGCGACCGTGTTAACCTGGAAAGTTGAAGGTAGCTAGTTCTAAACCACATACAAAACAAAAGTAATACTCACTGTAACAAACTAGCCGGTTCGGGCAGTGCCATTAACGCCGCTAACAATGCCATATAGGAATTCGCAGGTGACGCCAGTTCATCCTGATCAGCTAACAGCCTCCATAGCCTAGCTACCACAGCACGTACTGCGCCCGCACGGCGACTGGCGAGCGCGGCAGCAGCGGGAGCTAGAGCACCAGCTGCAACCGCTGATACGTCCTCGGCTGAGTCACCGAGCCCTTGGATTAGGTGCTCTAAAGCGCCACTTTCGCAGGCTACTTCCTAGTGAGGAAAGGAGGAGGTTTTAGTTTCGTAGTAGCAGTATTTGCTGATAGCTGCGCTGGTATCGATTTAAATGCGCAGCCCGAAGCAAACAAAATTACAAACGTCCGCGAGAAGCGCGTTCGCGTCGCGTCTGCAACGCCGCATCTGCGCATACATACGGTGTAACGTTTTAAACGCATGTTTCACAAACGCGAGTTTTCTTATGGGGCTTGAATGAAATTGTGAGGAGGGCGCTGTTGGTACACATTTGTAAAATTGTTTGGAATGAACAAGACAGCTGCGTTAATTGGGAATGTGGCCTGCAAACATGGGAAAAGATTGTATGTTTATCTATGAATGTAAAATATGCACGTACCTGTCTCGCCGCCAACAGATACTTGAAGCCCAGCAGAGCGCCATGCCGCGCCTCCCACTGCGGATGCGTGGACAACGTAGCCAGCAGCTCCGCCACACGCCGCACGCGGGCTGCTCCCAGCTGTGCCAGCGCCACGCCGAGTGTCTGTGCGCACGTCTCACGTACTGGGGCTACTACCTACAAAGATATTTGATTTTTATCACTAAAAGAAACGGACGAATGAATGCTGACTAGAAAAGTAAGGTAAAACCTAAATAAGGATTATGGATTGCGTGAAATAATCTTTCATCGCCAAAAGAAGGGTGATTAATGATATGACGGCAAAGAGTATGGGATATTTTGTGTAAATACCTGATCAGAAACAAAGTCACCAAATCGGTCTAGCGCGAGAACACATAGCAGTCTTAGTGCCATGTCCTCAAGCCATTCTTGATGTGCTTGCTCCATCTATCAAAGAAAAAACACAAATAATTACTTATTACTACTATTTTCAGACGGGAACATTCGATGTATCCTACACTTTCTACGTCAAGATCGAAATGTATTATCTCCATAAAAATAAAATAAAATTTAAGTCATCAGTTGACTTAAATTTTGTCTTCAGAACTTAATATTTGCGAAACTTCGTGTTGAAAAAGCAAGCTTTTATTTAAATAAAAAGAAGAAACTTAAAGTTTATCTGTCAACATTGAACGCGTGAAAAGTTTAGTGTCCGTGCTATTTATTAACCCTTGAGAAGTTCTCTCGTGAGGAGTAGATTCTGGCTGCAAGACATGTCTGTCGTAAAAATGTATTGTGACCAGAACCAAAGGTGTGTGCAAAATTTCAGCTCAATAGTTGGGAGGAACTGGTTAGAAATTGAGTTGCAAGATTTGACCTAAACAAACATACATACAAATTAAATAAAAGCTTGTAAAAATATTAATTCGCACAATACACGATTCGCAACAGGTAGCATAAAACGTAACTTACTTAGAGACGCTATTATTTTTGTTTGACATTCTGCGTCAAGACCCTAATTCAATTCAAAAGGACTCAATCGTGATCAAGTTGTTAAACAAAAATCTGTACTCACCTCCTGACTAGTCATATTCGCGTCATGTCCGGCAGAACTGACAATCCTGGCCCGCAACAGTTCCCGTAGCGCACTGGCGGCACCATGCCTCGCCTCCCAGGTCGCACTGAACAGTTGTGCCTGCAGCGCCCCTGCCCAAGCCTCTAAAGGCCATCGCGTGCATTCCACCCAGGAACCGGAGCAGTCTGGTACGGGCGCCGTGCTTTCAACTGGGGGTGGAGAGATGATGGTTTGAAAATGTTGTTAGACTAAACCAGAAAATGAACATTGCCAGAAAATACGAGGATATAGTCAGAACAGACTTCCTCGTTGGTCTAGTGCTGAGCTGATGAGGTCTTGGGTTGGATTTCCAAATTGGGCTAAGTGTTATTGGGTTTTTTCATCAAGAATTTCTCAGTAGCAGCCACGGAGTCTGGATTTGAGCCCGGTTGATTGCAATAGGCTCGCCCCCTATTACATGGGACAATGTGGGTGTACTATTAGGTTACCTCTACATAACCCTTCGGGGATTACAGTCGTGATGTCATGATGATTATGGTGGTCGGAACAGATTACAAGAGATTGGAAAAAGGAGGAGGGTGGGTGGATATGGTTGATCACTATTATGATGAACTTATCTAAGATTTAATACTTCAATAATAGGGATGTTTCCTGAGTAAAAAAATATGATTCTATTTAGTCCGTCAGTTAGATTATCGAAAAATATTGAATGCGTAGTTTTTGTTTTATCAAATCAATAAAAAATACGAAGATCATGAGTGGGGGCTTGTGACGTCACTTTCCGGTAAAAAGTGTACCGAATGGTGACGTCACATCAGTTTTCGAAGCACTGTATAGTCTTTATTTATTGTTTACGTGAAAAAAGAAAAAATACGTGTCCAATATTTTTTGAAAATCTATCTGACGGACTAATTAGATTTTTTTGGTTATTTACCATATTCCCTCTAATAGAGAGAAGGCAACAGGTCCTAGCACTACACCCAAATATTGAAGGGGAGATTATGCTTCTGCTGCGCGATTACCTAATTAGTTGGATAGGTCGCCAATGAACTCGATAGTCGATCATCCATTGAATGGACCCCTTCTCGCTATTTGTGACAGTAGATATAATAAACGATCATATTCGTATAGACATCGTGGCGACAAAAATGATAGACTAATTACACCATTTCTGCGGTATCATTCCGACGATATAGAGGTCATTGTTCAAACATAAAAAGGTGCAGCGACTAAAAAACAAGATTTAATTTTCTCGTTATCTCCAACTGCATTTGATATCGTGCTCATTACATAAAAACACTGACGTCAGAATTGTAGACACGTAACCCAAGTGATGTAAAAATTACGATAATCGTGCATTACAAAGAGCACGATTTAGTCGCAGTTATAAGAGGGTTACCAATCGTCCGGATATGTGCGGACATTAATGGTTTTTCGGCCTTCCATCAGACATTTGTTCGACCTTGTCATTTGCCCGGACATTTTAACCAGAGGGGCATATGCATAGATGTATAACAAAAAAAATAATGAACACTCATTAAACTATACTTTTTTCTACAAACACCCACTTCTCTACAAACTGAAATAAAATAGATTGTAATGTGTGGACTTTTTTGCAAATGTCCGGCGGTTTGTCAATAACTTTTAAAGGGTAGCCCTATTCGCAGTTAACAGTTAATAGGCCCTAATGCTCCTAATGAAGTGAGTAGGCGGAGCTGATGTAAACTAGGCCGCAACTCCGCGAGATCACGCGAGCAATTTTTAGCATTCAGTCACGAGAAATTACATACATGCACTTTGCAACTTTTAGAAGTGATTTTTTCCTAGATTTTTTACTATTTTAAAAGAGTAACCATGGAGTTCATCTCCATAGGAAACGACTAATCCAAACCGTGCACCCTTTTTTGACGTTGATGTGCAATAAAATACGTTGATTTTGATTGTCCCCATTGAAAAAAGGTGAAATGTATAAAATTAGTGAGCGCGACTGTACAATTAGACTTCAGACTTGATCGTTCTCGTGATTAAAACTAATTAGAGATAAAGGGGACAGATGTGCATTGTGGAAGATGTGTGCTGATCAGAATGTATCTTAATATAATTTGTTGTTGAGATGAATTGCGTTTCTGTTGAGCTATTTGCGAGTGATGCTCGTATAAGTAACTACAAGAGATGGGACTGCAGTTTATGCCATTTTAAATCAGATCAGTTAAATGTAAATTGCGAAATGTGGATGTACTATAGGGTAGATGGCCAAAAAATCGAAGTAATCCGTCAGATAAATTTCCAAAAAATATTGGACACGTATTTTTTCTTTTTTTACGTAAACAAAATATGAAGATGATACAGTGAAAAGTCATGTGACGGCACATTTCGGTAATCTTTTTGCCGGAAAGTGACGTCACAAGCCCCCACTTCGATTATTTGATGCCTTTTATTGATTGATTATTTTTTATTGATTTGATTAAACAAAAAATATAAGTACGTATTTTTTGTAATTAAATAATATTTTTTTATAATATCTAACTGACGGACTAATATGTGTTACAGTTCCAACCGACCGTTGTAATATAGTTCCTCTCTTAATATACTTGTATACAGTCCACTACACGTTTCATTTTGCTCCACCACGGCCTATCGTCGCGAACAATATGTAGAATCATATTTTTTTTACACAGGAATCATACCTATTATAGAGAACAGCTCTTCTTATCCTTTGGAGATTACACGCGTGCTCTTATGAAAGATAAGACATCTGATTCTGGTTTCTTCACCATGTTTTGGAAACGAAATTTCTAGGGTTCCGTAGCCGAATGGCAAAAAACGAAACCCTTATAGATTCGTCATGTCTGTCTGTCTGTCCTTCCGTATATCACAGCCACTTCATTCCGAAACTATTAGGACTACACAGTTGAAACTTGGTAGGTAGATGTATTCTGTGAACCGCTTTACGATTTTAATATAAAAATAAATAAAAAGGGATCTCCCCATGCATGGAACTGAAACTAAAAACATTTTTTTTTTCATCAAACCTATATGAGCGGGGTGTCTCTAGATAGGTCTTTAAAAATGACATTGAGATTCCTGCCGTGAACCTGCTAATTAACCATAATTACATCGTGCCCATTACTTAATTAACTACTTGTTTGCAAGTAGATGTTTGTCATTGCGATGCTTTATTATAGTCAGCTGATAGGCACTCCCTTCTAGACACCACACCTCTGTGTTATTTCGAAAGTGAGGCACGGCCCTATAAACAATTTGGTAAGAGCGTTGTTTGTACTGTGGAGTGTTTATCCTTTGCAACCTTGACGGGGACGCAGAAAACCTAAAAGGTTAGCAACTGTAATAACCTAAACACCACGCCTGAATGCATTCAAAGTATAGGCAGAGGTATGTATCAGAGGTATGTATCAAAGGCATGTATAAATTTCGCCAGTTGTTTTGAATGTACAATGACGATGGCCCACTTGTTGGAGTGCCCAAAGTATCCGTACCCTGCATATTTTAGGGCACGCTAATAACCCAACAGTGACCAACCCTATAGTGACCAAAGTGGCAGCCACTTTTTTGGCCAAAATAATGACTAGATGATTGTAACCACAGATTCGAAAAGACGAAGCAGAGAAGCCAGTCATGTTTTAGTTTAAAAATGGCGAGATTCCTCCAACACATGCAGACTCCGAGCTGTGTTACGGAAAAAAACATGATGGAATACCCCAACAACTTTGCTCGACCTGCGAATAGAACCTAGGACAGTACAGCAGTAGTACTGTGATAAAAATATCAAATCGAATCGGTTCAAATTGGTCGAATGAAGGCCAGGTCAGACGGGAGAGTTAAACTCTATATTATGTCTATATTCAGTCAAAATCAAAATCAAAGCATTTATTTCAAGTAGGTCAGTTACAGGCACTTTTGAACTGTCGAAACAAAGACAACAATGAAATGTAGCTACAGTCCCAGTCACAAGGCATACAAACTGCGAAAGTACTGTCGCTGCCCATTCCCTAGCGTAGATCTCTATGGAGAAGAACGGACAAGAAACTCCATGGACACTCTTTTAAATCCTAATATTGTTACAAAACCTTGGTTACATCATTCATGTTGAGATGGTACATTGTGTGAGAACGATGTAGCAAGATGTGCACGTTAAAAGTGTCCATAGTAAAAACAAAAAGACAATTCGAAAATAAAATAAATTAATTAAATAGCCGTGGCAACTAAGAGACGACCAGTCACAACTGACAGCGCCCGTTCACGAACATGACGCATGGATCAGATTCAGCAACATTCACTCAAACATTTTGAAGGGAACTAAATGATCCGACACACGCGCCACCATCAGCGAGACATTTGAGTGAGCATGACATACTGTCAACCGCCAGGGCACATTCACCGACCCCAACTTTATTAGGCAGCCGACTAGGTCAGTTTATTTATAGTTTTACTGTTGTGGGAGTGCAGTCTTTGTTTATACATTGTGTGGGAATTACGTAAAGACATATTTGCATAATTATATGCACCAAAAATAGTGGTATTCAGCTGCATCCGGTTAGACTGGAAGCCGACCCCAATATAGTTGGGAAAAGGCTAGGCAGATGATATATGCACCAAATAGCTGGTTGAAATCATATTTCATTCGGACAAAATGACATTTTTTGTGACAAGATTATATAGCAACGGTATTTTTTACGTTATCTTTTTTATCTCGTAACAGATGATTGTAATCACTCAATTTCACGAGAAACATGACATTGCCATGGTCAATTGGCGGCATAAAACTCTGACACCAGGTTAGGTACTAACCACACGGAAAAGAAACGAGAAACATAACTAGCCAATATAATTTACTGTACCACGATAAGCGTCCACAGATAACAGAATAATAATTAATCCGTTGTCATCCTTATTTCCTTTACATAATTACAAAACAGAGTATTTTAGTTCGTTAGTGAGATTATAACTCGAACACTGCTCGTTCCATTTGCGTGTATTTTGTTTCAATTCATAAACATAACTGGCGAAATGTAGTTACATTATTAGGTACACCTCTGCCTAACCTTTCGGGGATTACAGGAGTGATGTTATGTTATGTTCATAGACGAGTTTTGTGTCTGTTTTCGTATTAACAAGATCTCCCAGGAAAAGTATGCGCTTCGGTAATTCATCGACAAAGCTATGCAATTCCAAAATAAAATTCGAATGACAGATTACGAGGACCGACAAACGCGCAACGGTAGGTGGATTTCTACAAAGCACGGCAGTACAAAATGCAGAAACTTTGTCACTATGTAACGCGACAGTCGTGCTAAGTGGGAAACAAGAAAAACATCGAAGTGCAAACCTTCCCCGGATTAACTATACATTATTATTGCTGTGTGCTAGCTGACATGTGGCAATAATTTAATGTCACTTACACACTGTTGTATAAAATCTGGTTCTTCTAACCTAACAGACAGATGCAGAGGAGTTTGTTCCGCCACTTTCTCTTCCCAGCTAAGACACTAGGAAGTGTCGAAGGCGTCTTGGACGACTGTCTCTTGTAAACTTTGACGTTGAAATAGTGCTGATTATCAGCCTAATAATAAACGACTTTTGATTTGAATTTGTGTGTTAGGTGACATAAGACAAAAATTCGCGCTTCAAGAAGAAAAATATGTGTAGATATCTATCTGTAATCTAAATAAGATGCAGTAATTCGCGTGGTTCAGAACAACTGGCATTAAAGTAGTTCTACGGTGTACTGTAATGAACACAAAACTAACATTATTATGCAATTTACTCAACGTTATTAACATTTTTGTGTATTAACACCACGGTAATGACGTGTCTGTTGTCATTAAAATAAATTGTCTAACTAATATTTTCGTTATCCATTGTAATTTTAACAAGTCTTATTACAGCGGTAAATTATTTAAATGTCCATATTTGGTAATATTATATTCATGAAGTTTCAACAGTTTTGATATAATGGTCAATTTCAGTACCCAATTATTTCGTCGCATTTAAATGCTTATTCTTTATTTTAACAAAGAAAACACAATACAAAATCTGGATTGAACATGAGTTGGATGAGCAGCTCCAGGTCCAAAAGTTAACAAAAACCGCTGTTGTTAGGAAGCTGTCCTAAGGTCTAGGATCCTGTATTGTGCCAACATAGGTCCTTCTCCACTCCCCTTCTCTCTGTCTAACTACCAGAAGCAGTTAAATAACACTATTTTAGATGGAGCTACAGACAATCTAACGACCACGACCTAGTTACTGGAAAATACGCAATATCTTAGAAAACTGGTTGTCAGACTTTCAGGCTTCAGACTACCCGTAAAGACACTCAAACGTCCACGAACGACAACCGGGACTAACTGCTTAACGTGCTGTCCAAAGCTTTCAATATAACCGGATGTAGCTGATTCTAATATTTTTCATGAAGCAGCTGCCAATCTGGCCTACATAACCTAATTACTTTATAATAAAATAAGACTGAACCCAATACTTACATACAAATTCATCAGGCTGCTCCAATTTGATCTTCTTCCGATCAGGCTCGACAGGTGGCGTTGGCGGCGCCGAGGGGCCATCTTCACTGCAGTCGCGCGACTTTTGTTTGCTGAACGCAAGTCGCGCCTTGCGTTTGGCTAAGTTCATCTCCCTGGAGCTTAACGGCTTCGAAGATATTACTATTTCTTGTACTGGTCTCTGTGGAGGGAAATGGATAGTGAAGAACTTATGTAGAACCTAGTAAGGTAAGCAGTAGCGAAGGGTTAATTTTTTAAGAGGTAAACCGGAGTAAATATCTTGAATCTGATTTTATAATTTGTCTACAGAATACTGATTGTGCCCGTTTTCAAAGGGAAGCCGGTAGGAATTAAGTTGTATGAAACCTTCGCCACTGAAGGTAAGGTTTGAGACACTAGACAATTATTTTAAAAGAACGTCATTGAATGACTGTTATAGCTTGATTTAGGAACAATTAACCGCGATGTGGACAAGGAAAATGAAGTTATTGCAAGAACTGTTTGCAGTTTTGAGTTCTAAGTGCCAAGTTATTAAGTAGGTAACATTAAGAGCACGCACAAATAAGTGTGAAAGGGACAAAAATATTTTATTGAAGACTTTCTTTTCTATAAAAGTTCTGTTCAAAACAATGTTTATTATTCTTCTATTGCCATCAACTTACCCGGCACACATCAGTCTTATTTACGGCAGGTTTAACGGGACTCAAGTCCTCGTTAGTGTACATGGAGTTGAGATCCACGCCAAGGTTTGCAGCAACATCGAGTCCCAGCCGGGCGTTCAACTGCTGCCGTTGTTTCGCCAGACGCTCCTTCGAATCTGAACAAATAGATTCAGGGTTACTTGGATGAATATGAGAGCGGTTAGAACAAAGATTGGTGGGAGGAAAGGGGTGCTAAACACTTCATCATTTCAGCCGAAAGACGTCCACTGCTGGAGATAGGCCTCCCCCAAGTGTCGCCACATTGACCGATCCCGTGCGTCTCGCATCCAGCGGATCCTCGCAACCTTTACCAGGTCATCGGTCCACCTAGTGGGAGGCCTTCCAACGCGACGCGCTAAACACTTATTTGGTAATATTTGTTGAACAGCAAAGCCGTCACTAAACAATAAGGCTTGTGATAGGAAAACTACGTTCGGCATCTACGGTTCCGTAAATCTGATAGCATCGCCTCGGCACAATAGTGTGTTTTTTCAACAACGTATAATAATAAATATCTGTTACGTAAGGTGTAACTCTAAAAGCGATAAACCTCCTAGGTGGTGATTCAGACTATTTCAGACCACCAAACTGAACAGCATTCCTGAAGGAAAATGGGACGAAAAAAAATATCGGACATCCCATACAAAATATAGCATCGGGAATTGTCCAGTTTGATGGTCCGTATCATCACTTAAGAGGTGTTGCACTTTTAGAGTTACAAAATCAAACACGTGCAGGTATATGGCACATGTTCGATTTTGCCGCCCGGCTGAGCCGATTATCGGCGACCCGAACATAATCTGTAGCAGCGTTTATAGTGCAAAGTATTATTATAAAGGGGAGAGTGGGCCTTTGATCTACTGTTCCTCTCTTGCGGACCTAAAGTGGGGTCTCGACGAAAGGGCAGCGACAGTGGAGCTGAGATTAGTTCCACATCCTCTACCCTCTTTGTCCCAAAACAAACAACGACGCGGAAGTAGGGAAGTTTTTGGTCACCTAATTTAAAAATAGTGACGTGCTAGCTCATGAAGAAGATGTAATAAGAATAATTGATTATTTTTCCAGCATATAGTAAAACCAGCATGTAGGCTTTATATGGCCTCAACGAATGACGCAGCAGCGTCCAAAACCTCTTAATTCTAATGACACAACTTATGGCTCTTTACAAAAAAAAATCTTTCCTTCAAAAAAAAAATGGGTTGTGGTATTATTATTACCAGACCAGACCACAAATATTTGTTGACCGTCATTACCTACCTAAATATACTTTTGTCACTTTGTTGTTGTAGGAAAAAGACTTCTTTGAAATAAATAATGGTGTCAATTTTCCTTCCCTATAGATAGTATGTCCATAATTGATTCTAGAAGAGTTTTAATTATAATTAATCTAGACTGTTTATTCTGAGTAGGTATATAGACTGGTGTGTGTGTGTCAGACGTCAAAGGCGCTTCAAGTAAGTAATATGATCCGACAGCGTATTAAACTGTTTCACCGTGTAAATCGGGAACGTCATGGCTTATACTGGATACTAAATCGGTTTAGCAATGATTTGTTGTGATATCGTTCGTTCTTGTGACAAAGGTCATACTTCTTTTTCTTCGGTAACTTCGACATTTCTACTTCTACGGCGTGATCGGTCGGAGCGTAATGTCACGTTGACTGAATGTTTTCGGGTATAGAGGGTAGGATTGGATGTGGATTTCTTAGGATTGGTTCATAGTGTACGATAGACCTCTACTTCCACACCCTGCTACCGATGCCGTTCCTTCAAGGTTTATACACTTATTTCAACCATCACTGATTTAATTTCTAGATCATTCGGAGTAAGTACGACGCATATCAATGAATTTTTGTGGACCTTTCGACCAGTAGGTAGGTACATAACTTAAAATAAGCAGTCGATCTCAAAACATATTTTTTTTTGTTTATTCTCCTGTTCTTATCTTCTTTATTCGTGGTTTACCCAGTAGGTTTTTCCTACCAATCGTTCCTCTTTACAAGCGTCGTCTTAGTTAGTAGTCATAAATAATTATCGATTGGTAAGTGTTACCACCAGGTTAGACAACAGGCCCACTCCGTCTCAGGAAGAGGAAGCCTGTGTCGCAACATTCGAAGCATTATAGGATGATTACGGTTTAAGACAATTATTTCTCGAAAAGAATACAATTCACTTAATATGAGAAATACAAGGTAATCTTAAAACTAAATATAAGAACTACTTATAAAGAAGGTAGGTACTCGTAAATAAGTTAAGTAGTAGACTAAAGACACAATTTTTACAGTGTTGTGGGTAAAAGGAAAAAGTGAGTGTACTATTACGTATCGATTCTTGAAGGCAAGTCAATAGGAATTACACATTGAACTTTTTTTATGTACTGTAATGTTTCGGAAATACACAGTAGGTATTCTAGTGAGCTTAATACTTAGGAAATTAGTAATTGATGTAGATGTAAAATTAAATTGGTGTGGTGGGTTAAATTTAAAACCTAGAGAAATCTTTTAAGATGTAGTGCTTTATAGTTTTTTTGTATAAAGTAAAGGAGTGTATCTCTTTAATGTCATTAGGTAATTTATTATACAACTCTGCTCCTTCGTACAGTATATTTTTCCTACCGTAATTACCTACCGTGATTATGCAATGGTACACCTAGTAAGGCCACGTGGAGCAAAGCTGTGACCGAGTGGCATTCAAGGAATGGAAAGAGAAGTAGTGTCAACATAGTTGCCATCGCGCCATCGCGGATAAAACCTGGACGAGGCTGGGGTGAAAATTGACACATACAAGGTGCGCACAATACTCAGCGGTAGGTGAAGTCGGGCTTTAGATGATGATGATGGTGTTTACCTGCAGCGTTGAGGGGCTCCTCGTCCAGGTCGTACTCGTTACCCTCGGAACCCATGAGGTGTGCGCCATGCTGCAACACTCGCTTGATATCGAACGTCTCGCAGCTTAGGCGCCCGCTGTCTTCTGGCTCGGTCTTCTCTTCTGTTCAAACAAATTATTATAATGAGCATTTTCCACAATAAGAAGAACCTTTATTCAAATTAGGCTGATAATTCAGCATTTTTTTAACGGCATAATTACATGGGAGGATGGGAGTGTCCCCAAAAACGGGCCTCATCGGCACTAGCTAGTTCCTGAAAATCTATTTAGTGGTGCCAGGACGCGACTGACAATCGTCGATTGTCTCAATAACAAAGAAGTCGTAAGGGGAGCAGGAAAGCCTTGACCAATACATCACAAACATTTTACTTTTTATGTTCTAATCTTGCACGATCACATCACGTGAGTTTTGACAACAGATTCACTGACCGGTCGAGTCGATCAGGTTTTGAAGGCACAAACAACTAATCTAGTGACATTTACAGCTCAGTCCATACTAATAATAGAAATATAGAAGGAACTGAGTCTGTAAGTAAACACGCCTTAATGGCAGAACATTTTTGATGAAATTAAGTTTGAAGGTAGACCATGACCTGGATTAGGTAAGGAATGCAGAACCGGTTCCGGTGCCATAGTAAATCCCGGTTCTTACTACGGATACGGATATAGGATACTATAACATTTTGATTCCGGCAGTACGTTCCTTTGGAGCGAAGCCGCGAAAATAGCTAATGCTAAATACAACACACATACGCTGCACACGTATTTTATTAGCCAGAAATCATTTTAATATGAAAGAAAAGAAACCGATATAAATCTGTAAGGAGAAAATCAGTAACGATGCAATCTACGAGACCGCTTTCAATTCGATGAGCTATACAAATAAAACTCGCTTGGAACATTACTTTCCCTGCAGCCAGATGCTGCGCTGGCGCGGGATTTTGTGCGATAACCTTTTAATGTAATTATAATGTCTTATCACCAGAATGCAAACTCGATTTGGCATAGTCATGTATAAAACAACAAAATATAAGATCGTTTTACATGATCATTAGATATTTTTTTGTTTTCGAAAATCAATGAGCAAAATGTTGAATGTAAATTATTGTAGAGGCTGTAAGAGTAGAGGAAGACCAAAGAAACGATGGAGGGACTATGTGAAGGATGATATGTCTAGAAAGGAGGAGACTGCAGAGATGACGGTTAATAGAGAAGTATGGAAGAAAAAGAGATGCTAAATTGGGATAAAGGTAGGAGAATGATGATGATTCTGGAATAGAGGGGTTTATGGCGGAATAGTAAAAGCCGCATGGGTTGAAGTTGACGGGTAAGCAACGCTTGCCCAGATTGGTCAGTCAGTGGGTGACTATCTCTAACATACCGTGACGCTCTGTGCCTCAGGAAGCAAGTTAAGCAGATAGTCCCGGTTATCATTGGTAGGTAGATCTTTGACAGTCGTTACGAGTATCAGAAGACCGAAAGACAGACAACCAGACTTGCCACTGGTGGAGTTTCGGGTATCGTTAGTTATAGCTGTCAGAAAGGTGCCATGTACAATACTAGTAATCAGCTGCATCCGGTAAGACTGGATACCGACCCCTACATAGTTGAGAAAGGGACAGGGACAGGGATTGACAGAACTATTCATTAAAATGTTATTACTCAACTGACGATTTTTTTGACTGATAAGAATTTAAATTGATAATATGACATCTCTGTATCCCCGGCTGAAATGATAAATGTTAATTTAATTTTTGACGTCATAATGTAATGTATGTAAGGTGTCATTTATTTAATTATTGACACTCCAAATTGATTAAATTTTAATTTAAATTATAATATGTACTAGTTTTGCATACCTGTTAGGGTAGGATATGGTCCTGAGCTATATTTGTTGTGTTTCATCCTTATGTGTACCCATATTCAAGCAAAATAAATGATTTGATTTGAGGGTAGGCAGATGTGATAATCAGTAAATTCTAGTACTGAATTTCATCAATATAATATGTGTTTCGTGGATAAATCCTTATTTCCTTTCTGTATTCCCAGAACTATATTATTTGAGTTTCCTTCAATAACAATAACATAGATTTGCTCTCAAACAGCACGTCGCAGTAGCAAGTGCGGTTATAATTAGATACCAATATAATAGCAACTCCACAATATCGAGATTACTAATCCGTACTCTCATACTGCCGACAAAACAACGCTTTGTTTTGAACTTTTGACGCAACTCCTTATTAATAAAATATTACTAGAATTTGTCCGCGGTTCCACCCGCTTGGAGCTCGGAAATTATACCACGGGAAAGTATTCCATGTACTATAGTATTTTATGTCCAACACTGGTCAACTCCGATCTATTGTGCCCATTCGAATATGTTCAGCCGATAAGGCGCCAAAAGGTTACAAACAGATTTACTTGCGCATATTTTATAATATGAGCATGGATTATGGAAAACGTTTGACATGTACCACAGTTCATAATATTATTAGAAGCCCAGCCAGTATTTTATACACGTGTTCAATTTCATGACTAACAAATTCAGTGATATAATTGAATTTGACCGAGGAGAAGATGGCGGGACGCCCTTGGATGGCTTTGTCGTTAATTGGCGAGAAGAGGAGTAGCATCAAGTAAATCCATAAATCGATAAAGGTAGTCATAAAATGTATTGGACAGACATAAGCTACCTCCCCTAAATACGCTGATTTATCTTCTACAAAAAAAAAAAAACTTCCATCACAGTTTTCGTTAATACAAGGTGTAAATCGACCCTTTTTTTTTTTCACGAAGCCGTTAATCAAGCATTTTGTACATCAAACTAAGCCACTCTACGCAACAATTAGTGCTGGGGATCATCACGGTTTACGGTAGAGGTATTTAAAGTAAAGTTAGAACTTTAAAACATGGAGGAAAATTTGAAACTTTGAGATCTTCGCAAGTAGAAGGTATGATCCAGAACAAAAAAACCATCGCAATGACGGCGAGAAAGTGCCTTTCGGCATCGTTAAGGGTATTATTGGAATGTATAACGCAACTCCACAAAGCCTGGTCAATAAAAACAGCTGCTCAGACCACCTTAAGGTTGACTAAGGGAAAGGCTGTTTGCTAGCAAATGTAATAGCGTTTCTAGTCTCCGCCTACAGTACACAAAATATGCAGTTATAATAAACAGTTTAGCGACAGCTAGATTGTCGTTCTGTTTTGACAAACTAAAGCTAAGCTAGTGTCCGGTGGGTTGAAGTTCTTCTAACTTGACAGATGATTTTAGACAGAAGATGTGTTGCTGAGGATTTGGTCCGCCACTTCTCCTTAGATACAACCCTAGAAAGAAGCGAAAAGTGGGTGTTTTGGGAGACGGTCTTATGTTTTCTAGACGTTCAAAAATGCTGATTCTTTGCCTAATTTGAACGAATGATTTAATGTATGGAACAGTTGCTTTTTTTCTAAAACCGTTGACAAGAAATTTCTATATGGGAATGATCGGTGATGTTATGAATGATGTACTGAATACGTGGTAACCATTTGTGCGTCGATGTTCCTTCCACCCTATATAGTGTTACGACCAACAACGGCATGAATGCCAAAATAAACTGGGAATAATGGCAGAAGAAAAGAGAAGAACATAACTGAACAGTGGGTGATTCCAGTCAATAAAAACTTATTCTACTGTTAACAAGATGGCACGGAGTCTTTTAAAAAGCACAGGATATTGCAACCAACCGCAAAAAGAGAGAAAGTGTAGAGGGAGGCCATTGCCCAGCACTGTGAGTACTGTGACACCAATAGCATGATATATTATTAGGACGGGTTCAGCAGCAGCAGTAGCAGTAGCAGCAGCGGGGGTAGCAGGTTACCTACACTTCAGATATGGTTGCTAAAATAATGACTTCAACTCAGAACTGCCTGAAAATGATGATGATTTAATTGCCGCTTTATGGTATCTAATGTAATCCCTCTCTCGACATAGGTACTTAATCAGCACGTGGATTCAAGTAGTAACCAGCCTAACCACTTACAACAAACTCCATTCAAGTCAACGCTAATCACGGACATGAATGTGTACATTAAAATGTAATTCGTTATCAATAGAGAGGAAGTCTGTGTGCTATGTTATCACGGTGCGACGTTTTTATTTTCCTCCTCCACCACACAATAGAAGCAATTCATCCAATTCAGCAAATAAAAGCTTTTATTATGCGCCCCTGTTGCCCGGTCATACTAATATTTTTGCACTATTGGAATTTGAACTCTCAACACGTTACGCGCAAAGCGTTGTTTTTTTCATTTTGCTGTGATGTGGTCAATAGGAGGATGTGTTTTTATTGTTCGTAATTGCTTAATCGGTTCTTAACTCAATAAAAACTTATAATGTCATTAAATGTTAAATTGTTTTATAAATAAAAAACTGGTTGTTAATGAAAATACAAGAGTAGAATGTGTAAACATTAGCAGGTTTTATTCTTTCAATGTCAGCGCAGAATCAGCATAGTAAATGTCAGTGAATAAGTGGAAAACACTAAAAGCGAATTTTAATTTTTCCATCAGAAGCAGCCAGGAATCTGGAGTTGTGCCTTGTTGATGGCAATAGGCTCGCACCGTATCACATGGAACTACTATAGGTAGACTTATCCTTCGGGGATTACATTTAAGGCGTGTTATTATAGCACAAGCGACAGTTGTAGTTCGGCACAATATTCATAGAACTAAATGAAAACAAAATAACATGAATGACAAAGTAGTTTTTCGTGCTACGCCAATACACGTGCAGATAGAATCACAGACGCTAAGATCACCTTACTACGTGACACAAAACATCTTAAACGACCTATAGTTAGTACCTACTTAACCACATATCAGCGGAAACGTCATCATGATGCATAAAAAAATGGTGTAGTGATCGCAAACGGGGCTGCTTAGCAAGAGGTAGTGGATTGGATTCCTAAGAAGGGCAAAGTGTTAGGGTTTTTCCATCAGGAATTTCTCAGTGGCAGCCATGGAGTGTAGAGTTGTGCCCAGTTGATGGCAATTGGCTCGCCTATTATTAACATGGGACCTAAACATAACTGGCGAAATTTGAGGATACCGTATGTTACCTGTGCCTCCAATCCCGCCCGCAATCCAAGGGGGATTGCAGACGTGATGTTACGTAATATTTGTGGTATCGGATGATGCATAACAAAATACCAAGAACCTAAACGAAAGAATAATAAGTTCCGGTCCATTCAGGTCTGTCATCTTGCGAAATGAGATAAGATAATAATTGTGTACATCAATATGTCAAGTTACCCGGATAAGTGCAGAAATGAATCTCGAAAATGATATTTAATAAAGTATCCTATATACTCAGTATTCTAAAAGTGTAGTAGTGTAGGCTAGGCAGAACCACAAATGCTTTGATGACATTCAGAAGATCGCGGGCTGAGAACTGCTGGCCTACCGTGACGTCTTATATCAGTATTGTTTTAATTTTATCCTAGAGTGGGAAAGAGATGGCGCTAGACGTCTTCCACGTGTGCCTCAAAGAGATGTCAGCAAATAAGTAGGGGTCCGCATGGGCCGATGCCTGCCAGGGCTGCGGGACTGTTCGAAAGAGATACCGTGGCCCTGGAACACAAAGGGCAAAGAAGGAACATGGATGGGTTTTAGTCAGTATCAGTCTGACAATCCCTTCCGCTCCGCCCAGAGTGGGGGGGGTCATTTGATGACCTCTCATCCAAAAAAAAAGAAAAGACGTCTTCCATAGCTGCATTTCACACTGGAGTGACATTAAAACAATACTACCCTGGTTAAGTGGACTCGCGCAGACCAGAAAAACTTGGTACATAAGGGATGAGGCGGATGATGATGAATTGTAAACAGTACGGAGTATAAATCCAAAGTGTCCGAACTTAGATCACATATGCCTAGCCTTTTTTTTCCCAACTTTAGTGTTAGTCCAGTCTAACCAGATACAGCCAGTATTTTAAATGAAGCTACTGCCTATCTGCGTTACTGGATATCACGATTCCCTTTGGTAAGAACGATTGGAATGATAATAGCTTTATGACTCAGATCATAAGTCAACAATGAAATGAAGCAAAGGATCCGGACGCAGAACGGATGCATCCGTTCGTTTGAATAATTTAATTTGCACGAGTTCTGAACCAAGGGCAGACCATACGAATTTATTTTAGTATGCTATCTTCATTTCACCAAGTCCGACTGGAAATAGAAACTTAATGCCTAAAGTATGAATAGTGTGCGTCATTCTTAGGTCGAACTGAGGTTGGTTTTGGTAAACATGTTTATAAAATATTAATTTCAGAAGGAAGAACTTCGTTATGGAGACACAACAAAAAGCTTTGTTTGTGATATTCAGAGAACCCTAAAACTCCTTGATGTGCCCTAAGCGACTCTATTTATCGGCATTACATTACCAATGGTCAGACAAAATTAAACACTCGTCCTAAACCGATTTTTTTTTTAAAATATTTAGTGGGTCTACTCTTAACCCTAAATCTTGTACGAGATGAGATCGACGATGGAACGAGCTAATCCAAAAGAAGCCTATTAACTCGCGACTTAAATAGATTCTGGTTATATGAACTTGGGAACACTGCGCATGCAAGAAATTCCACTCCTTGTCTGTGCGCATAATAAAAAATGTAGCAAAGCGGCCTACGGATGGAAGAAGGAAGATGGCGGTCTGAGCTAGTGGAGCTCTTGGGCAAACTCGCCGAAGTACAGTCTGTAAAAGACCGACAAGCATGCAACTTTGCAGCGGTGGGCCAGGCCATGTAAGCTTGGTACCCACCAGCTTATCGTCACCAATGAGCCTTTTGGCTCTGCACTCAGTAAAGTAGAGTCTGACTAATTGGTACGTACGATGTCAAGTTTTACTTTTCCAATATAAGCTGACCTTTCATCGTACGGGAATCCTATATAATGCAAAGTCAGTTTATCCTTATTGGAAATGTAGCTTCATAAATCAATCAATGTCGTCATAAGTAGTTATAAGAAGAAGTTATAACGTTTGGCCCTTTGGCTCAAAGCTACAAAGGCAACCGCCTAGCGCCTGGACAGTTTGGTTTGGTATCTGTGTCAACTCACATAACTCACAAACTAAACAAGGCATTCACTTAGAACTTAAGTGAATAATAAACAGTAATCATTGTTCAACACAGCATCATTTGTCAAGAGAATGGACGGCTTAAATATTATTTGTGGCTTGATTGGTTAGCTTTGTGGATAAAACCAGCAGATTTTAGAACAGGTGATATGTCATTGATATTTACTACTTCGCTCTAGAAATCAATTCATAACATAAAATTAAATTTAAAAAACCCACATCGCAACAAAGAAAAGCGAATAAACATTTGAAAAGTCAATAAAATAGCTGAGCCGGTTTTGATAAAACATGTCTAAATTGTAATATACACATCATGCACTTTCATTTGATACCCCACTTAGGTATATTTGAAAATATTCGATTTTTCATACCCACTGTCATTCCCCATAACTAGTAAATGGCTGCACCGATTTTGATAAAACGTATGTAAGAACCATCGCCAAGAAACAAGCTTTCAAATAAAAAAAACCGCATCCAAGTCGGTTCACTCGTTTAAGAACTACGGTGCCAGAGACAGACACACACACACATTGCGGTCAAACTTATAACACCCCTCTTTTGCGTCGGGGGTTAAAAAGTTACATGAAAAGTTGTCAACATGTCAGGTGAATCTCCGACCGAAAATGTTACTGGCAGATATTAGAATATTTAAATTATTTTCTTTTTATTCCGACATTTTCAGTAAACGCCCTCCAAAATAAAAATAGAATTCGGAATCAAGAGCAGTATTAACTCCTAACAAAAGAAAAATAATGAATTTGAAGTGATAAGTTAATAATAGTACCGCTCTGAAACCTGTCCTTCAACTAACTGATTTTACAAATGAGTGTCTGGCTAATTTGCAAGTATTGAAGTCGGAATAATTACGTTAATTGCACGTCAATCAAAAAGAAGAAGTGTTTTTATTCATTTGCAGAACATCTACTGGAAGATTAGACTAAGAAAGTGACTCATCATCATCATCATCATCATCATTTTCTTGTAATCCCAATTCATCAAAGTGACTATTCAACATTATGGTGAAAATGCACAACGACAAAATAATTTTTAGTCACTCCTTGACTGGAATCGGGCCGCTCCCATGTTCTGTATGTGCCTTTCGTCTCTCTGGAACATGCGGTTGCAAGCGTTAAATAAAATTATAAACTGTTAAATAAACGAACGAAAATGCAAATAATAAGTAGGTAATATAAATGAAAGCAGACAGTTTCGGTACATAACTAAGTATAGTTTTTGTGTTAACATCCTTCAAATAGTTAGCAATTAAAACAGACGTTAACCGAACATCAATCGTAATTCGTTTGCTTTTTATGTCTCTGTTTATGCCTGGGTGATAAAACACACCTAATTTGCGCCAGTCACCTTGCAGAGTAAGGCTAATCACTAAACACGCTGTTACACTATGATACAAGGATTCCTTCTGTATCATGGTTGCGTTGGTGCTTTGGCAGAATCTATCACATACCTTCATCATTAATAATTCTTCTGCCCTTATCCCAATTTATTCAGGTTCGACGCAGCATGTCTTCTTCTTCCATACTTTTGATTAGTAGACAGCTCATATGGCCCTTTCTAGCCACAAATTATCACATACAAATCACTGAAATAACTATCCGAAGGCTGTAAAATATTAGCAGCGCAGAAGCCCATCATCTTTCCAGGACGCTATTTTTACAAAACGAAATGCAGCCCATGTTCATCACCACTAACCACCAGCCAACGGGATTAGCAATGTATGAAATTATCACACAGAATCCAGTGTTCAATTCCGGATGTCCGGCCAGTGTGATATCAGAAATTATTCGTGAATTTTGTTGCATCCACTGATTCATCCACTAGTGTGTCTAAACCATTACCTATCACCTCAAACCATGTCTAGAGGTCGTTGTCAATGTTGTCAAAACACAAGCGACATGATTATGGCAAGTATCGAGATTAATGTCTGAGTTACTAACCTTTCTTGCCCGTGAACGGTGTCGGATGCCACTCCGGTACATTTGCGAGGATCGCTTCCACCGCCTGTGAAGTAAACAGTTACAAGTTAGGTGTTTTCGACGAATAAGACAATAGGTGTGTTTGGAGAGGTAATTCTACGCTTTGAGGTATGGCTTCGAGGAGCGCAAGTGATTAGTGAAGATATTATCACCAGATAATACACGATGTATTCAATGATTTTCAGGGGGGGATCCGTTTACTCAGGGTACTGTCTGAAAGTCTGTAATCTCGACATGTTTGGTTGGTATCACTCACCAGTCAAACAAAGCGGCATTCAGATTTTAGAAACTTTATCAGGCTCCAGAAACTAAATCTAAATCTGTCTTCATGTAGGTAACTTTGTCTAAAGGAGAATGCCCATATTGAAAGGATTTTCATCCTATAACCTTATTTTATCAGTTCGATATTGAGTTCCAACCATTCAAGGTCCAATTTCATTGGCAGCCCTATGTGTTTAGTTAGATTCAATCAAATAAATGCCCAGAGAATTATTGGCAAAAAAATGTAGCGAGAATTAACTGTCACGCCAAAAGCGGCCCTGTCCGCGGTCATTTCTCGCTCATCTTAAATTTTCTCCTGTAAAGTTTTTATTTGTAAGCTCATCAAGAAGTTAGCGAGTTAATTTTATTCTTCTTTTGTCTGACGTGCGTCATAGCTTTTCACTACGAGATACTGATAACACATTCGAGATTGAATAAAGAACAGTGTCAAGTGGAGTCAATAAGAACTTATGAACTTTATCTCTTTAAGTACCTACCTACGTATCCGTAAACAATGATTTGATGAATCTAGATTTTTCCATGCATATTTCTGCAAACACGGAAAAATACAACAACTTAATTAAGTGCTAGATACTGTGCTGCTACATTGAGAATTTGGTCATTCTATTTTTGTATTCTATATATACTGTGTAGCTCGTTATTTAAATTAAATTTGTGGTAGTAGGTAACAACAACGACATGACCGTTCCGTGTGAAATTGCTAATGTGTCCTTTTACAATTGCAACAAGGACTTTTTTATCGGACGCCATAAATAACTCGTTAGGTGCAAGAAAAAACTAGCTCGAGCATGTCACGTCGCCTTGTACATAGGTACCTACGTCACGTTTGTTATAAGTACTGCCAAGTTTTTGTTCAAAGAAACCATGCGAGATATAAAACTGAAGGCAATAGTATGAAATCGATCGTTTTCACACTAGCTACACAATACAGATCAGTAGCGAAGAGTAAATTTTTGTAAGAGATATGCCGGAGGACATATGTTTAGTGTGATTATATTATTTGTCTATAAAATTCTGACTGTCATTATTCTAAGGGAATCCGGTAGGAATCGAGTTGTATGGAACCTTCGCCACTGCAACTGATAGATACTCGTTTTATGAAGCCTGACATTTTTTTATTACCCATACACGCAATACAAGTAAATTTCCGCTCGTTCTAGTAGTTAATTATTGTAGATGAATAAATAATTAGCCGGACATATGAAACAAGGTTTATAGAGCATGATGCTTATTGCAATATATTATTCAGATCATTAAGCTTCACTAATTTTATGTTACAATGTACCCTTTTATCGCGGACTGGGCATCTGAGTATCCAATTTGTTGCATAGTATACAGGATAATATTATAATGATGATTGGCTCTTCTTTATTAGAAAGTTAATAACCAGGCAAAAGTTAATGAGCAGGCCTTTTTAAGTACATTTTAAACTGTTTCCTTTTACATGATGTTGTTTTACTTGATTATATTAATATGCGAAATGGTATTTACAGTATAGAACCAAAATGAATTGCTTGAGTGCTCGTTTACGATAGCTACCTTTCTGTCGTTCAGCAACTGAGTATCATTGTGACGGATTTTTTAATGGAGAAAGGAATTTCTTGATTACTTTATATAAGGTCTATCTTTTCATACACGAAATATTTTAAGAGTAACTTCTATAAGTCGTAAAGTCGCCATAGCAACGAAAAAAAAAATTATCTGAGTGTTTTTTTTTTTACAAAATTATTATAATTCTAAAATTTTTTGAGACTTTTTTGCATAAAAGCTTTTCTCCCATATTCTACCAAAGACAGTAGGTAAATACAACGTAGTAAACTAGCGTAACGTGCTTAAAAATAAGGAGCCAGTATTTATTTTGTGGGTCAAGTAATTTTAAATTATTTATTTTTTATAAAAAATATACTCAGATAAAAAAAAATCCTTTAAAATGGCTTTGTTATAGCCGTTAGATGATCCCCTGAAAATATTTCGTGTATGAATAGTTAGACCCTATATAATGATAGTTAATTAGAAAAAATTGACATTTAATTTTTATTTAATTCCAATAAAAAAAAAGGTGACTGACGGATAATTGTGTATAATATAAATAACTATTGAAGCTCTTCATAATTAAATTGTAAGTATAGTCATTCAATATTTTTGTGTATTGACATTGTTTATCTTTATTGTGATGTACTTAGCATCTCTAGTGTATTTTGTACTTTTGCATTTCAACGTGTTTGTACCCATATTTGCAAAATAAATATCTTATCATGCCCAGTTTTCCTCAAAACGAAGACGACAGGAGCAGAGAGGAGTCGTGCTCGATTCGACCAATCACAGGAGAGACAAGAGACACGATGTTTCAACCAAAGTGATCGATTCCCGCCTGTCTCCGCTTTGGAGGAAACTTCAGGGTGTGTTATGCCCATATTCATGACATCATAGCTCTATCCACACAAAGTCAGTTTGGGTCAGGGTTAACCAATAATTAACCTTTTTCTATCTTGTTAATAATTGTTGCCAGAAGGTCCTGATCTCTCGGATTATACAACGTGTAACAGTTACGCGTTGTATAAGTTTTTTTGATACAACTTCATGTAACAAGATGTGCTCAAGTTTCACAATAATGTTAGAAAATGAGGCACGACATTTTTATACAATTACATAAATCTTGGTTTCAAGTTCGAAACTAATCAACTTGATTTCAGTATTGTTGTTCATCATGATTATCTTTTATTCTCTTTTGTGTCGCTGGTACGACAGTACGGGTAATTCAATAATAGATAATTCTATTATTTAATTACCCGTATTGTTTGTTTAGTAATTATTTATTTAATTACTTACTACCTATTTTAAGACTTGAATTTCATTATGCACTCAAACATCATCATGTTTTAAATTCGAACAATAATATTAAAAGAAGACTTGGCAAGAATTTCGCCAAGCTACTCGAAATAATTTACAAAAATAAACAATTAATTAATACGCAACAGATTAAAATTCTATTCTATATGTGTATAAGCAATAATACGTCATTGTTATATAAATAAAATCTAAGCAACACATTCCGAAGTATACTCGCTTTCTCTGTGGAGAAGAGGTTCTAGAGAGCTTGTTTATGCTTTTTAACCGACTTCCAAAAGGAGGAGGTTATCAAGTCGACTGATTTTTTTTTTTTTTTGTGTGTGTATGTTCAGCGATATTTTCGCCAATTGTGAACCGATTTTAATGATTCTTTTTTTGTTTGGAAGAATATTACTCCGCGGTGGTCCCATTTTTTATTTGGTGAAGATCTGACGCTGATCTTCGGAGATAAACAATGGAACTCTTCAATATTAGACAGCAAATCTGTCGCGATGGCTGCAATCGCTTGCATATTCATTGTTTACACAAAATCATAACATAACATAACATCTGAATGCTCTGTGATGTGATCAGTCTACAGTACACCCCCATTTCAACAGTTAGGTATGTTAGAAGTTCCATTATTGGAGATAAGCCTATTACCATGGCATGTATTGTTAACGGTTCATTAATGTTTCACCGACTTAAAAAAAGGAGGAGTTTCTATGTTCGAAGGTATGTATTTTTTTTAATGTACCTATGTTCACCGATTTCTCCGCCAATTGTACACCGATTTTCATAATTCTTTTTTTATTCGAAAGCCTATACTCCTGCGGTAGTCCTATTGTCACCAAATCAGAATCTGATGATGGAATCCCAGGGAAATCGAGGGCAACCCTGAAATTTTATAGGCACATACAATGTTTTTCATATACTCTCTAACACAATTCAGAAATTTGTTCATGGTAAACATCATCTCATGTTGCTGAGCTGATGATGGAAGATATAAGTCAGGATCAGATGATGGAATCCCAGAAAAATTAAGGGCACCCTAAAATTTTATGGGCATTGTTTGAATCGGTATACTTTCCATGTGGTCCCATGGTCTTCAAGTCAGGATCTAATGATGGGATCCTGGAGAAATCGAGGACAAATCTCTAAATTTTATATTCGACAATTGTGAACCGATTTCGATGTTTTTTTTTTTAATTTGGTAGAATATTATTCCGCGGTGGCTACGTTTAAATTTGGTGCATTTGATCTTCGGAGTTAGACAATGGAACTCTTCAATAATAGATAGCAAATCTGTCGTGATTGCTGCAATCGCTTGGATGTGTATTGTTTACACAACGTAACGGCTGTATGCTCTGAGGAGGTACGCAGATGCGTACAGTACACCCAGATTGCGACAGTTTGGTATATTAGGTTCCATTTTATTAGGGATAAGCCATGAAATGTATCGTTAACAATGTAAAATAAATGTATAGCAAATATTTGTAATATCCTATACAAATACACTAAAAATGGAAAAATAAAAAACTCTTTTTTGCAAAAAATAAAACCGACTTCAAAAACACAGAAAAGTGAAAAATAACTTTAGCTTCTGAACTCGGTGACAAAAAAACTGAATTAAACAAACAACAGTCACTGACTTCAGAAGCTAAAGTTATTTTTCACTTTTCTGTGTTTTTGAAGTCGGTTTTATTTTTTGCAATAAAGATTTTTTTATTTTTTTTATTATACACACAAGATGGCTGTTTCCAGATGGCAGAGCAGTGTATCCGTAGCACCAGGAGAAGCAAGCATAGAACATTAACTACCAAGTTTATAGTAAAGGCGACATAATCCTTAAAATCCTTCCGATTCTACGACCAGCATGCGTAGCATGACACCGTAGAAACGAATTTTGCCGACGGAAGAATCGACAAAATGACAGATTAACAAAAGAAGTCTGTCATTTTGTCGATTCTTCCGTCGACAACATCCGTTTCTACCGTGCCGGCCGTGCAGAGCAAAGGCCGACCTGCTAAATATATTCAAGTGTCCGTGCACTTTAGAGGACATACAAACGCCACTGATGCCCTGATTAACGTGGCCATCCACTACTTCCATGTAATTTGACAAGAACAATCCAGTAAGTAGTGTGACTAGAGTACCACCATACGAAACAAGAAGATACCTTTCTTGAAGGTTCCCTAGTCGTACGTGATCGGAAAAGTTGTTAATCATTTGTTTTGACGCACTAATGGCCAAAGCAAATACTGGATAAGGAAAATGTTACCACATCACATATTTAACTTGTAGTAAACAAACTTCACTGCTTTTGTTCAAGGGCAAGTAAAATCCTACGACGCAGATCACACTCATAAAATATTTATGAACGACTAAATCTAAATATGGGGCAAAAAATGGCCGATTTAGAAGAAACACAAATGGATAATAATATGAAACGTAGTATGACATGATACGTTGCAATTCATAATATTAACTGTGTCTGTGACCATTTTAAGAATTTTACCGCGACTCTTATTATTATCCCAATTATGATACTGCTAAAGCATTTTATTTAGGCCCCCAGATATTTAAGTGTTCTGAAAGACGAAAAGAACAAATTGACGCTTATTTTTTTTTTAATTTTCACTTTTACGCAAGCCGCCCCCCAGCTTCACACGATTTTTGAAACTTGACAAACCATTTGTAAGTAAAATATTAATGCATTATTCACGTAAATAAATTTAAATGAGGATGAAGACCGCATCAAAATCTGTTGCGTGGTTTGAATACAAATGTTGATGGATGGAGAGGAAGACCAAAGAAATGATGGATGGATTGTGTGAGGAATAACATGAAAGAAAAGGAGTAAATGATAGCGTGACAATAGACAGGGGAGAAAGGAAGAAAAAGAAGGGACAAGGGCAGAAAGGCGATGGGTTCACTTTAGCAAACCAAAAACATCGTCAAAAGGACTCTATTTGCAAAACATCAGTTAGCTATCTTTAGAGGATGAGCTGTCTCTCCAATGCTAATAAAGTGCTCCTTGTGTATATCTTAGATCCTAACTAAAACGGATGGAACATTCGTCATCGAAATTCTTGGGGTGCATTAATTACGATGTGTTAGTGCGATATTGAACAAAGTCTCTTTGAAAGCGCAAATGCATATGTCCACTTTGTAATCCTTCAGTTTTATTATTGAATAGAAACGAATTCATAGAATGCCATCGGAAGACTGTAAGCAGTGTATATAGTACAATGACTGCGATTTGTGATTAAAAAGCCAAACCAACGACCACAGTGCATTGGTATCAAAGCTCAGGAAGAATTTGTTTTTCAAACACTCGACGTAGCTGTTCTCAAAGTCAGCTTTAGACACATTCAGGAAAATAGCATCATCCTATTCATTGCCGAAGAATAAATAAAATAATATAAAACAAAAGCAATTCCATTGAATTCAGTGGGGGTTTTACGCATTTTGAGAAGTGCACATTTTGCGAAATTATAGTGCTAAAAATCGTGCAAAATAATTAAAAAAAAAAAATGGTAAGCAAACGGTTTTTATTTTGACCCATTGTGATAAAATTCACACTCATTTTGAGTAGTGCTCATTTTGACAAGTGCTCATTTTGACAAGTGCTATTTTGCGAAGTGCACATTTTGCGTCAAGTGCACTTTTTGCGAAGCGCACATTCTACGTCAGTCCCTTTCAGTGCAACAACAATGCAGATGTGAAATCAATTCATAGTATTAAAATGGCCTGAGCTGTAGCTTTTATCTTAATGTTTACAATGCACACGGAACGGTTCAAGGCACCGTTGATAACGCACGGATGACTAAAACTAACTTTGCTAAGATTGAACTATCTTTTAACAATTACTGAAACAGATGAGGATTTGATGACATGGCACTTACATGACATCTCTTACAATTGTTTATACTTGCTTGCATGCATGCCTAAATAGAAGCGTTGTATTGGATTTCCAACGCTCAGTTCAGCACAGAGCGCTGATTTTCAATCAATGCAATTACATTTATGAATTTATTTAGGTGTCGACAATGAGGGCCTTATTCTAGTCATACCAGGGACGGACTTTACGTTACATAACCTTGCTACAATCAGATGGAACCAAATCGATACAAATCAACTGATAACCAATTGTTGTTTTTAGATATAAATAGGTGTGAAACAGTGAATGTAACGATGCAGTTCTTATAACCTAATTTTAAAGGTTTCATGTTGAAATCGAAGCATGAAACGTGATTTATTTCTTCGATAGTAACGTTTATTACATTTAAAACGTGCTTAGCAGGTATTAGTAAACTCTAGCCACTTAGTACGAGTTCATCGTCTTCGAATAATTTGAACTAATTTCCTTAATAAGCTGGACAGGTGGCTGGTTCAAAATTAAAAGCAAATAGGAAGTTAATGTGCCAAGAGTCCTCCTGTGAACCATCAAGTCAAAGATCAAGAATAATCGTTTAAAATATGTCACTAAATATTTTAATAGAAATCATGGCGAGCAATTTCCTCAAGAATGTTAAAAGCATAACTTATCTTAATGTCAAGACTTCAAGGTGACAAGTTTGCGCAGACAGCAACAAAAGTGAAGCCAATTGAAGATCGATTACAATAATGCATCAGAGAATTGCAAAGACTGGGAAAAATACCTGAGCTAGAGACCGGCAATTTTATTTCTGTGAGAGAAATAGCTTTATTTTTTTTCTAGATGGTAAACTACATTGTTCCATTCGAGGTAAAACATTGTAGCGGGTAGACCATAACAGTAATACGGAACCGCAATCAATATAAAACTTATCGGCATAGTTTACGCATCGGTGCACAGAACACACAAACGCAGTCAATACATTAATTTCTCAATCGTTCGAAACAATGTAGTCAATTACGCGACACAATAATGCGGTTGCTTGTCAAACTAAACATGACAGTATCATCAGTAAGCAATGCTTCAACCATGAATATAAATGGACCGTAAACAATACTAGACAAATTATGTTATTTGGGCATTCACCTTTATGATGAGCACTTTATCATCATCATACTCTTGTCCAAATCACCTACTCTTATAGCCATCCACTTGCATACTCAAAACTTTCTGCCCAACATTCTAATCCTCCCACTGAAATTATCCTTTATGAAGTGATCTATAAATATTTGAAAATAACACGATCGCCATTCCAAAAAATATATTATTCAAAAGCTTGGAAAAACCATTAAACTTATTTTAGATTGTGGGATTCCCGTGTGTTAATAAAATCATGAAAATATTATTCAATTTCGCTCCCGGTATCGAGCATTTTCATTAGGCCAGGCCTTTGAACTGCTCCGGAAAACGCCATTGAAATTATCTTTGGAAGCGGGAATCCCGAATGAAAAAAAAAAAAGGAATATGAAAATGCTAAATGCTAGACTATCCAGTAGGGAGACAGCCCGACAGTCTCGTAAAGAGGAAACTATGTCAACAGGTGTACATGTGAAACATAAATAATAGACTTTCCTGGATTACTGAGAACTTTTAACCGCAAGCCTCTTGCTCTTTCTTCCTGCCACAAAATGAAGGCGCTGTCAAATACAAATTGTTATATTTGTCGTGCGCTTGAATACAATGAGAACGAGTCAAATTCATAGCTAGTACAATTATTAAGAAATGACAATGACCGTAAGGCGCGTATAAATAAAATGCCTGTGTACTATAAATAGCTGTTTTATGTTAATTAAGTTTACAGTTAATTCCCATATTACTTAGATGTACGTACATTTAAAGTGGAAGCGCCAAGGTAGCCCGCGAAATTTAAATTTTCTTACGTTATTTACAATTTACAGGTCAGTATCAGGTTGTATGTTGATTAAGATATGATTCGCGACCGTAACAAATATGGCTTTACACAGTTATAGTCATTAAACTCATCAATACAACACTCTTAGTTCATATAATCCCATTGAATTACTTTTTCATGAAAAAGTCATTAAATGGGATTAAATGAACTTAATTATAATCATTAAAATCATCAATACAATCCTTTGATGGTTTTTCTGATTATAATTCTGTAACTAAGTAGAGAGGAGCTCGTGGCTAAATAATAACAGCCGCTCGGATCGATCTTTAGGTTAAGCCGTGCTTGCCTAGGTTGGTCTGTGGATGGGTGACCACCCACTACATACCGAGTTTCCTCCGTGCCTCGGAAAGCACGTTAACCCGTTGGTCCCGGCTCTCATATGTAGATCTTTGACAGTCGTTAAAGGTAGTCAGTGGCTCAAAAAGTCTGACAACCAGTCTTACCAAGGGGTATCGTATTATCTAGTAAAAATATAAATACGGATATTCAGCTGCATCTGGTTAGACTGGAAGCCGACCCCAACATAGTTGGGAAAAGGCTAGGCAGATGATGATGAATTCTGTAACTACGTACTGTTACATCCTTCACCTGTATCCCTTCTGGCCTACTCAGCAGCTTACGCTGCATTCCTGCTGCTGACGCAGCATCCTCTCATTCCTCTCTCCCTCTCCTAACAGTCCAGCATACCAGTCGTCTCCCAACCGTCCTACCGTGCACATGTATCTTGCACTCGTGTAATTTTTAATATACAAGTTTATTCTAGCCAAAAGTAATTTTTCTTTTTAAAAACCTAATCCGGAACCCGGTTATAACATTGGTGGCAGCTGAAATGGGATTATAAAATCCTCGGAATCCTCCCAAAAAGTGCTAAAAACTCCGCGAAAGTGCTTCAGATCCAGAGACGACTCATCACGCCGGTAAAACCCGGCACTGGCCTAATTCAAGGTCACTCAAGTTCCTGAGTTCCAGAGACGACTCACCACACCGGTAAACCCGGTACTGACCTAGTTCAAGGTCACTCCAGTTCCAGTTCCAGCTCCAGATCCTCCTGCAAAACCATGAAGAACATGTGCGCAATATTACTGTGAGTTGTGAACAAATTTCCCATATCTAATAGTGATCAAAGTTCAAAAGTTATTAAAAATCGTTCAACGAGTTACCTTGAAGTTGAACATTCCAATCCACACGTCACATCACCGGATGTTATGTCTCGTCGCTCGTCGCAGTTCCAGGCTCGCAAGCGATAAGAATACATTGTCGACTTAAATTTAATCCCTTATCTTGTGTTCAGACTTATTATACTTAGCTGTTCTTTAAGATAAAAAACTTGTTGTCAACCATGTCCCAAGGTTCAAGAGCCGCGGTGAAAGAAGAGTCTGCGGAAAGCATACCTTTAAGTATCATTTTAAAATTCATAAAGCCCTTTGATGGCAGTCGAGAAAAACTAAATGCATTTATAAATAATTGCGATAATGCTATTTCCCTAGCCTCTTCGAATGAAACTAACATTGTCTTCAAGTACATAATCAGCCAATTAGATGGTAAAGCCGAGATTGCTTGTTCAATCAAGGAATTCGATTCGTGGCCATCCCTTAAAGAGTTCCTTCAGAACCAATTTGGAGAGCGCAAACATTACGCTCATCTTCTTGCAGAGCTCCAGGATTGCAGACAAGGTGCCCAGGAGAATGTTAACCAATTCTCACTTAGAATAGAAACCTGTTTATCTCAATTGCTTACAGAAATCTCTATATCCGGTCACAAGAAAGGTGAAGTAGCCGGCAGAGTAGCTGCAATGGAGGACTTAGCTCTCCACACGTTCACGATGGGTCTTACCCCTCGTATCGCAAACATCATTAGGTGTCGGAACCCCAAAAATCTCAATGACGCCATAAATTACGCGATTTCCGAAGAAAAATTGCAACAATACTCCTACAAACAAACCTTAGCCGCGAAACCACTTCGTCAAAATGATCCAAATATTAAGTCTAAATTCAGTAACTTTAATAACAATCAATCCCAAAAACCAACCTCTCAACAACCCTTTTCAAATGATCCATTCTGCAGATATTGCAAAAAATCAGGGCATATTCTAGAAAAGTGCCAACTCCGTGAATACAATAATAAAAGATTTAACAATCAAAACAAATCTTATCCTTCAAGTGCGCAGACAAGCACATCTAATTTTAAACCCCGTATTAATGCAGTAACCGATGTAGAAGGTTACGATACCGTTGACAACAGTTTAAACTAAAAAATGTCCCGAATAAGCGTCGCACGGGACAGATAAATTCCATAATAGACGACGCAAAAACACAAACAATGAGCCATGGACAGGGTAACCAGCCCCAAACTCGTGCTCATCCCATTAGAGTCAAGCAACAGGGTAACCAGCCCCAAATCGTAGACTCTAAATCCTTCATGACCCATGGACAGGGTAACCAGCCCCAAACTCGTGGTCATTCCATTAGAGTCAAGCAACAGGGTAACCAGCCCCAAATCGTAGACTCTAAATCCTTCATGAGCCATGGACAGGGTAACCAGCCCCAAACTCGTGCTCATCCCATTAGAGTCAAGCAACAGGGTAACCAGCCCCAAATCGTAGACTCTAAATCCTTCATGACCCATGGACAGGGTAACCAGCCCCAAACTCGTGGTCATTCCGTTGGAGTCAAGCAACAGGGTAACCAGCCCCAAATCGTAGACTCCAAATCCTTCATGACACATGGACAGGGTAACCAGCCCCAAACTCGAGGTCATTCCATCCAAGTCAAACAACAGGGTAACCAGCCCCAAACCGTAGACTTAATCCAGAATCCTGAAAATGAAAAACATATTAATAAAGAAATATACGAATTCACATCCAATATACCAAATAAATACTTACCCTATATAAAAGTAAATTCCCCCGTTTCCTCTAATGATTTATCCCTCCTCGTCGATACTGGCGCATCTATAAGTATAATTAAAAAATCAGTCATTGATGACATGCCTGCTATTGACGAATCGATTAAATTCAAAATCAAAGGTATCGATTCAACTACCGATAATCCCCTATGTACATTAGGACAAATCCCTATAACTATCTATACACACGACAAATCTCATATTGACTGTAAATACCTAACACATACATTCAGTGTAGTCAATGAATTAAGCATACCCTACGATGGTATTGTCGGCAACGACTTATTCAATTCCATGAGTGGCCAAATTAACTATGATGAAGGTGTGTTGCATTTAAAAGATATTATGCTTAAAATGCATTTCAACGAACCCGTTTACACTATTGCACCACGCAGTGAAACCATAATTGAATGTACTGTTGCAAATCCAGAAATAAAAGAAGGTTTAATAATTGACCAACATCTTTCCCAAAATTTATTAGTAGCAAACTGTCTAGTTCAAGTTAAGAATAACAACCGTGTTAATATTTCCATTGTTAACACCTCAGAGAAACATGTAACCATTAAGTCTGATCTAAAATTACTTTTAAAACCTTTCGAACTGAAAGCTGCAGTCTTTATCGGTACCGTAGCCGAACCCGAAACTCTTGAACGCACAGAAGAAGTCCTAAAGCAGCTTCGCGTGTCCCACCTTAATCCAGAAGAAACTGAGTCATTATACTCTGTTTGTTCTCAATTTTCAGACATTTTCCATCTACCCGACGACCAGTTAACTTGCAGTGATGCAATAGAACACAAAATTAAAACCACGACCGATAGCCCAATCCATGTTAAGACATACAGATTTCCTGAATGCCATAAGAAAGAGGTAGACTCTCAAGTAAAAAAAATGCTGAGACAAGGTATAATAAAACCTTCTATGTCCCCTTGGTCCTCACCAATTTGGGTAGTACCCAAGAAGCTCGATGCTTCTGGTCAAAGAAAATGGCGCGTTGTAATCGATTACCGTAAACTTAACGACGTGACTATTGGCGATTCTTATCCTATTCCAAACATAGCCGAAATCCTAGATCAGCTAGGCAAGTGCAAATACTTTAGCACATTAGACCTAGCTTCCGGTTTTCATCAAATAAACATGTCTCCTGATGATTCTCCCAAAACAGCATTTTCAATCCCAACAGGGCATTACGAGTTCACTCGCATGCCATTTGGATTAAAAAATGCACCGTCCACCTTTCAGAGATTAATGAATTCCGCTTTATCTGGTCTCCAAGGCATCCAATGCTTCGTTTATCTTGATGATATCGTGATTTACTCATTTGATATCCCTTCTCATATAGATAACCTAACTAACGTATTTTATAGACTTCGTCAATTCAAATTAAAACTACAACCAGATAAATGTGAATTTTTAAGAAAGGAAGTTTCATACCTTGGCCATGTCATTACTGACAAAGGCGTAAAACCAAATCCTGAAAAACTAAGAGCAGTTCATGAATTCCCTACACCAAAAACTCCTAAGGACGTCAAATCATTCCTTGGTTTCGTCTCTTATTATCGAAGGTTCATCCCTGATTTTTCAAGCATTGCAAAACCTTTAACAAATCTGCTGAAAAAGAACGTAGAGTTCATTTGGTCAAACGAACATCAGTTATCCTTTGAAACCCTAAAAAATAAATTAACTACAGCTCCGCTATTATCATATCCTGATTTCTCCAAACCATTTCTTCTCAGCTGTGATGCATCAAATTATGCAATCAGCGCTATTCTTTCCCAAGGTGAAATAGGCAAGGATAAGCCCATCGCCTATGCTTCCCGTACACTCAACAAAAATGAGTGCAATTATAGTACAACTGAAAAAGAATTACTTGCAATTCTTTTCGGCTGTAAAACTTTCCGTCCTTACCTCTATGGCAGAAAATTCACAATAATTACTGACCATCGTCCCTTACGTTGGCTATTCAACCACTCTGACCCCAGTAGTAAACTCCAGAGATGGAGATTAAAATTGGAGGAATATGAGTATGAAATAATATATAGAAAAGGGAAACTAAATAATGCCGCCGATGCATTATCCCGCTATCCTATAACCAAATCTGTCAATCCTATAAATCCTATACTTGGTACTTCCAATGAAAATCTAAACTCACCAGACTACGACGAAACATCAAATCCAAATGTTCTTCCAGCTGTTCCCCCGGACGATTTAATTCAACTGGAAGACCTCACAGATCCCCTTATTCAGCCTACAAGCTTGCCAGAGTTAGGCAACCTTGATGATCTAGATGATATAATAAATGAAAACTTACCCTCACCTTCCACTGATCGTCCAAATCCAATATCACCACCTGATGTCTCGAGCCCTAGTAGCTCCAGTACCCCAGATGGTAGTTACTCAGAATTTCTTAAAACTACCGCTAAGGATTTTAATCCTAACGTAACCATAATAGAACATAACGAATGCCTATCTAAAACTGATAAAAAACATATCATCATCCCTACGTCTATAGATATGGACGAATCCGTCCCATATATCCAAGAAATAATATCTAATATTCCTAGTTTGAGCGAATTTTCCTTACTAGAAAGAACATTACATTCCTTCCTTAAATATGAATCCGAAAATAAAATTTATTATTTCATTTTCACCAAGGTCAATCACTTTGACACATGCACATATGAAGATATCTACAAGTGTCTTAAATCCGTAAGAAATGAGTTAGTTGTCAGTCTCACAGGGCAGAATAACCCTCAAATAGCTATATCTGATTTTAATAATCCTTTCGATACTCATCAGTATATCAAACTATATAACATGATCCTATATTTATTTCACAACTCAGAGATAACTATACACATTTATAAGAATACTATTATCTACCCATCACTGAGTGAAATCCCTAAAATTATGAAAGAAAATCATGATCTCCCTATAGCCGGTCACTTAGGTTCTGGTAGAATGTTGAAACGCATCCAAGAAAGGTACTACTGGAAAAACATGCGAGTAGACGTTGAAAACTATGTAAAGAAATGTCCACAATGCCAAATTAATAAAGCCCTAAGAAGAACTAATCGTGCACCTATGCAAATCACATCTCTTTCCACACGCCCCTTTGAACGTGTAGCTTTCGATATAGTAGGACCACTACCAGAAGCTGGTAATGATAAATATAAATACATATTAACCCTCCAAGATGACCTTACCAAATTCTCAGCCGCTTATCCAATTACTAACACTACTGCTGAAGAAACATGCGAATGTTTGGTTCATTTCATTACCTTGTTCGGAATACCCAAAACAATACTAACAGACCAAGGCACCAACTTCACGGCTGAGCTTTTTAAACAAACATGTAACTTATTAAAAATAAAACAATTATGGTCCACCCCGTATCACCCTCAAACTCAAGGTGCTCTCGAGAGAAGTCACTCCACCTTAAAAGAATACCTAAAGTCTTATGTAAATGAGCAACAAAACAACTGGCCCCGCTTTGTGTATACAGCTATGCTTGCGTACAACACGGCTATTCATTCAACCACTCATTTCTCTCCCTATGAGCTTGTATTTGGAAACAAACCCTATATACCGGATTCCATTTACGAGGAAACTGCAAGCGCTACTTATCCTGAATATGTCCGCATACTCCAAAATAGACTCAAGTACTGTCGAGCAAAAGCAATAGAACATATACAAAAATCAAAGATAAATTCCAAAAGTTACTATGACACTCACACTAGGCCAATTAAATATAAAGTCGGCGATCTTGTTTACCTTAAAAATCACTTACGCCTAAGAAAAGCTCTCTCACCTATATGGAAAGGCCCGTTTAAAATTGTAAAAATCCATGGCAACAATACCGCGTCACTATTAATTAACAGACGTCACGTCAAACACCACTTTGACGAATTTAAATTAGCAACTAGTAATGAGTCATAATATTTTATTTAATATTATTCAATTCAATTCCTTTCCTTACAGAATTGGTTACATTTATCCTACCCTGGCATCAAACAGTCAAGGATATATCCAGCCAGCATCAGACGACGCAGGCATATATTTTGACCCCATTGGCTCTCTAAAAATAACTGATGATACTTTAGATATTATCATCCCCGTAGATGTCTCTTTCATTCAACCACATCTAGATAACATAAGGGATATCCTAAGAACTTCTAAATTCCTATGTAATCAAAGCAATGCATACTATGAAGGCGAATGTCACTATTTGTTCCAACCTTTGTCATCCCGTTATTCTGATATAGTTAGAGACTTTGATTCTATTTCTCATCTTATATCTAAGTCTTATAAAAGATCTGCTTGGTTTGGTGGAATCGGCTCAGTAATTAAACAACTGTTTGGAAATATGGACCAAAATGATGCCGAGAAATACAGTAATGCCATTCAAACCTTAGAGAATGATCAAACTAAATTAGCAACCCTCATGAAAGAAAACATGATGGTTACAACATCCACACTATTGTCTCTTAAAGAAGTCATTGACAAAATCAATGCAAATGAAGTTAGCCTTAGTTATGCTATCGATACCCTGAACCAGGAAATGGCCAATTTAACCCTAGTTTCCAATAAACTATTAATTAGGTCTAAAATATCGGGACTGTCGAATATTTTAGAAAGTAGTTTATTAACCTTATCATTTAAGTTAGAAGACATAATTAATGCTATTATGTTCAGTAAGTCCAATATACTATATCCATCTATTATTACCCCTAAACAATTGTTTTCAGATCTTGTAAGTAACTATAGATTTCTTCCTAGTTCTAAGCAATTACCTGTACCCTTAATCTTAGACAATATCCATATTCTAGAAAACATATCCGATGTATCCAGTTATTATGCAAACAACAAAATAATATTTGTATTACAAATGCCTTTAGTAAATACTAAAGAATTCGACTTGTATCATACTACACCTTATCCTATCGCCCTTAAATCTGTAAACAAAACATTGTATTCTACAATAATACCATCAACTAAATATTTGGGCATAACTAAAGATAAATCATCTTATTGTAAATTAAATTCACTCACTACCTGTAAAGTTATAAATACGCAATATTATATTTGTGAAATTTCCAATGTATACTCCACGTCAGCCGTACCAATATGTGAAACTGAGGTTATTTCAAAAGCTCTGACTTCCGTTCCTCCTCTTTGCAAAACTAAATTCATTAATGGTAATTTTGAAACCTTTCATAAATTACATAGCAATCAGTGGATATACATGATTAGTCAAGATTCTAAAATAACAATAGAATGTAATAATCAAGATCTATCTGAATCTTCTATTTCCGGTACTGGTATACTAACTATACCAGACAACTGTATTGCTTATTGCAACGATAATAAGTTAATACCTAAACATAACATTGAAATAAAATTAAAACCAATAATATTGCACTTTGAATTAATTAATGATACTTGTTGTAGTCCCATTGCATATTTAAAAGAAAATATTAAAGTTCCTTACGTTAATTTAAAAAACATTAATAATTTAGACTCTCTTTTCTCAAATTATAATAAAGTAACTGATCAAATTAAAACAAACCTTAATGGAGTAATTGAAAAACCTCACATTGTCCTTTACGGTAACTATTATTCCTATACTACTATTATTATAAGTCTAGTTATAATCCTAGTTATTTCCTATAAATTGTATTGTTATTATAAGTTAGTTAAGAAATCTAGATGTACCCCTTTACCTGATACTCCCATAGAAATGACATCCACAGATGTCGAAGATATTCCTGCTCCTCGTCTCCGAATGACCTAAACCCTGGAAAACCTACCTTTCCTTCCGGCGTCAACTTACCTTCCACCTGTAAGTTTCCTCCTAATCGGGGGGCTGTTACATCCTTCACCTGTATCCCTTCTGGCCTACTCAGCAGCTTACGCTGCATTCCTGCTGCTGACGCAGCATCCTCTCATTCCTCTCTCCCTCTCCTAACAGTCCAGCATACCAGTCGTCTCCCAACCGTCCTACCGTGCACATGTATCTTGCACTCGTGTAATTTTTAATATACAAGTTTATTCTAGCCAAAAGTAATTTTTCTTTTTAAAAACCTAATCCGGAACCCGGTTATAACAGTACGTGTTACGGTCGCCAATTACATTTTGTTTCACATATAGCCTGAAACTGCCCTGCAAATTGCAAAAACCTAAGAAAATATGATTTTAACAAAGAGAAACAAAGTTTGGTAGGTTCCACGTGTTGATAACAAAGAATGTATTCAAATCTTATCTGTCTGCTAATCTTTGTTCTGCTGTTTACGGAGTACATCTTACAAACGCTCATGAGTAATGTTTACGTTGAAAGGAAAAGTGAGGTTGCGAACTTAATTACTTGATGCAAGTTTGCGACTGCCGGATAATGTAGTGGAATTATTTCAAGTGCCACTGCTTGAGCTTAAGGGGGAAGCACCAGGGTAGCCCACGAAATTTTAAATTTTCTTACGTTCGGTCGCGAATCATATTTTGTTCAACATACAGCCTGACTGACAGGCAAATTGCATAAATGTAAGAAAATTTTGAATTTTGCTGCCATCCCTGGTGATTCCACCTTAAGTGGAGACGCTGCTCCTTCTCCACAGCAGCTAAGCTACATGCTGTTCTACGTTACGCTTGGTTAACAAATGAACGGCGTATCTTACTTGGATAGGAGTGGGATAAATAGTAAAGGGATCAAGTACTGCTAACTAATTTGACTATATACGGACCCACTCCCTCATTCTATATTCCACCACTAGTAGAACAGCGAATTTTAATTATACATCCACGCTTCTTCATCAAAAATATATTCACCTGTGCAGCAGCAACCCTGGTCTCCCAGGCCGGCGAGCGCAGATGCGTCATGAGCCTGCCGAGCAGCCGGTGCAGTTCCTCAGGGTGCGCCTTCTGCACCTCTCCGAGTTGGCGGGCGGCGGCGCGCCGGGTGGCCGGCCCCGCGCCCGCCTCCAGGAGGACGAACAGGCGGTCTAACCTGAATAATTAGATACGTTTGTTAATTTCATCGTTGAAAGTGAAATGGTATGGAAAATAATTTAGTTTTAACTGCGCAAATAATAGCTGCAGGCTTGGATGCAGCACCGCCCGACCGCTCATCGAGTCAACTCTTGTGGATAATTAGTAGAAGGGGCGAAAGTCGTGTCGAGAATAGGTAGGTATGGTTCAATTTTGCATAATAATTATCGCCCATACCGCACGTGCATATATTTGCGGGCGGGAGGCGTTATTTTGCGGGAGTCTGTGACGATAAATGATAACATTTACCGACAAACACTTCCGCAAAATAACCCCAGATTCCATAACTTATTTTTTTTATAAACACTAAGGCGACAACCCCGAATTTGCGGGAAAAGATTGTTTAGGCACTGTTTCCGTCCGATATGAAGCTAAATTCGATATCCGAGATCGATCCGAATTGGAGTTGTTCTAAATTCGGTAGGACAGAATTCGGGTCGGGTGCGCTGCCTCTCAGATAAGCCCGTTGCTTAGCGACTAGCGTTCATCAAAATATTATTATCACACACTTTAAACCCGCTAAATGTCGGGAGTTACAGACTTCAAATTCAGGTATCATGTTCAAACTGCCAAAATGTTGTACTAAATACTCATGTCTAAACGAAAATGGTACAAGATGTGCACAGCAAATACCGTCGCAAATATTACGGTCTTCACATGTCCAGGAAAACGTGTCTGACGTGTCACATTACAATATTATCAAATGCATTCTTTCAAAAAAAAATATTATAATAATTATTAAGGCGAATACATAAAAACACCGCGACGGTTCTAAAACACCCTTCACACACGAGTGAAGTTAATTTAACGTCAACAATAATAACGTTGATCGTTCGTAAAGGTCATCTGAGGAAAACCATGCATGAGTAAGAAATTACGAAAAAAATTAATTTTCCAGTCACGTGGATGTGTAGGTTCGATTAGGTTACGAAAGTCGCGTTGACTTAATTTCGTTTTTTTCGAGGTACTCTATTGAATTCTGAGGCCCTAGTGTAACGTAATGTTAATTTTTGAATCGAAAATACAATTATCCAATAGCATTTTAGTTAAATTGTTTGTAACAAGCACACACAGCATCATCTATAGATATGAATAAAATCATAAAATAATGAAAATATTTTATGTGAAACTGGTATTTTTAATTTTAAAATCGACGTATTTACGTTACGTTTACGGCCTCGTGCTAGGGCCCCTGATCCAACAGAATACGTCGAAATTTGGCGATATGTGTTTTTAAATTCTTACAGCAGGTATAGTCCTTCACATTTTTTGCTCATGCCGGAATCGAACCTCACCCCACATAGCTTGGTTCCTTTTCCGTTTTTGTTTACGTGGGAGCAATTACTTCTAATCTAATCAAACTAGGTAAATTGGACAAAATTTATTAAACCCAACGTTTTATTGATTCTATAAAAGCGTGTGATCGTAAAATAATATGGTATAACATCGTATTGCATAAGAAATGGTTTGCTTTCATACAACAACAGGTACAGTTGTTATGTAACATTGTAAGTTTGTATGTAATACTGTATGAATACGGCAAGGTAACTGGCTGGTAGGTGAACTACTAACAAACAAATATATGAGTAGACGTGTAACTAAGTTCCAACTACTTTTAGACAATGGTATGACTGCGAGTGTAGGGCGCAGTCAAGACTTTTACACGAGTCTTTTAATTATGTATTTAGTAAGCAGTCTAATAGAAATATCAATATATTTGCCTGGTCTCTAGGAGAAAAAAAAATACACTTGCTTCTTTTGTAGACAGTACATAGTGCCTGCTCGCTGTGAATCACATGAGCACATCTCAGTCAATAAAACACGTTAATACTAATGTACACTAGCTAACAAACTTTACATAAGACCTGTCTCTACCGTATTAGATATTTAATTCTATCGCTATAACTGGCAGCGAATGAGAATGCATGGCATTAGTAAGCTATTAATGGAAATCAACCTGAGAACTTATGACATCACTGCACATTTACTTTCCATCGACCATAAATTCATCGGTGAGCAGTGATGTACGATCCGATCCGATACATCATACATTGCAGTATCGATACAACACGATGCGATACTCAGATAATTTGAATCGATACGAAAGTAAAGCTTTCGGAATGGATGGATCGTATCGTACCACGTTGTCATAAATTGCATGAATAAAATAATAAAAAAGGAGGAAACAGATAGCGTACAAAAGAATTTCCCGAATTTTAAATGTAGGATACCAGAGGACGATACGATACGAGCCGATATTTGGAGAATCGGATCGAATCGTGTCGCATGGTTGCGAATATTGCGATTCCGATAGTTCATCAGGTATCAATACAAATGTAACTATCGTGTATCTCTATCAGCGAGGTATTCGCAATAATCGCGACTTTCGATTCGATATTCACTCACATAAAAACATTCGTTTATGATAATGCAGTCGGAATAAATTCGGGTCATCTTGAAACTAAAGACAAACAACATGTGAATGAAATGGTAATAGCATCGTCGGCAAAAGGACATAACTGAATTAAATTACAATGGTCACACTTTAACTTGCGAAGTGGACATATAAATACAATGTATTAAAACATGAATAATTATTATTTCAACAACATTCCAAGTTCTGAATAAAAAGTATATTATAATATACAAATACATATAATAAAATATGTATCAATGTCCATTGACCACGGACTGCGCCACAGTTGCGTCTTCTGGTAATTTCATAATTTTTATGTAAATTAGTTGTCATTCTTAATAGAACGTGAACGCTTGACCCTAAGACGTGGAAGTACAAACATTTTATGCCGTTTACTTACAAATCATCTATACATACATCATCAGATATGACTATTACTCACGACATTAAAACAACATAATATAAGTATACCTACTTACATCATATTATTAAAAAAAAAAAATACTTTGAGACAAAACCGTTTCCGTTAATGTTTGTGTTACGATCGCAACTCAAATGCACAACTGCAAACTGTGCACTTCA